>CM035792.1:15542734-16260234 GCA_020466265.1 Siphamia tubifer | reverse complement strand
TTTTTCAGATGTTTTTTTTTTCTTTTCCTTTTTTTGTCTGCATTTGTTGTCATTGTTTTACACCACAGAGGTGGAATCAACATTGTTTGAGATCAGATGTTTTTTTTGTTTTTTTTTTAATTATAGAACGTCCCTTGCGGTGGACAATTTTTTTTTTCTTCAATAAAACTGTGAAACTCCGGAGGTTAAGTGTCCTTAACCTGCTTTACACTTGTTTGAAATGGGGTCAAATCCAGTTTAAAACAAGTTAAGTTTTTTTTAACTTAAGATAAAAAAAAAAAAAAAAAAAAAAAAAAAACTGAACAGGTTTTAAAATCAAATATTTGATTCTAAAACCTCTTTAAACAGGTGTTAATACTTCACAAAAAACGCTTTGTTATCATCACTGTAAGATTTTAAAATAATAAAAAACGCTGAGTTTTGACAACTTAATTATATACTCTAATTTAGGAGCTCTTTCCAGAATTAATAATAACACCGTTCTACCTCCATTAAATACATTTATTCAACTCTGTTCAGAACAAATCGTTAGGTCTTCAGCTCAGAAGAACTGTGTAATCCCTAAAAGATGTTCAGCCTTTGCACAGTTTCTTTTAAAACCATCAAACAATGGAACCAGCTGTGGGACAAACTGAAGTTGACTATTGAACTGAGTCCATTTTCACTAAACTTAAAACAACAACAACAAACAAACAAACAAACAAACATATTCTCAGATCCCAACTATGCCAACATGAGATGCACTGACATGTTTTTTTTAAGTAATGGTACATATTTACTGGTTATCTATCGGTCTGTAATTATGAGCTCAGGTTAGTTTGTGTGTTATATGTGATGTAAATGTTTTGTATTGTGCACATTTGTCCAGGCACAACAGATTGAAAACATCTTTTAGCTAAATCTGGTACAAAATATACTGAACCTTCTCATTGAGATGAATGTATTTATGCATCGTCCTTGACAAATAAACAATAAAATAAACTAACTTTGAAGTGTTTTAACTGAATTAGCTTGAGACATATACATATAGAATTCTCCAGAAAAAGCTTTTGTTGAACTGATAAGTAAATTCATAAACCTGTAGTACAGCCTGGGTGTGATTTGCTGGGGGGGGGGGGTACACCACCCCCACTCTGGTTTTGGACATCACTGTTGGGTCTTGCAGTCTATGAGTCTTTCTGATGGTGTGAACACAAAATGCCCGAAAGAGGAACTTCACATGGAGTGAAGTCCGGGCAGAGGGGGGGCTGTAAAGCTCCTGCAAGCCCCCCCCCCCGAGCCGGAAATGCTCCCGGCAGTAGCACAAGCCAGACCCTCTGCTTAGTAATATAATTATATTACTATATTCAGCAGGTCATCACATCTGATCTGAGACTGTAGTCAGAATAAAAATGGGGGGGGGGGGGGTGCAGGGCGGAAAACTGCCCCAACCTTGGAACGTGGCCCGTCCGGGGACGTCTCTCATGCATCTATTTAGTGATTTGAGCCTCATTTAAGTTATTCATGTGAGAATGAGGGTCATAACATCCGACAGAAGCTATTTTCTGTGAACCCCTCCCCCTCTCTCTGTTTTTTGACAAATCTCACCATGGGTACAACTAAAGGTCTTTCTACACCAGGGGTGTGATGAATAAATGTTTAATACTCGACTGAATATTTTACAGGAAATGATGACAATTTCCAACATATTTATTCAAGATGGAGACTTCCACTGAAGAATGATAGACTGAACATCATGTGCAGATGTCATATGTAGAGTGTGTGAGGCTGTGTGTCGTCCAGCAGCACATTCACACCAGCCATGTTGGATCAAACTTTACTTTGACTGTTGCCAAAGTCTGGTTTGTTTGGAACAAATAGACACTCACATGAATTGAAAAATTAATCTATACTCGACTTAAAATCATATGTTTAGTCCACTTCAAGTGTAACAAATGAAGTGCAGGGCATTGTGGGTAAACACGTAGCCAGTGTGGTTAGTTTAGTTGCGGTGGGAATGGAAGTGGACGTGCATTAACAAACAAATGAACACAGTTTGTTGTTCATTGTTTGTCTCATCTTCATCCTTCATCTAGTGCCACCACAGGTCTGCAGGAGAATACAGGATTCAAAGGTTCAATTCATTTGACAAAGTGTAATGTGGGAAAAAAATAAATAAACAAAACACCAGATGAATGTTGAAACCCTAATCATACGCAGTTTAGTTATGAAAACAGCTTCAAAGTTACAGAGATGACCTCCTGTATTTGGTTAACAGTAAGAGAATGTTTAAAAAAAGCTACGTTTACTTTGTTTTATTTATAAAAATCTGAATATTTTATTTATTTGGAGACTCGAAGTCCAAAAGTAGACAACACACACACACAGTCTACTAATCCTAGGCAGAAATATTGGGTGTTACGTGACTCAAGTGAAATATAATAAAGTAAAACAAAAGACAATACAACAGGCTAAAAATGTATTTCAAAAATTAATTAATAAATATATATACTGTGACTGTGTGTGTGTGTGTCTGTGTGTGTGTTACATTAGACAATATATTACACTGGTCTACAAGTAAAATGCTGAATAAAACTAATGAAATGTTCCCACATGTGTGTTAGTGATAAAGAAAACTCAAGTCTTAAATGCTGGTTGGCTCAAGTTTCCAAGTTAAATCTGGGTTTAACATGTGAAATTCTTAGAATGAACAAGAGAATAGGTTTTAGTCCATTCATTTTACAGGTTTTTTCTAGTGGAATATTTACAAATCCATTGTATACTTGTACATAAACTACCATATATGTGTAATAACACACCATCATATATGTTAAAAACATTAGTTAACCAGCACTAACGTTATTGGTTTTCTTATTCATCTTATGAAAATATGTAAGATGTCTGAAGCAAATACTTAAAAAAAAAAAGTAGACCAGTGTTAACAATATGATAATCATGTAAATCTACACATTATAATGATTATAAATTAATGATGTGGTTAGAAGTTAGAGTTCAACAGTTTGATAAACACTGTGGTTCAGTGGTGCATTTAGGTGTCACTGAACATGCTCCTGTGACTGACCCTCATGTCATGGAGTGGGTGAGTGCTTTTGTTGTGTGTGTTGTGTGTAATAATGTGATACAAAAACTATTTGGTTGTTGCCTTAATTCACAGCATCAAAGTTCAGAAAATGTAGAAAACAACTGTATATAACAGTCAAGTTCTGTGTGGAAGAACCTCTGGATAAAAAAAAAAAAAAAAAAAAAAAACTACAGCTGGAAAAAACTATAATGATGTTTCGATTAAAAAAACACTAGTGTTGTGTAAAAGGCCTGAAGTGGACCCTACACAGACTGTCGCTGATGAATTATTCAGTGAGAACCTACACCGTGTCCACTGGCGCATGTCACCCATAGCATTTCTGTGTTGTTGCTGTTTGCTGAGGGGTCGTCAGGGTCACGACGGGCAATTTCTGAGGAAGTGGTGAGCTGTGGAAGTGACGTGACCTACAACAGGGACTCACCAAAACACAATAAGATGGAATCCATATGCACCCCATAATCCCTAACAGTCCAAAACCACTTTACTCTTACAGTGGGCGTAGCTGCGAGTTCAAATTCCATACGTTCGACACAGAACAGAACGCTCCGACTGTTTGGCTTTCCCTCCAGACTCTTTGCTATTTCTGTGATTTTTTTTGTTTTTTTTTTTTTTATGACTTGCCAATAGAGAGGGACATTAAATCTGTTTGCACTGGCTGTGTTCAAACTACGTACATGTGTTTCATCGTAGCTTAGATAAAACCGCCGCTTGCCACTCCTACCAGTCTAAGGTCCTGAAACGTATCCGTCAATGTTCTTTCATTTATGTTTTAAGAAAGGTTTAATGTCTAAGTGTAGTTTACATACGATGATTGAGAATAGTCTTTAAATGTTAATTTTCTTGGCTTTGTTACTATTTACCCCTAATGTCAGACTAGCCACAAAGCACATAATAAAACCTTCATATTCCATTAGTGAACTCTAACATGACGACCAGAAAAATGCTGTTTATAAAGTTTATTTACACCATTTTTTGAGGAAACTACTTAACAACACTCAACTTAATTATTCATGATTGATAACCATAAAAATAAAAACAACAATGGTGAGAGTTGTTCCCTAGAAACTAAACGGGCTTTAAAAAAAAAAAAAAAAATGACAACTTGATTACATACAAAGCTCAGTGCTGTTGAATAATTTGGAAACTGAACCAGGTTTTCCACTTTAGGACATAAAGTCATGCTTCAATATTCCTCTGAAATAACATATTTCGAGGCACTTGGCACTTTCACCCAAACTCATTGCATCTCCTTCAAACTAATAGGGTCAAATTGCCTTTGGAAGCTGATCCAGGGTCTGCTCTACAATTTCCTCAGCAATATTTTAGGTGAGGGGTTACAACAGGAATGCTGACTCTAGCTAGGACTCCCAAAATGTAAGGGACGGCGTCCAGGACCTTTAATTCTCTTAAACTTTCATTCAGTATAGCTAAGAATTCCTGTAATTAATCAAACTGTCATTTCACATCCAAAGTAATAAAGATCGTGGAGCCAAAACAACAGACTACAGTACTGTCCAAATATTTATTGAGCTCCCTCTAATACTTGGAGTCTTGATTTTTTTTTTTTTTTTTTTTTTTTTTTTTTGCTATGGGTTTGCTTATAGTACATTGTTCAAAAATAGTGAAGTAATGATGTTCTTCTGTGGACTATTTATCATTTTTGTTGAAGGAGCAAAAACACACTAAATTTAGTTGTGGAACCATTTGTTCTTCTTTAAGTAAAGGGAAATCATATGACAAAGCTGTCACAAACTGTTCTCCCTTATAAAACTAATGAGGAAAAATCCAGTTTATGTTGGTTTCTTGTCAATCATCTCGTCTTTTTATAGGATGAAAAAAAGTTTATTGTCTCCAAGGATATTTTTCTGTGTTGCTACAGTTGTGGACACATTATTAGACCATTTAAAGTCATCAAACACAATGGTTATGCAATCACATACTAAATCTTGTGTGTATTATGTGACTAAAACAGACAGAAAAGAAAACATGGAATTAATAAAACACAGTACAATGTCAAAGATATTGATGTAAGAACTGAAGTGACTCTGGTTATTATCAAGAATAACACAGGAAATTGATAAATATCAGCTCTGAAATGAAACTAGTATGAGATATTTGTGTTGTTATCATTATATTTGTCCAAACAAATGTACTTTTAGTTGTGCCAGGCATTAAAACAAACAAGAAAGTGAAGAAAGTACGGGTGGTCTGATAATTTTTTCCACAACTGTGATAAAAAGTGAAGTCAGAAAAAGCACAATTAGTTACTGTGTTCATGTAAATACCTCATTCAGAAGGAATTATTAGTACAAAAAATTTGTATAAAAAAAACAACTGAAAATGTTTATATCACAGAAAGTGATGTGACAAATTTCCACAAAGAGAACCAGCCTCCGAACATATGTTGAAAATAAGTTGGAACCATAACATCACCCACTACTCTCTCTTAAAGGAGTAATATTTTGCTTTTTTAAATGGAATTATGCATTTTTAAAAATATCCCAGTTGTCTATATGATCTGTAAATATTATTCTTGGGTGTGAATGACAAATAATTATGTCGTACTTATAGAAATAACGTCATAAAATAAGTAGTTATGGGCGTCACATTTTAAAAAGGAATTAAAACAGGTTGTAGAAATCCACTCGAGTGAATATTAACATAGCGTTGCAGCACGTGTAGGGTTCAAATTCAATTTTTTTTAACTATTAGGGTGAAAATACACACACACAAAAAAAGCAAAGACTAACACAAGTGGGTTTAGCAAAATATAACCCCTTCAAATACCATTTTTGAGTGATTCAATTGTTATTCGACTGTCATCATATTGGTTTTTGGAGCCAGAAGTGACCATATTTGCAGACAAAAGGTCTGGACCACAGTAGCCTCAGAGGTCAGGGGTGAACTGATGCTAAGAGCTTGATGATTTGGGTGAAGATTGATAATTTTCATCAAGCACTGTGAAGAAACCCACCCACCCACAGGAACAAATATGCTTTATGACACAAAGTAAAACACCTTAAAGTCCAACGTGGCGAGAAAGAGAGCGAGCGGACATACAGACCTGTCAATCAAAGTCTGACTGGAAAGCTTCTATTTGATGTGAGATTAAATTAATGTAGGAAAAATGTGGAACCAGATGAGCAGGTTGCTTATTAGAACTTCCAAATAAAACAGATGGAGATGAGGAGTCCAGGAAAAAGAATATTGAACTTTTCTCTATTTTTACAAGGAAGTTCAATGTAAGTCTATGGGAACCAGGGCTTTGTAGAGTCCAACCCCCCAGTGGTCAGTGGTGGAATTACAACTGTGTAAAGTCTGAACCAGGACCTAGAGAGCTGATGTCCTGCATGTTTTAGATGTATTTCTCTTCTACCACGCCAGATTCAAATGATCAATCTATCATTAAGGTCTACGGAAGCCTGATAATGACCGTTAAGTTTGCTGAAAGAGGGAAATATCTAAAACATCCCGGATAGTGGCTCTATAAGACCGGAGTTGCTGAACCATTAAATAATTGGAAAATAATTCCATTTCTTTGAAACTGGGGCCTTTATTGATCTGTCTAAACAACTTTTAAAATATCAATTTCTATGTATGATTTACAATTTTGTGTTTGTGTTGTATTTGATACACTAGGTCTCAATGCACAAATAGTATTTTTGAATAAACAAAAAAAACCATGTCTAACAAATTGGTAATTCTTTTTAAAAACTGTCAAAGTTCTGCCCATTAATAATCTTGTAGTGTCAATGGAAATGGTGGATTATCTGTGTATTGCATGTGTCTAATTGTATACATCAGGTTTTTAACCCTTTGTTGGTCGCACTACAAAAATCACAATTTTTCCCCCCACCTCACAGGGACAATTATAACATTAAACATAGATTTTTTTTACTGACCCTAAATTTAACTTAAGTATTAAAACATTACTCCTTCACTAATCTTACCAAAGTAATTTGTGACTTGGTTCAAATTAGATGTATTGTGTTTGTATCATTAGTGATTAGCATTAGCATTTCATTACTATCATCTCTCCAATTGGTTGAGCATCTTTTCAAAGAATAATGACATGAATACTAAAGTATTCCTGAAACATCATGAGGATCATTTATGTAAAACAGACTGGAAAAGTTACCTGCAATTTTGTGTCTATAAGAAAAGATCCTAGCAGAAGTGTTGTCACAGTTATGATCTTTTTCTTTGGTGGTACACTAGCATGACCTGAATATAGCATTGACAGTGCCATTACATTTTATGCATTACATACTCCTTACAAAAGGTGGAGACTGAACAAGAAGTTTGTTGTTAAAGGACTTAAATTTAGATTAAATATCAGGGTTCAAAGTTACCTCTACCAAACGGTTGAGCTGAACAACAAAGGGTTAAAGAAAAAAAAAATCACACCGATCATGAAGAGGGCTTCAAAACTCATGTACCAGATATGATTTGTTTGGTATCATAGGGTTAAAATTTCAGAGCTCAAATCTATAACCCTGGTCTGTGCCTTATATGGTGGATTTAGTTTGAGCGCTTTTATGTTGTGGAACCCAATGCATGAATGGATTAATGAAGACAAAAATAGTGAAGACAGAAGAGTGGCATGCAGGATATCAACATACAATTAGGTTATTTATTTCTTAAAAATGCATAGATGTAGGTTTGGGAAATAAAAATTGCAAAAAAAAAATTAAATTATTTGTTATTGCAAATAAAACTCTTACAAAGTGGTCACTTGTCAATATCCTACACCAAACTTATAATTTCAAGCATTTAAACAAAAAATTCTAACACTTTTCAGACCTTGAAAACACAACATAGAAATTCAAGGGCTTCAAACACCTGTACAAACCCTTTCTATAAACCTGTCCATATGGCTGTGACATCAACACTGACCACGATAAACGCTTGTGTATGACCTAAATTGGTTAAAAAAAAAAGAGTTATCTGAATTTCATAAACTCAAGAAACTCAGTCTGGGAAACATTATGTCCTAAATATTTGACTTGCAGTAAAAGGCTGTGATGCTTGTGTGTGCATGCTGACAGCAGTATGTACTGAGGCTGACCATGGCCCGTCTCTACTGTTTCCACTTTCTTTGGAAACTGATTCCAGAGCTGTCTGCTTCCAAGAGGAATTTTGGCTGTGATATCAAAATTATAATCGCTTCTAATTGGAAAGTGCAACCTAGAGCGTGAGGAATTTGACTTTTTTTGGTCACTGCTGCAATATTACGAGACAGTTACAAGACACAGCACAAGACTGACAGAGTACTGGAGGTACAGGACAAAAGGGAACTGGACCTCACAGATAGTCTACATCAGGGGTCTCAAAGTCATTACTTTAAGGGGTCACATTCAGCCCAATTTGATCGGACCAGTAAAATAATAGCATAATAATAACCTTGGGAAAAAAAATGACAATAACACATTTTTGTGTTTCATTTAGTGCAAACAAATCTTGTTACGTTTTTATATTTTTTTAAGATAAACTATCCAACAAGACAGATGTGAATAACGTGAAAAAACTGAAATGTCACATGGAATTCTAACAATACTATGCCTTAATTTATCATTTACGCATGTGCATTATGGATCAGATCTGCTACAAAGACAATAAATTGTTAAAATTGTGCTTAATTTTCTTCATAAATTTCAGGTTGTTCATATTTATTCGGGTTTTTCACATATAAATATTTATCAAGTGTAAATATTTTCCTAATTTAATGTTATTTTTTGCACTATGACAAGGACAGAGATTTGAATTTATCATTATTTATGGGCATCATTTTAATTATTTTCACATCAAAATGAGAAGAAAATATGGAGTCATTCTTTTTTTTGGAGGTTTTTATGTGGAACCTGAACTAAAATTAGTTCCAAAGCCATGACTGTAGTTTTTTGCACTTAGCAAATTCATTCCAGGGGCCACATAGGAACCTTTAGCGGGCCGCGTTTGGCCCCCGGGCCACAAGTTTGAGACCACTAGTCTACATGATATGCTCAGCAGAAATATCATGGGATGCTTTATATGTTTACATGTAGTTCCATAGACACTGCGGTTAAATTTTTTTAGGGCTATCAAACTTACATTACCAGTGATTAATACGTCGTCATGAGTAATCTGATTAAAACATTTTACGCAGTTAAATGGAACAATTGTTTACAGTTAAGATGTTGAATTAGACAGACAGACAGACAGACAGGCAGACAGACAGACAGACCAATCTATCCTATTTTTGTCATTGCATACAAATACAACAAAACTGTATATGCCTCCTCTCATATAAAAACTAGACACTCAATCCATGTGCAACATCAATAACCATAGTAAACACAGAAAACATAACATATCACTATTTAAAAACAGTGCAATAGTGCAATAAAAATACCATTCCCTGACAGATACAGTGCTGGTGTTGAATAAACATCTTAATTGCATATATATTCATATTTTTGCATATGTTTTGGGCCTTTTTTGGGTGTTTTTTTAATGCATTTTAGAAGAGATTTACATTTTTCATAGCTTTTTTCATGTTAATTTATTTATATATTTTTTAAAAATATTTTTCCCCCACGTTTTTTGTGTGTATTTTATAGGAAATTTGAGGACCAAAAAAACCCCCTGACACAGAACAGTCCACTGACATGAAGCATTTAAATCCTGATTAATCAAAATTAATTCAAAGCAACCCTGTGATTAATCAGATTTAAAAGAGAAATTGACAGCCTTATTTTTTTTCCTCCCTTATGCAATAAATCTAGTATCTTAAACTGAGACTCCAGCACATGTTCCTTTACATGCAGGGTAGAAAAAGTATTCACATCCTTTATTTCAGTATTAGTATTACTCACACAGTATTTAGTTCAATATTTTGTCCAAAGTTTGAGCCAATTTTCAGTTGTTGGCTGAACAAGACAGAGCAACACAGTCAACAACCTGAAGTGGGAGGGGCCTGGAGTGGCTCATTTGCATTTAAAGGGATAAAACCACCTTTCTAGTGTCAATATTCAGACATAGGGCTGAGGATGGACCTGTGGAGTTGAATGAATGAAGAATTCAGACCCAAGCAGAGCATTTACAGTTCATGTAGACCACAGGGACATGTTAAAAAAAATGCATAATCCCATATTTTAAAAAAAGCTAAATATCAGTACTTTAAGAAAGAACTGTCAATCTATGAACTCCTCCTCCTTCAATGTATTTAAGAATTTTTTTACTGCACAGGAAGTGAATAAAAAACATAACTATAGTACAATATATATCTTTATGGAGAATAAGTATGAAGTGGAAACATTCACATACCTCAATGTATTTCTTTTCTTTTCTTTTCTTTTCTTTTCTTTTCTTTTCTTTTCTTTTCTTTTCTTTTCTTTTCTTTTCTTTTCCAGTATACTTTAGTGGAAAAAAAATCTGATTACATTCTTCTACAGATCACTTGTACACAGGTTATTTTCATGTAAAGTGAGAAAAATAAATCGAATAATAAAAGTTTTTGTGTCTCTGCAGAGCTCTCCAGTGTCTTTGTCAAAACACCAAAGTAGTTAATATGTTTTAGGAGCCATACAATTCATTTTTTCTCCCCTCTTTCAGTTGTCACTTCTCAGTACATTTGTGTATAATTTATGTTTTAAATTGGACATTACCCTTGTGGCTTATAAATCTGTGGAAAAGAATCCAAATCTCCCAAAGGTTTGTGACAATAAATAAACATATGTAAACCTCCATTTGGCCTATTGTCTCCCAGTGACAGGATTAGTGAAGGAAAATAGCAATCAATGTTCCTGTCAACACTGTACAGACATCCAGCAAAAGCAACGGCTGGGAAGACACTTATTGTTCGAATTATATGCAAATGTGAATAATCCGCAGAGCAATGTGCGTGATCAGCTTCAATTGTGCTTAAATGACAAATCATGCTCTCGTTTCCATGAAAGAAAAACAATAATAGTCCCGTGACAGTGGCTTCAAACTGTTGGATGACTTTCGACCACTGTCACCATGATGACACAGCTGAGCTTCACTGGGAACTAGACCTGAGTGAACCGGCTGAACCCAAGAGCTGCAGAAAATCTGCTTTTTTAAACCGTAAAAATGTTTTGCATCACACTGTCAACTATGAGGTAGAAGAATATTCCCAAACATTGGAGCGATGTGTAAAGATAAGTCTTTACCGCAGCGTTACATGGATAAAAGGATATAAAAAAATGTCAGAAATGGACATGCTGTGCACATCTGGGCCACACTAATGACAAATTCTTTCTTATGGTTTGGTTTGGTCTGGTTTGCTCATGTGCCTGATGGATGGGGTTGGCCACAGAGGGCAATGTAATAACTACTGGAAATCTTAGACAACCACAGGAAAGTATTTAACGGGACACCTCACACTAAATTTTACTTGGGAGTGTAAAGCACAGGCTGTGAGGAGCTAATTTTACTTTTTCAGTTTTAACTATATGACATATACAGCAGTGGAAAAAAAAAAGGGTTGACACTCTTAAAATTTTACAGTTTCCAAGATTATCATGAAATATTTGGTGAAAAAAAATGTTTGTTTCAAAAGATGTGGCTATTTTTTTTATAATTACTTTTTCAATTATTATCATTATTACTTCATTATTTATTTATTTATTTATTTTTTTGTAACAAGGATAAAAATTAACTAACATAAAACAGGTGTCTATATATCATATATATATATATATATATATAGAGAGAGAGAGAGAGACAGAGACAGAGAGAGAGACAGAGAGAGAGACAGAGAGAGAGAGAGAGACAGAGAGAGAGACAGAGAGAGAGACAGAGAGAGAGAGAGAGAGAGAGAGAGAGTACAACTTATATAAGACTTGAGTGTTCTTTATCACTAACACACATGTGGAAACATTTCATTAGTTTTATTCTGGAAGCATTTTACTTGTAGACCAGTGTTAAATGATCAAAAACTGGGTTAAAATGGGGTCATGAGCTTAACCCTTTAACTCCTGAGACTTTAACAGTTCAAAATTAATAAAATAAGTAACAAAATGGACACAAACAGCCAAAAATGTATAATAAACCAACAAAACAACAAGTAACATGAACAAAATAAGACACAACTGCCACAAAAGTGAAGAAAAATAATAAAATACAACATTAAATGTCGAAATCTAAAACAGAATAAGGAACAAAATTAACCAAAATTCATAAATATTTACAAAAATAATAACTTCACTTAGTTCAAATATAGTATAAATAAATAAATAATATTGAAATTTGGTTTCAGTAGTTTTAGTTTATTTTTTCTAAATCAGTTGCTTTTTGACACCAGTTTATTTCCATCCATGAACAAAACTCAGTAAAAATCACAGCAAAAAAAAAAAAAAAAAAAAAAAACAAATTTTTTTCTCACTATTCAAACTAAACCATCCTTTCAAAATGCGTCATTGCTAATGCATCAGGGGTTAAAGGGTTAAAATAATTGGGAACCACTGGGTTAAACTGTGCTGTGTGTGGAAACAGCGCCATTGAGCTGAGTGACGCCAAAGTTGTGGATACAATAAGTCAACCCCTGCTCAGTAAATGGTGTTGTTGTGGGTTTAAGATCACTGACACTGAGTGAAAAGAAGTGAATTTAACAAGCCAAATAAAAGCTGTTACATAGTAAAGCAACACTTATGTTAACAGTACAATTTAAGTAGAGAAAAACACAACTCAGAATGATCCTCTGAACGATAATTCTCCTCGACAGCGTCCATGTCGACCCATGATACATAGTTTGTGTTGCATCATTGTAATCTTGTGCAAGACTACATTTTCAAATCGTGTCTAGTTTTCATGATGGCGCCTGCTTTTGTTTAAGTGCAGAAGAGTTGAGCGTCTCTCCGGAGCAGTAATGTTTAGAGCTGACTTTTGTGGATGGCATTTCCTGCTGACACGTCTAAATAAATGAGGTGTTGAGTTGTGGTGCCCCTCTGTTTTTACAGTGGTTCTTCCCCTCCAAAAAAAAAAAAAAAAAAAAAAAAAAACCCAGTACTTTCACCCTGCATGGCTATATATTAAACCATTCACACAGATTTATGTTGTCTGGTGAGATTAAAACGTCTCTGAACTGGATTAATTTAATGAGAGATGAGGTGAGCAACGTGACAGTTTTTAGATGGTAGTAAAATTTTTCACACGAGGAAAAATATGAGGTCAGTTTTGTTCCTACCAACTGCTATGACTATATGCTTCAGTTTGAATCCATATATTAAGTGTATGCATAAATGTCACTGGTGTAGATCTGTGCACTAAACAATGGATTACAGTCTACTCTAACTGATGGATGACCTTTGACCTGAGCTGAGACCCATTCTCCAACAATTTTCATGATATTTTTCTTTTTTTTTTTTTTTTCAATTCTGCAGGTTGGTTTTGCATCACCAGCGTTGATCCTAATCCCCATATGGATACACTGTGGATTTATCTGCTCGTGAAGGCTCCACTGTGGACAGGGAAAATTCTCGGGAGTCAAAATTACAAGTAATTATACTATATTGAGCTTTTAAAGTCAAATCACCGTTCAGAAATACACATAAAGAACCTCCAATTTCCAATGAAAACTGACTTAAAATACCGATCATGATTGGATCAAGTCCAGTGTTAGACCTTGACCTAGTTGTTTTCCATTTAGTTGACACATAATAAGCCACCGCTGCTGGGAGAGTCATGTACATTTAGTCCCTTAGGATCCTCCTCATCAGCGTCGACTCAGCGGCTGAATGCTCCCATTCACCATGAAATGTAATCCTTGGACACATGTAAGGTAAGTGGTTTCCTCCCCTTATTAGCGTCCTAGTAAATCAAGCCAATGGGGTGTCCCGTCGTGAACATGGCCTCCTTGTCTGCAGCGTCAGTGCCACTGAAGTATTATGGGAGATAATACAACTGAGGTACCACAAAGCCCCAGGCCATGGAGTGATGATGTTTCCATCTACCTGAACGTAACTACTGCTGTTTCCTCACTGCTACAGGGACACACACCTCATTTCCAGAAAAGGAGTTTATGCACACAGAGGAAAATATGTAGGGTCAGTACCTCACAGTTTTTAACGTAGATTATTTACAGTCAGGGAAAAAATTATTAGACCACCCCTTGTTTTCTTTGATTTCTTTTTCATTTTATTGCCTGGTACATTTGTTTGGACTAATATAATAAAAACAACAACAACAGCTCATAGTAGCTTCATTTCAGAGCTGATATTTATCTATTTTTCATGTTTTCTTGATAATGACCAAAATCACATTGGTTCTTATGTCTATGTCTATGTCGTTGTACTGACAAAAACTGTGCTTTTATTTATTCCATGTTTTCTTTTCTGTCTGTTTTAATCACATGATACACACAGGAGTTAGTACTTGATTGTACAACCATTGTTTTTGATATAGTACGACAGAGAAATAAATATTGCCATATTTTAAAACTATGAAGTGTCATCATAATACTCTCAACAGTGTGAAAACACCAGTGTTAAATATTTTTTTACACATTGTTAATTAAAGTACAATTAACCTGACAATGATTTCAGTGTATATATTTCTGTGTGTTTTTCTCCTCCAGACCTGTAGGGGTGCTGTGTTTTCTGTGTAGTTTTTTTTTTCAGGAAGAGGCTGATTGTTGGTCAACAGATGAGTTGGTAGATAAAAATGACCCTGAACACTAAGAACGTCTCTTGGTGGGAAAAGAATAACATAAGTTGGACATGAGAATGAGCAGCAAAATTAACAAAACTAATAAATATTTACAAAAATTATAAATGTGGAAAAAATCTGCAAAGAAAAAAAGAAAACTAATATTGAAATGTAATAATTGTGCAGTTATGCAATTCTTTTTTAATGAGTTGCATTTTGACACCTGTTCCATGAACAAAACTGAGGAAAAATACAGTAAAAATAAATAAATAATAAAAACGGTGGAATTTTTATGAATATTTAAACTAAACCATCCATTCAGAATGCATCAGCAGTGACACTTAAGAGTTAATAATCAGCTCTTCATCAGCTCTGCAGAAGACTGATAAGGTGTGATGGAAGAGGGAAACATCTAAAACATGCAGGACACTGGGACTTTAAAAAAAAAAAAAAACTCTTTAAAGAAAATGATTGAGTGAACAAAAGGTAGTGTAGACAGATGGAGTCCAAAGTATTCTCCTTTCTCATCCATTAGACAAATACCACTTCTGTTATAGATGGAAAACAACAACACAAACCTCTCAGACACGTCTAAGTTTATTCACTTCTAACCAGTGTCATTTTAATTTACATTTTTATATTTTACAAAGCTGTGCTTCAAAATAGATTTTTCTGGAAACACAGCTATGTAGTGAAATGTGATATTTGTTCTTATTTATTGGGTTATACAGGCCTTAAATTACAGATTAACTGAATTAATTTTTCTCATAGAGGCGTCACTATATCAGTGTTGGTCTGATTATAAGCACAGATGTTCCTGAGATGTTCATGGGCACACTTGAGATTGAAATCTTGCAAAAAGAAATAAACAATGATTGAGCAGGAAAATGAAATAACAAATGAATGAGCTGTGTGGGAAAAGACAAATGTAGTTGGAGAGTGCACTAGTTCTGTCTCAACTTTATCCACATTTTTGATTCAAACAGTAGTTCATATGTTATATAAGTTCAATAGGATTTGTGTTTATTGTTCAGTGAAGCTGCATACTGCCATCCACGTCTAATTATTATTAGTAATTCATTTATAGATGAATAATAATAGTCAGATAGACACGGATAGATAGATGAATAAATACAGAATGTAAATAGCTCTAAGTAAAAAAAAGAATAAGAATAAGTTATGATTAAAAGTTATGATTAAAGGAAGTTAAAGAAGATAAAAGCGTAAAAGTTAAAGTGATATAAAAAATTGTGCCTCCTAAAAACACCTACTCCTCTGATCAGTCTGATTACTCATTAATAATAATAATAATAATAATAATAATAATAATAATAATAATAATAATAATAATAATAATAATAATAATAATAATAATAATAATAATAATAATAATAATAATAATAATGATCAATGAATTCCCAAGATTGGGTCTATCTCAATCTTTCAAGAAAACTTCATTAATATTTCAAGATCAATCCAAATATTTATTGCAGAAGCACAGAGGCATCCTAAAACATAAAATCCTAATTTTCTAGAATGGCTCTAAAATGTTTAAAATACTAAAAAATATATTGTATTAGTCATTATTTCTGTGGTTTCTTACATATGGGAAATCTGATATTAACTTGGAAAACATTTAACATGCACCAGATATTGGTCCTTAAAAAGTAGATTATGCTGATTTATTACTTTTAGGTTGTCAGGTTAATGTTTAAGAATCAATGAAAGCTGAAACCATGCTGCCATAAATTTCAGGCAAAGCTCAATAGTCTTAAAAAGACAAACTTCAAGGCTTTATTTAAATAGACCAGTTACACGATACATATCCTTAATCTATATTTGTTATGACGTCTATATACTCTATAAGTACGACTTATTTAATTAATAACGACAGTGATTTTAAGCTTTACTGGTTGATCCTTAGCTGTGAATCTCTGAATACCTGATAGATCCAAATACTTTCAAAAGGGCAATGGATATTATCACACAACCCACTAAAAAGAAAATGTTTGTCCTCTGAAGATGTTACAATGCTGCTGTGTTAGAAGAAAAAAAAAAGCCTGTGCACATTCCTTTCAAGAGAAAACTGTCTCTGCTAATCAGAAGCAGCCAGACACAGATACTTTACATTTAAGACTTTTGGGAAATGGGGAGGCAATCAAAACAGCAAATAACACTCCAGCTGCATAGATCACAATACATAAATGGCCGCATCCATTTATGGCTTTTGAACGCACCAAGCGGGATCAATCACGCAGCTCCCCTGATGTTTGTGAATAACCACACTGCCAGTCAAGAATCTCAACTCTGGGTCGAGTCTCTAAAACAGACACTTAACATCCTACTGTGCCCATGTGGTGCTTTTCAAATCAACTGGGATTCCCTCTGGCCCGCGGTAAACCGAAACCATTCCTCTTGCCCTCATCAGTCAAGTGTCTTGTTGTGACCTAGACATCCTATACTTTCACCGAGGGAGATAAGCTAAGGTTCAGCGAGAAGGGAAATGATGTGAAGGCGTAAACTCAGCTGTGGCACTTGGACTACAACGACTTTTATAGCTGTGTCTGACACCTTCACTGTTGATCAGGATGGATCGCCCCCAGAAAACATAACTACTAATGATTATGTGAGCACAGGGGGCAGCGAAGAGCTATCCATCACATCAAATATGTTGTGGATTTTATTGATTATCTTGCTATTGCTGTAATCCCTCACATGTGTTAGCATGTAACGGTGGCAGTATAGCTGACGGCACGGAGGTAGCAGCTACTGTGACCTAATGCCTTAACTCTTGGAGGACCTTTCCATTTCTTCTCCTGGCCAGCTCATACATCACCTTCCCCAGAAATGCAGAGAGGTAGGAAACAGCTGCCCATTTAGACAGTAGCTGCTTTATCCTCTGATTTTATAACCCAATAGAGAGAAGCTGGTGAAAGCTTAACCATAACAGGCCATTTATCCTTTACTTACTATGAAAACACTAATATTTGGAATATAACTGTTCACTGAGAACAACAACAAATCCTGGACAGATAAAAGACCAGGCCAGGTTTGGTTTGTACTGATGAAATATGTGCATTTGGGATGTGTTTGATAAAGGTAAAAGGACAAAAAGAACGGTTAAAAACTTAATGGACAAACTACCTTAGTATGGTTTTGTTTTTCCATGAGACTCCAGAACAGCTTCAGTTAGTTCTGATTGTATAAACCTACTGAGGACATCTATCTATCTATCTATCTATCTATCTATCTATCTATCTATCTATCTATCTATCTATCTATCTATCTATCTATCTATCTATCTATCTATCTATCTATCTATCTATCTATCTATCTATCTATCTATCTATCTATCTATCTATCTATCTATCTATCTATCTATCTATCTATCTATCTATCTATCTATCTATCTATCTATCTATCTATCTATCTATCTATCTATCTATCTATCCATCCATCCATCCATCCATCCATCCATCCATCCATCCATCCATCCATCCATCCATCCATCCATCCATCCATCCATCCATCCATCCATCCATCCATCCATCCATCCATCCATCCATCCATCCACAGTATCTACCTACATACCTACGAGCAAAGGTTCTTTCTATCCTCCATCTTTTGCAAAGGCAGTGACATAAACAGGTTGTGTCAGGTCAGGCAGAAGAAGCCCCGCCCCTTACAAACATTTTACCTGATTCTCTCTCTCTCTTATCATTGCAAAAATACATTTTTGGTGACCTTGACCTCTAATCTACATTCACCAAAAAGTAATCTAATTTGTTTAAAGATACAGATATACAAACAAACAAAAAAAAATAATATAAAAAATAACATCCTTGCCTCCTTGTCAGGGGGGGGGGGTAATAACCACTCACACTGGTTAACATCTATGGGTGAATTAGACTGAGCAGTTAACTTATTGTGGTGCGTGCACATACTGAAGGGAACCCATACAGACACAGGAAGAACAGAGGTACTGTACATCATATAGGATATTCCCTCTGTTCCCCCAATCTATTCCCTCATTTAGTGTTTTGAAAGAGTGTCATCTAACGTCAGTCCAACATGTCCCATAGCTGCCCAGCTAAGATAAGATCAACTGAGTGTGAAGGTCACAGCATAATTCTGATTAAACCATTCGGTGATCCCTAGAGGACTTCAATTTGTTACTTGTGTTAGCATGCTTGCAATGTTTAAAATAAGGTATCTTGTTAAGCTTGTTAGACAGCTCAACATCTGCTCACAAAGACAGAGACAGACATTATATACAGATATGGTTGAGGGAATACAGTTTTTAAATCCACAGTAGAGCGGAATAAATTACAGAAACATATGGTGTGTTGAATAAGGCTGAAGAATTTGGTGAAATGTTATTTTATTGTGAATAATGTTAAATATCATCATGATTCATTGCACGTTTTCTTTTTTTCTTGCATATGATTCAGTGTTTAATCAGACTACAGAGTTTAACTGGTGTTGGGATGGCAATGATGGCCAATGGTTGCCGATAGCGACCTGGGACACTTGAATCCTATTCGTCTTTCACAACAATGTCTTGTCATTTCTATGAAAATGACCCATCACAAACTATACAGTTGTTATTCTATATCAAGGATATCAAACTCATTTTAGTTCCGGGGCCACATTATCTATCAATCAATCAATCAATCAATCAATCATTATTTTAATAGTGTGATGACATGTACATTACAACTTACAGATCACCTTGGATCTACAAATACACCAAACATTTAATTATATATAGGATATCGGGAAATGTTAATTGTTCAGGACATTAGTATTTTTGTGATATAATAGTTTGTTTTAGTGTAAATATAGTAAAATTTCTTGAAAATGTTTACATTTTCAAAAAAAAAACATTTGAAATTGTGAGACTTTATAGTGAACTGATCCCACTGAGATGAAATCGGTGGAACTTGAACAAAAATTATTAATATTTTCAGTGGAATTTTTGCATTTCACACATTCCACGGACCAAACTGGACCCTTGGGCAGGCTGAATTTAACCCCCGGTCCACATGTTTGACTCCTCTGTTCAATATTGACAACCTATACTTCCTCTTCATGTGATGCAAGAATGGTTCCATTGTAATTTTCGTGTCTTTTTAGACTTTTTCCAACCACAAGACAGCAAGCATCACACACACGGGCCCTGACGCCATAGTTTGTTTTCATTTTTCTTCCCTTAAGTCTGTTGCCAGCGCCTCGTTTCCAAAAAAATCACGCATATTGTCAAAAGATGGCACAGCGACACAGTCTGTCATGTCTCTGGGCCACAACCCAGGAAGAATTTACAAGTCTATTATCACCTAATCTGACACAGAAACCATCATTTCAGTTTAAATATGGCATTAAAGTGACTGAAATTCACTCAAGTCTGAAGAGTCAAATTATTATTAACGTATTCAGTGTTTCATGCATCGGGTCACTTTTAAGTCAGCGGCACGGGACGCTCTGACCCACGTTTCCAAGGAGAAATTCTGCCAAACAAACACTTACAGTATATGCTATGGCACCGCTGTTAGACAGGGTGACTACATATGAGCATTTACACTCAGTCAAAGAACATTAAACATATTTCTGGAACAATTTGATTGGGCACCAAGACCCAACTTCACGGTGGTTTGTCTTCACCTACATCCGACGCCTCCCAACATCTCGTGGGAAAAAAGTTATAGCTTCACACCACGTCGTAAAAGTCAGATCGTATTGAGAGGGCATCTCCTCCATTAGGTTTTGTCCTTACATCAGCTATTAGACTAAGTATATCCCTCATTTTACGGCTTTCTGGGTGAAAACACGTTCAATGTTTGATGGAGTATATGCTGACTTGATGTACAGGCCTTTCTTTTGAAATCCACTGATGGGAAAACTGGAGAAGCAAACCTCAGGACCTTATGGCACCAAGAGTCCCAGAGAATTGGCAGCTCTCATGATTCAAGATGACACCGCTTTTACTTTCCAGCCCTCTGTCCTCCATTTAGTCAAACATGTTAACAAGTAAAGGTCATTTGATCCATTGTATTTATTCTAATGATTCGTTTCTATCCAATGAGGTAAACATACCGTTTTTCCAGACAAATTTAACCCTTTTAACCCAATTAAAAATCTATAGGGGAGGTAAGGTTTATTACTGAGGGGGATTTGTGGACTGCAGCTGGTGGTGTGAGTAATCAACAAGAATCTGCACACTCACCGTTCCCCTGTGTCATAAACGCAATTTAATTATGTTGAAAATTGTCAGACTATAGACCCCTGCATCCACATTCTGGTTTGTACAGTAAAAGGGGTATAAATGGAGTCCAGATGGATTTAAAATTACTGTTTTATGGAGGTCTATCAGGACTAATTAGATTGTCTTCTTGTTAGATATTCATATAAACAGTAATATTTCCAGTTAAACCTTTAAACCTCATAACAAGGCTTGTAGGCACATTGTCAGAGTGGTATATGCTTGGTGTGGAAATGTTTCAAAGTTACTGTAGGGCATATACTTTATTTGACTTGTCTCATTTACAGCTACTTTACACAACTAATCCCCTACAGAGAACTTCAACAACACTGAATAGTTGCCTATTTACACATTACAATTGTCTTATTGCTCTGTTTTGGTCACCAGCAACTCCTGAATTTATTTAGATTTTTTGTTAATGTAGCAGCTCCTACACTGAGGTTACTTTCATACACCGTACTAGAGTATGCTATGCACCTATGCTATGTACTTTATTTGTCCATGTCAGGGTGCTTGCCGCTTTTCCAAATTAAAATGACACACTTTTTACAGACTTTTTTCCAAACTGATATTTTTCAAGACCATGACTTGATGTACTGTGATACTTGAGTGTCTATTGACCTACTTCATGGGTTCAGATTGTACTGTACCAATCATGTTTATTAGAAAATGGTCATTTTAATATTTCTGAATGATCAAACACATCATTTACCATACCTTTTCTATGTCTCATTTCACAGTTATTTGAGCACAGGCTAAAATTCTACTTTAAAAAAGTTTGTTTTCCATACTTTAATAAGTCTTTCACCCAAATTTCAAGACTTTTAATGGTCTGGAAAACAGTGTTTCAAAATTCAAGCACCCTCCATGTGAACACAACCGCTCTGTGCTCCAGTACAGTACCCAAGTTCAGTGGAGAAAGTGGTCCTGGGCCTGGGCCTGAGCCATCCATACTCCACCACGGTACAATGTTGTGTGAACGCATCTGTGTCTGAGTCCAGAAGTGACCTCATCACTATTCTGTCAATGGAAATGGGTAAATCACCACAAAACAATAGACGGTGCTCCTGTCGTCTCCACAAAAAAGCCTCTGATCCATGCAGCATTTACATTTACTTGGTCAACAAGTAAAATGCTTCCGGAATAAAACTAATTACATTTTACCACATGTGTGTTACTGATAAAGAAAACTCAAGTCTTATATAGTAGTAGACTCAAGTTTCCAAGAGAATGGGTTTTAAAGGAATACTGATTCATAACACTGTCTGCACATTATAAGTAACGGTTTGTCTTCTTCTGTTTGTTGGATAGTGACAGAATTCCTTCCATTCCACCACCTACAGCTTGTGCCTTCTAACACCCTTTCGTATACGGGCCCTGGCACGCTGTGTCAACACAACATCAGTGGGAAAGGTGTGAACGTATCCAAGTATAGTACAAACTCAGGCACGCTGTGTGAAACCATCCTGTTTTTCTGTTTAAGGCTGGCAGCTGTATAATTATAAAAAAAAATATAGCAAAATCAATGTATATAATCAATGGATGTTCAAGCATATTTATGTTTAAGCCACAATCTTCCTCATCGTTTTGTTTTTAATAACTGAGATAAATACAACTGATTGCCAGTTGCATAAAGAAAAACCTTAAGATTACTTCATCTTTATCCCTTGAGCAATGTACTTTTTTTTTCATATTTTACTCCCAGCTGTTCTTGTTTTATTTGATTCATTTGCCTTTTATTTTAGAATGCTCTGAATTATTCCTAATGGTTTTATTGTTTCATATGAAATGCCTTATTGTTTTTATAGCCATTGCTTCATGCTGCAATTCCTTAATCAGCCTTTGTTTCACTGCTTCTCAATTTACATTGCATTGTTTTTCGCAACATTATTTCTTGGCTAGTCTAGTTGACGTTCTTACCTCAGTATAACCTGAGATTAAACAGACTGAATGTAAGATGCATGGGAAGAAGTGAATCAGGCAGACTGCCAATAGGCTGATATTACTTTTCTCCATTTACTGTGGAGAATTCATCTACAAAATGTCTGACTGAACCAACATGGCAACCGTAAATGTGAGAATTTGGTTTCCATTGTCTATCAAGATGCAACCTCCATCTTTATATACATTCTAATGTAGTACAGAGTAAAGGCTAATGGATAATAGATAATGATTTAGTGCAAGAAATAGTTTAAAATGGTAGAAAATGTGATACTATCATGCAAGAACTGCTTTCCTTTATTAGACTTGGTACCTTTGAATTGAATATCTGAGCCAAATGATCAAATATTACATTTGTGTTTTGTTTGGAGGACTACAATTTTGGGAATACAATAAAGTTGAAGAGAGATTTATTTTCTGAGTTTTTGGTTTCCTTTAAAGTCAGTAGTTCCACTTCAAAAGTCTGATATCAACCATTGGCGCCAAGTTCCGCTGATAGAAATAATTTGTAAAAAGCTCTATTGGCCTCGATTTACCGACCAAGCCGATTTATCTGTCAGTTTATTTTTCTGTGAAAAAACACAGAGTTTTTGATGTTTCTAAACTATAATCTCGGAGTTTCACTGTTGATTTCTCATTGATCTGTTGAAGACGTGTATTAAAGAGAAGCCAAACTCTGCAAATGTAGCAAAACCAAACACATTCATGAAATTTAAATTAGGAAACTTTCTTTACTTTCATGTTTATGTTGTTTCAGTATGTAGTCTGACAAACCAGTTAACTGAGTCAGTTGTCTTGCTGACATCTCTGCATCCCACGTCTGTAAATGGCTCCCAGGCGTTTTTTTTCTCCCCTGCTACCCAGAATGGGATTTACAACAAGATTATGGGGCTCCCCTTTGACCCCAGGGGCTGTGTTCAGCAAGAGTCAACCTCTTCTTTTTTTCATTTCAAAATGGACTCAACGAGAGGTCCCTCCCTCCAAACTATCCACCGACTCCACCAAGAACAATGGCTTATTCTCCTGCGCCAGTGCTCCATTACGGGGCCTGTGGCTTGGCAGTGCAGCAGGCCTCAGATTTCAACCACATGTACTGCACTCAAATCAAAAGAGTCAGCCCTGGCAGTATGGCTGCATAGCTGAGGGAGACACAGAGAAAAACTACAAGCAGGGAGAAGGGGAGAAAACAGGGAGGAGAAGTGAAAAACAGAGCGAGAGAAAATAAAACTATGTGATGTAAAGAGTAAATAGTCGAGGGGACGGGGAGAGTGATGAAACAAGAGAAAGGAAATATGGAGACAGTAGGAGTAGTAGGAGTAGAAGAAATCTTGACGAAAAAACAGAGATTACTGCTTTTAGTGCCGCAAGGTCAGGACACAGTGAGGTCAATTCTCAAGGGAGCCATTTTGGAAGGCATTCAGGAATAACCTAGCCCTAACTCCCAAGCTGGCTGTTCTCATTGAACTCTTACTGTAATTTCCAAATCCCACGGACAGTAGCATTTCAATGAAGTCTAAACACATCAACGCTCACCCAGGCAGATTTGTATTTTTTGGGGCCATCCATCACTTTCCAAATGTGAGCGTGGTCATGTGAGACCTTCAGCAAAAGCTCAAACATTCGCTGAGAGTTTATGAAGAGGTTAAAATGTAAGTTGAAAATGAAAACACCCGATGTTGCCAGTGTTTTCCAAATGATTGCTCAGTCGTCTGGCACTGAAAACGCCGTCTGCTTGGGCTCGGGCCGATACATCTGTGCCTCGGAAGTTCACTGTCAGACGCAATTTGAACGTCAGTGGAGATCATGTCATTAATGTGACAACCTAAACTTGGATGCTTATACCTTTCTACCTCCGGTGTGAAAAAAGAAAAAGAAAGAAACATCACAAACATATCATGATATGTCAGGGCATATGTTTTTTCAATGAGATTTCAGCCTATACTTGGATCCTGTTTTGATGTTTGACATGATCTATCTCCTTTAATATCTGCTTGCGTGATGTAGCTTTCATTGTCCGTATTTCATGGAACAAACACAAAGAGGTTATCAGTCCATGAAACAGAGAGAAACAGCCTTCCTGTGGGAAAAGAACCAAGATTATCTGTGCTGAATCTAACTAAATTGAATGCACAAATTGCATCGACACAGAAGTCAAACTTCCATAATCAGGGTCCCGCAGATTTCCACATGTTAAATCTAAGCCTTTTTAAAGACATTCTTAGATCATTATGAGTGCAATTTAAGTCCACACTGGTAAAAAGAAGCATGTAAAGGAAAATCCCAGGATTGCTTGAGCATAAATGGATTTATTGGGTGATGGCAGTGTTGGCTTTTTATGGTGGATTTCTGTTTCTCCTCCCATGTTACTCTAAGACCAGAGCTTGAAAATGAAGACAATTACAAGTGTCTTCAAGTGTAAAGCAATTGAAAAGCCTGGCTGCAACTGACTTCCAATGATTTTTTTTTTTTTAAATACAATTTAAATTTTTGTACCCCAAGTGTCATTCTATTGTCTTTAATGTTGTTTGGGGTCTACTGGTGGACTGATGGTCCTTCTGTGAATTTTGGTTCAGTTATTAAGATTTTATGTTTGCAGTGTGGACTATGATTGACATCGACAGCATATACAGACTCAAGTTCAGTTTGATATGTGCACTATCCTTAGTTCATGCGGTTTTCTGAACTACTACGCGGTATGGTCCAAATTGTCTTTTAAAGGTCACAATGACTTCAGACACCAATATTGCAAATACTTTACAGTGACAAGGGCGGCAGAAGTTCAATTGGTAAAGTGGGTCGTCCTATGATTGAAGGATCGGCGACGCAAATCCCAGCTCCGGCTGTCCACATGTTGAACAGTGGCAATGCACTAAACCCTAAATTTCCCCCAGTAGGTCTGGCAGTACCTTGCATGGCAGCAGCTGCCTACTGGTGTATGAGTGTGTTTGTGAATGGGTGAATGTGAGGCTAATGTAAAGCCTTCCGGTACCATTAAGGTGGAAAAGCACTAAACAGAGCAGTCCATTTTTCATTTACAATGTTTACATGCACATCATTATCCCATGGTTTTGTGGGATACTGTCACACGTAAACCTCATTTCCCAATTCCAATAATTCAGCTAGAGTTCTCCATATTGCCGGGACTAAATTCCAATAAAAAAACTTACATTAGTGTTAAAAAAAACTTGAAAATAACATACTATCAACTTTCGACTTCTGACATATGCTTTTCTTCTACAGAAAATCTTACAGCAATTTTTCACAACTACTAACTCATTTCCACTGGGGCACCTTCTCTGCAGTATGGGGGCCTCACAAAATGTCATGTTCACCCCCTCCTTTATTGGTGCCCCAGCCCCTGCATAGTAAATATACTCTGCAGATAGCTGGACAGAAGCATTGGGGAACTTATTGTTACAATTCAGTCCTAAAACAACCAACTGGAGGCCAATTTAACAACAGTGAGGTCAGGGTGGAACACACTACAGAACCATTACTGCATGGATTAACATTAAAAACTGTCACTGACCTCCACTGTGACATCACTCTGCCATTTGTCATGGCTGCAGATCTTCATCCACTGTCTTCCTACAGTACACACAGTAGTGACAAAATACAATAACAGCCCAAGGATATGTTTACCTGTTGACCTCGTATCCCATTGCTGACAGTAGACAAACACCAGGAAGACAAATCCACAATGCGGTGTTGGCATTGAATAGTGCTAAGTCAAAGGGGCCTCATTTTCGATAATGACATTAACTTTTAAGTTAGGCAGCAGTTACCGAAATGTCAGATTACATTACCGTGTTATGTTGTAAACATCACAGGCGCCTGTGCAAACTGCAGCAGTACTGAGTAACTGGGATACTAGTGTGCATGTAAACACAGTAAGTGATACTTCCATTCCTGAGATGTTTTAAACATAATGGTGACTAATCGATGAACTGAGGGATGGGAATTTTTCTCATAAAAATAAACCACGCATGTATCTGGATAAGATAGTTTTGGTTATGAAGCTGCAATAAGGAGACCAATGAAGGAATACTCATTTAAGTTTACTGTTTTTTTGTTCCAGGAAATTAACAGGAGTGTTAGATCATCCTTTACAGAAAAATCAGAAACAGTTTTATTGCCATTGTTCGTATAGTACACATGTAGTATACAACTATGAATTTGTCTCGGTGTAACGCTGCAACATTCAACATATAGTATGTCAATAAAAAGAAAAAGAAAAAAAAAAAAAAAAAAAGATGATTACATGTCCTTAGCTTCACCCTTTTGTCAAATTATGGTAACTTGTGGCCATAAAACACTAAAATGCCAATGGTCAAAACATAAACTCGAGACTTGAGTGGTCCAAAAAAAAAAAAAAAAAAACACCCAATGAGTTACGATCCATTCTTTTAAACAGCCTATGCAATAAGTCCAATGTTCCCAGTGTGTTCTCTCCTACAAGGTGAAGTGGGCTTGAAATTGTTATTTTCATCAGACCTCCAAAAAGTAAAAATGATCTCAAGCCAGATTTGATGTTGAAACTACGCATTAGCCCACACACAAATATTATTTATCAGACCTGTCAAAAGCAAAAGACATTTTTAATATTCAGATCTTTATACTTTGGACTTTTTCAATAACTGAAGAAAACTGACATTAGTTCCCTGAGTCATTTCGATGGGAGTAAAAGTGCATTTCAGGACAGCATAGACAGAGCACAAGGTAAGAGCGGACGCAGTAAGTCTGTCTTGGCCAGAGTTGTGAGGTTGTTTGTCAAACAGCAGACGGTGCTGGAGGGAATCGAGGGGCATTAGGACACCGTCGTATGAGGCGAACCGCAGACCTAATGAGAAGTATAGCAACCTGACACCACAACAGATGTTCCAAAATCTCACGAGACCCTGTTTCCAATTTGACATCATTTACTCTCACTTCTTTTGCTTATTCCTAATTTCTTATTCCAACCAGTGGAGTTACAAGCTCAGTTGTTTTTCCTTGTTGCACAATCAGACATAACTATCCTGAATTGGGGTTGAAGGTGAAGCACAACATCAGAGGGGGAATTCACAAATGCAAAAACAGAGAGGAAGCATCGAGGGGATACAGATGTGCATTCAGTCAGTGTCCTCTATTGTGACAATTCCCTTTAAATGGTTCAAACCTGCAGGTAAATTCTATGCAAAAAAGGATTATTTAATGTCAGTGTTTGATGTCAAGCTAGATTTATTTGGATAAAATGTGTCAGGAAAAAAAAGATTGTGCTCAAAGTTCACGTCCCCCCAAGTTGTAAGTTTCACTCCATAAATTTAAATTATAGCTCACGACAGATAAAGCGATAGTCACAGATGGTTTGGTTGAATCTATCAAACATAATTTGCTGGCGAGATAATAGACCGAAATGTGCGGCAGCCCAGAGTATCACCCAACTGTTCTTTGTACTCCAAGTAAATGAAATTAAGTTGATGCGTCGAATATGTTATGAGTGATATCAGTGACTTAAAATACAGATTCACACAAGGACAGATAGTGTCTCATGTTGCATCTGGAAAGTCCTAGTGGGGAAAAAAAAAATCTCGATGATGAATTAAAGCTGTGAGGTATGATTAAAATCTCATGATCAGCGGCCATTTCATATCAACGTTACGATACATATCACACTTTTATATGTTACTGTTATGTTTAGTCAATTGAATGAATACTTAGTTTTAATAAAACTACAACATAAAGATGCCTGTTTTAAATTACATGGTGAATTATCTGCTCAACAAATAAAACATACTTATGATTATTACTCTGCCAAGAAACAATCGAATTAGGTTTTCACTGGCCTTTATGTCTTTCTTTTTTAGCAACATTACGCAAACATTTATGGACAGATTTGGTTGAAAATTTCTGAAACTGCTGATATAGGAATAAGGAACAACTGATTAAATGTAGGTGGTGATCAGTGAGTGTGTGTGTGTGTGTGTGTGTGTGTGTGTGTGTGTGTGTGGTGTGTGGGGGGGGGGGGGGGGGGGTGACTACCCAGTGCTACATTTATTATTTATCTTCTTTTATTCACAACTTCTGAGCAAAGTCACACATAAGTGTAATAACATATGAAATATTGATGTTATTATAGCTGAAACATTCTTCTATTACTGATGTCAACAAAATATCTATAGGCCTAAAATGTGTGAGGTCAAACATATAACACTTAAGATGTCATTAATGCAGTACTCTAAGAGTTAAATTTTACATTGCAGTAAATGGAAAATACATTTCAAAATGATCCAGAATCCAGGATCTCTTCCGGATCTTCATCAAAATGTAATCATTTGTCACTTGTGACACGTCCAACATATACTGAAAATGTTATCAAAACACACAGACAAACAGACAGACAAACTCCAGTGAAAACATAACCTCTTTGTCAGAGATAATAAGTCGACTTTAATTGATTTTAAATTGTTAAAATATATAGAAGCCACGACAGCAGACATTTATGCTGAAATCAATAAAACAGTAAAATAGCAACCATCCAAAATCTGATTTAAGAATTTAAAGTTAGTTTTAACTAATATTCAGAGTTTTGTATGAACAAAGACCTATGATGGTTCAATTATTGATTTCAAGAACAGATGCTATGTGTATTTAGAAGAAAAGAAATCAAATATGACAACAAATATTCCTCTATGGACATGATATACCATTGTCACATCACACAGCCCTCAGTAAATGTTACCTGGGCTTCAAATTAACCTGTAAAATAATAAAGTCCTCTCGCTGATCTCACACGTCCACACAATGAAACACAACCGCCCCCCAAACTTTCCATCAGTTAAAGCTGAATCAGCATTACCACTCACTGCTCTAACAGTTGGCTCGGTGGGTTTTTGTCACTGCAC
Source organism: Siphamia tubifer (assembly GCA_020466265.1). Classification (NCBI taxonomy): domain Eukaryota; kingdom Metazoa; phylum Chordata; class Actinopteri; order Kurtiformes; family Apogonidae; genus Siphamia; species Siphamia tubifer. The sequence continues at coordinate 16,230,419 of CM035792.1, read as the reverse complement.
AAATGACAGAACATCCACGCTGCTGTTTTTCTTCAACAGTAATATGTTATGTCTTCAACAAGTGGCCAGGGACCGGCTGCATTACACTTCAGTAAGGGGATTCACCTGGCAAATCCACTCCATTACCCCTTGACTTTTCATTATTTGTGCAAGTTGGCCACATAATTTGGGACTGTAAATCTGGCTAGAGTTTAACGTGTTTGGTAAGTTTCCAAGTCTGACCACTGAGTGCTAACTTTTGACAGACGTCGACCACACCTGTGGTGTTCAAACAGCTCTGTGTTACTTAGTATTCTGCCGATGTTTCACACCATTGCAGGAGATTAATAAAAATCGGTTTAAAATTCCCCGTGTTACGCTACTGTACAATGTAAAACAGTACAGCTTTGTGTCAGTGTGTGAAAAGCAAACACTTACCTGAAATCGTGCGGGTAAAGTTCATGTTAAGAGTCTATATTTTACCCAGTACCTAGTTAAATGTGTAATAGCCAGATTCAGCAAACTGACAGATTCAATTAGGTGGCTATTTTAGACTCATGTAATATTTGCAGCATTTCTGACAATCCTCCACCCCTTCCAGACTTACTTAATAATCTGAATTATGTCTTTTCATTTGCCAGGACCTAATGGTGTGCTAGCACAGCTTGAGTTCCTGTTAAAGGCTTGGCCTGTGCACAGACTAACAAGGAAGGTATTTACATTTGGATCTGTTAGAGTACTTCTCCATGTGGCCCTTGGGCCTGACGGTAAGAGAAGTGACCTTGTGGTCACAAGTCCCTTTTTGAACACATGAAGCAGCTGCAGAAACTGAACACAAAAAAAAATCAGCGCTTTTTCTTTCTATCAAAAGCTCATTAAGGTTTCTCAGCAGAATAAGGATCTGTTCGAACACGTCACAGTGATAATTTGTCAAATGCATATTTTCCATTTTAAATGTCCGTTAGGTCAGTTTGTGGGTCAGCCTCGTAAATTTTTGCTTTAACATATATAATTTTGACAACATTTACACTTTATTGTGGCCAGACAAAAACAGAAGACTTTGGAAACACATGCATTCTCCATTATTAAGAGTTAATTCAACATGAATACTGAATTACAGGTATTTTCTTACTTTTGACCTTAGCTGTTGTGCATTTAAATGCTGTATTTTTTCATGGCACTGTCTACACTCACAACAAGAACATTGTTATTAGTGTTAGGAGTCCCTGGTCATGTAATATACTGTGTGCTTTATTGAAATGTTCATCGACTGTGTTGGAGATTTTGCTAAATAGTTTTAAAATTAATGAATTAATTTTATTATCCTAGATTGTTTGATATATATATATATATATATATATATATATATATATATATATATATATATATATATATATATACATATATATATATATATATATATATATATATATATATATATATATATATATATATATATACATATATATATAGGTTGTTTTTAAATGTGTATTTTATATTGCTTTTACTCCTCATTCGTTTCATCGTACTTGTTACAATGACAAATAGTCTATTCTATTCTATTCCATTCTATTCTATTCCATTCTATTCCAAATCCACATTAGTTACTTCAGCCTGATGATACGCCAACAAATCCACCTTATTGGATCACTCCACATTGGTCTGCAAAAACGTTTACCTCACAAACACAGGTTTACCTCTGACAGCTCGTTAAACCCACCCTGCAGACGATCTATTAGTTGCTTCATGTCAGAGTTACAGCTAAAAACACACAAACACTTGGTGGTAACGATAAAAACACACCAGCATTGTGTCCACTCTTCTTGGCTTAAACAAAACTGTCTCTGTCCTGGTTTTGGAGGTGTATTTGTTGTGTTTTCTGCATGTCCACAACGTTCTATTTTAAAACAAAGGTAACAGGTGAACATTCAGGGTTTTTTTTTTTTTTTTTGGGTGGGGGGCGGTTGGATGTCTCAGCCAAACCCCTGAGCTGCAGTCAAACTTCCAGCGGCACAGACTAAAATATGTTCTGGATTTGTGCTCTATGGTAAGTGAATTTATTATTTGGAGCAGTGAGACGATCCCTCCTGGTGTCCTAAATGAGAGCTTCAGACTGAGCGGTATTTGCTTGAAGGCATCTTATAACATCTCTCTTTGTACCATTCTACACACCTGAACGCTGCAGAATGGGACCCCCCCCCCCCCGGCTCCTTTTCCCCCACATTTTGGGCCTTGTTTCATTAGGGGAGCTTAGACAAACTCGCCACACATGGCAACGTGTCGACGGAGGAGAAATAACGGCGGTGACTCAAGTTTCAAATTCCTGACCACTTGTCCTGAGCAAGGCAGCAAACGTCCCTCATGAACAAAGCGTGTGATGACAAAATGTCTATAAATACAGCAGGAGGCTAATGAGTGTATTTAGGTTACATGGACTAAAGAATCACACACATACACAAACACTGCTTTACACTAATTACTCCCCCGATGACCTGCATGAAATAATAATAATAATCAACTTTATTTGTACAGCAGGTTTTCAAAAGCAGGTTAGGGAGCAGAGCACTGAATATAATAACAACATGGTATGACATACACGTCTGTGTGTGACTGCTGTTGTCATACATGTCATGTGTAAGTTGATATGTTCTTAATGTATATATACAGTTAAAATAGCATGTTAACATTTGTGAAATATTATCCATTTTTCCACTAATGTCGTGCTTTATTTCATAGTTGTCTATTTTTAGATGCTTCGTGTTGTTTTAATGGTGTTTAAAATACATTTGTTTGGTGTTATTATTCATATATTCTGAAAAGAAAGGTATACATTTCATACATTTTGCCAGGGTATGTAAACTTCTAAGCACAACTGTAATAACACAATAATAACAAATATTCAGAGAATGCCTAATCTCACTCAAATGTCTATGATATATTTATTGAACATGTCATATTCAATTGTCTCTGTTTCTGATTTAATAACCTTTGGATTTACTCTGTGCTTTAATGAACATAAATATGATCATGAAATATTTCCTATCACTATTTTTTTTTTAATTTAATTTTATTTTTGCTCAGGTACATTTTAGGAACTGAGCAAATTATGTAAGGCAAAGTGTTTTACAAAAATAACCACTGTAATTTCTATCTGTTTAAATGAGCAGGTTCTCCATGAGTGGACAACGATGGGTTACACACAAAAACCATGTCTGGATTAGAAAAAAAAATAACCTTCAAATTTAACACAGTGTATTTATTTACAAGACCATTTACAGCCATGTTTTCAGATCAAATGCATTTACACCTCAGGTATTTTTCACGTCCAATTTTGACCCTTATATTTTATTAAAAAATCATTAATTTTAGGATGGCTCAGAGCAAGAGTATTTTTCTTTATTATTTTACATTTATTTCAGGTCATCATTGGGAATTTTTTTGGGGGAAAATATGTCTAAATTTCTATTTTATCAATGCGTATAAAAACCTGGAAAAGTGTCAGATACCAAAATGAATCCAGTGTTATGGAAGCACCCAGATATGAAATTGAAAATTCAAATATGGACGTTAAATGAACACATTGTTAGTGTGAGGGTGAGTTGATGTATAAGTGTAGCTGATGTCCATGTTGTTGACCAATAAAGCACAGTTAAGTAAAAAATGAGGTGTTGAATGGAGCTAAAGGAAAGTTTAAGCTCAGTTAAGGCCAATTCTAAGTCAGGGCCACCAACGCTCCATGTTCAATAAAGTAACTGGGCTTTTAATGATGCTATTTTCAAATTAGGTGTGTATAGAATAAGTAGAGTTTAGTGAAATGGGCAGCTTGGTGCAGCTTGGCAGACTGAAGGTAGTTGGAAAACAATGCACAGGGCAATTATTTAAGGCCTGTTATTAAAACAGCTACAGATGTGTTTCATACTAATCTCAGTGGTTATGTTTCCCTTCATTTTATCCTCACTTGTTTCTCCTCCTCCCTGTTTGTTGACTAAACACATTATTTTTCTGGAAATCTTTTGTTTGCTTACTATATTTTAACACAAATGTCTATATATTTACTTCTGATCTATTGTGTTAAAGCCATGAAGAGGAATTGCTGTTTTATTTTATTGTGTATCATTATATCTGCTTAACTAAGAAATTATTCCTAAATAATAAAAAAAAAAAGAATAAACAATGCATCCAGTGTACCTGTTTCAAAACGAACCATGGCAAAAACAATGAGTCAATAGAAATATTTACTTTTTACACATTCATTCATTCATTTTCTGAACCCGATTTATCCTCAGGAGGGTCACTGATGGGCATCGGCAAGGGTAGGCCAAAGCAAACCCCCCAAAATTACCAACTGTTACAGATTTAGGGTTAGGGCATAGAGTGTGTGTGTGTGTGTGTGTGTTTTGTGTTGGTTCCTGGCTGAAGCAAGGGATACCGTGTGACGTCTTCATTCCCTCAGATGCGCTCCGCCCACACCAATGGGTGCGACTCTGGCTGCGATCCACTCAGCTGATCACCTGAGCCCGCCCTCCTGCCTCCAGATAAAAACCCTCCTATTCATTCATTGGGGGCAGTCTGTGTGTGGTGCACAGTTCTGCCATAGCTGGTTATTTGTGACACTTTTGAACTGTGTAAAGTATTTTCCCCACTGTTTGTTCCATCGTTTAGTGTGTTCTCTGTTTTGCTGCTGTTCTTTATTTTACTCCATGTGTTGTTGGAGTGTTAATTTATATTTGTACAGGCTGTGAGTCCTTATTATTTACATATTGTTTTATTGGTGAGTAAATAAAGTGCTACGTAGCCAAAAGCTACAAATTTGGTTACTGCCCTTATTTCTACCCTTGGACACATAACATCGTTCTGGGTTGTAACACCAACATTTACTACAATAACGACCTCATTTTAATTTAATAAAAAATTTAATAAAATAATTCTTTTTTTCTATTTTGACTGTGTGTACTGGTACGATATATTTATTCCCCTGTAAGACTGTGTGGAGTGTGTGTGTAGTCACATGACTCCACCCATCCAGTCTGAACAGGAAGGAGACAGATGAGGAAATGACGAATGAAGAATCGGCTGAAACAGATGTAACCATAGTAACGTGGGTCCAAGTTGATCCTGCTGTACTTGCTGTAATGTTGAGCAAAAGGACACAAAACGCCAAGTGTCACAGATCAGCTGATGTCACTAAGCAACCAGGTTTTACTTTGGTACCTTGGTACCTTTTTTTTTCGACTGCTTCCCTCATTTGATCCAAATAAAGTTTTGTCTTGATCAATGATATAATATGGACTGATTAATTTGATTATTGAGTCCTATACGCAACCAAAATAGGCTTAAAAGACACTATTATTTAGTCAAACAAAACTGTTAGAATGGCAGCATAAATCACAATTACTAAATACTAACAATTAAATATTCAGAGATGTTTCCTGTGCTTTAGAACTCAGCAAAACAAGGACAATATGGATGAAAACCACTGAAATGTTCTTTGTTTTTTAACCTTTCAGACTTTGAGGGTGACTGTGAGGAGTTCTGACTAAACATCTGAAAGACCAGTCTGGGACTCTCTGCTTAGGCTGCTGCCCCCTGACCCAGATAAAGGGGAGAAGATAGATGGATGAATGATCTGAAAGACCTCTGACTCCTCAATAAGAGAGAACGTAAGGTTCAAAGCTCGGTCATGTTCATGCCTTTGGGTTCTTTGACTATTTTTCTTCAGATCAAGTCATTTTGTGTTGCTCAGGTGGCAGGAGGATAGCCAGGTTTGTCCCAATGACCGTCCAGAACATGACCTTTGACCTTTCCCTGCTCCATCACTATTATCCCTCCATACACACTGTTCACCACCAAACAGAAGTAGTTGTTTTTTTTTCCATTGGATAAATGTGCAAAACTTTACCGATATTTGTCAAATGTCAAAAAAACAGAAGTCAGTTTTTCTATTAAATCATAAACACAATGATTTGTTTATTCTTTATCATGAAAAGTCATTTCATAAACATGTCGATTCATTATTATATCCCTCATGATATAGTTTTGGGGATACAATATTTTTGGTGTGACCGCTGATGGAGTTCCTTTTTTGTGAACGTGATAACTTGAGAGATATTTAGTTTAAAAATTCTATGTTTTCTGTATCATTTAAAGGAAGATTTATCATTTCTACACACAAAAGTTACACCAGGTCTTTAACTAGCACTTTAAGAAGTAGTCATTCATCATTAAAGTCTGACAAGTATCGTTCCATTGTCCAAACCCACATGCTCCCTTCTACACATGTTCTGTTCCATCAAGGTCACAAGTAGATGTTTTTGCAAAATAATGAAACACATCCAGTACATGACATGTGGATACTGCCATGAACTTTTTTGTTTGTTTGTTTAGAATAAACAAAAAAAAACAAAAACATGTGGATTTCATTGCCTTTTGAAGGATAAAAAATATTTGTCTCCAAATTTTGTCATGGTAATATTTGAGATAGCGTAACATTTTAAGGGTATCCAGAACCTTTTTCCATTACATTATATGTTTGGATGTTCATTTCAAATGTTTGTTTAAAAGGTTTTGCCCTCTGTGCTTTTTTGAAAAGCTTCCCCTTTGGCTATATGAAGTTGAATTCAACCGAAATCTGTTCAACTGTTCTATATACTGTTCTATTTTCATCAGACATTAAAAGTGCTAAATTTGACATACTTTATTGCTGGTTACAAATGACAAAATTTCTGGTTAGTTCATGTTTTTAATATATATGATGGTGTGTTATTCCACATATATGGTGCTTTATGTACATGTATACAATGGATTTGTAAATAATATACTAGAAAGAACCTGTAAAGTGAATGGATCATAATGTGCAGACAGTGTTTGGAAGTAGATCTGACACCAATATTCCTTTGGACTAAAACCTATTATAATAATGAATAATAGATTGGATTTCTATAGCACTTTTCAAGGCACCCAAAGCACTTTACATTAGTGAGCCATTATTCATTCACCCTCACATGTTCCCTCTGATGGTGGTAAACTACATATTTAGTCACAGTTGCCACACATTCATACACATTCATACACATTCACACACCAGTGTGAGTGACGCTGGACTGTTCTCTTGTTCATTCTAAGAATTTCACATTTTAACCCCAGATTTACCTTGGAAACTTGAGCCAACCAGTATTTACGACTTGATTTTTCTTTATCACTCATGTCATTAGTTTTATTCCGGAAGCATTTTACTTATATACCAGTGTAATAATAACAAATCATGTGACAGACTGTTCAATGTGACTGTCTTTTGAAATACAACCGCCATTTTTTTGGTCAATATTCACCCAGACTGTGGTTTATTTTGGAATTTTTTGAATGACTGCAATACATTTTTGCACTAACATCCACCAAAAGCATCTGCAAAAATATTATTTCCTACACAAGTACAGACATTTGCCCCACAACTAATGGACTCATTATTCAGTATTGGTTCTTATTCAGCTGCAAAACATGTTATACAAACTCTGTAAATGAATGTGGACAAAAACAGAACATTTTAGTGCAAGCAGATGCTAAAGTATCACTACAAAATGACTTATACCACTGACATTATTGCAGTAGATCATTGTAAAATAGTATAATAACACTGATAAACTCACCATTAAAGTATGTGTTAGTTGAGGAGAACATTTAGACAGCACTGTTAATTATTTTTTTAATTACTTTAATGTGTACAACCCCTCTGAAAACTACAACATATATATTTAGATGCATGACAAACCAAGATGGCCCATCCCGAACTGAAACTGCTCTAACTGTGTATTATATTTGTCAAACACTCTGTATTCCATGGAGAATTGTATGATTCCTCAGACAAACTTTCTTAGTGACCCTGTTTCCTGACTGACTAAATAAATCCACATTTTGTTTTTACTTAATGCAGGAATCAAATCTCACTGAACAGACTCTTTTAATTTTTGTTTTTTTGGTTATAATTCCTCTTCTTTTTCTTTTTTTTTTTTTTTTAACCTTGCATCTCTTGCTTTTGGCGATTTTCTATTTTAGCTGTATGAAACATTTTACAGTATTTAGTTCTGCTGGGTTTTCAATGCGTTTTTGTTTGTTTCTTTTGTTTGGTTCTTTTTATGTGTATAATAAGTAATAATGTTCATTCATGACTCTTGAAAAGGACCAGCTGAGTCCTGGAGACGGTCTATGGAACATCTGGCCTGATGCTGCTGCTGATGTTGGCGTAACAGGAACATCCAAGGATATGCAGTGACATTATTAAACCATCAAAACTCATCAAAAGCAATAATTAAACAATCAATACTAACTCCTGCGTGTATCAGGTGACTATAAAAAGACAACATTAAATGCTTAAAAGAACTGTTTTTGTCAGTACAGTGATATAGCTACTGATGTAACAACTGGAGAAGAAAACAATCCACTATCAATTGATTGTCATTAAGAATTTGCACGATTAAATTAGATTAATTGGTGGTTAAGTGGCCTTTTCCATGGTTGGGTTTGTGGTATTTACAGTAAGGGGGCTCCATCGCATAAAATCTAGCTCTATCATGTCAGAGAAAAAGTCAACCCCCCCCCCCCCATTTCTTTTAAACTGGCCCCCCTTCAGTTGAACTGAATTGTTGATTTGTATTCTGCACTTTGAGATTTGGTGTCAACTGTAAAGTGTGTTACAAATAAAATGTATTATTATTATTATTATTATTATTATCATTATCATTATCATTATCATTATTATTATTATTATTATCATCATCATTAATTATTATTATTATTATTATTATTATTATTATTATTATTATTATTATTATTATTATTATCATTATTTATTATTATTATTACCTCTGCTAAGGAGGTATTTCATTTGAGTCCATTTGCTTGTCTGTATGTCAGCAGGATGACGCAAAAAGTTCTGAATGGATTTTGATAACATTTTCAGAAAGTGTTGGGAGTATCACAAGGAACAAATAATAAAATAATGGTGGTGATCAGGAAGAGATCCTGGATTCTGCATCACTTTGAAATGTATTCTCTATTGACCGCAATGTAAAACTTCAGCAGGATTACGCAAAAAGTTGTGAAAAGATTTTGATGAAACTTTCAGGAATGATAGATTATGGGTCAAAGGAAGAACCCATTAGATTTGGAGCAATGAAGGTCAAAGGTCAAGGTCACACTAAAGGTCAACAACTAAAACACATCAGTGGTAATATCTCAGGATTCAGACAAGATAGAATCTCCGTTTTGTTTTTTTGTTTTTTACATTCACATCGTCTCACTTTCAGACAGATGGGTCAACACCTATGGGTCGATCACGTCATGTGTGAATGAAAAATCAAGCCTTGGTGGAGGTCTGCTGTCTCTGACTGCCTTGTTACTGTTACTACTTCTACTTTTCCTGATCGTATTCTATTTTTATGACTTTTTTTAATTAATTGTGTTCATCTACAGTTTAATTTTGTTGGTTTCTTTTTATTTATTGGCATGTGTGTATGGGTCACATTTTTGGAAAAAATAAGAAAAACAACTCTCTCTCTCTCTCTCTCTCTCTCTCTCTCTCTCTCTCTCTCTCTCTCTCTCTCTCTCTCTCTCTCTCTTACCTTCTCATCCATTAAGTACAGTAATAGAGTACTTTTACTTTATTACTTTCCACCTCTGTCAGTAATACACATGTAGTAAAATTTCATTCGTTTTATTCTGGAAGCACCAGTGATATCAGTCAACTAATACGTTCAACATATGCTGTTGTCATATGTGTATTCAGTGACTGTGTGGGTCTGGGTCTTTAGATTGATCACTGAAATTGAAAAGTAAACAGGGAAGTCGTTTAGGTCAATGTTCAGATTGATGCCTTTGCTGAGCTCTTACAGTATAAATCTGGCTCAAAAATGTTCTAGTATGTAACATAACACCTGAGAAATACTTAACCCAAGAGAAACAAAGTTACACATTTAGAGGTTTCACAGCCAATAAATGGCTTTAGGATCATACTTCTTTCATCGGGAGCAATTCGCATAGAACTTACACTGTTTTTGTAGCAAGTGAGCCACAGAAAATCAAACTGATCTAATCATCAGAATACAGAATTTAGGGGGTTTCCACTGCACAAGTCTGTACGCAGATTATCTAAATAAGGGTTTATTGTAGTAGAGGGGAAACACAGTGTAAACATGATTAATTGCATTACTAAAATCAGTTACGCCTAGACGACACGTCATTTTACGCTCGACTTATTTGCTCCGGTATGTTAAAAAAAAAAAAAAAAAAGAATTATGGCACAAAAAAAAAAGACTAATTGTACTCTTGGTATTACTATTAGTGCATGTGAGTAAATGAAATAACAGCATGAAACATATTTAAGTAGATTTTTTTTTTAAATTTTTTTAGATATTTGTACTTTGCTTATTATTTTTTCTGGAAGCTTTTTATACTGTACTTTATACTTCTTACATTCTTAGAATAGATGTGATAGACCTTTTCAAAGTAAACAGAAGTGACAGCACGAAAAATAAGTCACTTCAGAGGGAAAATCAGTGCAGAAGAGAAAGAGCACATGGTCAGAAGCAGAGTCCTACATTTTTTTTTATTTTTTATTTTTTTTTTACAAAGTTCCCAATCTTCTTTTTATATTATTTTATTCACATCCTTGTGTGACAACCTCTGTGGGTCTTGTGGGTTACATATGTGACTGGTAATGGGTTAATCAGTTCAATTGAAGAATATGTGTGTGTATGTATATATATATACATATATACATAATCAAAATTATCACAATTTCTCCTTCATCAAAGTTGCTTAGATTCCTACTCTGGTCCATTTTTGCAGTTTCTAATACTTCAACTCTGAGGCCTACATGTTGACTTGTTGCCTAATATACCCCACCCACTCACAGGTCCCACATTAATGATCAGTGTTCATAATGTTAAGGATGATCAGTATAGATCCAAGCATCTTGTCATGAAACAGACATGAGTAATGAGAGTATCTTGTTTGTTTTAAATTAAATCTGGATTACATTAGTGGCTTTTCCAATGGGACATCTGTGCAACACTTTACCGATATTTACTAAATGTTGAAAAAAAACAGAAGAGGGTCATGTTTTTTCCATTAAATCACAAATGCAATGATTTGTATATTTATTATCACAGGATGACACATTAAGTCATTCCATACGCATGGCAACAAATAGAAATATCACATTGATTTACAGAATTATTATTACTATTATTATTTATTACCCCTCTACCTCGGCATGGTGGTGCAGTGGTTCGCACTCACAGACAGAAGGACCCTGGTTCAATTCCCACACCAGACCTTTCTGTGTGGAGTTTCCATGTTCTCCCGTGTCTGTGTGGGTTTTCTCCAGGTACTCCAGTTTCCTCCCACCATCCAAACACATGCACTGATAGGTTAATTGGTTAATCTAAATTGTCCATAGGTGTGAATGTGAAAGTGATTGTTTGTCTATATACTGTATGTTCAACCCTGAGATGAACTAGAGACTCATACAGGGTGTACCCCACCTTCAGACACTGTAGCTGGATTAGGCCCCCAGTGACCCCTGTGACCCTGTTGAGGATAAAGTGGGTTCAGACAATGCGACGAGACCTCTCCACCTCATACTAAATTAAAAAATAATAATTGGTTTCCTGGTGTTTCCACACATATTTAATTTAAAACTCATATATATATATATATATATATATATATATATATATATATATATATATATATATATATATATATATAATTTGCACTTTATATACATATGCCTTCTTTTTTTATCCCATGAGGACCCACTGTGACTTTTGTTTCCAAATAATTTTTTTCTCTTTTATCTAAACTTTCCGTTTTATTTAAACTTTCCCCAGGCCTTATTATATCAAAGCAGGAAAAAAGGGAAAAACTGATGACTTTTTCAGTCACATATTAATTGATCATAAACTAAGCGTCTCCATCCACTGTCATTGATCCAGCTCCATTAAGTTTTACTGCTGAATCAATGTTGTAGAAAATGTGGATGTTTCTATGGTAAGTACAGAGCATCTGATCATCCAAATGGACCATATCTGACCACTATGAAAATAATTCCACTGCACTACAATGTTTTTTTGTTTTACAAAGTATCTGCTTTAGACATTAAATATGCTAAATCTTACATACTTTAATAAGATGAATCAGAAAAATGACTTTAGTGTTGGTTAGTTCATGTTTTTAATTTATATGATGGTGTGTTATTCCACATATATGCTGGTTTATGTACATGTATACAATGGATTTGTAAATATTCCACTAGAAAGAACCTGTAAAGTGAATGGATCATAATGTGCAGACAGTGTTTTGAAGTAGATCTAGTAGATCTGAGACCAATATTCCTTTGGACTAAAACCTATTCTCTTTTTAATTCTAAGAATTTCACATGTTGACCAAAGACTTATGTTGGACACTTGATCCAGCCAGCATTTAAGACTTAATTGATGGATGTTTGGGTATTTATATAAAATTTTAAGACAAAATTAATCTTTGCAGGAATTATATTCAGCATTTTTATTTTTTTTTTTAACTTACAGTGGTATACTCATATATGTTAGAAGAATTATATCATTGTGCAGCTGTTATAGCTGACATTTTTCTCCCTTTTCCTATTTTCAAACTTGCTATAATTTCTCTCTTCATGTGATGTTTGTGATTAGGGAGGTTTGTCTCACATTCTCACCTGTTTCACCAAATCATCATCTTTTACAGAGGTGCTGTTATATCCTCCAAGACAGATGTGGTCGTTTTAAGAAATACAAAATGTTCAAACAACCTTGAGACATTTTTGCTCATGTAAGACTGATAAAGGATTAGAAGTCAGACCCAAAACATAAAGATCCGTCTGGCTTTGCACCAATATGAGGATGAAACCAGAGGCAGTATTTTCACATTTAGCTCATAAAACCAAAAAGAATGAAAGTTTGATTCTATTCCAAAGTCATCGTCCCAGTGGCAAAAACAAACAGAGTAAAACAGATGATTATCTGCTTAAGTTAAAATGGACAGTGATTCTTATAACTTTCCAAAGAACCAGTGGTCCATGTACATTGATACTTGGCCAGGAATTTAGTTTCCTGACATTTATTTTGATGCCGGGGAAATGCAAAACAAAACCTGAAGGCGTACAAAAAAAAAACCTTGACATAAAGTCGTATTTTTTTTTCTCCACAGTAAATGAAATACAGTTACGATTGAGTGTGTAAGTAATTTGCAAAAGTAGCAACACAAAGACAGATCAAACTGTCACGATTTACATCAAATGGCACTTGTACAAAATGTTGAAATTAATATGGAAAGCTACTTTAACAGACCAAGGAGGTGTGTTTTCCTGCAGTGGAAGAAGTTATATATCTGTGTAGATACTCAGATATTCAGCTCATGCTAATATTTACTGCTTATCCTATAAAGATCCCTTAATACTATTGTGGCAATTCCAAACTAGGTTTTTCCTGTATATTTAACTTTTCTTAAGTGATTCATGGACTCTTATTTTAAAATAATATCCACTGTTTTTGTATTATTAATTAAAACTCAGGTATTCTTTTTTATTTTTCTGTTGTTCCTATTGTCATTAATTGCTCTTTTCCTACTGTTCTTTAGTTCGTTTTAATCAATGATATAACTACTGTACTACACTGGGGATTTTTTTATTTATTTATTTTTTTATTTTGTAGAGTTAGTTTTTTTGTTGATTAAAACTAACATTTTCATGCTGATTCCAAAATTGTAGGGTTTTTTTTCCTAGCATTTCAACTTTTTTTTTTTTTAGATCAGCAAAATTCCACTGATTAGCTGTAGTCAGACTTTCCAGCTGATTATGATTGAACTCATGTACAGGGAAAGGTGTTTGGGTGGTTACCATGGAGACAGTGTGGTGACAGGTGTGTGCAGTTCCTAATAATCATCACTATTACAGTAGAATTACAGTAGACATGTCCTTTATATAAATATAATGATGTTAAATAAACATGTCAGTCATGCTTGTTTCTTTCATATTTCATTGTTTGTCAATATTTGAAAATTCTTAAAAACAAGCACATACCTGTTATATGCAGTCTTTTTTCTTTTCTTTTTTAAGAAAATGAGGGTCCATTTGGGGGAGAAAAAAAAGAAAATGGGGATCCTATAGTTCAAAAACTTGATATGATAGAGAATATTAAGTTCAGGTTTGGATTTTGCACCAAAAATGACAAAAGCTGTCAAATGTAATAATGTAATTTTACATTATGAGCTCAGCTATATAGCTGTTTTTTTTTTGTTTTTTTTTGTAAAGCACAATGAGATGAGATTGTTATGATTAGGGGCTCTCCAAATAAAATTGAATTGAAAATTGAATAATGTAATAAAAGCTCATAATATAACAATGGTTTATACTGTGATAAAAGTTGCATTATCACCATTTTTTTTTTTTATCTTTGCCATTGCTGCAAGGTGAAAGGTTAACTATTTTTAAAAATGATTTTAAAGCAATAGTTTATTATGGCACTGTGACATTATGAGCTATTATTACATTATGAGTTGCTATAGCTGAGCTCATAATGTAATAAGTTATTACGCTATTACTTTATGCATAAAGACGTTATTTATGCACTCATGATTTTATTACATTAGGAATCGATTATTTCATTTGCGTTATTACATTATGAACAGTTATTACATTATGAACAGTTATTACATTATGAACAGTTATTACATTATGAACAGTTATTACATTATGAACAGTTATTACATTATGAACAGTTATTACATTATGAACAGTTATTACATTATGAACAGTTATTACATTATGAACAGTTACAATTTGACTAACAGTGGAAATTCAAGGGTTAAAACATCAGAACGAGAAACTCAACATTTACCATCAGACCCATCAGGTTCTGCTGAGAAAGAGAGGAAAGCCTTTAACTCCTGTGTGCTAATTATTTTCACCATAGGTGCAGTAATTTCTTTTCAGGTCGAAGCAGTAAAAGCAAAAGAAAGCATTTAAAGTGTTGAAGCATTGAGACTCTCCTGTAAAATGTTAAGCCAGCTGGATTCAGCTGATTTTACAAGCCAACTCTGTGCCATTAAATTAAGTGCTGTGCTGTATACTTGAAAATATTTTGTTTTAAAGTAATTGACTTGGTCGGGAAATGGCATGAATCATTGTCAGATTTGAGGTTAAATCCAAATACACAACAAAATATAAGCTAATCTGCTTTACTTTCCCATTGACTGTGAATAAATATACAGTATTTAAGTAGCCAAAAAGGTAACGCGTAGAAGCAGAGCTGGCCTGAATCGACATGAAAATGGTCGTGTGAAGTATAATTAAGATGAATAGCAGGTATCCATCTGTAACAAGTCATGACTTCATACGAAACGGAACGTAAGATCTGCTCCAGTGTTCCGTATTTACTGCTGTTTGGATCAAAACATTCAGGAGTTTAATTGGCTTCGGCCGATATGGTTGCTGCGTTTCACTTCCACATGTGTATGATGTCACACGTTGGTAAAAGTCAAGTCGTGCCAGCGGTGACAACTCTCTATGACTAATCTTAACACGCTCCAGCCAAGAGAAATAGGTAGGTTACCACCGACGAGCAGCCCTCCAACAAATGTGTTTCTGCTGATGATTCCCGGTGGACATTTTAAATCAATGAACTTGTCAGCAAATGTGTTTATGAGGCTGAATGTGGCTGCTGGAGGTTTTCCAGAGTTTACAGAAGATTTCGAATCAAATGCAAAAATCAGTGTAAAAACAAACTCGGGCTTTTTGTGGAATATCACGTTTTAAAGGACTGATAATATTTACAGACAATCCCTAGTCTGGTTTATTTACATTGTGTAGCTTTAAAGCCAGGAAAGTTTACATTTGACATTGAATGGAACTACAGTTAGACGCTTTAAACAGTGTAATTCAGAAGCATACAGTGAATATATCTTATTAATCCCAGAGACCCAGCAATGCAAAACATTTCACAGCTTTACTTTAAAAAACTAGAAAAGTACTGAGAACGTAAACCTTCCGCCAAGGCAGACCCGCCAAGGAGGTTATGTTAGTCCAAACAAATGGAGCTTAATTTAAAATGAACAAGAAATTGAATAAAACAAGGGGGGGGGGGGTCATTTTTTTTTTCAAAATAATTTTTGGGTTTAATGTGGCCCTGGAAATAAAATTAGTTTGACACCAAGGCTCTAAGCAAACACAAGGTAAATACAGTACATTTCTTAATTTATGTGAAAATACTCACTTTACTGCAGTCAGAAAACAGTCTGACTAATAAACAGAGGTGTTAAAAGTACTTGCATTCTGTACTTAAGTAGAAGTACAGCTCCTTGTGTGAAAAAAAAATACTCCGGCAAATGTAGATGTAATAATTCAACTCCTTTATTGTACTTAAGTAAAAGTAAAAAAGTACAACTTTTCAATTGTAATAAAGTACAAAAGTAAAAAGTAAAACCACATTTTTTTGTTGTTGTTGTTGTTGCCATGAATGCAATAATATTTAACTAGGAAAAATCTGAAAAGTTTTAAAAGTATTAAAATTAAAAGTGAGTTACTGTGTTGAAATTGTGTTTGATCAGGACACAGTTATTCAGTTTTGTGGATATGGGCAGGAAATTTTGGAAAAATTACACAGTCACAATTGAGATAAAAAAGTCATGAGATTAAAAAAAAAACAAAACAACATTATAAATATGAGATAAAAAAAATGCATAATTTTAAAATAAAATGTTGAAATTGTGAGATAAAAAACTGAAAATTATGAGATAAAAAGTCAAAATTGTGAGATAATAGTCATATAATTATAATATATAAAGTCACAGTTTCTCTCCTTCACTGATTTTCCCTCTGAAGTGACTCCTTTTCATACTGTTACATCTGTTTAGCTTGAAAAACTAACATCTATTCTGAGAATATAAAGAGTATACAGTACAGAAATTTATATAAAAATGTAAATGTAAAAAGTTGCCAGAAAAATAAATACTCAAGTAAAATACAGATACCTAAAAAAATCTACTTAAGGACAGTAATGAAGTACTTTTACTTAGTTACTTTCCACCTCTGCTAATAAAACGGTTGAAGTCAAAGCCAATAAAGCCCCAAAATTAAAGTCTCCTTGGAACTAAAGTCCTGAGTGAAACTGTTTCCTGCTGCAGGTTCCACACCCCACTCTGCCACTCTTCCCACACTGCACTCATCTCCTGAAGGTGGGATTTTTCTACCGTGAGCTGTAAATTAAGATGGAGTTTATGTGCAGATGAGGTTACAGAGTGCAAACATACTAAAGGGATTTTACTTTTCCAATTTGGAAGGATTAAAAATATGTGGTCTTCACACCAAATATTCTTTAAACCCGCTGCGAAAATTCATCCCAAACCAGGTACTGACACTTTTAGCGTTCACCGATGAGCAGCGAACAGTGGACTGTGGGAACGTTACGGCTACCTGAAAGTCAGTAATAAATACAGTGTGGTGTGAGTCAATGTGTGTGGCCTCACTGATTTATAAGGTTAATATGGTCAGTGTTTAAGAGATTTATTTATATGATGGATAATGGATTTAAAACATGTGCGAGGCTTAATGTTTGACACAACACCAAAATATAGAGCTTTTGTTTTGGCAGTGTGACAGAACACCTTATTAAGGTGCTGATTTATCTAAATAATAACTGTGTATTTTTAAATTATATTATACAGAACATTGTGTTGGTTAAATGTAACCCATGAACTCACTTAGACTCACTTTTAATGTGAGTACAAACATACTTAATGAATATCTGTGATCTAAAACTGACCTGGTGTCAGTTCAAACCCACATTATGTTCAATATCTGAGTCTCCAGGACCTTTCGACATAAAATATAGACTCTGAATTTTCAAGGGGCGCCATGACCCTGGTTCGTTTCCCACACCAGACCTTTCTGTGTGGAGTTTACATGTTCTCCTCATGTCTGTGTGGGTTTTTTCCAGTTACTCCAGTCTCCTCCCACCATCCAAACACATGCACTGATAGGTTAATTGGTTAGTTTAAATTGGTATAAATGTGAGAGTGATTGTTTGTCTATATATGTTCAGCCCTGAGACTCATACAGGGTGTACCCCGCCTTCACCCATTGTAGCTGGATTAGGCCCCCAGTGACCCCTGTGACCCTAGTGAGGATAAAGTGGGTTCAGACGATGAGATGAGACGAGACTTTTTCAAGGTTTGTTGATGTGTAAGAAAAGGTTTATACCATATACCCATGGGACTGTTTCAAATAAAACATTTTAAATGCAAGAAACTTAAACAACATAATGTTTCAAGTACAGAACATTTAAATTAAGCTGCAACAGGTGGTGGCAGGCACAACAAACCCCACCGCTCTCATATATTTCACTCATTATAAATAAAATAGTAGATTTTTTTTTTTTTTTTTAATTTATAAAATTTTTTACTTTGACCTACTGTTCCCAAAATGGAATACGATTTATTCTGGATCACTGGCAATTTATAAAGTAAATTTTGTATGAATTCAACCAATAGTTTTCTTGTTACAAATGTTCAACATTTTACCCATTACAGATAAATGCAGGGAAAATCTATATTTTTAAAAAAATCATAAAACATCAAGACTTTGATCCACTATTTCCAACATGTAATACCATCTATTCTGGTTCACTGGCAATATATAAACAACATTTGGTATGAATATAACCAATAGTTTTACTGTGAGGGTGTTAAACAAACTAAGAAACAAATAAACCAAACAAAAAACAATACCACTTCCCTTGTCTTTGAAGAGCAGGGCAAAAAAATAAGGTGATTTTACTCATAAATAAATATGTATATATATATATATATTTCACTTTGAATATTTATTTCTTACATAAATATTCTTACATATGAATCTGTAATAAAGTTGTCAATTCAATTAAATTCTTACACCCCCCCCCAAAAAAATGTATAAAACATTGTGTTGCTTAATTTGCATAATAATTTGATGCAAAATTTTCCCTTTTTATAGGAAAGTAAGTACAACATTTTTTAGTAAAATACCATAAAAGTCTAGTTATTACAACATCTTTAATATTAGATAATTATATAATCAAACTACAGGGGGTTTAATATCTACCTGACAGAATTTTGTATTTATCTAAAAAAATGTGCTTTATAGCTGGGTTTTTTTTTTGTTTTGCAAATACAATCTATCAATGTGTCTCATCAGTGGACACTTTTCACCAGATGACAAAGACATTAACATCAACATTTACTGGACACGTCTGTGCTCAGTGGGGACATTTCTGCCTATTTCACTTCCATTCGAAAATAAACAGGCCTTTCTGCACAACATGTTAAATCAACTGAGAAAATCATAACCAAGACGTACTGTAAATGTACAGTATAAATATTCCAACTGCTCTCCAGTGTTGACATGCTGTCATCAAACGACCACATCTTGTTTTCATGATTTTATTTTATTTTTTCCTGGTAACACGTGGTTCAGGATAGATTTGTGTTTACACTACAAAAACACATGGTGAAACATGTCCCAAAACACCTCCATGAATGACTGGATACAAAGCCTATCAGGTGTCCTTTCCATTTGGATGTTTATATATTTTATTTTATGTTTTGTACTATGAAGACATTAATGATAAACAAAACTGATTATCCTCTAATTACACACAAAAGAAACAAAGACACGAGTGCTATTGATATGTACATCTATTATATTGGTCTACAAGTAAAATGTAAAATATGTAAAATATAATTATTAATATATAATAAATATTATATATATATATATATATATATATATATATATATATATATATATATATATATATATATATATATATACATATATATATAAATAATTACATATAATTAATGCTAAATAAAACTAGTGAAATGTTACCATGTGTGTTAAGTCTTAAATGTTTCCAAGATACTGTAAGTCTGGGGTCAAAATGTGAAATTCTTAGAATTAACAAGTGAATAGAATTTAAACCAAAGGAATATTGGCCTCAGATCTACTTCAAAACACTGTTTGTACATTATGATCCATTCACTTTATAGATTCCTTACAAATCCATTGTATACATGTACATAAACCAAAATATATGTGGAATAACACACCATCATAATGTATATATTTAAAACATGAGCTAACCAGCACTAGAGTAATTTGATTTCTGATTATTCTTATTAAAGTATGTAAAATTTAACACATTTAATGTCTGAATCAGATACCTTCTAAAAATTGTGAAGTAGTGTTGTCCAAAATATTCAAAGATCCTAGTACTAGTGATATGTACATCTATAGCCATTACCCACCCTAGTTTTCTTCACTTTCTTGTTAATTTTAATCCAGTGTTTTTCAACCTTGGCCTGGAATTTTTCATATTTGATATCAATTAAAAGAAAAAAATACTAACAATAAAAATATACAGTAGTGAGTCAAGAGAGAAGTTCAAAATACATAAAAGTGATAACAAACTGAGTCTGAAACTGAAGCACTGTCTTACTGTTTATCTGTCAAATGTTCATTATGTTTAGTTTCAGATGCTACAGTATTTGATAATTCATAGTTTGACTTATTGTTTGTTCAGTATTAATTGTCAGCCTTGTAAAAGCTGGACTGACTGTACATATTCTGACCAAGGAAAATACAATCTGGCTTTTCTACCTACATCCATAATAATCTAAATTATATTGCCTAAATGTCTGAAAACCATGTTTATTTACATGATAGTATAGCATAATATTACATGATTTAAAAACTAATTACTTTTAGCTCTGTTTTGAATGTCTGAGGTCACCTTAAATTTGTGATGATGAATGGGTTCAAGAGCCAAAAAAGGTTGGTGTAATTAAAGCTACATTTGTTTGTGAAAATAATAACAAAAATAGCCCATAGTAGTTTAATTTCAGACCTGATATCTATCATTTTCCATGATTTTCTTGATAATAACCAAAATCACTTCAGTTCTTACGTCAATATCTATGTCATTATACTGAGAAAAACAGTGCTTTTATTCATTCCATGTTTTCTTTTCTGTCTGTTTTAGTCACATTATACACACAGAATTACGACTTGATTGCAAAACCATTGTTTGTGATGACTTTTGATGGTCTAACAATTTTTTCCATAAATGTACATTAAGAGAATACACATGGGATGTACAGTATTATACATGACAGCACTGTCTTCATTTTTTTTTTATCAGCGAGACAGATAATATTATTGGATTTGGTCAAATGTAATATATCAGGGGGGATAATGCAACCTATAATAAAGATGTAAATATCCTCCCTCAGGATGCTCGTCTTGACAGCATATCATTATTGCACTACTAATGTTAAAGAAACCTGATCTGCTCTACAAAAGATTAGTCTGCATACTTAATGCTGCGGGAAAGGACACAGTGTTTTACAAATACCAGAGAGAAGACTGTTAGAGAGCTACTGGTGTGGACTTTCCTTTTTGTTCAAATAAAGCATGAGCCCTGTGAGTGATACTGTTTACTGTTCGCTATCCATCACTGTCATTTTTAATGATTTCGAGCTCATAAAGGGTAATTATCATTGTGATTCAGATTTGCATTTGGCATGATAGTCATGATAGACGGGGGCTTTCCCCCCCTTTGGTCTTTGTGTTCACCCAGACTCCCTGAAAGCCAGGAAGTATAAAACCAAATCAGTTGTAAAACCATCACTTGTAACCATCG
This sequence comes from Siphamia tubifer, assembly GCA_020466265.1. NCBI lineage: Eukaryota > Metazoa > Chordata > Actinopteri > Kurtiformes > Apogonidae > Siphamia > Siphamia tubifer. The sequence goes on along the minus strand of CM035792.1, from coordinate 16,208,694 downwards.
CATGAGAGGAGCAGTGGGTTGGCAAAGGGAAAGCGTCTCCTGTTACCATAATGAGGCTGAATATGCCTCCTACAGTAAACACGAATATAAACAACATGTCTAATTTGTCAGCAGACGTTTCACAATCGACAAAGACTGAACATTTCCAAGCTCTTTATATTTTGCTGCTCAGTGTTATAGTGGTTTTATCAAAGTAGGGAATAGCATATACACACACACACTCATATGTATATAAATATATACATACATACATACATACATATATATATATATATATATATATATATATATATACATACATACATACATACACACACACATATATATATATATATATATACACACACACACATACATACATACATCCATGTATGTATGTATGTATATATATATATATATATATATATATATATATATATATATATATATATATATATATATATATGTATGTATGTATGTATGTACTGTATACACACACACAGCCAGCACAGTTGGACTGCTGTTAGTCTTTGGATGACCCGTGTGAAGGAGATTCCTTGAAGCTGTTTGATTTGGACGGACTAGACTTTTCTCAGGTTTTTGACAACTCTGATTGATGAACTTCTGGAGATATTCAGTGTCTGCTTAATTAGAAGGTTGAGTTGAGCCACTGGAAAAATCTATGTTGCCTTTGGTTTCTCCTCTCTATTAGAAAACACAGTGTTCACAGAACTCCTGTGCCACATATCGCCTGCCTGTACCTCCCTGAAGAAATATGTAGAAATATGGAGCTGGTAAAGAGGGGTTTTTTTTTTTGAGGGTATGAATGGTACCTCCAAATATTTACCACAGAAAATGAATAGTACGTTGGAACCTGGAATGTTCAATATCAATTCACTCATTAAAATACTCTGAAATTCAAAACTGCATCTTTCATGTTTCTATTAGACATCATCTATCTCTGTTTAACATTGAACATCAGAGCAGCACATGTTGCAAGGTGTTGTAATAATAACAATAATAATAATTTCAATAATAATAATAATAGTAATAATATATTTTATTTTTGCAAAGCATTTTACATGCTTAGAAGTGTAAGAAGACAGCGTAAATATATTTATATATATTTTTTGCTGGTGTTTTACAGCATAACTCGAAAACTTATGGATGGATTTTGATAACATTTTCAGGGTATGGTGGTAATGGGGAGGTCAACAAATGACTGGATTTTGGTGTGTGTGTGTGTGTATGGGGGGGGGGGCTTTTCTAGTTTTATATTAGGAACCGTCTTCAACACTGGGCTGGCTGGTGTGAAAACAGCTAAAGTGATGTTAAAATGAAGGTGATCAGTGTGTGAATGTGAGACATGAGTAGTTCATGGACATCTGTGCAAGAGAGCAAGAGGCTCTGAAAGGGTTCATTTGACTTTTTATAGTGGTTCTGAACAAGACACGCCTAAAAATATTATCCATTTACAAATAAGCTGTATTTAAAATACTTTGAACACATTTTCCTGCTGTCATCTTGCATTTTTCCCACATGGAACTGAAACCCTGAAGCCTCTTAAACCTACTTAAATTTCCCAACAAAGAAAATCAACCCTCCAGTCTGTGTAGTTGTGCCACTGTGAAGCTTTAGTGCATAATTTCAGAATCGAAATGTGGCAAGATGAGTTGTTTTCGTGTTTCAAGTGCAGATTTTCACATATTTGTTCATGTTTTATGTGCCATCACTAGTATTTATGCGTCTCATCACAATTATGTCATGTGATTCAGTTTACAGCTCAAGCACATGTTTTAGTGTTTAGTAACACTTTATGGGCTTCGTTCTTGGAGGCTTCTGCATTACTCTACAGGGGAGAAGTTTTGCGTAATTCTGCAGACAGACAGACAGACAAATGGAAGTTGAATGGATTGCACTTTACTCTATTGGCAGAGGTAAAAAAAAAAAAAAAAATAGTCATAGAAAAAAACACAATTATTTAACTCAGAGCCTTAGTTTTGTTATTCTATGCTGATAACTTAACACAGAATATTTAATTTTTATTAAGGATGTCAAATGTTTAAACATTTTAATGAGATTAATCACAGGGTTGCTTTGCATTGATTTCAATTAATCATGATCAAATATTCATTTTTAATCTATATTTAGTGTATTTCAGTTTGGATGAGCAAACAAACTCAAGAAAAAAAGGAAACATTTGTCCAAGCTGTTAGTGTACTTCATGTTAATTTCATATTTTAAGTTTGAATTGCGTCGGTGAAAAGAAAAGTCCATGTTTGTGTGTAAAACACTTTGTCAGGTGACTGTTCCGTCTCGTGTTTTTTTTTACTCAAATTTCCCACAAAATATACAAAATATGTTAAGAAACACAACAAATGCAGAGGAAAAAATACAAAACATATGAAAATGAACAAGAATTCACCAAAAAGAGTCACAAAAATCATGTGATGATAATCCAAAACATATTCAAAAAATCTTCTACAATATGCCATATGCAAACATATGTAATGTGTTATTTATTTTTTCTATCAGATTAGTCATGATGATTTTGTCAGCCCTAATTTTTATGCATACATAATCAATGCATTTATACTCCAAAGTTACTTAAGCAAAATTGAAATATGGATTAACATTAATTAATATATTTTCATTTGAAAGTTAAGATCCCTGTTCTCAGTAGCATTTTAGCAAAATTCCAGAATTATCCAAACATGTTAATACCTTATGGGGGGGGGGGCTGATCATGCAGACGGATGATTGAAAACTGTTGAAATTGACTATTGGACTAGAGTGAATACAGTCAGTAAATATCAGAATAAAAAGTCCAAGGAGAGCCTAGTGTCCTGTGCTTCCACCATGTTCCCTAAAACTCAGTTCAGTGGTTTTTGGTGTAATGTGACACCCACAGACAGACACAAATAAAAGCTGCTCTTCCTGCTGGAGATACTAAAGGGAATATGGGAAATGTTTGACCTGTGTGGACACAAAAATGACAGAATATGTTGGTGTTTACTCATTCACCAGGGTGCACTGAGTTCATGAGTCAGTCAGTACGTTTACATGCATTTAGAAAGTAGAATGATTGTGTTAGTCTGATTAAGGACTAAGGAATTTACATTTACTGGAGAGATTCAAATTATTGAGTGAGGTATATTGGACTCCCAGAGACTAGGTTGCAGCACTACACGCTCTTTCAGTTGGCGCCATAGAAGAAGAACAATAACCAGGGCTGGAGTACTCGAGTCTGGTCTTGGACTGGAGACTGTTTTTTTTTTATGGTCTCAGACTCGCTGGTATTTGACTTGGACTTGTCTTGGTCTCTGCCACTGGTCTTGCCAAATATGGGTCTCGGTCTTGACCGAGTCCAGGCATCTTTATTCTGTTCCAATATTCAAGGAAAAAGTCTGCATTCACCTGGGTAATTTAACTGTAAAGCTATGTGTTATGCTAACGTTAACATTAGCTAACATAGCGGAAGATAATACAAGGTAATGTGTTTTTGGACATAGTTATCACTTACTGTACGTCTGGTATTACTGGTTTTATGAGATATATTTTTTTAAAAATCAAACGATTGGTTGTGGTGAATTACATTTGTGGTTGTGTGATACTGTACTGGTGTTAAAAAGGGCAGTAGCTACACAAACATGCCAGCATTTATGTTAACGTTCACTTTAGGGTAAACGTGTGTGTGTGTGTGTGTGTGTGTGTGTGTGTGTGTATATGTATGTCCTATGTAAACAATGTTTGCACTTTGTTCAGAAATAAAAATAACACATTTTAAATTGCACTCTGTTTATTTTTATTTAACCAAATTTAATGTTTTCTGTAAATAGATGTCTTCTTCATTAGTGCACATCTGAATAACAAAATGATAGAATATTGTTTTTCCTGTGAAGTCATAAACCAACCACAGGATTAAACTGGTCTATGTTACACTGGTAATACTGGTCTATGTCTGGACTGAAGCTGTAGTTGTTCAAATGCTCAGTACTAGTAACTATCAGTGGTAATAGTAATGGATTGGTGTTTGTATCAGTTATACTTGTAACTATAGGTATCACCTTATATCATTGTGTTTTCTTTAGATTAGATTATGTCATATCAACGGAAATGGTTCTACTTAGAAATCCTGGGTGTTGTCACACTGTTTTTAGATCAACAAATAATAACCCAATATGATTGACTTCATACTGTCATGAATACAACTGTTTTTTTTTTCCTGTCCTGGACTCAGTCTTGAGTCTTTTGGAGTTGGTCGTGTCTTGGACTTGAACCGCTTTGGACTGGGTCTCAATGGGTCCTGATCTTGAACTTGTCTTGGACTCAACAAAGGTGGTCTTGACAACAGCCCTGACAATAACTAAAGCAAAGCATCATATTTGAAGCAGACATAGTAGAAGGAGGACAACAAGATACAGATACAGACCACAACCATGCAGCAGCTCAGTATATTTCATACGCACTGTTCACTCTGATTTATTACATGCAACGTACTGTACATGTTGTCATGGTGACTCTGGTCACTTCCTGAAAGGGCGTATCCAGGCCAGTTTTAATCAAGCTAAGGTTGGGTGGTGTTTACATGCACGGAGAAATTCAATTACAATCGCATTATCTGACTTGGTTCCTCCGACTTTTAAAACTCCGGTTTAATTCAATTATACTCTGATTAAGGAGTTTACATGGCTTTGAAAACTTTGATTTTTGCATTTATTTTTGTAATAATTATGAAGCAGACATACTAATGCCAGCTGCATGGAATATGTTGTGCACCGTTTGTTATGTCCTTGTGGATGTTTCTATGTCGGGAGAACTAAGAGGAAATTAAAAGAATACTTTTCTTTTTATACAATAAAAACTAACAATGAAGATTATCCAATGGCCAAACATTACACGGAAATGCATCACAGTCTTTACACACACACATCTTTAAAAATACGAGGAATTTAAGTTAGCAAGAAAACTGTACGGGATGGAGACAGATTGAAGAGGTTGATGCAGAGAGAGTACCCAGGTCTAAAAGAGAAAATAATGATAATAATGGATCGATATAGCTCTTTTTTGGCCACTCAAAGCGCTTCATATTAGTGACCCATTAGTCATTCACTCTCACATTCTCGCTCTGGTGATGGTAAACTACATATGTAGCAATAGCTGCCCTGGGACAGACTGACAGAAGCGTGGCAGCCATTTTGTGCCTACCTCTGACCACCACCGAACATTCATACACCAGTGTACCAACCCTTCAGTTAGTGGACGACCCACTCTACCAACTGAGCCATGGCCGCCCCCAAATGAAATATAAATAGATTATTGTGTTCTCATATTGTATTGAAATGTTTAGTATGTTGAGTTAATATTTTTTTTTACATATATATTTGTATGCCTTCTGAGATCTGTATAAGGGGCAGATTTTAGTAACTCCACTCTGGTCTGTGAAGGGGAAGGTTCACTTGCACCTGTGAACTATTAAGCAATCAATAGGTAACACACTTGTCCATATTAAAGACTTTACTGTTTTTCAGTCTCACTACAGTATACCCTGAAGAAGGCCTTATGGCCGCTACACATGGACAATTTTAGGTCCTCAGTGGACATGTCATTTAAATAAAGACATTTATATTTTGGAGTGCCTTGGTTATATTATATTCAATATTTACCCTGAACCAAAGAGCACCCACCAGGACAGCTTTTTTTTATCTATTCTCTAACGGGACTGAGGAGACATCAGACTGAAAAACCAAAGTTATTGAATATATTCAGAATTTTTGATCGCTTTTTTGTGAGGGTGTTAGCATGTTTTGTATACTTTTTCTCTCTGTACTTTTTGTGTTTCTTCATGTATTTTTGTGTATTTTGTGGGAAATCGGAGTACAAAAAAAATCCCAGAGACAGAACAATTGACCGACAAACAGTTTTGATCACGATTAGTCGAAATTAATCCAAAGCAACCACATGATTAATCTGAAATTTTAATAATTTCAGAGCCCTAGTAATAACATGTATTAGGTTTAATACTAGTATATAGTACTAGTTAATACTAGTACTAGTACCTGTATTAGGTCAGAGTTTTTATTTTCTAATTGCAAGTAAAGAAGATTTCCTGACATTTGTTATCATTTAACAGAGGGAATAAAAATCAATATCGGCTCCATCTTAGAAATATCAATGACTTTTATCAGTCAGATGGTCTAAGGCTGATGTAAAAAGACAAAACAAACAACAGTATCTGCCCCAAAAGTAACATATTGGTTGATCGCTACTTCATCCTTCAGTTTTCTCAGATAAATCAGACTTTCATAAAGTACAAATGGTTTCTATAACTTATAAATATCAGGTTCAGGTGTTGTTTTTCACCACATCTGTTTCCTAGAAAATAACAAACCTAACGATTCCTTGCATATTTCACTGTCACCTGTCACCATCTGGTCTTTGAAATTACTGACGACAGACAACCATAAACCACTTGGCACCATTCTCTCTCAACATATTATTGTATGCACAAACCTACACCACAAAACTGAAGGATTTATGAAGTGAGACAGACTGAGAGGGATGAGTTTGGTTTTGACCTGTGCTCGCATATGGAGTTTACCACAGGAGAGTTACACAATACTGGATACACCAAGACGGGCCAATAAAAAGGCAATTTGTCAATTTTGGGTCAGGAAACCTGCAGGGGTTTAACAGGCCGGAGAATTTCGATAGCAGTAGCAGCAGCTAGATGTCATTAACACAACTACTTCCTCCGTCAAACGCAGGTACATTACACTCATTTTATTTGTGTCTCATAAACGTCTCATGTGTTAACAGCCTGGTGGGTTTGGTGACACCTCCACAGACACCCCCCTCCCAAAGTAAAATGAGTTTGTCAAATAGAAGGTGTAAATGGGTACGTTTACATGAGAGGTTTTAATTCAGAATAAAAGTTATTTCCTCTTTAAGATGATCATGTAGATACCTAATACCAGTTGAAAACGACTATTACTAATTAAAAGGGACTTAAGCAACATTTTTTAATGATTTTACAACACATATATGTGTAGTCTGTGTGTGAAGAGACCCTTCAATTATGAATAAAATTCTCCTTTTCTTCCGATCCATTTGTTGTTGGAGGGGGATGAAAATGCTACGTTTTAAATTTTCTATGCCACCCCATCCACTGGTCACAGACCTCTCCTCAGATCATCCATTATTCTCTATCATAGCCAGGTGTGCGTTCGGTGTGTTGGGGTCTGAGCCTTGGTCTCTGTATGTACGTCCGGGTCTGACAGGCTGGTGTGTGGGTGCCTTGGCTCCACTGGGAGGCCCAGGTCCAGACGAGCTGGACCTGAATGTGTTAATGGACCAGGACCTGAATGCACCGGGGCTGTAAAACTCAGCACTCGGTCCACTTTGATTCTCTCCAGCTGATTTTATTTCATCTGTGTCTTTCTCTCTTTTTTTTCTGCATCAACTTTTTCAGTTTGCATTTCTTTCTTCTTCATCTTTGTATTGGTGGTTCATGGAAGAGTCAGCTGTGGCTCATTTGTATGAAAACATGAGGCACTAACACAGGCTTGAAGAGGCTGCTGTATCTCTTCATCAAGGTGATATTTTAATAAAGCATGTGACAAACAGGTCACTGAGACACCAGGGAACTGTGTTCACTTGTGGAAAATGAACATATGTCCCTTTAAACTTAATTCTGAATAAAGTCACTGGTTTATTCCACTCTTAATTCTGAATTTAATAATTTCTCTGATATAGAAATAGTTAATTCCTCTTTAACATTAATCCTGTCATTCTGCACATGGCACCAGGACAAGAATTTATTTGCACAATTTAAAATCAATTAAAGTCAATTTGTTTTATTTTATTTACAATTTATGACAAAATGGTTAAACTAGATAATACTTTAGACAATATTTACAAAAAAAATAATTTTGTTATATTATATCTTACTTTATTTTTGGAGGGTGAAGTTGACATTTACATGGAATTGCTCAAATACTAACTTCTCTAGTCAAGCTGAAGCCTTTTCTGGTGGAAAAAGTGGAAAATACCTCACCCATGTGTTCCAAATCAAATGGAAATGATGGAATTAAAATGAAACAGGCTGCTGATATAACTATTTAATTAGCACTTGTGGTAGCGATCAGGATGAAATCCAAGAATAAAATCATGTGGTATATTTCCTTTTTCTGCAGCACTCTCGCATGACTGTCGCTTTTTTTTCAGCCTGTCTATAGTCGGTCTTTTCAAAGCTTTGCAGCACAGCGCTCATTTCATGCCTGTTATAACGCTACACCACCTGGTCCTTTACAATCAAATGAGTGTGTGGCAGAGAGGATATATATTCCTTATATGAAAATGTGGATTAGATTGAATTTTAGCAGAGTTTCCTATCCAGTCTGCTTAAGATAACTACGCCCAAATAAAGAATGTCAATGTGCCGACATGCTGGAGTTAACCCCTTAACACCTACTGTCGCAAATATGCAACATACCAAAAAAAAAATCTAGCAATTTTATGTGCTGTTGTGAAATTAATTATCTCCACTAAATTTAACATTTTCTTTTTTTTTTAGGGCTGCAAAATGATTATTTTTGAAAGCATATTAATCATAGGGTTGATTAAAGCACTTAATGTCAGTCAACTGTTTTATTTACTGGTATTATTATTATTTATTCATTTATTATATTTTATTTATTTTATATTATTTTATTTAGAAACCCTTTTCTTTTTACTTCTCACTCAGTTAGAGCACTGGAGATTGGTTAAGATTACCGGTGTTGAATTAACTCTGAGATAATCCATTTATTATAAACACTGAATATATGACACTAACAGTGTAAAACCTTTATTAACTCCAATTATTGTTGTTTATTTTTGGTCTTGGAGAGACCAAACAAATGCAATTTTGCTTGATGTGTCCTTGTGATACTGTAGGCCAAATGACAATGAAGACTATTCTATTCTATTTTCACCAACACTGGACATTATCTTGTTAAATTTGACACTGCCTGTTATGGGAACACTGTGACACTGCATTTTTTTTTTACACTGGCAAATCTACTGTGTAGTTGCACAAGTTCATAAACAATGTGAAGCTGCACGGTTGGGGTTATTTTGATCAATGCGTGAAGCCAAAACACAAACCCGAATTGTTCCAGGAAGTGGGTGTAGAACCTCCTGAGTCACATATACACAGTGTTAATGATCATCCCCTCCCCAAAGTGATGAAAGGCCAATTAACAAGCTGCTGAACATCACACTCATAATGCAAACGACACTTACACACTCATCAATTTCTCATTTACAGCTTCCACCCCTGCTGGTGTAATTGTTAAAAGTTTGAAAACATAGAACAACTATTTGTCTCTTTGACGACAGGAAGAGGTCTTTTTTTTTTTTTTTTTTTTTTTTTTTTTTTAAGAGAGCAGGGCCTCCCTAATCTGAGCGCTGCCAGACGCTTACAAAAGCTGACAGGAAAATGTAACTGGGACAATAGAGAGGAATGGATCATGTCTGACTGGATTATATAAGGTAGCAGAGGCAAACACAAGGATGTTGCAACGAGTAGGTGGAAGAGAAATACAGTCAGTCTTTATAAAAATATGCAAGATAATAAAACAATAATACAGAACAATGCGATGAAGAGTTTTACAAGCAAAGAGTCCAGAAGTTATGGGGATTTCTGGTCTTGTGGAATTTAACCCTAAAAAAAACGTTAAAAAAAGCGACTCCGTTGGGAAAAACGGTATTTTTCTCAGTTCTAGGTCCAATACCTCATCATATTTAACCTCCTGAGACCCTGCAATGCATTTTTGTCCTCCATAAAAAGACAAAACATTCACTGTTTTACTTTAAAAATGGCGTTTATTGCAAATACATAAATACGTGACAAATCATTTTAAAATTGTATCTAGATAAAACTGCTCCATTATGTAGTTTCTAATCAAGACAATTGTTTAATGTAAAAAATGGTAAAAACTGACACTTTCCTCGATCTTAGGAGTTTTAAAATAAGACAATCACCTAAAGAGGAACTTTTTGGTGAGATATAATAAGTTATTTTTAGAAAAGTGATCTGGACAAAATGATTTCAACAAATCTTATCAAAATAATTTTTGCTTCTTTCATTTGTAGATTTGAATTTTTCCAGTGTTGAAAAAGTCTGGAATTTATATTTGGATTAAGATCAAGTTCCCTGTATTTAATGTGTTGATGAGAGGCTTAAACAGAGAAAAATACTTATGTATGAACATTTTTAGTCACTGCTTAAAATTAATTGATGTAATTGCAACCGACAGTAACTGTTTATCCTGCAATAAAAAGTAGGTGAGACCAACTCTCTGTCTGTTTCCTGGATCCAGTGGAACGATACAATATATAAGCACAGAAAAAAGTGGGGGGTATAAAATCATCTGGTTGTAGAAGTGGAGGTGTCGCAACACCCCCATCCCCCACAGGTGTGACACCCATGTTCACCAGTGTTAGTGACCAGGGGGTGAAGTGTCTTACCCAAGGTCACAACAGACTGACTAGGACAGAGCGGGATTGAAATTAGCGAAGTTTCAGTTAATGGACAACTTTACCATCTAAGCAATAGCTGCACCACAGTAGAGGTAAGCCAAAAAAAATCCAGCGCGACCCGATCCAGCCTGACCAATTAACTTGATTTGCAGGCCCGAACTTGAAGCAAACCCGAAATTTCATATTTTATTTGTGAGGACGAGGGGTGATTCATGATAACAAATTAAAGCCTGTCTTTTGTAACAAAATCTAAGTTAAACAAGACTGTATACATTTAAATTTTTTATATTTCTGTGTCTGCAGAGGTTACATTAATGGACAATTTTCCATCATTGACAGATTTTTTTAAGGGTTGACAGGAAAAATTTAAGCCTGTCCGTCATTTTGACGGGTTGAAAATTGGGCCATAAACCACAGCAGCAGTACGTCCTTAAGAGAGAGAGAGACAGAGAGACAAAGAAGAACAATGACGGGTGGATAATAGACAGAGACAGGAAGGAGTTCTTTGAATTGTCATTGCAAGAGTTTGATTTGATTTGATGTGTGTATTTCGAGCAATTTGCACAATATATACATAAATAAGAAAAGAAATAATAATATTTGCACCCGAAAAGGAGTGGGAAGAAGAAACACTTATTTAATCCCACCCCCATTCTCATCAATAAAAAAAAAAAGACTCAAGTTCTCAACATTCACTCCTGTCCCTTAACCATAAACCAAATAAATAAAAGGCCCAAACTAATGCAGAATCAACTCATTCAACATCGTCTTAACCATGGTGCCAAAATGTGAATAGAACACAGAAACAAAACAACAACAACAACAAAAAACACACACACAGCTAAACTCACATCATAACCACAGACCAACAGTGATAACAACAAAACTAGCATAGCACCAATGCTAAAGAACAACACAGAGCAGGAACGGCATAATTAAGCAAAAGGTAAAGAACAAACAAGGAACAAAGAACAGACATTAACAATTTAAACAGAATATTGATGTGACATCAGCATTAACAGTAGTACAGTACGTGTTGTGATGAGGCGACTTCCGTTTTTTTTGCGGACCATGGTCTAAGTATTCCTTAGTTTAGTATCCACACATCGTTTTAGTATATATTTTCCTAAACATAAATTTATTTTTTAAAAAGTCACCGAGAAAGAAGCCCGGCCCGACCTGACCCGAACGTAATTTTAGGCATTTTAGGCCCAGACTTGGGTTTAAGATCTTACCTCTACACCACAGTCTGCATTAAAGGGTTAAATGTTCAACATTTAAGTATAATAGAGGAGGATGTGGACGTCTTCCACTGCTGCCTGGATAGAACTATCACAAGGTCACGCAGCTGTGAGACAAAACTAAATATATTTGACCTTTTTGTCAAATCCTCACTGGGGTCAGGTTGATTTATTAGGCCAATATTAGTCCTTCATTTAATATAATGACTCTTTTATAGTTGAATCCATCCTTTCTCCATCTACACATGTATACAACTGCCAACTCTTAATGTAAAGGCAGTAATCTCTTCCAGAGTTTCCCCGCCATCAGTGGGTCTGTTAATGCTAAAATAACTTCATCAGGCTGTTTCATTGGAAACTTGCAGTGTCCCACCCATGGCTGTTCCAGTCTCTATTTAGACACTTTCCACAAGAAAAGAAAACGAAATCAGTGCAAAGTTAATATCCTGATGTGAAATAACTGTGTCAAAATTTGGATCAAATTCATGACTCAACTTCCAAACAGATGAAGAAATAAACATTTGTTGTGTAACTCTGCAACAACAGTAAAAAGTGAGGAAGTGTTCAACATTCCTGGAAAGTCAGTAACCCCCGTAAATAGTCACGTCCACCTTTGACCTTAGACGACAGGAAACTTCTGAATGTTGTCCCTGGAGGATCATTATGAACATTAACTGCAGTTGTTCTGGATGTAAAAGACTACATTTTCTGAAGAGGTGGAATTACATGGAATGATAAGATACCACTGCATGAAATAAATAACCATAATAATTCTATAACACATGGAAAAAAGTCAAATCTTAGGAAGTGTATTTTCTCATTGAGGGTCAAAAATACCTCATCATACTTAAAATAAGACATAATTACTGAAAATTAAACTTAAAGTGATATATAAAAATTTATTGTTAGACAATACATCTTGAAAATCTTATGTCAAGAAATCTTAGCAAGATCATTTTCACATGTTACATTGAAAGATTTGTATCTCAAAACCCAAAACAGGGGACATGTTTTGTTTTTTGGGAGTTTTTAAATTTTCAGGAAATGTGTGATATAGCTTAGAATAGATCCAATTAGATTTTTGGTGAATGTAGGTCAAAAGGTCAAAGGTCAAGGTCACAGAAACCAAAAATTAGATAGGAAATTAAGGTCACGTTTCCAAAAGAGGGGGGGGGGGGGTCTGCCAATGGAACAAGTGAAAATGATCTTGTTAAGAGTTCTTGACAAAGGATTTTTTGTAACTTCTTACATCATGAAAATTTACTCTTTACGTGATTATGTCTTAACTACAAATGAAAAGCAAGATTTACATTTTTGTAGTGTGACAATAATATGATAATAATAATAATAATAATAATAATAATAATAATAATAATAATAATAATAATAATAATAATAATAATAATAATAATAATAATAATAATAATAATAATAATAATAATATTATTCTAAAATAAATATTTTGAAGTGTTAAATAAGTAAAGTATGAAAATTAAAATCTGACAAAGTACATTTTACCTGAATTCTTAATATGTGTGGTAGCTTTAGTGGTCTAAAAGTTATTAAACATTTTATATCAGCAGATGTTTTTAGTGGCCACACTGGGGAGACTAGAAATAAGACTAGAAATAAGAAAAATGCATCTGGCAAGATTTAGATTTTTGCAGTGCGACAATAAATCTTAATCTTAAAGACATAAAACATAAGTGTTTCATGCATTATCAACATTATACAAATCATAATATAATGCATAATTACGTAATAGGTCCAAAAGCTCTGAAACATTTTAGATCAGCAGATGCTTTCGTTCATCAGCAGCTTTTTTAAGGGTCTTTGAGGGTTAAATTTCATGTGGCCAGAAATGAACTTAACTTCTGGATTCAGTGGTTGTTAAATTCTTCATCATATTGTTCTGTGTTGTTTTATTGTCTTGCATATTTTTATGAAAACTGACTCTTTGCAGTGTGAAAGACACTAAACAGCATGTTGGCGCTGAAAAAGCCTTGAGGAAAATAATGAAAAGAAAAGAATGTTGCTTTAACTGAAGATATGTGGAATAAAAAGTTTTAATTTCAGTTTATTTGTTTATTTATCAGGAACAATTTACATTAAAAAAAATAGAGGTAATACTGTAGTTATAGCAAAAATCTTAATTTCCATATGCAGTCCCTGGACAGGTTGATGTTAAAAATAGTGTTTAGGCCAATAAAATACATGTATGGAAAATACACTCAGTTATTCATAATAATTAGTGTTGGCAAAATTAATTCATTAACTCACATTAATCCATCTGATTAAATATTTTAACACAATGCATATTATTTACATATATGCTGGATATTTTATACTTTTTTTGGTGTTTTTTTCCTGTGTTTCAGAAGAGTTGTTTTTTTTTTATATAATTTTTTTTTCTTAGTTTTGTGTTTGTTTTTGTGAATGTCAGTGGATCTTAGCATTTTTAAAATATATTTTTTCTCCACATATTTTCTGTTTCTTTGTGTATTCTGTGAGAAATTTGAGTAAACAAACAACAACAAAACAACTCCAAGTCAATGGATATAAACTGTTTGGATCAGGATTAATCAAAATTAATCCAAAGAAACCCTAATTGATCGATGAATCAGATTACAAATTTTAATCATTTGACAGCTCTAATAATAATAAAAAGACAAAATGATTTCCACAGATTACACTTAGCATAAGCGTTAGCATCGACTACGCCTCCCAACCAATGACATTTGCATCACAGATTGTGTCGGTTATATTCCATTACTGTTACACCTCTCATGCTTTGATGAAAATTGAAGGCAGATTGTTGAAAACCTTTGGTGGCTGACATTAAAGATCCAACCCCTTCATGATTAATAAGGTTCTATATTCCTTCCTCTCTGTGCGGTTCAGCCTTATGAGCTCTTTGGCATCAGATCTTAGAAAAATTCATCTCTGTAGCATCTCTGTACTTAAAAGCGTCGCTGAATCCCGGATTTTCTTGCATCTCAAACACATCATTAAAGAAAGAAAGAAAAAAAAAACAAAAAAAAAACATACACAACTGTCACTGTTAAGTTCTTGGAAGGTTTTGTCCCATCTTGGCTTCATGATGAATGACACCATTGTCCGGCCAAACTTACTCAACAGTTACAGTGTTGAAATATAACTCTATGACTGTATGGGTTTAATATCACTTCCGTTGTTGAAATGTAATGTGCTTCGGGGCCGACCCGGGCTCCGTTTCCTGCTATTGACTGAGGACCTGTTGTTTTTACCTGTTTAAACAATAACTTGGCACAAACGCATCGACCTAGAGAAGTCAACGTGTAAATCAACAGCCTGTGTGCGATTAACAGTCATCTATGTAGTTTTACTTTAGACACACACAAAGTACAGGTTATCACTCAACACATGGTTGGACTCTGAGAACAGCTGAGGTTAAAGAGACTGAACTGGTTGAAATTTCTGGACCAGAATCTCCAATGGTCCACAAAGACCACTTTTCAACAACAGCATAGGTTCCAGTGACCAAGATGCCTTTTCCCCTTCATTTCTCTGGTTTCTTATGGTCGAACAGATGGGTTTAAAACAGACAAAACCCAGGTGTAAATGTGGTAATGTGGGTACACTGTAAAAAAAATAAGATTGGTATTTGTTCAGTTGAAGTTTCTACCATGAAAAACCGTTCCTTTTACATCAGACCAACAATATTTAATGCTTCAATGTAGATGTATTCATCTTTCTGATGTCCCCGGCTCAAAGTGACCTGAAAACAAAATAAATCCCCGATATTTTTTCAACCTAAAATGTGATGACTTATGAGACTGACCCCAACATCAGAAAAAGGGAATTGTTGCCATTATGTACATTTCTATGTAAACTGTTCAAAAAAGGTACAAAGATCATTTTGGGTCAAAATGACCCGACAGTCAAACTGAGTGTAAATCACAGTCACAGATTTAGTTTCACAGAATGTGAGTGTTTTACTTCAAAGATCATGCACTGTATTTAATCTGACCCGTATGGAACAATATTAACCCTCTGATCTGACCCGTATGGAACAATATTAACCCTCTGATCTGACCCAAATGGAACAATATTAACCCTTTGATCTGACCCAAATGGAACAATAGTAACCCTTTGATCTGACCCAAATGGAACAATATTAACCCTTTGATCTGACCCAAATGGAACAATAGTAACCCTTTGATCTGACCCAAATGGAACAATATTAACCCTCTAATCTGACCCAAATGGAACAATGAGACAAGGCTAAATTTATGTTGATAAGGACACCTCCACAAACTTTCCCTTTAGTGACCGCTCTGGAAGGAAATGTCATGGAGGTGGTCCACACATATAAATACCTGGGGGTCTTGATTGACGACTCCCTCACTTTGAAGCCACATGTGGAAAACTTTGTGAGGAAACTGAGGCTGAAGTTGGGATTTTATTTTTGTAACAGATTGTCTTTTTCTTTTAATGTAAATAAGCTTCTTGTTGCTGCAACTTTCTTTTGAATCAGTATTGGATTATTGTTTTCTACATGAGTGCTTCTGCTCAGTGTCTTCAGAAGGTTAACACTCTCTATCATGTTTCCTTGAGGTTTATTACCAACACTAAAGCATGGACTCATCACTGTGAGCTAAACTCTGGGGTGGTATGTCCTGCTCTGGCCTCCAGAAGGACCAACCATTGGTACTTCTTTATATACAAGACAATACTTAGCCTCTGGCCTGGATACATTTGTACAGTACGTTAATTCAAAAGAAAAATTATGAAACTTATTCTCTCTTTTCAAGTGATTCCATTTGCCTTTACAAAAATGGATCCAAAGGCTTTTAGTTGTTCTGCACCTCATGTATGGAATCAGTTCTCTAGACCAATTATATAACTTGCACTTGTTTTTCCTAATCTACTTAATTCATTAATTTATTTTTATTAATCCACCTGTTTATTGTTGAATGTATGTGTTGTATGTATTTTATTAACTATGTCTTGCATTGCTGCTGTCTTTCTTGGCCAGAACTCCTTTATAAAAGATGTTTTAAGTCTCAATGGAATATTTTCTGGTTAAATAAACAAATAATTGACCCAAATGAACAACATTAACCGTTTGATCTGATCCAAATTAAACAACATTGACAATTTGTAGATTCCTAGATGATATAAAGGTGCTGCAGATGACATGAGTGGTGTCTTGAACAAGCAGAGTTTTTTCTGCAGGTAAAGACATAAACCTTAGCGCTCTTGCATCCCAGCAAGAAGCCCCGGCTTTGATTCCTGGACCATGCGACGCTTTCTGTGTGGAGTTTGCATGTTTTTCTCCCTGTGTCTGGATGTGTTTCCCCCATCACCCAAAAATATGTTTTTTTTTAGGGTACAATCCTCCAGCCAGCTGATTGGTTCTACAGCAAGAGGTGGATCCCCAGGCACAGCACATGGCTGCCCACTGCTCCTTATGGGTCGCCCCGACAGTATCCAAAAAGGATGGGTTAAATGCAGAGGACAGTTGTATAAATGTTAAAATAAAGTCCTTTTACTTTAAATCTCAGCTATTCACATGTTAAATCAAAAGTTGTTTCTCATCTTGTCATATTAACCCACTTTACAGGGTTAGGGTTACACAGGGGTCACTGGGGGCCTAATCCAGCTACAGTGACTGAAGGCGGGGTACACCCTGTATGAGTCTCAAGGCTGAACATATATAGACAAACAATCACTCTCACATTCACACATATGGACAATTTAGATTAAGCAATTAACCTATCAGTGCATGTGTTTGGATGGTGGGAGGAAACTGGAGTACCTGGAGAAAACCCACACAGACACGAGGAGAACATCCAAACTCCACATAGAAAGGTCTGGTGTGGGAATAGAACCAGGGTTGTTGTGATGCATGGGTGCTAAACACTGCACCACCGTGCGGCCCGAAATGTTGTTTCTACAAACAAAATAAAACTGAGTGTTTCTAATTCAATGAAGATGCTTATATTGGGAGTTGGGACAACAGAATAATTAAACTTGGTACCATGAACTGTAACCTTATGGAGAAAACGTTACATCTTTACTGCCAAATTTGCTTGAAAATGTTAAATTATCTCAACATGTTCTTGTTATACATTGTATGAATATGAAAAAGGGTGTTTTTGGAGTCCAGCAGCAGCACAGCTTTCCCAGATAAATACAAGGATGGTGCTGGAAGGCACTGGGCTGGGAACAAACTTTCATCAACCCAGAAAAATCCTCCGACATACAAACCTGCAGCTCACAAAACTGTTTATTATTATTTGTCATCCTAGCCAAGATTCTCAGACAACTTTATTCATCAATTGATCGACTTTCAGACGCCTTTAGTTATAAATCTGCATTCTTTTTTTTACCTGGAATGACTTATTTTCTCAACTTTATAAATAGTCATCTACTGACTTTCCATTGAATACAGTTGGCAACACTGCTGACACAACAATGTGAACACTGCCCTGTTTAATTTGGAAAGCCTCCACATAAATGGATTATCATAGATGTGTATAAGAGAGAGAAAAAAAAGATAATTGTCCGATGATTAAAACACCAGATCAAAATCACCACTGAAGTCTAATCAAGTGCTCTGCCCAACATACTTTAGTCAAATGTGTTCATCATGTCCAGAGTCAATGTGACAAAACTGATTTTTTTTTTTTTGGTAGATGATCATGTCTGTGTAGGTAAAAGTGAAAAAATAAATAGTTTTTTTTTTTTCCCCCTAAATTCTCAGTTTTATCATTTAAATATATAGGACAATTAAAAAGATGTGTAGCTTTCATATTCTGCCAAGTATGACTGAGAGAAGTTCCACTATTAAACACAAGCTAATGTGAAAATCAATCCCATTGTTTAGAATTTTAAAGGAAGAAAACTCAGGGAAATTAATGTATACAGTATGTCTCCATGGAAATGCATTGAGAACATTTATGTGCTGATGAAAGTTGAGGGATATGATCAAAGATTCAAGAGGTGTGTTCGAAGCAGGCAACAATAAGTTAATGCATTTTGGACTAAAACATATTGCAGTAACAATGGAAAAAAAATACATAAAAGAAGAAAACAAAACACTTCCTAAACAATATCAGTGCATGTTGCGAACATGAACCAGATGTAGTGAGAAAAAGAAATGAACTAATACAGACGCAGTTTGCTATTATAAATATGTTTACTATTAAAAATACTACATTAAGAATCAAACACAGTGTCCCAGTAAAAACTACATTAGTGAATTTTACTTTATAATAACGCAGCACATACCTTGTGTCTGTGCTGACATACTTTCATGTATTAAATGGTATGTTGTAAAGTTTACAAGGTGCTCCTGAACGCACCACAAGTTCATTTACATTGAAGGCAATCAATGCAAGAGGCCATTCAGAAGGAAAATTAGTTCATTAGTTTACATACCCTGGCAACATTTGTCTCCATAGTTCTATATATTTTTTTAACAATTGTGGGGTATTTTTTTCTAGATACGCAGTGGTTGGAATTGAATTGTAATTACAAAAAATAAATATATTCTGCCTGATCACCCATGTTTTCACGCCAGGGTATGTACATTTCTGAGAATAGTTGTATGTGTATAATACGTTTTTGACTGATGGGGAATATTCTTAATCTTCAATTGGTGTTAGTGCCTTTACATAGAGTTGGAAGAATTTGGAAAACAGTAATGTTTCAGACCTTTCACTAACGGAGAGATGATAAATGATTGCCCTCTGAAATTGCAGATGGAAGTCATGTATTTAATCTAAAGTAATCCAAATGGTTTCCATGTCATTTTAGGACTAAAGGTACAAACAAAGATATTCTGGCTATTTTTGTCCTGATTTTCCCCTTCCTGACCTGAACAATCAACCACAGAAATATATGAAGTCCCAAGCATCCCCTGTCCTTAAACCCTCCTTCTTGGCAAGAAAAAAACTCCAAAACCCAATGAGAAAAAATAAGAAATCTTGGGGAGAACCACACTGAAGGAGAGATCCACTCCCATTTACAGACTATCTGATCTGGTAGATCTCTTGTTCATTCTAAGAAGTTCATATTTTGACCCAAGACTTGATCCACTTGACTTTTCTTTATCAGTCACACACATGTGGCAACATTTCATTAGTTTTATTATGCAAGCATTTTACTTCTAGACCAGTGTTTTCAATTGGCTTCTGTTCCACAGTATACATGTGGTGCAGATATGTCAATGTATTCATCAGACAATGCAGTCATGTTATTGAATGGACAAACAGACAGATAACAAAATGACAATTACATTACCTTTGGCTGAGAGATAAAAACTGTTCAATACTGTAATATTGTTAATTATAATAATAATAATTGTTAATAATATTGTTTATCTTCACATGGTGAATCTGTATCAGATAAAATACATATTCAGATTTCAAAAAACCCTCATATGTGTACCCTGCTTAAGCCTACTTCAACACAGGAGAACAGATTTTTCCTGCTTGTATTTAATGTATTCGTCCATGATGACCACTGGCAGACAGTGGCCGATAACATGATGAATGTACAGCACACTGCAAACACCACTAACACCTACTTGCATATGCATTTGAGCATTAAACCATTAAATGCTGACAAGAATAACAGAACCAAAGTGTTCAGCTTCCAACAAACTATAACAAACACAAGTCCAGACAATTCCCAAACCAGACCCCTATGAATAATCATGATTATGTGCTTAAACATCAACTGTTTTGGTTATTTTTCTGCAGGCTGACTCACATGTGCATCCAGACTCTGGCACAACATCCAGGCAGTGCACTTACAGTATGAGCAGTTGGCTTTAAGAATATAGTATATCACCTCTGAATAAATCAAACCACGGCTGTTTACTTTGGCGCAGGATCACATTGGTCTGTAGGGCTGCCATGTAATGTGGTAACACCTATGTAAAGTCGTGTGAAGAGTTCTGGGAGCCATATGTGGACTCTGCACAGCATCACAGCATGATTTAATAAAAGGTTTAACTTTCGCAAAATTAATTTTCAACAAATGTGATGAATGGCTTCATTGCCAAGTATCATTTCAGATAATAAACCATCGCATCTGCGCACTTGATTAAGACTGCTTTTGAATGCCGTCCATGCTGTTGCACGCAACTTGGAGTGTAGCAGGTGCTCCAGTGATGCAGAAAGACTGTTTTATGTATAATGTTTTTGTTATTGCATTACTGCTCCATGAGGTCAGACGAGTAGATTTCCATGATGGGAAGGTTAAAGTTTATGGCCCGAGACCACAAAGAAAGTCTAATGTGATTTTTATTATCGGGGCATGTTGGAACATGAAACGATGGGAAAATGTGCTCAATGTCAAAAATGAGGAACAAATATGAATAACAGTAAATTAATTAGATCTGCACAGTATAATGTAAACGTATGTATAGATTTTGAAGATGGATTTATTATTGTCATTATTTGTATATTTCAGATTTGACTGTTTAAGTCCCAGTTGGGGTTTATTTTTCCTCTCTTTCCAGTTAATCACCAATTGTGCTATTGATGCATTAGACAGAAAACAACAAATCTGCAGGTCAAATTTAGGCCAAACGCAGTAAAACTTTATGGACAAACAGACCCTTAGCAGCGCTGACTCACTTGACAGATGACACATGACACTGAGTTATTAGTTTTGACTAAAGCTTTAACAACACGCAGGATGATGGATGCTTTTGTTTTTGTTTTTATTAACCCATAAAGATTCAAAAACCACCGGCAACTCAAACCATTTACTCATATAAACTGGTTAATACCTGTTGATCTATTAATCCTATCATTACATGTGAACAATTGGTGTAAAATGCAGTTTGTCATCATTTCACGGTCATCAAATCTGACCCTTTTGGACATTCAGAGGCTCCATAGTAAACGTGGAAACACAGTCATCTTCTACGACATTAAGTCAGCAGTAAAACCCACAGAGTTGGGTCAGTGGATCACATTTGACTGAAAAAAAAGTAACTACTTTTTCAGTTTTCTGTGTTTTTGACATAATAACCTTCAACTTTAATCTGAGTTTTTATGAACATCTATATGATCAGTGAATTAAATGTAGGAAAGTACATGATTTTCCCTGAAAAAATGGAAAATACAGAAGATAATATGAAAGTAAATGGTAATAAATCATTTAAGAAAGGTTAAATAAGGAAAAATCCAAAGTTTCTATTTTATACTATGGTATGTTAATAACAAAGCTGTGTCGAGGTTGTGTTTTCAACAGGGTTTGTTTGGTATTTAACTATAAAAACGTAAGGATTTTTGAGGACATTTGATGATAAAAATGATGATACTGCCACAAGAAACTAATTCATACATTTTGGTGTTTCTGCCTTGGCGGAGTGCTGCACAGTACAAGTGCTTTTCTAGTTCAACTTACTATTTAATTTTATCATTTTATTACTCAAGTGATATTAGTGTGGTGAAGTCTGTGGAAAAATAAACTCAAATAGAAGTTATTATTTGTCCTTAATTTACATTGAAAAGGAAAATACACCCTAAGTTGCCTTTATTGTATTTTTACATTATGTTAATTCCCATTATATATTTTATTTATTGATCAGTTCATTAATATTCTTCTGTCAGGTCTCAGGTGAAATAAAAAAAAATAATAAACCAAAGCCAAAATTGTTAAGTTTCAAGTGTGCATGTATTTTCAATGTATTTTTTTTTCACAAAATATTAATGATATTGCTGTAAATATCCTGAAAACCAACCAACGCAGGTATTCACTGTTACCATATGTACACCTGAAATATTCGTAAGCATTATCTGATGTTTTTATGGATTTGAAATTCATTTACTTTTGCATGTCTTGTGATTTTGTACTTTTTTTCTAGTTAATTTCTGTGGTGTTTCATCTTGACCACTTGGCATAAAGTGAACAACTGACTCACTGTGTTGGCGTAGGAGATTGCGTCATTTTCTGGCTTATAACTTTAGAGAGACTCTTTCTAAAATTTACACTGACAGAAGCAATTTAAAGCATAGTGAAGTAAAACACCTCAAAATAAACACAGCTGTAAAACAACAGTTTCAAAGTACACATATGTATTTCACTGTAGTAATGACAGTAATTATTATTCATTACTTCCATCAGCGTTTGTTATTAAAATGACTAGATGTTAATATTTTAAATACAGAAAAGAAGTGACTAAATGTTTCTAAAGCAGGGGTATCATATTCAGTTTAGTACAGGAGTCACATTTAACTCTTGATCTGAAGTGGGCCTGGTCAGTAAAATAAAAGCAATGATAATATATAAATAATTTAAACTCTAAACTTTTGAAAGAAGCAAAACTGCATTATGAAAATGATTAAAACTACAAAATATCCTTGAAAAAAAAAGAGTTTTAAAAAAAAATATGCGTCAGTTTGTCATTTACACATTTCAATACACGTTACAGAGGTTCGATGTGCTAATGTGTGACATAAAATATTTAGTTACAGGCAGAAAATGACATTCTTCTTAGGTGATATTTGACTTTTTTTAAATTAATTACACAATTACAAACATTTCCCTGTGCTCTACATAAACTGTAAATGCTCTGTTTGCGTTTGAAGTCTTCATTAATTCAACTCTATAGGTAAATCTTCAACCCTATTTCTGTGTAATGACAACAGAAAGGTGGTTTTAAGCGCTGGCCCTTTAAACGCACATGAGCCACTTGATGCTCCGCCCCCTCCAGGGTGTTTCTGCTGCTTTGTCCCATTTATGTCATCTGGCTGCATTTCACCAAATACACGCTCGACTCACGCAACCATCTAACTGTCATGTAGTCAAGTGTCATCAGGTGGGACTTCCCATGACTGGGCTGTGGTCTGTTGGGCACCCGGTTCCTCTTCAGCTTTTTACCATTCCCTTATAGCACAGGTGTCAAACTCCAGTCCTCAAGGGCCGGTGTCCTACATGTTTTAGATATTTCCCTCGAGAACTAACAAAATAATTGGTAACATGAGCAAAGTTAGACACAAATGGCAGAAAAATCAAAGAAAAATACTACAATAAAACATTTTTAAAAAAGTAGAAAAATAAACAAAATGAGCAACAAAAACGAATAAATATTTACAAAATGACAAATAATGTGGAAAGAAAACTACTCTTGAAATTTGGTCCCAGCAATTTTAATTTTGCCTTTAAATTTTTTTAAAATAAAATAAAAAAAAAAAAAAACTCTTGCTTTTTGGCACCTTGTCCATGCACAAAACTAAAAGGAAAATGCTTGAATTTTTCTAAATATTTAAACTAAATCATCCATTCAGAATGCCAGAATTAATAATCATCTCCTCATCAGACTGATGATGATGCAATGGCCTCCAGGTGTAATGGAAGAGGGAAACATCTAAAACATGCAGGACACCGGCCCTCGAGGACCGCAGTTTGACACCCCTGCCTTATAGTGTCCAGAGTACTCTTGTGTCTCCCTACCAAGTGAAGGCATTTCAGACATATGCCAGAGGATTTATGTGGAACATCTGACACATAAAGACCAAGTTCTCCAAGCCGCTGGTCTACCAGTTTTCCATATGGAAGTTCAAGGAATATCCTCAGTCTATTTGGAGTGCTACCTGGAACTTGTCTTCAGTAGAAATGGTCCTCATTGGTGAAAGGCTTAATCCATTTCAAAAACAGCAAATTCTACAAATTTTAGAATGCCTTTATTTTAAGGTCTGATCATGATAAAAAAAAAAATGCTACTGCGCATTTCAGTTACAAGGAGTCATAAAAGCTTGTAGGCGAAACGCATAGTATATTTTTTTTTATTATGATCAGTCCTTAAAATAAAGACATTTTAAAATTTGTAAAGTATGAGTACCTTAGTAATTTGCTGGTTTTGAAATATTCACTGATTGTTGCCCTTTATCCTCAGATTTTACAACAATGGTCACTTACAGACAACGCAGCGGTGCGTTTAGGTGCAGCCATACTGTGGTGTTATGGTGTTAGTATGGATCTTCTTCCTACTGTTGCTCTGAACTACGTCACGGCTTGAGTTCAATGTAAGTGGCTGAAGTGACACGTCAGTCAAGATGACAGACAGATTCTTCATGTAATAGATAAGGCCCCTCCTTTGAAAACGGACTGGTTGGGGGGGGGCAGTCAGGTTACCATTTATCTACTTGTGTCCATTTATACAACCAACACTTTATGTAAAGTCTCCAAGTTTGGACATATTTGCAGTTTTTACTACAATCGCTGCTGCTGACAAACAATTATGTTATATTCGGATAAATGTTCGTCAGAAGTTTTAACCTTATGTGTGCAAATGTTGGGATGTAACTAGTTGCAGACTTAACAAATGAAGCAGGAATTAAATCAGGTTGTAAAACTCCACTCTATTTCTGACAGAATTAATATACATATAGCTTTGTTGCACCTGGATGGTTTAAAGTCTATCTTTATGAATTATTAAGCTCCATATACACAAATAAATTAACTAAAGACCAATGAAAATGAGTTTAGATAAATAAGACCCCTTAAAGACATTTCAGGTTGTAAGTTTTTTTTAAATGTTCTTCACATTTTTTGGGGGGGAAAGGGAAAATGAAAATGGTAGTTTAACTTTAACTTTTCACAATAACAAAGAGAAACATGTGAATTTGTCATAGCATATAGGTTATTGTGATAGTGTTTTACTGGTCTGACCCATTTGAAATCAGACTGACATGAATATGGTCACTGATTAAAATGATTTTAACATTCATATCGTCAGTGTAAATTCAGCTTTTTCATCCCACAGGCCAGACTAGATAGCTTTGACAGGCTGGATTTGGCCCAAGGACTGTATGTTTGACACCTGTGTTCTAAAGTATCAGCATCCTTCAATTCATCTTTGATATTTTCCATTTTTTATCCCACGATCATGTTCCTGCCTAACCTTCTGTGAGTTTCAAGGATTAGAAGAACTGATTCATGCCTTGTTGCTTAGAGAACAAATGAAGTATGTTGACAGTGAACATTTCACATTGGCAGAGACGTTTTTCGCAGACATATTGTATTTATCCGACTGGCCTACATAGCAGTGTCACACATAAAATATGGAAAATCTACCGTCTAATCATTGCTGATCTTTATAACTTGTCACTATATTTCACCCGCTATTTGTCCGTGGAGATTATCAAGAGCATCAGTTACATGTGTGCGTCCCTGAACTGGGTTGTTGTGTTTCCAAAACGGGCTCAAGCTCGGCCAAGCTGCTGCTGGTTAGTGATAAATGTGCAGGTATTGTCAGCGCAGCAGCAGGAGGCATGGAGGCAGTAATTATGTAAACTTAACAACAATATACACTGGCACTGGTTCACACTCTTTAAAATATCCTTATATTTACTCCATTATTTCCAGCATTTGTTCAGGAAATTACGACTCTGAAACTATTGACCTCCGCAGAAGGACTGTGTTATTCTTCCAGCAGCTGCTCTCTACCTTTGATTCCAAATATCACCCCTATTCGACCCTGACCTTTGCCCTCAGGTAGTAAATTCTCTGCTTGCTCAGGTACGTTGGCGCCATGCTCCCACGGGACCCGAGCAGCGCCTTTAATTGCATATCCTCATCTCCTTACAGACGGTTGTGGCATTGAAATTGGTGTGTCGTATAAATTTGTGGGCTGACGTTGGCTTGGAGGCGGATCAGTGCCAAGGAATATATGGAGTCTCTATGGCCTCCTTGTATATGTTGGACAAGAAAACAGTCATGAAGAATAGAAGGGTTCAGGTCTCTGCACAGTCTGAATATTAGCACTTTTTGTTAGCTATGAAACAACTACATGACTTCACAGTGACTCCATTTAAAGATGCAGCGATATTCCACGATTCTTCAAAATAAGACAATGTAGTTTCTTCTTCTTCTTCTGACAGGTGCTATGTTTATAAAGTTCCATTAGAAAAAAAAAACCCTCATGTGTTATTTGCTGCAGAATACATTGATGAGGCTTTTCCACAAGGACCTCTTTGGCTCACCTCGGAGGGTTTCCATTACAGCTAAGCACCACCTCAACACATCACAACAAGGTGACTGAAAACTCTTCTGATTCCTATGTTTGTGTCACAAATGTCCCAATGGACAAATGTCCCAATGGAGAGAATGGTGTCACTCTCATAACTCATCCAGTGATGTCAGTCTCTGGCCAATCAATGACCTGCATAGTTTTCAGCTCGACTAAGCTCACTTGGAACCCCAACTGAGTAGGTGCTAAAAAGTACCTGGTACTTAGAATTAATGGAAAAACCAGAACAAAATATGAAGTATATTTGTCGTCAGACGGACGGACAGATGGACAGACGGATATATGTATGTTAGGGGTGCGACGAGACACTCAGATCACGAGACAAGACGAGACACAAGATTGGGTTCACGAGATCGAGATGAGATTTTAAGAAAACTAAATTACAAATTATATGAGTGGATAACAGACTTTTATTTAACTGAGTTGCACATGGATTTTATAACTATGTAAGCGTTAACCTTTAATGAACTTCTTAATGAATTTCTTCCTCTACAAATTAGAATAAATAAAATAAAATGTTTTAAAAGTTAAAATAAAATAAATAAAATTATACATTTCTCCTTTTTCCAAAATCAAATGTGGTGTTTGACTGTGGAAGTTGAGGTCCGAATGTGTTGAGGTCCAAATGAGGAAATGCACCTGGCGGCGGCGCACCACAACCAGCTCCAGGCTTTACAGAACCCTCCGCCCAGACTTCACCACTTCCCGGACTCGCTGCGCCTTCTCCCCCAGCGTGTCAACTGCATCGCCAGAGCAGGGACCGGCCCACGTATAACAGATGCTAGGGATCAGCTGCAATGTGGGCCACCCACCCAACCCATCTGGAAACACGGGAGTCTAATGCACACACAAGTCAGAGGGTCTCCCAGAAACCCCAGGTAGCCGGGATCCCGGACCCGCAGGACCCCCAACGCATGTGGGCAACAAAATCAGTGGACCATAACAAACCCGATGTCCAAAAACCAGAGAGGGGGGAGGGGTTCCCCAGCAAATCACACTCTGGTAATACCAGTATTTGCTGATGTCTTTTCTGGCTGCTTGCTGGATAACAAACCTCGCGAGACAGAATTTTAAGGCGACGAGAAATCTCGACAAATTACATCTCGCGAGATCTCGTCACACCCCTAATAGATGTCATTGTCACAGATACATCAAAATGCAAAGGTAACCACGGTGCAGACTTCAGATCAGTTGGTCATGCACCTCCACACTAGATGCCACCCACTGTGAAAGTGAGCCACTGCAGAAACACAGTCATATACATCTGCAGTTAGATCCCTCTAAATCTTCCACACTGGAGCTTTAAAAGGCAAACTAAAGGGCAATCACTCACCCTTCATTAATGACATCACTACAGGCAGCAGCTCAATGAAATCTTCCAGGTTTTAAAAGGGTTTAACATCTAATCATTAAATGAAGCTCAGTGTGATTGTTCCGTTCGATGCCAAGCAGCTTTGAGTCGACACTGTTTGTGATTAGCAGCTCATTTCAGTGGGCAAACAAATAAATGCGGAGTCAGGACTCTGGCCTGTTTGGTCCAACTTGGTCTCATACACTGCCTCATGTCCTTCTGGTCCAAGCCCTAGACCACATGCTCTTTTCCTGTGGGTCCTGTTTCTTGGGGCAGCGTCCAATCACCGCGGCAGCCTTGGGGTCTTTGGGTTGGCGTTTCAGAGCCAAGGCCTCACCAGGGACCCCTTTTGCTCCTGTTCTGCCGCTCTGTCGCCAAACCGTTGGAGCCGACCTTCGCAGCCAGGCTGTCCCATAAAAGTAAGAAGTACAAGTGGAAAACAAGAGCAGTGAAATGGCAACTCTTCTGTGCTTTTAAGATTCTGTCTTATAAAAGAATTCTCCCCCTCCGTCCACCTCTTTTTCTCAGAGACAGGGAGGCTTAGACACACATTTTCAACACTGGATGAGTATATTTTCAGGTTTCCACGGTTGTTTCTGCTGCACCCTCAGGCTGTCTTTTTCCACATTCAGCAGAGGTTTGGTTCCATTTTGGAAGCACAGAAGGTGCTCCTTCTTATTTCTTTTCAGGCGTATTATCTTAATCGTTGCCAATACGCCACAAGGTATGAGGGCACTCTGATGATTTATTCTCAGCTTAAGTGATTTAAAAGTTCTTCTGCTTCTCCTATAGGAAGTAAATATAAGGACACAAGAAGGCTTTGGTGTTCCAAAGTAAGGATAGGCATCGTTTAGTCACATTTAAAACGCTAATACATTAGATTAAAATTAAGGCTGTCAAATCATTAAAATCTTTAATCAGATTAATTATAGGCTTGTTTTGGAGTAATTTGGATTAAATCATGATCAGAAGACTGCTGGTCGACTGCTCTGTCATGGGGTTTCTTAGTTTTTTTGTACTCATAAAATACACCAAAATATACTAAGAAAAAAATGTAGAGAAAAAAAAAATCACAAAACATGCTAAAATACAATAAAATTCACCAAATTGCTTAAAAAAAATGAAGGAAAATTAAAAGCATATTCAAAACCTCAGTTGAAATACAGAAAAAAAAACATAAAATTTGATCAAATATCTAAAGCATATGAAAAATCTGAATAAATACAATTAACATGTTTATTCAACACTTTTAACAAAACAACTGTTCGGTTTAAGTACATTAACATTTTAATCATAATGGATTAATCTGCATTAATGTGTTTGCATTAACTAATTTTCACAGTCCTAATTTAATCCTAAATATGCATTAACATATCTACATCTGAATCGGACTATAACACTTTTCCTGACTTCTGTACTTCTAGTTTATTGAGTCCTACAGAAGTTCAGAGACATTTCTGAGAAAATGCATTCTGTTTGTTATGTGCACTGGTCTTTGGTTGGTTCTGGTCATTTTAAAACATTACATTAGAAAAGCTGATGAAAACTGCAAAATTATGTATAACATATTTCACAACGTCTGGTGGTGGTTTTTTGGCTTTTCAAAAACAACAGCCTCAAACCTCAACTGAAAATGTTCCTAAAAAGAAAAAAAAAAAAGATCACTGGCTATTTTAGAGGGAAAATAGTGCATGGTTGTTCTTCTTTTTCTCACTTTAATTCAGCCATGTGTAGAGTGAGTGGTTTTTCACTTCATCTTCAAGACTCTGCAGTGAGTTTATCAGGATAGAGCCCATTTTTTTCCCTACAGATTTTGGAGATTTTTCTGTCCATAGCCGTGGGAAGTGGAGGTGTGGCAGCACCCCCTGCTCTTACCCACCCGATCCAAAATAATTTAAAAAAAAAAAGACAGTGAGAACAAGAACACCCAGTTAAAGAGTTTAAATTAAAACTCTGGTATAGATTTTTCTTATTCTTCATTCAGGCTGATTTGTTTTCTGTTACTGTGGCAACCAGGCTCTAGTACAAATGTTCAAGGACGTGTTTGTGGACGTTGTTTTTTGCAAACACTTCTACACATACTACTGTCACTGCGGGGATAGCGCGCGCACGTACAGACAAGCGCGCGCCTTTTCTCTGAACTCGTCAGCGAGGTTAAAAAACAGTCACAGCTTTCATACTGAGTTTTTAATATTAGCCTATCGGTGTTTCAGTGTAGTTTCAATGGTCAAGAGTAACGTGTAACGAGCCTTATTGTAGTCTAGTAACTAATGAAGTTACCAATGTTAGAGCTGAAATGAGTTGCGTTCCTAAGTCACTGACAAAAGAAATGAAATGACAGTTACCCCCAACACTGACCACTGAGGTGTTTTTATTGTTTTATTTTGTGCCTTTCTGCGCTTGCTGTCATGGTTACAGTAACCATTACATGTGTCGAAAATTTACGACCTAATATTTCAGTCACACCCTGTTTTATCCAAATTGTTTAAACAGAAATAGCTAAAATAGGTGGATGTGCAAACAATCCCTTCTTTACGTGACCTCCTTGCATCCGACATAGAATACTTCCACGACCCACAGTTTGAGACCCCTCCCCCCCAATTTATTTATTTATTTATTTATTTATTTTTCAGCACCCCCTATTGACGGCACAGCTCTGTTTCAGTCAGTCAGAATGGGTTATGTGTATTTTCTTTTTGCAATCTTTTCTAACAAAGTGAATAATTACATACACATTAACATGAATGGACTGAATGTTTTGACGTTACACAGATGAACTGATTAGACTTTGGTGGTCCAAGGTCACAGGTCAAGGTTGTTGCTGCCAATAATATACATCATAGATTATTATAGAAAGAAAAAATCTTATCTTATCTTATAACAGTTTATATTTCTTTTTTCTTTTTTTTATTCAATGCCAAATCTTTTTCTTGGTCTTCTGTGTTTTTTTCCTAGACTGTTGTGATCGCAAAGGAAAAAAAATTGAGAGTATCCCTACAGTTTAATACATTCCTATATACTGACATGTAACCACATAACACCAGATTCCAGCTAATGCACAATTTATACATGGGATACCCCACATCAAAATGTCATGTACTATATGTATTTTGTTATTAATTTGCTTGAGACACACCTATAAGTTCAAATGATGTTCTTTACATTGGACATATGTGATAAGAGATAAATGAAGTGGGTGAGGTCAAATTAAATGTTTTAGGAAAGTGATTCAAAAGTTATAGATATGGGAATTACTATTATGTTATGATAGTGAAGTAGTTGTAAAAGTCAGACGGTTTATTGGCTCCTGTTCGAAGAAATGAAAAGTGGTCAAGGGGGGGTGGGGGAGGGGCTCTGGATCTACTAAATAGACAATGATGAAGTCTTTCAAGAAGTCATGAGCACGTATGGAAAGTTCTACCATGCTACCATACACACACACACACACACACACAGACACACACACACATATATCTTAAAAATAAAAGAATTATTAAAAAATAATTTAAAAAAATAATGCTGAAAATAAGAAAATCTAATTAAAATAAATTTATAGAAATACATACAAATGAATGAATAAATACAAAATAATAATCATGGAAAAAATAAAATAATAATAATTGTATTTATATATATATATATATATATATATATATATATATATATATATATATATATATATATATATATATATATATAATAAAATAATTGAATGATTTAAAAATGTTTTTTTAAACACAACTTCAAACTTCTGAAAAATAGATATTTCACTTTGCACCCATTTCCCTCATGCTTTATGGGTACTTCCGTAAAAAAAAAAAAAAAAAAAACCTAAAGTATTAATAGGGCCACATCATTTCTATTTTACTAGTGGGGACCTCAATTGATATATAATCCTCGTGGGGACCTGAATTTTGTCACCACACCATAGTGTCAGAGGTCCCCATCGTGTGACTGTGTGAACATCAATGTCCCCATAAAAATAGGAATATGAACACACACACACACACACACACACACACACACACACACACAGGTTTCCTTCATGCTTTATGGGGACTTCCAGAAATAAAACAAGTTCATGTGTTTATAGGGGACATCATTTGCATAGATTTAGATACTTCAAACAGATTTAGATTTTACTCATGGGGACCTACATTTATATTTAATCATAATCCCTTTATTGTCATTTCCATATCACAAGGACACATCAAATTAAATGTCATGTGTTTGGTCTCTCCAGGACCAAAGCTGGATGTAGCCAAAACTTTAATACCTGAATTTAAGCACAATTTAAAAAAATAAATAAATAAATAAAAATAAAAGTTGAATTAAGTGGAGATAATTAATTTTACTATAGCCCATACAACAGATAGATTTTTTGGTATGTTGCATATTTGTGACAGTCGGCATTAAGAAGTTATCCCTAGTGGGGACCTGAATTTTGGTCCCCATCCTATCAGAGATCTCCTATGTGAACAGATCAATGTCCCCAGAAAGACAAGTATACATTTACACACACACACACACACACACACACAGTAACTCCCACTGTGTTAGTTTTAGGTTATTTTTAGGCGATGGCTGCAATTCACATTTCCACACATGTGTGTCTGTGCCCGTGTTGTTCTTTAAGATGCTGTGAAATGATACACGACTCCCACGAGGCAATGACGTCCAGCATCTGTCGCCAGTGACTTAACACTAAAAGAGCCCCGTGATAAAAGTCGAAAACTCTAAAACCTATTTGTTGTTATTTCCAGTCTTATCGTCCGCTGCCGCAAAATTAGTTTCTGGGGTGATAGGACATGCGGACAGCTTTCAGGAACGGCAGGCCTTGATCCTATTATAGTGTAGAAGGATAAATAAATCAAGGCGCAGTGTAAAACAACATAATCCAGTCGTCGATACACACACAGCATTACGGTCAAGGACATAAAAACGTCAAAACTGACAAACGCTGACACAAACTTGGCTGTGTGGTGTTTACAGATACCAACAGTGTGTGCCATATGGACAGTGAGAGGCCTCAGTAATCTTCATTGCTGTGGTCACCCACCATAGTGGAAATGTTTGTATGAATTCACATCAAGTGTCAGTCTTACTAAAACTACAGTCCTACATATAAGTTGAAGCTGTGGGAATGTAAAGATCTAAGGGCAAATGCACGCCGCCCTATAATTTTCACTTTTTTTTTTTTACTTGACTAGGTACGTGACTTGCATTACATTAAGTCAGAAACAACAACAACAGGGCAAACTTTACATTTCTGTGTATATTTCAGTTGCTGGAGTCTTTGCCAGGGTAATAGTGAGCTGACACTAGATGGCAGCAGCACACATTGGGAAGTCTGCGTGAAAACTGAGGTCTAACACCACATTTACAGAAAAGAGCCGTAAAGATTGCACCTCGTTTCTTTTCTTTTCTTTTTTTTTTTCCTAACAAAAAAAAAAAAAAAAAGAAAACAGTGAAGTTTTGGCTACCGGAGGGTGAGAAAAGTGTCTGATTGTGTCACCTGTTGGACAGGACTGCCTGCCTGCCATCACTGGGAATGTTTGAACTGAACACATTTGAGTCACATCCTGATTAAAAACAAAGGCTCGAGGAATCCAGTCAAAAAGGAAGGAAAGAGAAGAAGAGGAGGAGGAGGAGGAGGAGGAGGGAAAAGTTTCAGGAACAGGGGTTTGTTTCTATCTTTTACACACTAGAGTGATATTTGGAGTGGAAACACCCAGCGCAGATAAGGTGGGACGTCACGTCTGGCTTTCATCATGGCACTGCCTCCTGCGTGTTGTTGCCTCGGCAGCGGTGCAAAGCCAAAAGCCTGGGAGTCGCTCCAATTCAGCCAAACTCCCTGTTTAAACAACACTGCTGGAATCTGAGGTCAGCGCTGAAGGATGACAAAAAAAATAAAAAATAAATAAAAAATGGCAGGCTACACACTTAAAAGAAGGTGAATGAAGACATAACTATAAAAAGCAGTCGGAGAGTGCAGACTCCGCCAAGGCAGATCAACCCCCCCCCCCACTGATCACCACCAAACTTTTATCACTCGTTCCATGTGACAGTATCAACATTTCCTCAAAATTCCAGCCAAATCCACTCATGACTTCTTGCATTATCTTGCTACAAATCACACACACACACACACACACACACACACACCTCCACTAATCACCACCAACATTTAATAATTTGTTCCTTGTTCCTATTTAAACATTTCCTGAAAATTGTAGCCAAATCCATCCATAACTTTTTGAGTTATGTTACTAAAGGACAGACAGACAGACACTCATGATTACATAACCTCTATTATTCCTTGGCAAAGTAATCAATCTACATAAGGACTGAGTGAAGCAAGAAGAATGAAAGACCCAGAGTCTTCACTTAGAAAGGAAAAATCTGAATGGAGTAATATTATATTGTATTTATTATATATTTAAAAAAGATAATAATTATCTAACACCAGACTTTTCTGTGTGGGTTTTCTCCAGGTACTCCAGTTTCCTCCCACCATCCAAACACATGCACTAATAGGTTAATTGGTTAATCTAAATTGTCCATAAGTGTGAATGTGAGAGTGATTGTTTGTCTATATATGTTCAGCCCTGAGATGAACTGGAGACTCATACAGGGTGTACCCCACCTTCACCCATTGGAGCTGGATTAGGCCCCCAGTGACCCCTGTGACCCTAGTGAGGATAAAGCAGGTTCAGAAGATGAGAAAAGATGAAAAAAGTTCATTATTGGGAATGCAATGAGGTTTAAAAAATGTAATAGGTCACATAGGGACATGGATCTTCATGTCCCTATGTGGGTGTAAATGCCCCTGATGCTTAAGACTAATGTGTTTCACTTTCTTCTTTTATTTTTGTGATATCCTATTTCTTATTATTTCTTGTTTATATTGTATATTGTTCTTTTTACTGTAAATGAAGCTCCACTCTTACTGTCCTCTTGCTGCAGTAACTATGGGAATTCCCCCAATGTGGGACTAATAAAGAATTATCTTATCTTGAAAACATTTTGTACATGTTATTGATGTAAAGCAGAATGAGTCATGTGACATCAATAGAATAGAGTAGAATACAATACAATAGAGTAGAGTAGAAAAGAATAGAATAGAAGTACGGTATTGATCTGACTATTGGTAAATTGCATAATTACTCATTAAACCAGTGAAAGCGACTGATAAAGTTACCAAGAGAGAAGAAAAAAAGTTGAATAAAGGTAAAAGAAGACACACAAAGAGAGTTTTAGCTTCAGTTGAGAAGTGGGAACAAGATAGAAAACAACATGTATGTGTTTATAATGATTCAAAGCTGCTAACCTCCTGTTAGCGGCACTTAATGCAATTTGTCTTCTGTCTGTTTTGCTCTGTTTAGCTTTTACGTTGGTTTATTTATGTATAGTATATCACCACTAATATCTAATCATTTGTTGACCTGATCATTACCAACATACCCTGAAAACTTCATCAAAATCCAGCAATAAGTTTGAGTTTTGTTGTACACAAACCAACAAACAAACAAACCAATGCCATAGGTAATTTATGCAGTATATTCATTAATGTCATATTTGTACCATCACTGTCCTGTGATAAACATGTGTCTCTAAAAAGTGTTCAGCTTTGTGATGATGAGGAACACTGTCCTTAAGTTTATGACAAATGGAGATATAGTTTTCATCAGAGTGTTGTAAAAAATATTATTTTTGCCTCTATGATATAATAGAGTAAAATTATCATGCCCTATTGAGCTGCATTTCGTAATAAACATCCAATATGTAATAACTTTTTAATTTAATTTTGTAATAAAGCTGCATTTTGTCATAAATGTTGCCACATTATGTAATAAGTTTTACATTTTGAGAAGATTTTTACAAAATGCACTTGCAACTTTTTTATTCCCTAGAAAATGTAATAAAATGGTGCATTACATAATAACAATTCTAAACAATAGTTTGTTTGTTAATTGTATTTTACTGTAATTTAGCCATGCATTTTAGGCTGAATTTGTCAGAAAACTCCCTTGGGGCTTAAGAGGTTAAACAACGTAAGTATCTTCTGCTTGTTTAAAGAGCTGCTGTGACCAGATCATTTATCCACTAACAACAAAATCTTTACTTCCAAAATATACGCACAGTTTCAAATTGTCCCAATGTCTAATATGTCTAATTACCAGCCAAACTATAAACCATTTGGAATGTTTCCCAAACAGCTCCTTGAGTTTTAATGCCACACCACCAAAGCACCTTGCTGCTGCAAAATGGAATAAATTATTACATAATGCGGCAAAATGTATTACAAAATGTGGCTTTATTACAAAATGAAATCAAAAAGTTATTACATTTTGGATGTTTATTACAAAATGCAGCTCAACACGCGCTATGAAATGGACAGTTACTACAGTAAGTACTCGAGTAAAAGTATGTCATTACATTGTACCACAACACCCAACAGATGGGTATTATTAAAAAATATACAGCAAACATTATAGTATTATAATTTCCTCTTATTTTTCAGGTAATAATAATAATAATAATAATAATAATAATAATAATAATAATAATAATAATAATAATAATAATAATAATAATAATAATAATAATAATAATAATAATAATAATAATAATATTTATTTGTATAGAACCTTTCATACCAAACTGTAGCCCAAAGTGCTTCACATTGATTAAAAAGTAAGATACAATTTTAAGACAGGGTGAAGTACAAAGAATGCATTCAAATTCCATTGCACAAAAATTATAAAATGACAAAAGTACAAGATTATAAAATTTCAATAAATAAAATTACAAGAGTGCAGATAAACTGATTATAAATAAGAAGCATTTTTATCCACTCAAATTAGATTCATACATAAAAAATAGTCCTATTAAGCACAGTTTGGATTTATTTCTGACATATGGTTCAAGTCTTTAGTTTTATATCACATCATATTGGCATATTCCCACTCAAAATACTTTTACAGCATAAAAACAGACCTATTTACCACATCCTGAAGTTGTCTGTGAACATAATATCAATAGAAATGTAGAAATGACAAGTGTGTGTAAGACTGATGATATTTACTTAGATTTACATAAGGTATTAAAGTGAAATGAAACAAAAGGACAGTTTGATGTTTATGCCACAGAACAAATTAAGCTTTTATGACAATTCAGTCTGTGCCCCCAAAGTAAAAACAGCTGTTAAAATAAAAATTAAGGCACGCCACAATATGCTCAAAGAAAAATAACTTACTTTCTATTATAAAGTATAAGTATTTACACTTTGAAACTTTGTTTTTTTCTCTAGTTTTTGGAGACTAACACATGTTTGTTTACATCAACGGGGAGTTTGAAGATTTATACCCGAATGTCCAGCTGATTCCCTAGAGGCACAATTCATCCTGACCACTTTTATGGCTTTCAATAAAACACACTTTAAAAGATGTTCCTTCTCTTTGTCTGTACCTCTGATCTGATCACCAGAGCTCCTCAGACCAGGACCTTGGACTGGTTTCTCTCTCAGATGCGATCACATCCTTCTCGGGTTCCTCCCTCTGCTTCCTCTGTGATTGAATTTGTTTTCTTAAATAACCACTTAATTCAAAGCACCATCTTTTTTTTTTTTTTTTTTTTTGTGAGGCAATATAAATAACATGCCTGAGTAATCCCACAAATAAGATATCTGTCAATCCGCCAACGAAGCTCTAACGGAGGCGGACAGTCGCCACGCTGTGAAGTAAAGATCTTTTACTGCTGTGTCATGATTGTGGCATCAAACACGCTCTAATTTATGGTGGGCCCTCCCTCGGTGTGTTTTGTTTTTAAACGGAGGTAAATTGAGAAGAAGGCGTTTTGCTTCTCACAAGGTCTGGCCATATTTCTTGCTGTAGTTGACCTTTGACCTGCACGGGCAGGTCAGACCCTGTAGATCAGGCTGAATATTTGAGGCGAGTGCCACATGGACTGTTGAAGGCTCCGTCCATTAATCACAGCGTCGGCTTTGACACCGTTGACCTTTGGAGTCACGTTTCCACTAACGCTGAATCCAAGTTGTTATCGTCACCTGAAGACGAATCGCTCTGGCGCAAAAATTAAAACAG
Source organism: Siphamia tubifer (assembly GCA_020466265.1). NCBI lineage: Eukaryota > Metazoa > Chordata > Actinopteri > Kurtiformes > Apogonidae > Siphamia > Siphamia tubifer. The sequence continues at coordinate 16,170,456 of CM035792.1, read as the reverse complement.
AAATGAAAAAAAAAAAAAAAAAAAGAGCCAAAACATTTTATTGGACAACACGAAAAAAACAATAAGTGACATAATATCACCACTCCACCACTGAGATCTCTGTTATTTTCTCAACATGTTTATTTTTCCAAGCGTGTTTACTTCTACTTTGCTATATTACAAAAAAGGCAATTTTCTTAAAAAAAAAAAACAAAAAAACAGAAATGTGTGTTATTTGAATATTTGAATTAGAAGTGTCATGTTTTCAGTGTGTTAGGTTATGCTGGAAGATAAAACTTTTTTTTTATCCCACCGTCGGGACGTTTCACAGTTGAAGTGTTCAGGGACAGAAAGCTTCATCCTTAGACCAGGACTGAGTCTTACAGGCCGTCTGTTCCACCAGCTGCGATTAGAGTCTCCAATATATATGAGCTATAATTATTGCACACTGGACACACATACCCATTTTTAATTATTTTATGTGATTTCATTTCATTTTTTTTATTAATGTCTATTAACTTATGGCTGTGTTTTTAGGGTTTTTGATTATCTTATGTGATTTTATTTCATTTTTATTAATGTCTATTAATTGTGGCGCTGTGTTTTTAGTGTGGAGGGTATTTGTTGAAAGAAGCTATGACGAAGAAGAAGTTCAGGTTTTTTTTTTATGTGGAATAGACAATGAAGCTATTCTATTCTATACAGAGGATTATGTTCTACTTGTATTATGTTTTATTGTATTGGACAGACAGACAGACAGACAGAAAGATTTCCCTTCAGATGATTGGTTCTGTTTATAAGGATATGTTATGTTATATGTATATAATGATATATATTGGATGTCAGTTTTTTTATTTTCTTTTATTGTCTTATTATTGTCCTTACCTGGTATCACCATTATTGATTATTTATTGCTGACATACCCTACTAATTTCCTGCAAGTATCAATAAAGTATCTGTTCTACTCTAGATTACTTTAAATGACAACACCAAACATGCAGTTCACTATATAAGTAAATGTAATACATAATAGTTTCCATTTACAAGGACTAAAGCTTTAAATTAGTCACTTTTCCATTACATCTGTGCAAAACTTTACCCATACTTACTAAATGTCAAAAACAAAATCATCCATTAAAAAATCATCCATTAAATCATAAATATGATGATTTATTTATTAGCATGAGATGACACATTCATTCCATAAATATGACGATGATAAATGACGATGATAAATATCATGTTGACTTAATATTCTCTTCTATTGTAAACATACATCGAGCGATCGCAGACAAAAATACAGGAAGAAAAAAAGTACTTTTTAAGGTGAGTGGGTAATTTCGGACACAGCCAAAGTTTAACTGGGACTGGCACCAGGTCAAAGGTGATGACTGATGTGGATAAATCAGAATTAACAGAGGAATGTGAACAAAATAATTCAACTTTATGGTCAACAGTGTAGTACTGTTTAGAACCCCTTCAGTCATTTAAATATTCTTCAAATACTGTCAGATTTGAGCAAAGGATTTAAGTTTTTTCCAAATGTAGCTCTATCATTTTTATTTTCATGGCACATGCTGGTTATCATTCTCTTCGATTAAATGCGACTATATCTGTATTTATCTCTGATGTTTCCAATACCTCAGATTCACATTTTTATTTGTCATTCCAGTCAATCCACAATCTTGATTAAAAAAAAGGGCCAGAATATTAAGAATAAAAGCAATAACTCATCCCCTAAAATGTTATTATAAATAGTTATTTAAAAATATGCAAAAATAAACATTAAAAGTACATTTAAAAAAAAACATTTTAAAAGTGGGAGTACCAGTGCGTCACCTACAGCATCCACAGAGTTCATTTGTCTAACAGCCTCTGGATAAAAACTTTTTTTTTTTTACTTGTAAATTAATATTATGCTTATTCTTCAGTGAATCAATCACTAGTGGATGACCATCAAAACCAAACGTACATCTTCAACTGTCTTGTTTTATCTGACCAAGTCTATTCTTATTCTGGGGAAACTAAAATACAACAAAATAAGATTTAGTAACTATGAAAAAGTTGTCATTGAGCTCTGTATAAATACAGTTCTGAGAGGTTTAGAGCGTATTTACACATCATTTCAACAAAGTTCTTCAAGGCCCTCAGGTTAGAAAGATGTTTGATCTGAACAATTGTGCATTAATTCAACACACCTCAGTAGCTACAGTGATTTATTTGTGAATCAGTGCTTGTGTGACCGTCCACGGCTGTGCTCAGCATGAAACCCCTTAATGAAGTCATACAGTAGAATACATAAAGACAGAGTGAAGAAAATAAAGTTCAGATATAGACTATGATCAAGTTTCCTTTCGCAGAGTCTCATCTGCTTTTCTCACTACAACTGACACTAATAAATATGGTCTATGCACAAGCCAACGGAACATTTCCAGAAACTGATCTAAACAAACATACTGCCTCATACGACTGGGTTACAGTATATGCACACATTTATTATCAATCAAATTCATACAAGAACCTGTAGCTGCCTCTATGGGCCCCCTCACAAACAGTGACATACTTTAGTGGGGTGCACACATTAGAATTTTGTAGATCTGTAGGGATTGTTTTATGTGTTATACAGCCCACACATTCATTTTGATTGTACTGAGTGGTGGCTCTGATTACACTGCTCTACCATTTTTACCTCGTGTTTGTTTGTGTGTTCGTCAGCAAGATAACTCAAAAAGTTACCGACGGATTTTGATGAAACTTTCTCATATATAATATATACTCATATATATTTCATATCCAGAGAAGGTAACCAACCTTGAGAAGTGGTGTGGAGACAACCACCTTGTTACAAATGCGTCTAAGACCAAGGAGGTTATTGTGGACAACAGGCGGGGGAGGGACCCACAGCCCCCTGTTACTATCGGTGATGCTGTAAACATTTAAGTACCTGGGAGTCAACATTAATGAGACGCTGAAGTGGGAGGAACAAGGGCCCAACAGCACCTATACGGACTCAGACGTCTGAAGAAGTTTGGTCTGAGTCACAAAATCATCAAGGCCTTCTACCGTGGGACAGTGGAAGGATTGTAGACCAGCTGGTATGGGAGCTGTACGGAGAAGGAGCTGAGAAGGGTGGGTCATTAAGGACCCCACACACCCCCATAGCACACCAGACTGTTCACCTTGTTGCCCTCAGAGAACCGATATCAGAGTCTAAAAGCGAGCATGAGTAGATTCAAGAACAGTTTTTTTTTACCCCAGGTTGTGAGACTTTTAAATAAGTCTATGATATGAATGTATTTATTTATATGGTGTGACTGCTTTGTATGTTGACCTTAGGCTTTTAAACTGTTTTTATTTTTTTTTATTTTACAAAGTTTTAGTATTGCTATTTATGAATTTTTTTTTTTATTGCGTGTTTCATGGAGTGAAAGCTGAGCACCACAGATACCTTTTCACCCCCCAATGAGATTCTGTCATTCTCGCTCGCACACAGAAAGTGAGTGAGAGAGTTGGGTTGAAAGTGGGTATAGGTATGGAACTGCGGCAAACATTAACGGTAGTAACCAGACCGAAACCTCACGTGAATTTGGGTACCACACATGCAGCTGTTGTTTAATTACACCCTCTCCTCACTGTTAAATGGAAGCGCACACAAGCAGCTGTGTAGACATGTCAAAGGTGAAGGTGAAATGTGTGGTTACAGTTCACGTGCGTTTACAGTTCACAGGAAATTTCAGATGCTTCCATATGTTACAGGTGTTAAATAGATTTACATGTAAAGGCTGGAATACGACTGATTTAATGGAGAACTTTGGTGACACACAGTGTTTACTAAAACCTCTGTCTGTGGACAAACAGCAGCTATAGCACTAGCCTAGCACTGTTCTAATAGCACTAGCCTAGCACTGTTCTAATAGCACTAGCCTAGCACTGTGCTATAGCACTAGCCTAGCACTGTTCTAATAGCACTAGCCTAGCACTCTTCTAATAGCACTAGCCTAGCACTCTTCTAATAGCACTAGCCTAGCACTCTTCTAATAGCACTAGCCTAGCACTGTGCTAATAGCACACTTGGAAATGACTGATCCAAGAGATAAATGTTCAGACTAACTACAGTGCAGATATTGGACCATGACCATGTATGTGAATTCCTCAAGGACACACTTCCAAAACAGTCCCAACAAATTACTATCGTCTTTCTTTCTGCTACTTTCAACTAATTTCACCCACTTCCACAACACATTAATAGCAAACAATCTCACATTTTTTACAGGTTCTGCACAAGTTCTAAGAATTTCACATTTTGACCCAAGACTTCTCTTGGAAACTTGAGCCAAGCAGCATTTAAGATTTAAGTTTTCTTTACCAGTCACACACATAGTCAAATTTCACTGCTTTTAAGTGTTAAGTCTTGGTTCAAAATGTGAAATTCTTAGAATTAACAAGTGAATAGGTTTTACTTCAAATAAATATTGGTCTCAGATCTCCCAGGGCACTTTCTAAAAAAAACTGTAGAGCAGTGTTACCTTTATGTGTGTACTCTACTTTATAGTCAGATGAAAACAGTGTTCAGAAGCATATTTGGCAGATCAGCTTTGTCCAAATCAATGCCATCCACCTCTGCTGGTACATTTTCAGATCAGTTACTGGACTCTAGTGTTCTATGAAAGCTAAGGTTCAGGTGTTTGCTACAGACACATGTTCAACACACACACTTTCACGCTAATACACATTCGCTCACATGTGCCGACACATACACCTGTCTAGCCATCAGTATTTTAACACTTCCAGCTGTACAGCTGCACCGAGTCTCAGTGTCAGCTTCAAGGCCCATTTTAGTATCAACCATTGTCAGAATATCAAGTGGATAATGCGGTGTGGACGGGTGGAGCAGTCAGGTCGGCTTTTCCGAGCCAGCACTTGACAGGATTTTATCCGCTGCCATGTACATTTGACACCTGTTTGATCTGATGTTCACATCTCGCAGATCCAACATAATCTCTGTGCAGTGAAGCCAGCACTTTATTCTAACCGCTGCTGTCCATCTCTCTTCAAACGGATATTTACAGTGATGGAAGATGGACTGAGAGCCCACACTTAGTAGAAGTGTCAAGGTAGTCCATTACAAGGAAAAGTCCTTTTACAGCAGAAGTACCGCTGTGTCAGCTGCAAACTGTACGAGTATTCAAGTAAAAGAGCCTATTTGAGTCTCTGATTGACATGGACATATGATCACATTAGCTTCATAACAGAATTACCTAAGACATATTTTTGGCCAAACTGTGCAGCAGTATTCAGATGGTAAAGTTATGTAAGGATGACAAGTTGACCAAAAGTAGGATGAAGGCAATACAAATAGAATAGAATAGAATAGAATAGAATAAATCATTGTTGTCACTTTCAGAGGAAGAATGAAAATCAGTCTAGCTCCAAAAAATAGCAAAAACAAACTTATAAAGCTATGTTGTTTGTTGATAACCCATATATATATATATATATATATATATATATATATATATATATATATATATATATATATATATATATATATATATATATATATATATACACGCACACACTGTACATACTATACATAACCATACTATACTATGCATTACCATACCATACCACACACACACACACACACACACACACACACACACACACACACAGAATGAGAGAGCTGAGATATATGCTGCCAAAGTACTACAAAAACTTCTCAAAAGCTAAATACTATATACTACAGATGAGAAATCTGTACATCAAATAAGGATATGTGTCAAGTGTGCTACGAGGCTAATGATGCAGATTGGATTGTTAATTATAAAACACTGGTGACAAACTGGAGATGGAGTTATTTTTTACTACTGCTACTTTGTACTACAATTACTTACACACTTATACACAGACACCAGCAACATCTGAGTATTAACAGAGTTTTGACTGATTAATCAGTACAGACTATGACAAACTATAACAGTATCTGATGACTAACAATAGGCTTTTCATTTATATTCATTTAAGCATTTACTATTCAGATTAGATGTTCAGTCGAACAGTTCTCCAGTTTATGATAAAGTCAAAGATTAATTTCCAAACAATGTCACACATTTTTTGCAGAGAAGATAAATTAAATCATCTGATTAATCTGATATCTGCTTTTTCCTGTATTGATATTATATCAGCCTTTAAAAATCCATGACCAATCTACTTCTGAATCCAAGGGGCTAATGAGATGACTAATGTTCAGAAACATAAATCTGTTTTCAGTTTTTGGACTTTCTCTCTAATCTTAGATTATTTTTTTTTTGTGAGATAACCGATGATTCAAACGTGCAAGAAAATTCACTATTTACTAAATCTGTTCAATAATTCACAGATATATGAAATCTAAGATGATTACAGACAGATTTTTGTAAGACAAGGAGGTACAAGGGCCAAACAGTTGAGTGAAATATTATCAGCATGGAACAGTAGAACGTCCAAGTTGGATGAGATGCTTTTTTTTTTTCTTTTCTTACTTTTTTTTTTTTTTTTACTTTTTTGATAAATATAACAAATAACTTGTCACAACAAAAGAAATGCAGGGTGATAAAGAGATTCACATCACATCTACAGACAAAAGGGAAAAAGGTTATTATTTAAAGATGCCAGAAAAAAGCAATCATGTCAATATGTCTTGTCAACACTAACAGAAAAAAGCAGAGATTTGATTAACTGGCGAAGTTCACCCAAAATGGCCTCATCCATGAAAAAGATAGAAATAACTACTGTATCTGAGCTTATAATAAACTGGGCTACTATTGAAAAGACCACAGTATGACTCTATAGGGACGAAATATAGAGATTAGCCTTGACTATAACCTTGAATACTGTATTAATTATTAATGTCCACTGTGCCCTTTAACCTCTTCAGACACAGGGAGGTACAAATGTTGACTTTATGTTAAATAACAGTTATTATGTTATTTATATTTATTAACTTAAACATATTATCTCCCACCCTTTTATCAGGGTGGGGGATACTTTTTACTTCTTCCCATGTCCTTTCAAATATGTTACTTGCCTTCTTATTTTTTAAATATTCTATATTTTCTTCTCATTTGATCAATTATTGTTGATTTGGTAGAGCTGCTGTTTTGCAATTATTACAAAAATAAATCCAAAAATCACATGTAGTATCTGTTGTAACATGTTGATAGTTGAAATCAAAGCAAAACAGGAAGTGAATGCAATCATTTCCTCCCGGTAGACATCCAGATATTAATTGGATGTTCTATCCAATCAGAACCCTTCGTACCTCCAGCTTTCAGAGCTGGAGGTACTAGAGGAAAACTACAGGGGAATGCACCCGTTTCCGTGGAAACCGTTCTTCACTATAAACTATAAACAAAAAAGGAAATGGCTTTAATTCTTAATTATTTTATCTCAAATAAATAATTCTGAATTAAAAAAAACATCATGTAAACGTAACCAGTCGGTGATCCAACATTATCTATCATTATCTCAGCAAAGTTCTGGCCTTAGATGGTAAAACGTGAAATAATCTCACACTGAACTGTAAACCTTCAGACACATAGCAGAGTAAAACGTACTCAGACATATAAAGCAGAAATATCCAGTCACAGCTGTATCATATGTTATCTGCTCTGTCAGGTAAGTTCTGCAAAATGCTACCACAGTGCATTTTGCAATGACATTTTAGTTGACAAGTTGTTTTTGGTGGAATGTGTGCACATAAGGAGGCACAGTGGTGTTTAAACGACTGAATCCATAAATACAAAGTAGGACATAAACAGATCTTTGTCAGAACTTGTAGCTCTGAGGTTGTAGTTCTTTCACATCCTGCCACTGTGCGGTCAAAATATTCCAGCAGAGTGAGACTAGAACAGAAGTATAAAGTCAGATCAAATGGAGATAGCTCAAAACTTGGATAAATGTACTAGTTATTTTCTACCACTGGATATTTATGGGCACTTAAGTGGCATTAGGGTAAAAATCCTGTATTTTGAGCATGAAACACAGACACAGTGTCTGAAGCTGAAATGGAGTCGAACTTTCCCTTTTTTCGGTGTTTCATCACAAATTACTAACATTTATGACATAGCCATACCATAATCATGTCCTCCCTGTGGGATCTGATATTATCCATTATTTACTGCCCATAGATCAATGTTAATAGCACAGCAGACACAAAATGCCCCCGGCTTACAGCTGACACAGACGCAGGGTTTTCTGTAATTTGCCTATTGTACAGATCATATTCTCCTCACTCACTGTGGATTCTAATTGTAATATTTGTTTGCCAGAAATAGGAAAACCAGATGAAGTTTCATTGATAATGCAAGTATCATCAGGGAGCTGTGGCTGTTGCAGTGTATCATGGTTGATTTGTTGGCCCACTCAGGACCTCCACAATGAATTTATTCCCTTTATCTCAACGAATGCCAAGAGTCATGGGGTTCCACAAGGCACTCTGAAGACTCCAGCATTTATTTATGTTTTCTGGAAGCCTCTACAGCCATGAGACAATCCATCATGTGAGTTTTATCTGTAGACAGAGTTGAGGTAAAACCCGTTTTTTTGGAAAACAAAACAAAACAACAACAAAAACCGACTCATCCCTGCTGCTGGCTCCATATACAATGCCTAAGTAGACTCACATTTGGAAAGCACATACAATGTTGATAATGTGGTTTGGAGTGGTTGACACTGACTCTATGCAAAAACAATCAGAGTCATTAGTGGGAGATAGTCAAAGCCACTGCTGCACACCCCCCCTGCCCCTCCACAAAGACCTTGAGAACCTCTTCATTGGATTTTTCCTGAGCCTCCTTGTGCTTAGAGACTGGAATATGGCACATCACAGGCTGAGGGGAAGTATTTGTTCATTTCAAAAGATGCTGTAATGTTAATCAGATGTGGTTCAAGTATTATGCACAAATAAAACCTTAAGCATTTTGTTTTACTGGGCTCTGGGTGGGGTTTCCACATACATACAAAACATGCGCCCTTGCCAGGAAGTATATATTATAACAGGAAATCATTTGAGCTTCAATTCAGAGCTAGCCTGTGACAGACTAACCACTCTGGGATTCTGTCTGAGTGCCTTTTGGCCTTTATTCAGACTGCAACAAAAACCCCTGATGTGTTCTCAAATCAGAAACAAACTCACATCACATACACAATTACTAATTACTTTTTTTCAAATACAGTGTTGTGCAAGTTACTTCCAAACTGTAATCATAATTGTTACAGTTATTAAAATAACTCCTGACCTTTTAATATTGCTGCCTCAGAATTGCAATGCATCACATGACTCCTGTATCACTGCTCTATGATTTGTTTTTTAGAAAGTCAGACATTAAATGTGCTAAATCTTTCATATTTTAATAAGATGAATTAGAAAACAAATGACGTTAGTGCTGGTTAGCTCTTGTTTTAATATATATGATAGTATTTTATTCCACATATATGCTGGTTTATGTACATCAGTGATGCGCGAGCTGACCTGAAGTGAGCAGGCGCCTGCAGTCACCCGCGGTCACCCACAGTTATGGGTCATTGAAAAATATTTTTAATGATATTGGAGTTGCAGTCAGTTTGTTGTTTAAGGTAAATGTAAAGGTCAGAATAGCAACCATAGCAACTTCAGGAGCTGTAACTGCTATATTTCATTCACAGAAGAACACGGCGAACAAATGTATTTTACTCATATTAATATAGCCGTATTTATAGAAATCCTTCTAATCGCCAAGCTTTTATTTTGGTAACTTCCTGTTGAGAGGAAAAAGGAGAAAGGAAACAAGATTGAGATAAAAGAAGCATAAAAATATATAAAAACAAAGTTTTAGCTTCAGTCAAGAGGAGAACAAGGTTTGTACATGTAAAATTAACTGTTTTAGAGCTGTAGGAATTGTTTATTATTAGAGATGTAATGTGAATGTGTTCATTTACGGAAAGTGACTAATGTAGGAGCTAATTTTTGTCGATAAGTTCATGACCGTTATTGTGATTGTACCCATTTGTTCTCGTTCTATCTCTTATGTTGGTTGATGACTGAAGATGGGAACCAATAAAGTCATTAAACCATCAGTTCTGGCCTTCTCAAAAATTGACTGGATGCTACAGTAAATATTAAAATACCTGGTAAATCATTGTCGTTTAAATATTAGGTACACGTTTCTATTATTAACACATACACTTTACTAACTGAAGTTCTGTGAAGGTGAGGTACAACGTCATAAGTATCCTATGGTATGGAGGCAGAAAGAGAGAAAATAAAGTTGGAAGCTCTGGAAACATTCAAACCAAAAAAGTAAGGTTTGGGACACATTCGCTGAGATTTTTAAAGATGATGAGCGGATCCCAGTGTTTTCTTTTCTGTGGAAACTGGGTTCAAATGTCTCTTTGGGTGTTACAGGTTACCGACCCCTGGTTTAAGATGCTGCACGTTGATAACTTTTGAATGATGAAGCAGGACAAAAAATATTTTCTCAACATATTAACTTACAAGCAATGGCATCGACTTTTAACACAGAAATAAATGCAGGTATGTGAGTAAGGTCATTTAATATTCATAAAGACTATTGACTACTGTTTAAAAATGCAGGTTGAGAAGGAGGTCAGGTGTGTCCTTTTCAAATATTTTTTCTTGCAATGAGCTTCAGTCGGGCTAGTTACAAAAACGGTCGGTTGTGGGTCGTTTATACATCGATCCGTGCATCACTGATGTACATGTATACAATGGATTTGTAAATATCCAACAATAAATGACATGTTTTTAATATATATGATGGTGTGTTATTCCACATATATGCTGGTTTATGTACATGTATACAATGGATTTGTAAATATTCCACTAGAAAGAACCTGGAAAGTGAATGGATCATAATGTGCAGACAGTGTTTTGAAGTAGATCTGAGACCAATATTCCTTTCGACTAAAACTTATTGTCTTGTTACATTTTGATCCCAGACTTATCTTGGTAACTTGATCCAAGCAGCATTTAAGACTTGAGTTTCTTTATCAGTAACACACATGTGGGAACAATTTATTAGTTTTATTCTGGAAGCATTTTACTTGTACTCCAGAGTTACTTGTACTCCAGTGTTAAACTAACTCCTTACTTTATAGTATTGCTGCATTCCATGCATGACTCCTGTATTACTTTTAAGTTACAAATAGATGTGTCATAAGTTGCACATACATACATATATAGGAGGGCCTTGTGACACACATGTTTATGTGTTGATGCACATGTGGACAGATAGCTCAGTATGTAACACTACAGTCGACTATTTTCAAATGCCAGCAGAAATATTTGTACTTTTTTCACCATTTTACACTTTCAAACAGGGGGCGTGGCACCTGTAGATCCTTTCTAAAAAAAAATTGTAGAGCAGTGTTAACGATTCAAATCGCCTTTTTAAAAAAAAAAAAAAAAAAATACAAACTTAATATTTGATTAAGTATCACCCCATATCACCACACAGTAGTTAAGATACGGAAGAGCAAGAGAATTGCAGAGTATCCAGTCATTCTGTGATCATTTCCTGTTCCAACTCCATCTTTCAGACACAAAAGACACTTTGATATGTGATTTGAGCAGCCGAGCAGTAGATGCAGCAGCAGAAATCCAATTGGGATTACATTTCAAACCACTTCCAAATGTGATTTATATGAGATTTGCATAAATCACATTTCATGTGGGTTTGTTACCGTCCAGACTTTCTATAATCAACCTGGATACAACATTGAAACGCCAAAAAATCATTGGAGCTGGCAGTCTGAACAAGGCCTCAGACGACTGCCTCAACAATTACTAGGATCCAGTTGCGTTCAACCAATACTGCTGCTGTTCCAGCCAGGATACAGTTACCACTAATTACTGCACTCTTACTTTATGTGCGAGTTAAGCTAACCCCACACCGAGAATACGTGTTTATGGGAAATGTTTGAGGGCTTTGTTTAGCTGTTAACCACTCTGTTAGTAGTCGACAGCAGAGGTAGAAGCACACTAGCCCATGTGTGACAGGTTGTGTTCCTGCATTTATTTACTAAAAAGCCCTGTGGAGAAAAAAAAAAAAAAGGAAAGATATATTGCGCGCTGCCGACTTCCACGAATGCTGGTTTAGTCAAATGAATGAGCAAAAGTCATGTAAGAAATGTGGGTGGACTGGAAATAATTTTGATAAGTAACTCATGTCTTTTCACTGTTGATTTCATTATTCTTTTGTGTTTGGATACAGACTGATAAACACTAGAAAAAAAACTCAAACAAACAACTCCTGGCTATCCGCTTGAAAAGGAATCACATTCAAATAAACTGTCATTGATTTTGCATCTAAATGAAAGTTAATAAATCATTAGCAGTGTTTGTGGCTGATTTACTGATCTGATAAATCAATCAGTCATGGAATTTATTGACTGATTGAGCAGATTTGACTTTATTCTGAAGTTAAATTGTGTTTGAGTTTCTAATGTGAACTACTTAAATGTAACAAATGTAGAAGGTGAAGTCATTAAGCAGAGGTTTTACATTCCAGTGTAAAAGGTTCAGCATAAGTAAAAGACACAGAGTGCCAATGACAGAAGAAAATATTCATTTTTCCACAGAGTGATCAGCTTTCGTGTGATATTACTGTTGGGTTATAAAATGAGAAATTATATATGAGGTATGTTTTCTAAAGTACAAGGAAGACATACAAATGTATGCAGCATATGGACTTTAGGAGTCCAAAATATGAGTAGAATTAATGACAGCATTAACCAAGGACCAGATGTACTACTGAAGATTATCATTATTTCAAAAATAAGGTAATTAGCTTTCCCCTCGGGGTTATCTGATCTAATTTTGTATTAACTGTTTATTATATCATCAAAAGCAGCTGCTGAGCCAACACACGTCTTTTAATAACTATTTCATTCCTGCTTTGCTCTTTCTTCTCTCCTCCCAAAGCGATCCAGCAGGAGCCCTGATTAGAAACGGATGCTTCCTAACTGTTTTTTGCCCCCGTCTTCCAGTTGAGGTCAGCACAAAACGAAAGACGTAACACAAAAGATTTCAGACTTGATTAGCTCGCACTGACGGGCTGGATCCGAAGCCTGCATCTACACTAATTGATCCTACCGCTGTTTTGTTGCGTTTGCCAGCAGAGAGTTGTGTTTGTTGCTATGCAAATCACCGCAGCGCTCACAATGCCACGTGTGTTCGCTTTGACTCAGGCTTCACTTTGGGCCATGGGAAAATATGGTTCGTCTCCCCAGACCTGGGTGAGCTCTGTGTGTCATGGTGGTTTAAGGGGAAGGAATGTGTGATGCCGAGAACATCTAAACATTTCTTTACAGACGATTTGTTAGAATAAAATAACTATGTAAAAAGGCTTTCCTTTTACTGCATGTTTATCACTGTTACTCTATTAAAGGGATAGTTCTTTTTTTCCTCACATGTATTTGTATGACATCAGCATCTTTACTCTGTCACACCCACAGTGACTTACCCCCGACAGTGTCCTGTGAGCCCAGTTCTGGTCAAAGCGAAAGGAGTCCCGGCAAGTTTCCTGGAGTCACAAAAAATTAAAAAAGTATGTGTTTGAATGAGTGATTTATTTGCATAACAAAACCATTACAGAACAAAAATGAACACCTCATAATTGTTTGCAGCTACTTTCTCTCAATAGCGATAAATGCGTGTTGTCACTGCTAACAGCTGTGCACCTGCACGTAGCAGCCGCAAACACTGAAGAACAACTGATGAAAGTAGTTTGCTAAGGCGCACAGCTCCGAAGAACCGTGTATTTAAAATGAAATATCAGAACACTATGAAATAAAAAAAATAAAAATAAAGCAATTTCTGTTTAAGAAGATAATGTTAATTACAGTCTAATAACAAGTAATTGATTTACAGGTAAACATGTTAGTGCAGATTAGGTATTAAAAACAGAGTAGTTATAGAAATGATATGAACTGACTGATATGGAACTAAAACAACAAAACCAATGAATATACAAGAGAACAACTGTAGAAGAACTGTCCACTGGAGTGACCAGTATGTATCAAAGGGTTAATCAATCATATCGTAAAACACTATATCATAAAAGGCTAATAAAAATCAAACAATATATTTATAAATAAATAATTAATTATAGCCAATAAGATCAATAGGAGATCTTGAGAAAAAAATTGGCTCAAAAATCTGACATGGCATCAATAAAATAAATATGATGAAGAAATTATGAAGAAATAAATCACTGTATAGTATAGTGAATGACTGACTGATGTTTTTTGGGGGGGTTTTCAAGCTTTTAGAAGTCCTCTTCATTTTGTACCCACAAGTAACCTGAGCCTTGTAACCTGTAGACGACCCGCACACACACACACACACACACACACACACACACACACACACACACACAGGTTTCCCAGTGTCATGAGGACCAAGTTTGTAATCATCACTTTATCACTATACATACCAAAAAAAATAAAAAATAAAAAAAATAAAATAAAATAAATTAAAAAAAAAAAAAAAAAAAAAAAAAAAAAAAAAAAAAATATATATATATATATATATATATATATATATATATATATATATATATATATATATATATATATATATATATATATATATATATAAACAATTAAAATTAAATAAATACATTTTTAAAAAGTAAATAAATATATTTTTAAATAAATACAAGATAAAACAAAAATTGTAAAAAAAAATTTAATAAATAAATAAAATAATATATATAATCTAATAATAATAATAATACACAACTTCAAACCTTTGACAAATACATGTTTTGTTGTTTCCAACATGCTTTATGGGGACTTTCAGGAAAAAAAAGGAATAATAATTTGCATAAATTTCCATAATTCTTACAGATTTACATTTTACTTGTGAAGACTTGCATTTCTATTTAACCCTTGTGAGGACCTGGATTTTGGTCCCCATAGCATAACTTTGGAAAGAAATCAATGTCCTCATAAAGATATGAATACAACCACACACACACACACACACACACACACAACTATCAAAAGTCCGGGTACGGGGCCTCATCCTGTTACAACCCCTGCCAACAAGAGAGACGACTCACGCTGGCACCATCAAAGTGAACTTGAGCGGCAGGTGAGAGTATTAACATTCTTTGGTTAGAACATGAGGATGTGTTTATTCTCCACTGCATGTTTAATGACACCATCTGGAGACCGAAAATACACCACGGCAAACTCACTTCTTCCTTTTTCTGTTATGTCAGTTCTCACATAATAGGCATAGTACCTTTTGGCAGCGGTTAAAAGAACATCGCTCACACCTGTTTGTTTCATTATGTCACTACTCACACTGTCGGGTGAAAAAGTCACTTCAGAATCAGCCCTTTTCTACTCAAAACAAACTCAATCACACATGAGCATCACTAGAGGAAAAGAAGTGGTGTTGGAGCTACTTTGGACCACCGAAGTACAGGCTTTAGTTCAGGGGTCACGTTCAGCCTAATATGATCTCACCAGTAAAATAATAGCAGTTAAAAAATGAAAATTATATGATTTCCTTAAAAATCTGAATGCATGAAAAATGTGAAATGTCTAAACAAAAACAAGTGCAAATTTAACATTAAAAAAAAAAATCAATTACAACTTATGTTACAATCAGAAATATAGAGAACATTCAGTAACAGGTGGTAAAATGACAGTTACATTTCAGGTTGTTCATATTTGTTCAAGTTATTCACATTTCTTTGGGGAAAAATACAATTTGTTAATAGAATGATTTTCTTTTATAGTAAAGCAAAGATAAAAATCTGTGGTTGTTATTATTCATAGGTTATTATGATGATATTTTACTTGTTTGACTCAAATTAGATGTAATTGTTCTGCATTTAGAACCTGAATTAAAATTATTTCTACACCATTGATTGCACTACTCTGATATATATATATATATACATATATATATATATATATATATATATATATATATATATATATATTTATTTTTTTTTTACATTTTTTTAAAATTTTTATTTTTTAGAATTTACTGTTTCTTATTTGGGGTGGAAATAAATGTATATTTATTACCTCAACCAGGGGGCTATTAAATTTGGGTCTACAAATGTGATTAAAATTTGATGAAATTTTCAGCAATGAAGGTCAAAGGTCAAGGTCACACTAAAGGTCAACATCTAAAACATATCAGTGGTAATATCTCAGTATCCAGACATGATATAATCTGGTGTGTTTTTGTTTTTTTTTTTTCCATTCACATCATCTCACCTTCAGGCAATTGCTCTGCAATTATTTTTTTTTTAAGAAAGTATCTTCTTCAGACATTAAATGTGCTAAATCATATACTTTAGTAATAACATTAATCAGAAAACAAATGACTTTAGTGCTGGTTAGTTTGTGTTTTTAATATACATGATGGTGTGTGTGTGTGTGTCTGTGTTTGTGTCTACTCCACTTGACCCTGTATCAAAGTACTTGAGAAAAAGTATGTAGCAAAGTATTGTTTAGTATATTTCCTGTCTACCTTGTAACTGCGAGCACTATAGGCTATAAATATGGCCTTTATTGTAAGTCGCTTCGGATAAAAGCATCTTCCAAATGCAATGAAATAATGTAATGTGTGTTATTAAGAACACATATGTGGTGGTTTATGTACATGTATAGAATGAATTAGTAAATATTCCAATAGAAAGAACCTGTAAAGTGAATGGATCATAATGTGCAGTGTTTTGAAGTAGATCTGAGACCAATATTCCTTTGGACTAAAACCTATTCTCTTGTTAATTGTGAGAATTTCACATTTTCACCCCAGACTTATCTTGGAAACTTGAACCAACCAGCATTTAAGACTTGAGTTTTCTTTATCAGTAACACATGTGGGAACATTTTCCTTGTAGACCAGTGATATTGGATAGTGTATATGACTTTTTTAAAAAAAAAATATTATCATTGTTGTAATTTCAATAAAAAGAGTAAACAAAAAAAAAAAGAAAAAAAAAAGAAAGGAATGGTGTCCAACAAAAAACCATTACGGTTTAACCACTCCTCTGTGAGTGTGGTCTTCTCCGTCCCACAAAAAAACAATGTTAGATGCGTTAAGAATAGAAACAGCCCCTCTATTTAGATCCTACCACTACAGGCATGGATAAATACAGTAACTACAGTTTTCATTTTTGGACAATCCGGATTTGGCTGCAGTAGCTAAGCTGTTATTTGAGCTTATTTTTAACATGCTTGGTAACGACTGATTGTCAGAATGCCAGCGCTGTAGACGTCTATCTGGGTCTAGTTCATGAAGCCACTTGATCTGTGCTTGTTCTCTGAAGGTGCCGTTCTCATCCTGGTCTCAAGTGTACTTTATTTGGTTTTGTCTTAGCCTTGGACAAAAAGAAATGTGGGTTTTATTTCAAGGCCAGTAAAGGCCACAGATAACCACATTTATGCATTTTTTTTTCTTATTTATTGGTTAACATCCATACCGCGGTTTGAAGAAAGAAAAAAAAAATCTTTAAACATTTCATGTTCATATAGGCCACTGGGTTCCGTTACACTGGGCCCAGAGGAATCACCTCACCCCTTATATCTTGTAATACTGGAAAAACAGGGTTACAGTAAAGCCCTCTTTATGTATCCAGTTTGGTCTCCATTTTAACTTTGTTGCAAACCTCAAAGTCTTGATCTCATTTTAGTTTCAATATACTGTGTCTTTAGCTTAGGTCAGGGTAGTCTAACACAGGAAACCCTGGCCCAAAAACTCACCTCCCAAAGTGTTCGATCCAGCCTGTGGGAGGAATTTATGAAATCCAAAAACTATTCTGATGATATTAACAACACTGGTCTACAAGTAAAATGCTTACGGAATAAAACTAATGAAATTTTCCCACATGTGTGTTAGTGATAAACAAAACTCACGTCTTAAATGGTGGTTGGATCCACTTTCCAAGATCTGAGATCTACCAGATCTACTTCAAAACACTGTCTACACATTATGATCCATTCACTTTACAGGTTCTTTCTAGTGGAATATTTACTAATCCATTGTATACATGTACATAAACCACCATATATGTGGAATAACACACCATCATATTTATTAAAAACATGAACTAACCAACACTAAAACCATTTGTTTTGATTTGAATGCTTTATTTCGAATATGTGCAGAATGCAACAATAATCAATACAACAACAACAATAATAATAATAATAATAATACACAATGACATGTCCGAAAAGTATTAGGATGAAGCATAAGTTTATTTAATCCTACCCCTTCTTCACTTTCCCATTAACCTGCATTCATCTTATAGCAATAGAGTGCAAAGTAAAAAAAATGATGATAATAATACAAATAACAATAATAACAACAACAACAACGACAATGATAATGATAATAATAAATAATTGAAGTACTAAACATATACATATATACAAAAAAATTACATAAACTTATTGGTCTTAACAGGTCCATGTTCAGCTCTGACTTAAATGACTCATATGAGCAGTTTCTCAAAGTTCTTGTGTTAAACTAGTTACTAACTAATAGTTAATAATGAAAATAGTTCAAAACTAAGGAATATTTTATTGCAAAAGTCCAACTTTATTATCAAATACACATATATCTCTGGTATTGTTCAGGGGGCTGGACCAAATGTGGCCACAGTTTGGGGACCACTGAGTTAAATAATCACAGATTAACCAACAGATAATGACAAAGATACATTTTTTCTTTTTGCCAGGAAAAAGGGAAATAGCATGACAATACATTTTATTTACATAAAAAGAAAATAAACTCAACACATACTAAAAGAATTTTCTTTCGTATACAGAGACAGAATAATTTATGGAAAGGTTTTTCATTACTTGGATTATGTCGTTAGCTGGTTCTTTTGTTAAATGAGGTATGAATGTACTTCTATTCTATTTTAACTAGTGCTGTCCTCCTCTGGAAACTGACGAGACACCTCAGCTTCCAGTGCCACCCCAGTTGATTGACAGGTCACTGCACGTCTCAATGAAAGATGTACAATTATTGTAAATGTGAATGAGAACGGCAGAATAAATGTTTTTCAAGTGGGTGACACTATCAAAAGAATCGATCTTCATGGAATACATACGTCTGAGGTCAGTTTTGAGGAGGTTTTCAAACGAATTACAGTTTTAAACTACTGGACCTCATGACTGTACATTTAGAAAAACACACACACACACACACACACACACACACACACACACACACACAAGTGTCATGGTTACACTTACCAAGTTCACACTGATGTTGAGGTGAAACACATGTTGCGTGATTTCCTGGGTTTAACTTTAAATTTTGGGAAATACTACCCTGCAGAATGTCAGCTGGGTTCTCCATTATTGTTGTTGCACCACATATTTGTTTGCACATATTCACATTACTTTGTACATCTCCGCTGTAACACAACAGCTGTCCAAATTCTCACAGTGATTTACAGTATATCAAGCATCCCAACCAGATATAAATTTCCATTACACTCTCATGTCATCCAAAAAATTCCGATTGACCCTCACCCTTTTCTGAGCAAACATATAAAATCCTCTTCATAAATTTGGGGTTAGCAAATTAAACGACAAGCTTTATTGTGTGTTGATTAAACAAACAGCACTGAGAAGATGCAACAGTGATTTACACAGCTGCTGTGTTTGGAACAATATTAATGTGACTTTTAGGAGGAGAATAACGACTTCCCATCCCAGTGAAAGGGGCTGTTGAAACATCCGTCTCAAGGACATTCAGTAATACTCATAATGTGGCTTACTCAAGTATTTTGTGGTATTGACAGCATCCCAAAGTCTGCAATTAAGGCTCATCTCTGTACCCACAAAATACAACATGGATCAGCAACGACTGTTTTCGTGAACAAGTCAAAGTGTACAGACCGGCCGCTTGATTAAGCCAAGGGCGGCACTAGGAATTCAAAGCGTCTCCTCTCACGGAAATACTCACATACTCCCCGGGCCTCCATCAAATTATGTTTTACCATCGACTTTGACTGACGGAAGTGAGCTGACATGAAACCACACCGCATGGGAATGTTAGTTACAGGAAATCAGCTTCTGTTACATGGGTTTCCCTGTTTACAATCTAACCTGATGACTCGATGAGTCAGAAGTGACGCCCTCTGCCACGCACGGGAAAACGGCCTATTAAACCAAGCCAGTGATAAAAATCTAAAGTGTTTAGATCCTTTTTCGTGAGCAAAAGCAGTAAATACCGCAATAAAATCAACCACATTTCGACTTAAAAGTTGTGCTTTTATGATTTTAATTAAACACAAGTATAGATCAACCACATGAAAATGTATTTGTAATATGAAGTGTATTAAAGTTTACAGTCACTTAAGCAAAGTTACCCTTTTAGGACTTTAGAGTACAGTGATGATGTGGATTCATTTATATAATAGAGGACGTGGACACTTAACACCATGAAAGAGTCTTGTCTTGCTCAAAGTCAAAGTCAAAAAGTACTTTATTGACATTACGAGTGTAACATACATTAAAAAGTAGAATTAAATTCTGTGCCTCCATGCCCCAAATGTGCAGAGAATAAATATAATACAACATTAAAGTAATATTAAAGTAATATCTTAACTGTTCTTGAATTCTTTCTCCAGTGATTTAAGCAATGTGATGGCCTGTGGAACAAAGCTGTTGCTGAATCAATCAATTGTGAGTAAAAATAAATCATGTCTTGTTATTAGATTTTATGATTTTTAATTAAAGGCTGTAAAATTAATTGAATTAAAATAAAACAACAGCATGTAGTAACAAAAGGCAGTCATTTACATGTCATTGTTAACTAATTTTATCTCATAGTTAAAGTATCTACAATATCTACACACACTTTACAGGTACTTTTCAAGTGCACAATTTCTAAATCTATTATATAAATGTACATAAACCAAAATATATGTCGTAATACTGTCATACAAACTGAAAATATCACCTGAACAGTTCTTTCATTATTTGTTTTTCCAATGCACTTAAAGTGTGTAATATTTATAACATTTAATCTCTAAAGTATATAATTAAAAAAATACAGCCATGTGAGTATGTAAATGAGTAATTAGTACTTTTTCAGTCCAAGTAAGATGTGTTTTCAAATCAAAAAGTGCAATACTTCCCACAATAATTACCATGTGACTTTTCCTCCATATTGTGCAACCCTTTTCTAAAACCATGCTTTGTTTTCATATTCATTCCTCTTTTGAGACACATTAAAATGCCCTTCACTGTCCCTCTAGGAGTGGCTTAAGCAGTGCTATTATATTCAAATAGAAAACATGACACAAACAAATGTTAAAAAAATATATATATATTCCATATTGTTGAACACCACAACATTTAAAAAGATTTATAAATATTTTATTTTCCAGAGATATAGTAAGAACAGCACAACAGTAATGACCCGGATTATATGTATGTGTGATAGTTATTTAGTTTTTCCATATATTGGACTGTCCTTTTAAATATGGAAGTTATTTTACCTACTTACATTTAAAATAAAGTATCTGTATCAATCTATAAATGGTCGAAGAAAATAAAAAAAACACCCTTGTTTTCTTCACTTTGTTTATTTTAATGGCTGTTACAACTAAAGCTATAGTTGTTAGGATAATGATAACAACAAAAATAGCTCATAGTAGTTTCATTTCAAAGCTGATATCTATCCATGTTACATCTTTTCTTGATAAAAACCAAAACCACTTCAGTTCTTACATCAATATCTATGTCATTGTACTGACAAAAACAGTGCTTTTATTTATTCCATGTTTTCTGTCGGTTTCCGTCACATTATCCAATACTTGATTCCCTAACTTATTGTTTTTGATGACTTTTGATGGTCTAATAATTTTTTCCATGACTGAATCTATAACTACGACACAACCAAACAGTACAAAACAATAAATACATGTAAAATTAAAGAAATAAACTTGACAGAATGAACTAAACATCCTTCATGAGATACCAGATACAGTCAATATAGTATAAACATCAAAAGTAAAAACCCCAGGAGTAGACTTTTATGGCGTATTTTCATATATGACTGTGCATTTTATTGCTATGTTTTATGTGTAAATATTTCCAGTGGGGAAAAAAATGAAGACCAATATCAGGCCTGTGTGTTGCTACTGCTTATTTGGCCAAAACATCTGTAATAGCAAAGAATGTAGGCCACGGCAGCTGTGAAGCCTGCGGCCCAGAGGAGGAGGAAGAAGAGGAGGAGGAGGAGGGTGTGAGGAGGACCGTCTCTCTCTAAACCCCAAGTTGTGACTGATATTGTTGACAGGCAGCATTAATGTCCCACTTGGTTTTTCCACACTAGGATCCAGCATTGTCCTGTTCTGTGCTACATGTGATGCAGTTTAGGACAGCTGAACACAACACACAACACAGAGGCTCTGACCTTTCATACTTTACAAAGCACTAAATGTAGGGGTGTGATGGGAAAGTATGTTATTGTGTTTAGTTCAAGGTGGTAGAAAAAGGACCCTGGCTGTCGTTGAAAGGACATATTGGCGTCTGCACAGAGAAAAACACTTCAAAGACACATCTCTTTTCAGTTTCATTAGTGCACGTCGGCTATAACCGAACAGCTGCCGAAAGTTCCACAGTCATTAATTTATGTGACGTTCTCACCTTTTTTGTTTAAGTCCATATGTTAATGAACCCACAGCTAAAATCTGAATAAATGTTCCTGTCATCTCTTTTGTTAAATGTTTGTAATTATCATTAGAACTTTGTGAGTTTGAAAACTTGAAATGCATTTGTTTTGAATGGTGTCTCTTAAACCCAGCTGACATGTGTTACCATGGTTACCAAGGCTTGAAGCTTTATCCACATTTTGTACATACTATAGTCAATAAAAGCAACTGTTAAACAACACAAAACAGTCCAGATAAATATTTTCATTTTCTTCAGGGGCCACATTCAGCCTGATTTGATGTCCAATGGGCCAGACCAGGAAAAAGAAAACATAATAACGTGTAAATATTAACAACTACACATTTTTGTCATCGTTTTAGTGCAAAAAAAAAAACACCCATTACATTAAGAAAATACTTTTGTAAATTATCCAAATATTAAAAAAAGGAAAATAAGGGCAATTTTAACAATATTCTGCCTCGACTTTTTTATTAGTCCATGTGTTTTTTTTATGGATCAGTTCTACAAAGACATTAAACATTTAGTAACAGAAGCAGAAAATGGTTCAAATTGTGTCTAATTTTCTTTAGATATTTCAGGTTATTCACATTTTATTGTTATGGGATAGTTTGTAAATGTACATATTTTCGAAATTTTATATTTTTCTGCAGTCAAACAATGAGACAAATTGGAACTTGTCATCATTTATAGGCAAAGAAAAAGCTGAGAAGAAAACATGGAATCATTCAATAGGTTATTATACTCTTCATCCCTCTGGCCGCATTGGAACTGTCAGCGGGCCGCATTTGGCCCCTGGGCCACATGTTTGAGACCCCTGAAATAAATACTTCTTGTCTTGTGATCTGAACCCACTTTATCCTCACTAGGGTCACAGGAGTCACTGGGGGCCTAATCCAGCTACAATGGGTGAAGGCGGGGTACACCCTGTATAAGTCTCCAGTTCATCTCAGGGCTGAACATATAAAGACAAACAATCACTCTCACATTCACACCTATGGGCAATTTAGATTAACCAATCAACCTATCAGTGCATGTGTTTGGATGGTGGGAGGAAACCTGAGTACCTGGAGAAAACCCACACAGACACGAGGGGAACATGCAAACTCCACACAGAAAGGTCTGGTGTGGGAATCGAACCGGGGTCCTTGAGGCACGAGTGCTAACCACTGCCACCCCAGATAAATACTTACACGGGAAAATATCTAAGACAAGGTAACAGTCTGAGACTGTGTGTGTGTGATGCTATGTAAGTGTGGTTGCATTAGCGTCGACTCTTGTACATCATAACCCCCCCCCACCCCCCATGGTCAGGAGGCAGCAGGTAATCAATGGTAAGGTGAGGGGAGATATATATAGGTCCATTGTGTTACAGAAGGCTAGCAGCTGCTACAGTAAGGGCTGTGGTTGAGACCAAAACCATTGTGGTTCTAACTGTCTGTGCAGGTATAGGCCAACATAAGTGACTGTGACGTCTTCTCAGAGGGACGGAAAGCAATAGGAGGAGGTGTACCGTGGAGAGGAACAGGTTAGATTATCCTTTTTGCTACCAGCAGAGCGAGACGGTAGTATATTAAACAGACAGACAGAAAAATGTAAGCAAAAGCATAACTCTAGTGTTCCTTGGTGGACTAATAACAGTAGATGATGGCTTTTATTTGCCCCCATGACCATCCACTGACCTCAAAACCCCTGAAAAACACAGGTCAATATCTCTATCTAAATTTGACAAATGTACCCCAGTTTAGTTCTTGGAAAATAAAAGCCAACATTGACAAAGAATTAGGTCAAATTCTAACGACTAAATATCAAGGAGATCAGATGATATGGTGAAGAATAACCACATTGAGACTGATATCATAACATATATCTGATATGTTTTGTAGAATTAGGGGGATCTAAGCAGGTCAAGCCCCGACATAAAGTACTGAATTACAGTAACTGAGCTTTTACTTCAGACATAAAATCAACTCCATCACAGGTGTACACCTGAGAGAAGTGTCATCTACTCAGTATCAGAACAATTATGTCCTACAGTCACTGCTCTGGAGTAGGTGTTTTTAATAAAGGTCAGGAGTGGTTCTAAAGAACATTATGATGTCACAGGCAACGACAGTAAAATGGCATCATCATTGCATCTGTCAGAACCTTTGTCACAGCTAAAGAATGAATTCTTGGTTTATAATGGAGACATGATATCACCCGTGACTCAGTCTTCATACTGATTATATTAAACTTCATTGGATTATTTTATTTGAGTATCTGGAGCTTCCATACAGATACTGTGTTCAGACTCATCCCAGTCTGCCTCACATTCACATGGCTTCATGTTTGTTTGTGCTGCCTTCATTATCTTTTCTTGTCTGAATCAGTCAGGAGGATCACAAAGACCCCACATGACAAAATACTGCATGTGATTTACAGGACAATATAAAAACACCATAAATATACAGTGCATTCTCCTCTCATCTCAATATAACACCATATTACACAGCCATAAACCAAATTATCAGTTCCCCCTCCCGTAACACTTCCTGTAGAAATGCTGTGGTTGTTTCCGTAGTATTTGGAGCTTCCATTCACACACTTCCTGTTCAGACTCATCCCAACCTGCCTCCACGTTTAATTGTGCTAACTTTCACTTTAGGCAGTGATGCGTTGGCCTGCACAGCCGCTTCCAGATTATAACTATGCAGTGGAGCAACACCTTCTGGTTAGCCAATTTATGATCATGTGACACCAGGACTATACTGCAACAAATATTATTAGGTTCCATTGTATAGAATTGTTTTTTTAATTGAATTTTATTTTACCAGGTTTGTCCCATTGAGATCAATTATGTCTTTTTCAAGGAGGACCTGCACAAGAGCAGCTTTTTGTTTTGTTTTTGTGCGCTACTTATTTCACTTTTCTTCTTGTCTGTTACTTTTCGCTTCTGAAAAACATTTGTGTTTATGCAAATTAACCCACATTATTTTAGACAATTGTGCCATTATTTGATTTGTATAATTCATAATTATTACATGTTGGTTTTCCCAGTTGTTGTTTTTTTTTTTATCTTAATTTCGAACATGTAAAAAAATAAAAACCATAAAAGTACTCTAAGAGCGCAAACCTCCGCCAAGGCAGACCTCCCCCTCTGAATGAAGAGAGGTCCGCCAAGGAGGTTATGTTTTTGTCTGTTTGTGTCTGTCTGTTTGTTAGCAAAAAAGTTATGGACAGATCATGATGAAAATTTAATGATGTGTTGGGGGTGTCACAAGGAACAAATGATTAGATTTTGGTGATGATTTGGAAGAGGTCCTGGATTCTGGATCACTTTGAAATTTTACATTGTAGTAAATGGAGAATAATTTTCAGGATATAATATCTGAGAGAGCATATCTTGAGTAACCTGATCATGTGACCATGTGCATTACTGTTTACTGTGCTTCAACCTGCTGGGATAATATCAGAAAACTGAACAGAATGGAAAGATTTCTTTGCCCACCTGGGCCCAATAAGACATCTGCAAAAGAAACTGAGGAGCAGACACTAAAATGGTGCAGTTTAATACATTATATAGATTAAATATCATCTACAATTAATGATTATTTGCAACATAGTACAGAAAGCTATTACATGATCAAAAAAATTATAATTTGGCAAAAAAAGAATAAATGGGGATGCCAAAAATGTATGAAGTTTTAAAATAGGGTCATGAGGGGAAAAAGGTTGGAAAAGACTGATCTAAATCATAGAGACAACTTGGAAGAATGGAGTTTCATCTTTAAAAACCAGTTGATAGCACCAATACTGGCGCCTCATGATATGGAGGGAGAACTAAAGCACTTTCTCAAAGTGCTGCTGCTACAGGATGCTCAAATTCAAAAGCACAGACATGGCATACCTACATAATGCAGAGCTATGTGCCACCATAAATCCAGCTTTATTCTTTGCCTGTATGTGTAAGGATGATCACAAATCCCTGAAGTGAGAAAATATTTCTGCCATCTCCTGGACTAAGTTAAACTCACCATCTGATCCTCTTTCCTATAGCGACAAACTTCTGAAACTCACCGAGTCCAACACTTTACACAATGGCTGTATAATGTATTAGGTAATATTTACACTAAATGACAGACTCTGTCAGCTCACTCCGACTTATTTACAGATTCACAGACACGACACAAGAGGAAAAACATCATATAAGGGGAAAGAAATGGAAAACGAAATGCTCAAGTTTTCATGTGACAGTTAAAGATCTGCAGACGTGGACTGAGAATGATAGCACCATAAAAACAGTCTATGTCCCTGTCCATCCCAGCAGCAGAGGGGTTACATTTGAGCTGCATATAAGGGTCCCAAGTGGGTTTGTCTGTAGTTTCCATGGTGACCCCACATGTATTTACCTATATCAGAATCACAGTCTCTTTATTGTCATGGTATCAAGTACAATATAAACTGAGGTAGTTCTCTCAGGTCCAGAGTTACTGAGACACAGTTATTTACATTCAAAACTAGAGAAGCAGATTAGCCCCTCTTTAATGATCGAAATGAGTACAAGGATTTACTTTCACTTTACATGTCCCCCCACACACTGCCACAACCAAATTCTGATCACTTGTTCCTTGTACCAGTATCAATATTCACTGAAAATTTCAGCCAAATCCATCAATAACGTTTTGACTTATCATTGCTGACAGACAGACATACAGACATACTGTAGCAAAGACATACCAAGATATTTGTAAAAAGAAAATAGAATTTAAGTAGTGCAAATAACATGAGACGTATTAGTAGTAGTAAATATTGGGTGATAAATAGTGTGGAATAATAAATAATATGAGATATCCAGATGTCTGACTGTGACACATGTGGGGCTGTCATGCAAACTGCAGACAAAAACACTTGGGACTTTTACAGTATGTACAAATGTAACCCTTCTGGGGCCCACATGGACATCCATGCTGGGATATTGGCCTCATGTGTCTGATGTGTTGATATGATAGTGTCTAAATTCAATACCATCTTTATTTATGGAATTATCTTAGGTTGTTTTAGTGCAGGGGTGTCAAACTCTAGTCTGGTGTCCCGCATGTCTTAGACAGTTCCCTCTTCCATCACACCTGGAAGCCATTACATCATTATCAGGCTTCTGCAGAGAATGATGATGAGCTGATCATGAATTGAATCAGGTGTGTTGGAAGAGGAAAATACCGAAAACCTGCAGGACACTGGCCCTGGAGGACTGGAGTTTGACACCTGTGTTTTAGAGCAGAGGTCTTCAACCCTGGTCCTCAGGGTCCACTGTCCTGCATGTTTTAGACGCAACCCTGCTCCAACACACCTGATTCAAATGATGAGCTTGTCATCAAGCTTTGCTGAAGTCTGATAACGACCCACTGTTTTGAATCAGGTGCGTTGGAGTAGGGTGACGTCTAAATATCTAAAACATGCAGGACAGTGGACCCCGAGGACCAGGGTTAAAGACCTCTGTTTTAGAGCAAGGGTTCAGTTTGAACTCAGGCAGCAATAGGGATTGTTTTCATAATCACTGGGACTGTTTTGGGTAATGTCTAGATCCTCTGTTTACTATATAGGCTCTGGATAATTTCTGGGTTTACCCTTTTTACCAAATCATATCTTACTGTAAATTACAAATCCTAATTACATAGGCATTTTAAACAATTTGTAAATAAATTAACTGAACAAGTGTGATTTTCAGCCTGGGATATAAACACTAGAGTAGGACAACATAAAAACATAAATATACAGTACATATTTTTCCATCATGTCACTATAACATCATGTAACACAGCCATAAATCAAATTATAAAATTTTTCCTTTTTTTTTTAACACTTCCTGCAGAAACGCTGTGTCTGTTTCCACTTGTGTTTCCTCCCCTGAGTCCCACTTATAGCGGGACAAATCCAACACCCTGCAACCAGTTTTTATCAGAGCGTGCCGTCAAAACAGCGGATGTGACTGTGGTTTGCAACTATTTAAAATTGGCCCATAACTGATCAGCAGTTGTGCTTCTCTGCGACTAATTCCCCTTGGGTCTAAGCTAGATCTGCTTTTTGTTTAGCGGAGCACCACAGCGATCTACTTCCTCGATACTACAGCAGATGACTGTCAGACATTTAATGCCACCCAGACCGTGACGGGGAATATTTAATATATGAATTGCATTATTTGACTCACGATAAATGCCAAAGAAGAAATGTGAAGTCAGATGATTATAAGAGATGTGCATTTCTTGCCTCATGAGAGTCTATAAGGGACTGTGAATGAAGGGAAATGAGAAAGTCTATGATGAACAGAAGCCAACCGCCTAAAGGATGCGATACCATCCCGGATGAATCTGCACAAAACCCCCTAATGATTGAATTTGCATAATTTTAATAATCCGGAGTACGTACGTGGCATAAAACGTGGAACAGAGCAATTTTAGGATGAGTTGGCAAGAAAATCACCCCCACAGGTTTCAAGTGATTAATTCCCAGTCATGTGTTGCTGATCATTGGTATATTTCCACAGTACTGTAAAGCAAAATCCAGTGTGACTCAGATCTGCATGCAGCTGTGTGACTGAACACATCAAGGGGAAAAGAAGGAAAAATGGCAAACATGTTCAAAAGTGTATTGACTGAGA
Organism: Siphamia tubifer; assembly: GCA_020466265.1. Taxonomy (NCBI): domain Eukaryota; kingdom Metazoa; phylum Chordata; class Actinopteri; order Kurtiformes; family Apogonidae; genus Siphamia; species Siphamia tubifer. The sequence goes on along the minus strand of CM035792.1, from coordinate 16,141,130 downwards.
GGATCCCCCTGCAGAGACGAACCAGCCACGAAATAATACAGTCAGAGCCTCATCTAATAGAAATGGTAAATGTCAGGGGAGTGTGGTCAGTACCAGATGATCACTACTCACTTAGCAGAACCCCCTCAGAGAACAAAATGAATCAAGAGGATTGGATCCTTGGATTCATTCTTTTGGGTCTTGCAGGCCTTTGAAAGTTCATAGGAACATATTTTAATGGAACACATGACGTACAGGCTATGAAAGCAGGGGGGTGTAATGCATATATAGTACATAAATGTATGGCTCCAAAATGGGAAAAAGTTGGAACTAGATTCAATTAAATTCAACTTCATTTGCAGAGTATATTTCATGCACAGGGCAGACTCTACGTGCTTCACAACAGGTACAGTATACAACATGAAGACCTAAGAAATAAAATTAAAAATATCCTGCTGTTGGCCTTGTGTCCACCATCGCACCAATAACAAAAAAACATGTAAAAAAGTACGAGTCATCATCAAACTTGAGCAAGGCCTTCATGAGAGGCATGTGTGGTGTGACTTTGGTGATCCTCCATCCAAGCTGTCAAAAGTTATTGACAAGTACAGTGTTCCTGGACAGACGGATGCACAGCATTTCTATGTCCCCCTGCCAGGGCGACAGTAACACGACTGTCGCCAGATGGTATCTCACGATACCATCTGGGACCCTTCCACAACCACTTCATTTTCAAAGGAGGGACCTTATCTAAAATCCTTCCATGTGATTAGCAGTGTTGTACCTGAAGGAGTTCATTGAACGATATCATATTTTTGATGAACGTGAAGGACTCGTTCACTTTTGCCAAATAAACGGGAAGTTGTGAACGCGGTTATTCTGGCATTTATTGAACTGCGCCCTTATGTAGTTCACATTTCATTCTTATCACGTTGTAATTATTGAGTCTTGTAAGTCATAAAATGGGATCAAAACACAGCATTATCATAGATGTCATTTTTGTATTATTCTGAAAAAATTTTGGCAACATAATGTTGTGGAATAGCCAATGAGAAGCGTTTTGGGTGGGGCAGAGAGAGAGGGGGGTGCAGAGAGTTTTTGGGAGCGGAGAAAAAGAGTTAAATGTACAGAGTGTGACAGGCGACCGGAGCAGGTGTTGTCCCGTTCTTGGAAATAAACATTGAAAACGAAGCTCACTGAAACCGCTCCTTGTGTTCTAAGAACCTGCAGAGGGAAGTTAACCCTGGGGGGAGGACGGCATTTTCCCCCGATTTCCTGACTACGGTCAGGATAACGTTAGGAACGGTTAATAATACGTTTACAATAATAACACAAAAAAAGAACGAAAAAGTTTATTTTGGGATCCATGAACTTCTAGTTCATAATTTGGAAGAATGAACGATGAACTGAACTAATTCGTATTGAGTAACTTAAACTGAACTTTGAACTAGTTCCTAATCAAGGTGAACTTTCCCAACACTGGTGATTAGATAAAGAAACTGTCCGTCATCTTGACTGACGTGCTGCTTCAGCCACTCACGTTGAACTCAAGCTGTGGCTCAGACGACAGCAGGTAGAAGATCCATACTGTAAGCAGACCATCAAAACAAACACCACAGTATGGCCGCACCTAAACGGACCCCTGCCTTGTCTGTAAATGACCATTGTCGTATGTGCAGGGAAAATCTGAGGATAAAAGCCAACAGCCAGCAGATATTCCTTGAACTTCCCTATGGAAAATGGGTAGACCAGCGGCTTTCAGAACTTTTTGTTTTGGGGGTGTTGTACATCACCATACAATATACTGCACCAAAGTGAGACTTTTTGATCTTTTAATATTTGTTATATTTCAGATATGAATTTAAGACTATTTCCAAAAGAGCTCAAATAAGCAGGAAGTAACACTGTATCCATCACACAATTGGTCAAAGATGACTAATTATATTTGAGAAATAAGACTGTGCAGAATCAGTTGTATTAAAGGTTCAGTGTGTAATCTGTAATGACTTACAAAGCTACAGACTGCAATGAACTGAATACCCCTCACCTTCTCATACGGTGCTTGTGATTGACTGCTCTGTCCCGGGCTCAGTTAAAAAAAAAAAAAGAAAAGAAAAATCTCTTGGATGCCATCTATAATAACAAAAAAATAAATAAAATAAAAAAGCTGCTTGCTCGGCAGAAACTGTGAAACCCAGGTACTGACCCCCACCCCCACCCCCCCTGCCAGTCAGTCAACAGATAAAAAAAATGACTTATTTTAATGCATAGCACAATAATTCAAATTTTTCACAGGATTATGCCAAAACTGGAAATAAAAATACATTCCATTTCTCTGATACGATCTTCTAAAACCCCTTAAATCTTATACACTGGACCTTTAAACTCAGCAACTGGTTAAAAAAAGTCCTCCTCCAGCACCTCCCTCCCTCAAAACACTGGATGTGGAGAACAGGCTCTGAAATGTCCCGCTCCCTGGAGAAAATATACAGTAATGTATGTTCTCAAACTGCACTGTGAAATCTTTAGTGTATTTGAGACCGCATTCCTCCCTCTTAATTTAAAATTCATTTTCGAAGTGTTTCTTGTGCTCTCTCGGCTTCTGCGATTGATAGCAGCTGTCCAGCAATCCGTACCATATGTGAGGAGTTTTGTGTAAATATTGTACCACAGGAAGCCTGCTTTACATTTCAATTACTACATTTATACAGTCAGCAAACATGATACGCAGGAGAAATGCCGGAAACCTGACACTGCCCACCACGACTGCCATTTATCAGGAATATTTCGTCAGATGTTACAGTGCTGGAGGTCACCACAGTGCTCTGGCCATCATTCTGCTCATCACTCTGATTTGTGTGCAGTCATAAGAGGCAGTTAAATGATTTTTTATTTGTTTGTAGTCTGCTTTATACTGCAGTGTGGTGTTAAATTTAACCCATAAAATTCCAATGCCCTTCATGGCAGTTCCCAAATGAATTTATAACCCCATTATTATCCTCTATAATTTACATTTCTCACCGTAAATCATGTATTTTCCTATATTTAACCCTCTATGGTAGCATAGCCACACTAGACTCCTAGCGGCAGCACATGTAGTAGTCTAGTTATGCTCGATTCGACATTTGGCTAGATTTCTCTGAAACTGGCCAACCAATCACAGTGAAGTATAGAGTCAGAGGGCGGGCGTAACAAAGTGACGCTGCAACAATTCGGACTTGGAGCCAAACAACCGGAAACAACCATAGTGTAGTAAAGTTGTAAAGTTATTATAACAAACTGTCAAAATGTGTTTATTCCGGAAGCATTTTACTTGTAGACCAGTGTCATTTCCATCTAATAACATTAATGAACAAACCGGTATTAAACATTATAGATGGTCATTATGGGTTAATACTGTCGTGATTCTACTGTACTTGCACATAAAAGAATGAATACTTTGGTGGACGTACAAAAATGTTCATATTAATAGATAGTAAAACATGATTATTTCAGATTTTGGAACTGTTTTCTCCATTCTAATGTGTCTCCATCCTTGTAAAACCCATAGTCTTTACTTAAACAAAACCCCACTAACTCATGCCCAGTGAATTACCTCTGGCACCTTAATTCAAGCGTTAAAAGCCAGAACAGTCAGAAACACTAGACCACCTTCAGGAGGGTTTTGGCGCTCAAATATCTAGCCTCTTGGCGTGCATTGTGGGGATTACACACACTGTACAAGACGAATGTATGGTAAGTGTTGTGATTCTCTTGGTTTTGGATGTTCTTTGCCCATTCTGCCTTCTTAAAAGATGCTTCGGTCTGGGTTTGGCCTCGCTATAAAGGACTACAGGCCGCAGAGTGAGGGTGGCAACACATCAGCGACATTGTTTTGCAGCAAAGGCAGTTACAGTCTACAGTATATTGGCAGAAACTTCCTGTAAACACTAAGTCGTTCAAGTACAACACCATTAAACTACTGAGGGCGTCTGGTTTCAGCTTCACATCAGCAACCAGCAGTCACATGTGGAATGTAATGTACACGGTGGAGATAAGTTGAGTATTTCCTCCATATCTCCAAAGCAAATACTGCACTTTGTACTTCACTACACTGGCCTGACAAGTTTAGCTGAAATTCTTCATCCCTTTCCAGTCAACTGAAAACCACTAATCTCCAAATGGGATGTGCTGATGGATTAAAATTTATGGGAACAGAAAAATGTCTACCACTTTAAAAGGTTAAGTGTGTAGATTTTGGAGGATTTCAATGTAGAAGCAAGTCTAATATTCATTTATGTAAATAGAAGTGACATCGAGTACCAAAGTAGCAATATACAAGGTTTCGATTCTTATGCCCTTTTGCTCATAAAGTCAGAATAATTGGTATTTTCAGATAGATTTCTCATGTTATTGCTACTACAATCCACTGCGGCTAGGTTCAGTGATTATATACCGAGTCCCAGGTCAACTTTATCAAGATGAGATGATGAGATAAAAAAAAAAAAAAAAAGATGAGATGAAACATATATCCCACTGTGAGGACATTTCACAATTTTCTTCAGTAAGAGATAATTATTATAGTCTTTCTTTCACCTCATTTCACCCACTTCCACAACATATTAGTAGCAAACAATCTCACATTTTCTACAAGCTCTGCACTAGTATCTGGAATAACACACCATCATATGTATTAAATACATGAGCACTTTCATCATTTTTTTCCTGATGCATTTTATTAAAGTATTTAGCACATTTAATGTCTGAAGCAGAAATTATAGAACAAAAAAATTACATCAATTAGATTAATTATTACTTTGCTTCCATCCATTCACTTTATTATTACCAATAATAATAATAATAATAATAATAATAATAATAATAATAATAATAATAATAATAATAATAATAATAATAATAATAATAATAATAGTAATAACAATAACAGCAACAACAACAACAACAACAATAATAATAATAATAATAATAATAATAATAATAATAATAATAATTTCATAACAAAAATATTTTATTTCAACCTTATGTGTAGCAGTGTAGATGTCTGCCATTGTCTTTTGCCCACTGACTATATTATATAAAATATGTGCGGTGTGTACAATAAAAGTTGCAGTAGTGGCCTGTGGTCCATCACCAAAATGACCAGTGACCTGTTACTGTGTGGTCCAACCTGTGGCCTGAACCCACACAGAGGCGGCCAGTGTATCCCAGTGTTTAGCACACAGAGACTTAACTGGGCCCCAGTGGTTCTAACTGACGCACTAGTGTGCACTAACTCTAATCACCATGGGGGCGTGGTCACAGGTTCCAAAGGTCAGATGAATGATGATACGAGATGGCATCACTCGTCCAGTACAAAAACACGCTGCAATTACCACTCATCACCAATAGGGGTCATCAAAGAGAAGATAATGTTAAAGTTATAATGAAAATAACTTGTGCATAAAAATATGACTAATGGAAAAAATTACAATTTTGTCAAATCTCTTGTTTTTTGATGAGAATTTTTGTTTTGTGTTTTTGTTGTAACATTACAAGAAGTAAAGAAGAGTTTTTAAAGTAACATGGTGCAGCTGGACACATCAGGAAACATAATCATTCTTAAATTTTGTATGAAAAGGAGAGGTAATATATAGTGATAATGAACACATCTGTAAATCCACATGATATTTATGTTTGTCACCCGACAATAAACTAAATCCTCTTGTTTGTAATTGAATGGAAACAATGACAATACACACTTCTGTTCCTTTAAACATGTAGTAAATATCTGTAAAGTTTTGTACATATTTCCAATGGAAAAGCCACTAGTAATTGCCAGATGCAGATTTCATTCCACTTCCACTTTTCTGCTTCATGTTACATTACTAGAGCCAGAGATGTCATCCTCTTCTCTAAAAAGCCAAGACTGCTTAACAAAACATTACTTCTATGAGGTCTGTTTACAGCTTAAGCCAACTTCAACTCTTTAAAACCCTCCTGGATAAGGCAAACAATTTATTGTTACAAATCTGAAAACTGCACCCATTTTCTGATCTCCATCTAACATGGTTCCAACAAATGCGGCAAATATAACAATATTTTATATTATATTGCAGTAGATTCAAGCAAAATGAATGTATGTTAAAACAACCGCAAAATAAATCCAAAATCATATATAATATTAAAACACTCATCCGTCCAACATCATGCAGCCCTAATTCCAGGTGACCCCCTGGTTGAAAAACTCTGACCTTATCCCTCTGAAAATGAAGTGACTATCTATTAAACATGTCAAAACAAAACAAGAACAATGCTTTCGTTCATATGCCATTAGAAGTAATTTAATTTACAATCACATTTGATACATTCTGTTAACCAGACGCATGTTATTTCAATCATTCCATGAATATACGCTGGACATCATGTGAATACCGAGCCAAAAAGTGAATCCAATTTGAAAATATTATGGCCTGGATACCTGCACTGCCTCATGAATTCCTTTACATTTGACTAAAAGCAATGAATGACAGATGATCAACTATCCGCGACGTCCAAACACATGTTTCAGTTGCCAAATCTGCAGTACCTTCCTGAATGACTCTGAAATGTAACTGCATAGCTGTAATACAGACAATATTAATCGCTCGCGGTGCAGCATCATGACATATGGAAACTATTGAGGAAGGGTGACATATCAAGGTTAACAATTCTTCTCTCCAGGTGCAGTTGTGAAGTCAATAAATATAGGCTAATAAGTCACTACTGAAAATGACGAAGTATTTGGCTTTACACAATGAAATTCCACCAAGCTGTTTCTGTTAAAATGCTGAATAGAAACGGACTAAAACATGAATTCAGACTGGGAACTTGAGTCTATCCCAGGCCACCCTGTTCATACTAACCACCAGGCTTCTAGTTTTATGGCCTAACCATATTTGTTGATGTAGTGGGCACTAGATAAGGTCTCCATTTTGGCCACAATATTCATACAATTTTTATTCTTTTTTAATCATTTTTTTTTTTACTATTTTCTCAATGTATCATTTTCCAGTTAACTAACGTGGGATATGCTGATATTTAGGTTTTATAAGAATTCTTTGGACGTATACAAGCACATTCAGACTATGCGGTTTTTACCACAGTTTGCGAAACATGGCCTTTTGCCTGTTTACAGTCAGCTTTGGGTGTTGTACACAAAAGAAGCAGCCAACAGTTTTGCAGAATCACGAGAATCAGAGACGTCTGGCCAAAAGAAAAGCCCACATTTCTTGTTGGATGGAGAAACACCTCATTTTAAGCATTATGAAAGAGTTGCAAATTTTTTTTTTATTATTATTTTTTTTTTATATGAGCAAATATCTCCGTGTTGACTTGAGAAGGTGGTTGGAGGAATGAAAAGTGCTGTTGAGTCGAATGTGGGTGCAGTTGATACAAGGAGCTAAATAACACATGAAGCTGTACTTGGACATTTTTCTAAATTTGACACGATAAACATGTTTTATAGTTATTCTAAAGGGATAAACTAGAATAGAATTTTATTTTTTTTAAGCTCTTCATGTAAAGTGGGTGGAAGTATTATCTTTTTTTTGGAATGAGGGTAAAAACCAGAATATTTTGTGGGTGTCAATGAGGGTTAGACAATATATCAAATTCCTTTTCAAGATTTTGCTTAAAGTGTAACATTGAGATTATTCCTCTTGAGACATTTCTTGCTCAACAAAACACACAAACATGGTTCCTACTTGTAATATTTGTAATGTTTCTACGGTCGTACAATCGCGGAAAAAAACAAAACAAAGACTAACAGGGAGTCTTTTACTGCACAGTGAATATTTAATATTTTTACACTGGAAGTAAAAACATCAATACCTTTAGGGGCCGCTTACATGAGAACAATTGTGGCTAAAGACTACAAAATATTTGATTGGAAGTGCCTTTACTTTACACAAGAATTGAGTTTTTATGGGTCAAAAAGAAAGCTATCCGCTGTTGCATTTCCATCTTATGGTTTTCTGTGCGTTGATAAGACAGCGTTCTATCACAGCATCATCTACAGCCTGGCATACATAGCCAATCCAATTTTACACACACTTGCATCCCAGTATGCACGGAGGTTTCTTAATGACAACACTTGTGTAATAAAAATGTTAAGATGAGACGCCAGTTTTGTGTCTTCTCTTCTAATCATCTCTGTATAAACATAGCCTCAGTTAACCTTCCTCTTGTGTTCGCTTTTCATTTCTATCTTTTATGTTAATGGGTAGGTTTTGACCCATGTCTTAAATCAGCTGTAAAATAGAATAAAATTGTTTTCTACCATCAAATCTGTTTCTCATCTCATGGTTTCCTTGTTAAATCTTCCTTATCCATGAAAATACTGGTTTGAATATTTCTGATGCAAATTTCTGGGCCTCTTTTTTTTGGTCAGTTTATCCCTCAGTATGCATGCTGGAAGTCACCACCTCTACTGTATACAGAATTGACCTCATACGTGTGGACATGCCCGTCTGTGTTTGATTTTTCTGCACGTAAACTGGAGAATGAGGCAAAATGAGAATCTGCCAAAGCTCACATGATAGTTACAGGATCTGTGTGTCAGTGTATTGGCTGACAGAGCACTTAGGATTTCACTTTTGGCTCTAATCTTATTTTTATAACTGGAACCAAACCGGCCTTACCAACAAAAAGGTCGGAATTTCAAACAGAGCATTTTACAAGTTAATGAAAAAACATGTTTTGCGTTATTTTCTTGAAATAGAGGTCAAAAAGAAAGAAAAAAAAAAACCTTGAAGCAAAACACAAATTTTATGTGGTTTATTCAAACATTTAAAACTTAAAATGGGTCAGTGCCGACCCTAAAACAAGAGGAAGGTTAGATAAAGGTGTCAGCTGCTCAAAAGTCACCAAAAATAATGGTTTAATGAAGTACTAACTCATGTGTTTCTTATGTGACTAAAACACACAGTAGGGTAAATCCATATATTACAAAATAGTGCTTAAAAGCTGAAGAAGAAGAATCATGGACAAAGGTTCGATATCAGCTCTGAAATTAAACTTACTCCTAACCCTTTGTTGGTCAGCTCAACCGTTTGGCAGAGGTAATGTTGAACCCTGATATCTAATCTAAATTTAAGTCATTTGACACCAAACTTCTTGGGCAGTCAGTGATATATTCAGGTCATGCTAGGTGTATATATATATATATATATATATATATATATATATATATATATATATATATATATATATATATATATATATATATATATATATATATATATAACACATTGTAACCGTGACGACACCTCTGTTATGATATTTTATTTTGGACACAAAATTCCAGGCAAGTCTTATTTTTTTTATTTTACTAACTTTTAGAGAGTCTATTTTACATAAATAATCCTCATCATGTTTCAGAAATACTTTGGTATTCATGTAATAATTTTTTTAAAACATGCTCAACCAAATGGTAGAGATGATACTAAAGGGTCATGAAATGCTAATGCTAATCGCTAATGATACAAACACACATCACATTTGAACCAAGTCACAAATTATGGTGGTAAGATTGGTGAAGGAGTAATGTTTGAGTTTTAATACTTTAGTTAAATTTAGGGTCAGTGAGAAAAAATACATCTATGTTTTATAATATAATTGTCCCTGTAAGGTGGAAAAAGCTAAACTAAATATTTTTTTATTGTGATTTTTGTAGTGTGACCAACAAAGGGTTAAACACCATTTCCCTTATCATTATATATCCAAACTAATAGACCTTTAGTTGTACCATTACAACAAACAACAAATTGAAGACAACAAAGGTGGGCAAATATTTTTTTTTCCATGACTGTATAGGGTATATAGATTTAGTAAACATGTTTTGTTTTTAGGTCTCATAGCCAGAAACGAACTGATTACAATCACAAATCATGCATCACACTGAGCACCAATCCAAGATTTAATTTTTTGGCCTTATCGTCTGGCTCTAATGTCAATCAAGTCAGTCCTACAGTAAAAGCCAAGATAAACAGTCTGCAGTTGACTGATCATTTGCATTTTCATCACTCCTGTTATATACATGATAAACATCTCATAAAGCTGCCTGAATAACAGTGACTAAGAAAACATGACATGATTTTACACATCCAGTGGGGCCAGCTGAGGTGGCTGGGACATGTGTTTTAGATGCCTCCTGCCTGGGGAGATGTTATGTGTATGAACCACTGGGAGGAGGCCACAGACAGACAGACAGACAGACAGACAGACAGACAGACAGATTGAAACTCCTCAGAGCTCATTAAAACAGACATATCAAAGACGCTTCTTTCAAACATATATATATCAAACCACAGATCTTCACTACAATGTAAATCAGGTAAAGTCTGTCAGTTTTGTCCAAATGTACTAGCTGTAGTTTACTGTAGCAGCCATGGTGGTCATTCATAAGCAGTGCAGATCAGGGAACTACAACTGGAAAATATACATCATATGGAGTCGTTCATTTTTTGGAGGACAAATTCATATCATTTGCCCCATTAGTCAAATGCTCAGATTGGCTGGTATCAGTTCGTTAGCTGCTATGAGGTTAATTTGATATTTAACCCTTTAGCACAGGGGTGTCCAACTCCAGTCCTGGAGGGTCACTATCCTGTATGTGTTCAATATTTCCACTTTTCCATCACACCTGGAAGTCATTTTACATCATTATCAGACTTCTGCAGAGCTGATGATGAGCTGATCAGTAATTGAACCAGGTGTCCTGGAAGAGGGACATGTCTAAATACTAAATATCTAGTTTTTTTTCTTTAAAAAAAAAAGAAAAAAAAAAAGAACAGTACCTTGTATCAGTTATGTTTTTTGTGTTATTCTTTGTGTCTGTTCTAAATAAAAAAATTAATTGAAAAACAAAAGAAGAAAGTGGCCAAAGTGATGTTTTACAACCAATTTATCACATAACGCAATAAAGCACAATAATTTTAAGTACAATGATTTAGATAGTTAATAATAATAATAATAATAATAATAATAATAATAATAATAATAATAATGAAAATAAATTGACATCTTCAACTTTCATTATACTTCCAAAGAACAACTGTAACACACAAATTCCCCTGGGGTTAATGAAGTATTCTGATTCTTAATGGTGCAGCTTTAAAGTTTTTTTTTCATCTAAAGAAATATGTCATTGTAATATGCAATTACAACACATTTCTCTGATATTAGATGTTTATTAACCAATAAATCAATCTCTCAATTTATATAGCACTTTTTATATATGGTGCATGTAGTGCTATTCAACAGACCCCATGTTATCCCGCAGTTGCATGTACAGGTAAATAAATTTTAAAAAATTAAATAAATAAATAAACAATACTAGATACATAAATAAATAAAAACAACAAAGTAATGTTAAAAGTAAGAATTGAATTCAAAGCTAAGCTAAAAAGATACTTTTCCAGCTTATCTTTTAAAATGTGAACACTGGCACACACTGACTGTTCCATAGTTTGGGGAAATAAAAACTGAATGAGGCTAAACCATGAGTGCAGGTGTGAAGTCTAAAAACAGTTAAAAGCTTTTACTACCTGAGGACCCGAGGGTCTGAAAGGGTTCATACGTTAAAAGCAGATCCGACAGGGCCATTAACACTTTTAAAAACCACTTTAAAAACCACCCTTTACACCTTACAGTCTGCTCAGACCAGTGACGGTAAACTGGAAACCGCAACATAACCCTAGCACTTCCTCTCACTTATCAGCTTGTCAGTGGACGTGTGTTCCTCCACAGGGGGTTCCTGCCTCTGCTTTGTATGGAGACACTGTTTCCTTGTCGAACGGCCTGTACCTGTCAAAATGACTTAAAGCTTATGAATGCTATCATAATATTTTTAAGGTGATCTTGCAGAAGGGCCTCTTCTCAACCTGTGTGGCATTGTGAGTTTGTCACGGGAGCGGAGCTGCCAGTGGGTGTGGCCAAAGACCCTCCATTTCCCCCGTGGGGAAGTCGTCTCCACGGGTCACAGCAAGGTTGCTCTACCGTCCTGGGTGTTTTTCCGCATTCATAGGATAAACACTGAACGTATGTATGCGCATCCAGCCAAGGGATGTCAAAGCAAGGCTGACATTTTAATAAAAGCAATAAATCCCAGCAGCAAGACACAACTAAAATTCCATTATTAATACGTCTAACATGGCTGCTTGGTACCCAACTTAAATGATTTGTTGTAATGGGATAAACATGAACAAGTGCCGTTTTCACACAAGGCCTGATTTAAAAACAATATGTTGCAATGAACCTCTCTGCAAAGGTTAGCCTGTCTGGTACATGGCCTTGGCTGATGCACCTGCAATTTTATGACTAACAGACAGTCATGGTCTAAAATGTGCAATGCTATTTCCAGAGAATTTTAAGTATCACAATCCAACTACAAAAGAAGCTCAACACCATAGTCATACATCTATCAAAATTAACTGATAAGCTTTACGATGCACCGTTGATTTAAATGTATTCCTAAAGCCAAAACAAAAACACCTGTAGTATGAGGTTCTATTCCTTCACTTATAATGCCATTAATCACAGCTGTCACATAAAAACACTCATTTTTTGCTCCAGTTTTTGCTTGAAAATAAAACATCCCTGCATGATTATGTGTTGAATGTGTTTTGTGAATCCTCTGCCAGACCACCTTTGGCCTTAGTATGATATATCTTTGGCCAAAATGTGCAAATAGAGGTTTTATTTTGGCCTTTTTTTTTTTCCTCCTATTTTTGCATCACCCCTGGAGCTAAAAATTATTATAAACCTGCTTGACTTTTTCCTGTCAGCAGTGAGAGGTTCCTCTTTGTAGTACCTTAGTAGCATTAGAAGTAGTTCCTCCTTCATCCACCTTGTTTGGGATGGGTTTTAACCAGTATCCTACAGGTCAAAGACCAGATGGTGAACTGAATAATGACCTGTTTCACATAGTGGTTCCCTATCGTGCATGCAAGGTCAGAGGAGGCTGCAGGGGAGAGCCGAATGTTTTCAACATAAGGGTCTTGAGCTGGATCTACATCGTACTAAAGTCACAACCAAGACCTAATGCAATAGAAAACACGCTCTAGCATCACCTTCTCTAAATGAGACAATATTTTTTTCTTGGAGCAGTGGATGGGCAGCAACTTTCATTTTGTGACTAGTCTTGGATCCACTTTTCTCTGGCATCACCAAGACTGTAATTTATGTCTACACTACTTATGTAGGTTTTACATCATAATAACCGTTAACACTCGTAAAAGCATTTCATTTAACCATTTTAAGACTGCCATTATGAAGGGCCACCCATGTGTTTTCATGATTTATTTGCAATAAAAGTGTCAGAAAACATATTTCTGCCAATTCTTTTACACTTTTGTTTTCAGATAGAAACTAGGAATAGAATTAGAGCTGCGCAATATATTGTTTGACATCGTAATGTACGGGTGCACAATAGTCACATGGCAGGAGACAAATGAGCTCAACATTTTTTCATCTAATTTCAAGGGAACCTGAGACATATTGAGCACATCCCAAACATTCTGAACCAGTTTGGACTGAGTCACTGGTAACAAGACTGAAAAATAGGCTCGATGTCCCTGTGCTCCTCTGGACCTCACAGCTAAGATGTCTTGTTATCAAAAAAAGGGAGTCATTCAATAGATCATAAAATCAACAAATGCCAAAAACAGTGTGAATGGTATAGGAAGCCCCCAAAGCTCTTCTGGGGTAACATCTGACTGAACAAAAGTAGGTAACTGGGTAATGACATATTACTGTGGTTAAAGATGTTAAATACTACGCAGGAGGTTGTTGGTTCAAACTAATATTGGATCAATTACTTTCTTTGATCTGGATTGAAACTGAACTCAGTGAATCGATGTGAAATGTAATCTGTTGAGAACTGAGGGAAGAGTAGTGATGTTAGTGAGCAACGGGAACAATAAACAAAGTTATAAATACATTGTTTACAAAGGCATATTTTGACAAAGTGATACATTCTATCTAATGAATCAATCACAATTGAAATCCATTGAGAAATGAGGGAGGAGAAGCGATTTTAGTGAATTGTGGACAACGACGGATGAAATCCGATGGCAATAGCTCATCGCGACTTTGTGTGGATGAGCTAAAAATTAACAACGAACAAGAGGAAAATCACCCAAAACTAAGGCTTGGTGGAATGTAGAATTACAAAAAGCAATATTAGTTATTCTGTATTGACACTTTAATATGACATTCCACCTTATGTTGTTTTGCACCTCATAGTGTGTCTGTTTTTACTTGTATATTAAATGCTGCTGTTGTCACGAAGCAATTGCCCAATTGTGGGATCAATAAAGTACTTCTATTCTATTTTATTCTATTATGTTATTTTGGCTATAAGAAGGATGATACTGACACGTATGCTCTTTGTCAACCACTAATCTGTTTGACCATTTGTGTCGGTACCACATAACTATTATAGACTCCTGAGAATTTTGTTCATATTGTAATATATATCGCATGGTTAAAAAAAAATTGCAATGTCAGTGTTTTCTAATATTGTGCTTTCCTAAATAGAATATAATACTTAGTCAATATATACATGTATAATGAAGTGTTGCAAAGAACAAGTATAGAAAACAAACATAAACAATAAATAATATAAATGTATATACAGTGAGGACAAATATGTCAACCAACAACTTACTGTATCTCATTAACTGTTTACTTGATCATTACCTGAAATTCATATGGGATTAGAAAATGGAGATCCTGACATTTCAGACACTATATAACAGTTTATACCAACAATGTGAGACTCTATAACGAGTAAAGGATGTATCATTATAAGACATTAACATGTAAATACACTGTTAGTACAAAAGGAAAAAAAAATACAACAGATATAAAATTGTTGACATTTATTATTAGAAAGAAGTGTAAATCAACATAATGAAACTTTTTGAGATTACAGAAATTAACTATTACTACTAAACTACTATTTTACATGTTTTTTGGTCTCCACATAATTGTTTCAGGGTTTTTTTGGATTATTATTATTATTATTTTGAGTTGTTTTTTTTAGCTTGTGTGAAAGTCTGTGAAACATTTCCTTTTTATTTGTAATAGAGACCCACATTGCTGCCATAAAGTGTTATATAATGGAGGAAAGCTCAGGATGTTTGATTGCTATAAAGTGCATGATGCGTCACCAGAGAGATTACCGTTGTTAAAGGGTTTTAACTTAAACTGCGTTCTGACCCGAAACCAAAACCAAATTAATTTAACAGACAATACTTTTTTTTTTTTTTTATCTAAATATTCAATCATATTTCCTTAAAACATGTCACCTGTCTGTATTTCTCATAACCAAATCCATAACAAACTCTTCACGGTCAGTCCAGAAAAAATCCTGTCACAGTGTTGAGGATCGATTCATAATATCCATAAGTTCAGATATAGTTTTTAAAGTCTGTAAATTGTCCTCTTGAGATGAACTTGTAAAACACTTGAGGCCTCCCAGCATCCTCCAGCAGCTTACTCAGTTTATACAGACAACAGCCCACTCTGCTCAGACTCGTCGTAACCCAATCGCCCAAAGAGGAGAAATATTTTTGCAGCATCGCTATCACAGTTGACGTTGGCCACGATCAAAACCAACTGCACCGTGTAACGAGGTTCAAGCGGAGGAAGTATGTCTCTATTGTAACTTGACGTAGAAAACAGCCGTGCTTCGCAGTCGTGAGTGGGAGGCTGTTTTTTCGGAAGGTGTCGCTGGATCTTCCGAAAACACTGCCATCTTTCTGCTTCGGTCGTGTGACAGATCACTCTAGCATGTGTCCGAGGCTGTGATTTCAAACACAGTTGCAACAGAAGATGGAGAGAATATTTCCCAAAAGGTTGATTTTTCTTAAATTTCTTAAACACTGGAAAACTTCTAAAGCCCCACAGTTTAAACAATGGGTTAATATAATGATAAAGACTGCTTCATAGGATTAACATTAGCTGCAGTTTGGGAACCATTCTGGTCTGATGTATTTGACTGACAACCAATGGGATGATAGTTGAACTATTTCTCTTATATATTTTCTTTTCCATTCTTTATTTATTTATTTATTTTTTATTTAGTTACTTTTTCCTTTTAAGTGCTTCCACACCTTATATACTGCACATCCAAAAAAGTGACACATGCAATATTTCACAGCATCACCTTTGGTTTTTACTTTGACTACGCTCTGTCACCATGCCGCAGTTCATGCTCTTGCGTCACAGCAAGAAGACCCGGGTTCAAATCCCGGACTGTGCAGGCCTTTATGTATGTGCGGAGTTTGCATATTTCTCTCGGGTGCTCCATTTTCTCCCATCACCCAAAAGCATGTTTGTTAGGATAAAAATCCTCCAGTCAGATGATTCTGACCATGAGCCTGGCTCCATGTCTGGAGATGGGTCCTTAGAAGGATGGATTAAATACAGAGGGGAAATTTCAATGTATAATTGTATGATGACAATAAAGTACCATCTTATCTTATCACACTGACCACAACCAGAATTAATCCATATATGAACGAATGGATGAATGAATGAATGAATGATTTATTTCAAACATGTGCAAAGTGCAACAATAATCAATACAATAATAATAATAATAACAATGACATGTCCGAAAAGGAGTAGGATGAAGCATAAGCTTATTTAATCCTACCCTTTCTTCACTTCCCCAATAACCTAAATTCATCTTATAGCAATATAGTGCATAGTACAAAAAAATGATGATAATAATACAAATAATAACAATAAGAATAGTAACAATACCAATAATCAATAACTGAAGTACTAAACATAGACATATATACAAAAAAAAAAAACTAAAAACAAATGAGCAGATAGGAAAGTAGGTAACACATTTTTTGTTGTTTATTGTTTTCTTTTTTCCTCCCTTCCTATGTAAGGTGCAGTGTGGTTTTTGGAGGAAATTAATGTCTGTTAAGTGCAAATACAGTAACCTTTTGTTTCCCAAATGTCATATCATTTCCTATTCAAAATTGGTATGGACATTTTAGAAACATCCAGATATTGGTATGGACACGTCCATAGCATCCATACATAAATTTATGCCCATGAGTTAGATTAAACAACCTGTTCCAACTGAAACATTATTCATCACTGAACTATTTACCCATGGAAGGATCTGAACTATTAGCTTAGTTAAATTGAATATAAGTCTCCTGTAATCACAACTAAAGGGGGTGCAGTGAAATATTGCATGTGTGTGTTTTTTTTTTTTTTGGCCTGGCAGTGTAGTTATATTACCATGGATATGTTTTTCTGTCTATGTTTGAGCGCTGGGTCTGGTTACAATGTATGATTGTCATGTTGGGGTGGCCATGGCTCAGTTAATAGAGTGGTTCGTCCATCCTGAAGGGATAGCGGCTCGAATGTCACTCTGTCCAAGTCAGTCTGACAGGTTCTTAGACCAGACACTTCACCGTCCTTGTATCCAGTGAGTAATGGATCAATAATGTAAAGTGCTTTGGATCCTTGAAAAGCACTATAAAAGTCTAATCTATTATTTCATTTCATTGTTCCAAGTGAACACTTCAGTAAAAACCTGATTTAAAAAAAAAAAATACGACAAATTTGTTACTATTTATTTGGGACGACTACCTCAATTTTACAAACTGCACATCTTAATTAACACCATTGAGTCTTATTACAACTTCATTCACCACAAAATATTTTCCTGAAGAAAATAGTGAGAGCCCAAGTCCAAGTAAACTCGCCAAAAGCTACAAACAAACGCTGTTGCTATACAATAATTTCACTAACCTGACTTAAATCACTTCTGCTTCTTAATTGGAGTTGTTAACTATGGCAAAAAAAACCAACCTTTTTCTGCCTGTCTGCTTTTCTCTTCCTTTATTTTGTTTCATTCTGTGGTGTAGAAAACAAGACCACAGGGAGGGAAATGTAATCGCCCACACCTTGCTGAAAGTCAGACCTACATATAACAACTTCCCAGCAACTTCTTCTTCTTTCTTTTTTTTTTTTTTTTTTTTTTTTAAATTGCTGATCTATCCAACATGTGCACCTTCAAGAGACAGCTTTGCATAATATAGTATTTGACAGCCGGATGCGATATGAGGAAAAGGAAATAGGATAAAAAAATAAAATAAAATAAAAAAAAAAATTCCATTTCAGCCCTGGACTCTGAACTTGGAAGAGCTAATTCTTCTTTTTTTCATCCCCAAAGTGCCAGGTGAAAATCCGCATTGGCTTTAGGCCTGACAGGATCCGGGTGGGTGGGGGTAAAGTCTACGCAGCTCAAAGTCAGCTCTATTGAGCAGGAGTCCTGAAGTGACTTTTGATATGAAAAGTGTCAGTTATATCTCTCGACTGCAGATGGATATGGTCTGCTTTGATAGATGGGACTCCACCAAACACCTGGACTACTTTTCCCAAAACTCAGGAGAAATAAAGCTCAGGAGTTGAGTACTACAAGCATTAAAGTCAAAACTTTTACTTCTGGCTTATGTTTTAAAGTCCAGCTGGATTCAATGCACTCAGCAGTGAAACTTTCTCTTTAGATGGTTTAAATAAGGAAAGATGAGAAGCATCCTGTTGGCTCAGTAGATTTTCCACACTGGGTGCTTCAGCAGTCACATGTTTCAGTCTTCTATATTCATCATCGTGCATGGCACCAGTAGTGCTATTGAGAACGTTTACTTCACTCTACTGTGAAAACCCCCCAGTTCAGGTTAAGTCCTGCAGCTAAAACCTTGCTTAACTAAAAGTATTGACATCAAAATGTACTGACAGTGTAAAAATGCAAAGTATTCACTGTGCAATAAAACAGTCCCTGTCAGTCTTTAACCATTACACATGTTGTTTTTGGATTCTTTTTACTACTACATCAATATATATGTTGCATTTTACTGCTGTACATGTTAAAAGACAGGGTCATCTGTAGTGCTATACTGTATATAATGCAAAAGGGGGAAAAAAAACCCATCAATCTTCTGTCTTCTGTGTATATATCTTGTGGTGTCATTAACAAAGCAGTAACACTGGTCTGCAATGTTTTAGAATGTATCTGCTTCAGACATTAAATGTGCTAAATCATTTTACAACAAGTAAAATGCTTCCGGAATAAAAATGTTACCACATGTGTGTTACTGATAAAGAAAACTCAAGTCTTAAATGCTGATTGGTTCAAGTTTCCAAGATAAGTCTGAGGTCAAAATGACGATGACGATGGCCGCCAAGAGGATGACGATGGCCGCCAAGATGGCCGCGTGCGCCGTTGCTAGTGAAGAGAGGCTGAAGTAACATTGCGAAAATTGGAGATCTAGCTCGTGCATGTCGAGATATAGGAAACGTACTCCTGTGTGAACGTTTAAGGCACGACGCTATTGAAAAAGAGAGCCGAAAAATGCCACCAAAAACGAAAAAACAAGGGGCACTGACTGACACCACGCCAACACAAACGAATGGAGACAGCACAGAGGAGTGCGCTGGCAAGGAGGAAATGTCCTTAATCCTGAACGAACTCAAGCTGTTCCGATCTGAAACGGCTGAAAGCTTCGGAGCGCTCCAAAGGGAGGTGAGCGAAATAAAACAAAACTTTAATCAGTTACGAGGCCGGATCGAAGAAGCTGAGGAGAGGATTGCGCATGCAGAAGACCGCAATAGCGACTTGACAAAGGTGCTCTTCCATCTAATGTGCAAACAAAAACAGCTTGAAGACAGGTGTGAAGATATGGAGAGCCGCGGGAGGAGAAAAAACCTTAGGGTTTACTCTATTCCTGAGAAAACCGAAGGAAGCAACATGTCGGAGTTTATTAAAAAGTTTCTTAGTGAGAAACTTAACATCCGGGAGGAGATTTACATTGAAAGGGCGCATCGCACTGGTCCACCTTCAGAGCGCAGCGCCAGATCCATCATTGTTCGCTTCCGAACTTTTGAGGAGAAACAGAGAGTTTTACGGGCCGCCTGGTCCATCAAGGACATTCGGATTAACGAGCAAAGGGTTTATTTTGATGAAGACTACACGCCCGAGGTATTCAAAGAGCGCGCAATGTACAGGGATGTGAGGAAGCAACTCTTGGAGCGAAAAATCAAGTTTCGGATTCTCTTCCCTGCAAAGCTCAAGTTGTTTCTCCAGGACGGAAAGTCCAAGATCTTTGGCAACCCTCGTGAGGCCGCTGAGGGCCTTAGAGAGTTCGGTGTATCAATGCCAGTTTCGAAAAAGGAGCCGGACTGGGACTCAGCGCTGCGCGCAGCAGGCTGGCACTCTCCCCGGATCAAGAACAAACCTCCACCTTCAGGATCCATAACGGCCAGCGTGGAAACACTTCGCCTTTCCTTGGATACTTTTGGAAAAAAAATAACTGAATGATGATTGAGGTATGTGGCACCCGTGGAGCGACGCGGGCCGGAGGGCTTTGTTTGTTTGATTTATACCGTGCGTAATGTCGACAACAAGGAGAACACCGCTTATGCGCACAGACAACTCTGAATGCAAATTTTTTGACTATGAATATGATTTGAACTCTGAAACCAACTTTCATCAGCCTGCAAAAGACTCTTGCAAATACTTTACGGATGTGGATTTTAATCAAAACTTTAAAATAAAGGATGCATTTTCGTTAATTCATTTCAATTGTAGAAGCCTGTACTCAAATTTTGTTAAAATTTCTGAGAATTTAAAAAGAATTAAAGATCGATTTACAGTTGTAGCCCTATCTGAAACGTGGTTAACTGAGGAGAAGGGGGTAAACTTTCATCTAGAGGGCTATGAAATGTTTTATGTTAATAGAGTCAATAAGAAGGGAGGGGGCGTTGCCCTCTATGTATCTACTGATTTAAAATGCAAACTAATTAACAGCATGACAATGAACGTGGACAATTTAATGGAATGTCTGACTGTTGAAATAGAAATTGAAAAAGGGAAAAATATAATTGTGACCTGTATTTATAGAACACCTGGGTCCAATCTACAATCATTTATGGATGAGCTTGAAAATGTTTTTGTGAGAAAAAATGACAGAAAGCAACATATAATTTGTGGAGATTTTAACATAAACCTTCTCAATACACAGAGTCATACCGGTACATCACAGTTTGTTGATCTTATGACCAGTAAGGGCCTTGTTCCAGTCATCACCAAGCCCAGCAGAATCACTTCAAGCAGCTCTACGCTTATTGATAATATTTTTATCAATGTATTCGACCAAACCATTGAGAGTGGGCTCTTAATTAATGATACTACCGATCATTTGCCAGTGTTTCTCATAATGTACTGTAAAATAAAAAGTAAACACGAGAAAAGTAAAAAGATGGTACGTTTGAGAACACTAGAGAAACTGAATATGTTCAGAGACGATCTCATTAAGGAAGACTGGGAGACCGTCTTCAATGAGAATGATGTAAATGTATCATATGATTATTTTTTAGAAAGGTATATACAATTATATAATAAAAATTGCCCCTTGAATTCAATAAAAAATATACTAAATCGTGGTGAAAAACCTTGGATAACAAGAGGCATATTAAAGTCCTGCATGAAGAAAAACAAACTTTATAAAGACTTTTTGAAATATCGAACTGTTAATGCAGAAGAACGGTATAAGGCCTATAAAAATAAGTTGACAAGTCTAAAAAGAATGGCAGAGAAACGGTATTATAATGAGATGCTGTTAAAAAACAAAAATGACATCAAAGGGATTTGGAAAGTCCTCCGTGATGTTATTGGAAATAAAGTCACAAATACTACTCCATCTTACCTAATTAATGAAAAGAATGAGGAAATTGAGGCATCTGAAACAGCAGAACAATTCAATTCTTTTTTTGTGAACATTGGCCCAAATCTTGAAAAAGCCATTCCTGCCGAAAGTGGGCAGGCCTTCTGGAAAGGTGAAAGCAAAGTGCTACAGTCACTTTATTTAGGCGAAGTTTCTGAGGCGGAGATTATTACCATAGCATCAAAATCAAAAAACAAGTATTCATGTGACAGTGATGGCTTGGATATGTTCATTGTTAAAAAGACCATTGATTGCATTTGCAAGCCTCTAAAACACATATTTAATTTGTCTTTTAACACTGGTGTCTTTCCAGCCAAAATGAAAATTGCTAAGGTTATTCCCCTTTTTAAAGCTGGTGATAGACACAGCCTCGCAAACTATCGGCCCATTTCTTTGCTTTCTCAATTCTCCAAGATTCTGGAAAAGCTTTTTGTTGAAAAGTTTAATAACTTTATTGAAACACATATGTTGTTGCATGACAGTCAGTTTGGGTTTAGAAGCCAACGTTCCACATCAATGGCACTAATGAAAATTACAGAAGTTATTACGACAGAATTGGAAAACAAAAATCATACTGTTGGTGTTTTTATAGATTTAAAAAAAGCTTTTGACACTCTGAATCACAATATATTATTAACCAAATTACAGGCTTATGGAATAAGGGGAGTAGTATTAAAGTGGGTAAAAAGTTATTTGGAAAAAAGGGAGCAGTATGTTGAATTTGATGGGCATGTATCTAGTCGCCAACAAATACAATGTGGAGTTCCACAAGGCTCGGTGTTAGGACCAAAACTTTTCATTTTATACATTAACGATCTTCACGAAGTGTCAAAAATATTAGAATTTGTTATTTTTGCTGATGACACCAATTTTTTTTGTTCTGGTAAGAATCTTCCCTTATTGTTAAAAACAGTTGCTCGAGAAATGGCTCAACTTCAGAAATGGTTTAGCGAAAATAAACTATCTTTAAATATTAATAAAACAAAATATATGTTGTTTACAAATCTAAAGGAAAACGAGTGTTCAGATTTAGTTTGGAATGGAATGAGTCTTGAAAGAGTTTCTGAATATAGATTTTTGGGTGTTATTATTGATGAGAAATTAAAGTGGAAGTCTCACGTGAATTACATTAAAACTAAATTGTGCAGGAACCTTGCTGTTTTGAGTCGAGCTAAAGACAAACTGAATTATGATGCAAGAAAAATTATTTATTGTTCCTTAATTTTGCCTTACTTTATGTATTGTGTAGAAATTTGGGGAAATTCTTATAAGTCAAATTTAATGTCTCTAACTTTGACTCAAAAGCGAGCAATACGTCTTCTACATGGAGCTGCACCACGAGATCACACAAACGAACTGTTTCTGAAGTCAAAACTTTTAAAGCTTACTGATATTATCTCTTCACAAACCTTGTTGATTATGTTTAAAGCAAATCGTCGATTGTTGCCGGGCGGACTCCAGAGTCTTTTCAATAGAAATTGTTCGACAAGCAGAAGAAAATATGATTTTGAACTCCCATTTGCAAGAACCACTTTGAAACAAATGTGTGTTTCTGTGGCTGGTGTAAAAAAGTGGAATGAGCTTGATTTGGAAATGAAACAATGTATTAATGTTAATCAATTTAAGTCTCAATATAATAAAAGAATCATGGCTTTGTATGAAAAAGTGTAAGACGGCAGAAAAGTTAAATAGCCATTTCTGTACCTATGATTTAAAGATAAGGTCATCTGTGGTTTCTTTTGTTTTATAATATTGTTTTCAATATTATATCTATGTTCTGAGAATGGGGCAGGGGTTAAATAAGACTTTGTTCTTCAACCTGCTCCAGTTCTTCATACATGGGATGCATTACTTTGTGTGAAGTCTACTATTGTATATACGGATGGTGAAGTTTGATTTATGTATGCATTCCATGCAAAAAAAGAGCAAATAAAAAATGAATGAATGAATGAATGAATGAATGAAAAATGTGAAATTCTTAGAATGAACAAGAGAATAGGTTTTAATCCAAAGGAATATTGGTCTCAGATCAACTTCAAAACACTGTCTGCACATTATGATCCATTCACTTTACAGGTGAATGGATCATTTCCTGGCTGCAAAACGCCGCATCAGCTGGTTCGGTCATGTTCTCCGGCGTCCCCTAGACCACCCCACAAGAGCCATTCTGAATTTCGATCCAAAAGTAGCCGGGTGGAGAAGACCTCGAGGAAAGCCACGCACTAGAGGGTTCGACATTGTGGAGGACGATCGACAACAACGCAGAGTTGCCTTAGTTGAGGCGGTAGAGCTGGCCTGCAATCGCCAGCGTTGGAGACAGCTCGCACTTTTATCCTGAACAGCTCTATGCATTGCAAGATCATAAAAAAATTAAATAAATACATGTACATAAACAACCATATATGTGGAGTAACACACCATCATATATATAAAAAATACGAACTAACGTTATTTGTTTTCTGATTCATCGTATTAAAGTATGTAAGATATAACACATTTCATGTCTGAAGCAGATGCTTATTTTTCATAAAAAAGGACAAAACAAAAAAAAATTGGGAAGAAATTGCACAGATCATAACATTCAAGGTGCATACACAATCCACTTCTCCCAGTGTTCACTCCATTCCTGCAGCCCAAGTCCCAAAACAGATGTAAGTCTGTCCATACAGTTCATTTCTTTAATAATTCCAAACCATTGGTCCAGAGTGGGTGGATCTGTTTGCAACCATTTTCTGGTTATGGCCTTCCTGATACTTGCCAACAAGAATATTCAGTAGATATTTATCTTCATGTTGAATTCTTTCTGTTATATTACTTAGGTATAAAGTAAAGGGATGAAGCAGATCTATTGTCTGAAACTCAGTTGTTCTATCTCAATGAAAAGTTACAATTTAGGTGATTACGTCTATTCTATGTGTGATGATATATTTTGACTAGAAAAAATTATATATATATTTAACCCATTTCATAGGGTGGGGGTACTTTATCTAAATACAGAAAAAGTCTGCAAAGACGTGACAAAACATTAAAAACATCAACTAACCAGCACTTTTGTCATTTCTTTTCTGATTTATCTTATTAAAATATGTAAGATTTAGCACATTTAATGTCTGAAGCAGACACTTTCTAAATATATATATATATATATATATATATATATATATATTAAAAAACAGTGTAATACACAACATGCATACTCATTATTGCAAAATATGACCCTTTTAAAGTAAGTATTGAACGTGTGCACATTCATTAACTATACACAGCATCATTATGTGAAAAATATGATGTGTTAAAACTGCAATTATTTTTAAATTAGCAGTTTAACTCGTCTTTACATCTAACTTGCAGAAACTTGTAAAAACCCTGAAAAAGCAGTGAGCCGTCCTCACACATCTGACTACATCCACTGTTTTGGTAACATATGATGTGTCCCAACCAAACGCTTTCAGAATCCAGTGGCTGACTTACTTCCAAATGGGTGTGTTTCCTTCTGTCCTTATCCCCCCTTTATACTTGTTTAATTTCCCCTTCTTTACAGAGACGGAGGGGGGGTGAAACAGTCAATCGCAGTGCCTGTTCAGGTCATTAGATAACAGGGGTTTGTCTCTTCATAGCTGCTTTTTCATTATGGGTTTTACGGTTGCACCTCTCAGTGTGATCACACAGAGTTCAGATGAGAACTGGAGGCCCGGCCCGAAAAAAGCAGAGCAGGGGAGTCTGGTAACAATATCAAACAGCCGTGGAGCTGCAAAAAGGAGCGCTTTGTTCCCGGCTCGGGTGTGACTGCGCCGCTTTGCCGTCCAATCAGTGCGCTACCTTTTCATTGACAGCCAATCCCTCGTGAGGCACGTGCAGGGGATCTGGCATATGGGTGACATCATCAAAGCTACGGGTGCTCTTCTGTTCCTTTCTGAAAATAAATTTCACTGCACCGGCTCGTTATTTCACAGTCGAACAATGCTGCTCCCGGTTGTTTTGTTCTGGGCGGTTCTTGAGTTTGCCTGCGTGCTCAAAGAGAACACAGCTACAGGCCAGAGAGGGGGGGGTGAGGGGGTGTACGTGGCCAATTCAGACGGCCATAGGGTTCTCTGAGAAATAACAAGAACCAAATGTTTATGACATACTTGGGCCTTTTTGACGACATTCCACTTTGAATGTGTCTCCATGATCAATTGATCGGCCATTTGTCACAGGGCATAGACTAAGGGCAAAATAAACAGGCGCCTGTGCTGAAAGATTCACTCTTTTCTGAACATCTGTGAAACATTGCGCTCATGACAACCTTAACATCACCATGCCGTGATAAATAACTTTTTAACAACTGCTTCGTAAGTACTGAAATGTTCCCAAGTTTTCTTTCGGCATTGGAAACATTTCTCAAGCTGGCCAATAAACTAATTGACAGAAATATCACATTTGTACAAGGAGCAATAATGTAGATTTATGGACAATGTGTATGTTCAAGGCTTACATTTGTATTTAACATTTCACAGTTATTTTTTTTTTTGCCCCTGATGGAACTAAAAAAAACAAAAATCAAAGTGTTGGGATCTGCATCTAATTTTATTCTGTATACATTTGTTTTCTTCAATTTCTTGTTTATTTTAATGTTTGGTACAACTAAACGTACATTTGTTTGGACCAATAATGATAAGGATGAAAATAGCTCACAGTACCGTATTTTCTGGACTATAAGCCGCACCTGTATATAAGCCGTGTCCGCTGTATTTTTTAAAATATAATAAAAAAAATATACGTACAAGTCGCACCTGGTTATAAACCACAGATATATACATGTTGACAGATCTGACATTTACTGCATGTACAGAAGGATTTTGAACTGTAAATGTAGTTACATGTTTGTACCTGAACAGATTTTTTCCTAACAGTGACTTTTAACACAGCAGCAACTTTGCTGATTAAAACAGAACAGAACCAATAATCACAATAAACTAATGGACCAATTTCCATTAATTTTTTTTCAGAAAGGTGCAAGATAGTTCAGAATAGATCCCATTAAATTTTGGTGGATGTAGGTCAAAGGTCAAGGTTACCAAAAATGTGTTTTTGTAATGATTAAGAGGTGGGAAAAAAAATCAGTTAAAACATTTATGAGGGGCGGGGTTTGTCATATCCGACACTAATTGTTGATTTTAATGATTGTTTATTACAAACTGATCAATTTAACTTTTTCTAATTTTACTTATTCCTAGTATATTTTACATTTATTATATTTATATTAAACTTTGTGCAGGGTGTTCACTTATTTTTTTCACACCTATTTGTATTTGGGCAGTGTTGTACCTGAACAAGTTCATTGAACGATCGTTCACAAACAATATATTTTTGACGAACGTGAACGACGCGTTCGCTTTTGCCAAATGAACAGGAAGTTGTGAACACGGTTATTCTGGCATTTATTCAACTGTGCTCTTATGTAGTTCACATTTTGTTCTCATCACGTTGTAATTATTGAGTCCTATAAGGCATAAAATGGGATCAAAACACAGCAGAGAGAGAGAGAGAGAGCGAGAGAGACAGAGAGAGACAGAGACAGAGACAGAGACAAACAGAGACAGAGACAGAGAGAGAGACAGAGAGAGAGAGAGAGACAGAGAGAGAGAGAGAGAGAGAGAGAGAGAGAGAGAGAGAGGTGCAGAGAGTTTTAGGGAGTTAAAAGAGTTAAATGTACAGAGTGGGACCGGCGACCGGAGCAGGTGTTGTCCCGTTCTTGGAAATAAACATTGAAAACGAAACTCACTGAAACCGCTCCTTGTGTTCTAAGAACCTGCAGAGGGAAGTTAACCCTGGGGGAACGTACTTACTTCTGCCCTGGAGGGGCGGCATTTTCCCTACTACGACTATGGTCAGCATAACGTCAGCAATAATACGTTTACAATAATAACACAAAAAAAAGAACGAAAAAGTTTATTTTGGGATCCATGAACTTCTAGTTCATAATTTGGAAGAATGAACGATGAACTGAACTAATTCATATTGAGTAACTTGAACTGAACTTTGAACTAGTTCCTAATCAAGGTGAACTTTCCCAACACTGACTGAGGGATAAAAAGAGTATATATGTAATTGAATTTGATTGGTGCTTCCTGCTTGACAGCACTCATGTTCATTTTTCAACTGCATTATGTTTCTCAAATATGAGGAAAATTAACATTAAAAACATGTATATCTCCATCCTTTTTTTTGGCTCTTACTTCTGATTTCCATCTGTTTTCGTAATTGTCTTCACAGAAAATAATTTTCTCTTTTTCTTGTCACGATAATGATTTCTTTCAAATTTTTATTTTCTTGTCATCGCTGAACTCGACCCTTGCTTTGTATGTTCATTCCTTTGACCTTTCCTGTTTTGTATATTTTGTTTGTATTAAATGAAGAACAAAAAGGCCCACTTTCTAAAGCAGCAGCTCCAAAGCATGATGGGTGATTGGAGTTGTCCTCGTTCAACTGAAATTACCTTTCATCGTACTTTGTTAGCTTAGCGCTGAGCAGGAGCAGCTTTGATGATGTGGAGAAACACTTGGGAAATGTGGGTCAACCCGACTCACTGAACACCACTATGACAGTCCAAGAAACAAATCCAAAACGAACAGTGCTTTGCATGAGACTGTAATGGATATACACAAAGCACAAGCAATATGCTTCATAAAAATTCTTAAGAAAACACTTGTGCGACCTCTCCTTTGTAACAGGACTCCACAATGTTAAAACCTTTAGTTTAGTATCTGTGACATTCATCAAATTTGATTTGAAACCAAGTCTCCAAACTTGAAAATCTTCCGTTCATATGAAGCAGCTTTAAAATTAATGTAATATCTGTATCAACACAATGTTCATTCTATATTTATGTAGAAAGGCCCTTCAGGACATTTGGACGAAGGTTTCAACCACTGCAGCAAAAAGAACATAAAATATATTAAAAGTAAGTATTTTCAAAGATAGATTTTAAATAGAAAAAGGTGAGATTTGCTCCTTGACTTCACAAATCAGCCAAGACCAACTACATCATAGGGATTTTAACCATTTTATGTACAGTATATAATAAATCACAAATAAAAGGTTTCATCTGAAACTATGCACTATTCATAATTATTCTACAGCCTCTAGAATGTTGTGAAAGTTCCCATTCACTTTGAATGGACGTTCCTAGCATTCTGTAGGTGGATTATATTGATAACCACCCACTGCCCCATTAACACTCTGCAGGTAGTTCGGCCACTTTGAAAGTACATATTCGTGCAGTTTAAAGTCAACACATAGGGCTAGCAGATCAGAGGCAGCAGCGCAACAAACGAGCCTCTACAGTGCCAGTGCAGTGTTGCTTAGGAACAACAATAACGTTCCAACTGGACTAGTTTTACTCGACAGAAGCCATCGTCTATATGAATAAATTCTTCATCATTTTGGTGAACAATTGTCTGTCTTTTCTCAAAATAAGCAGTAATAAACTGTAATAACCCGTAGAATAAGCAGGATAATGTATTGCCCACGTGTGACTATTGAAAAAAATTTGCCTTTGGGGCTGAACAATACCAATACCAACAATATGCTATTCTGCCTCATCATGATATATTTTTCTGACAGTCCTCCATGGGCAATATATCATCCCTAACAAATGTATGAAAACAGGACACAATGTCCATAATGCCACAGGGACCTTATGGCCCTTTTATAGTAACTTTTATTTAGTGCATCCTCATGGTGGGATCAATAAATTCTTATCTTGTCTTATAGTTCTGAAAGTGTGTCAGTGCTAATAACACTGGGGAACACAATTTATGTAGAGTTCAGTCTGACAGCTGTTTTTAACACATTTACGGGTACGGAATCCAAAACTGATCTCACTTTTTTATCACATCACATTTTTTGAACTACAGGATCCCCATTTTCTTAACCCTTTAAACTTCCAAGGGCTGGAGGTAGTCTCTCAAAAATGTTACCTTATTCATTTGAAAGGGGGGGGGGGTCCTGCCTTGGCGGAGGTTTGCGCTCTCAGAGTGTTTTTGTAGTTATGATCGGTTTCTATCTTGTCTTACTTGTTGACATGGGGGGGGGTAGGCCAAAAAAAAAAAAAAAGTCTGTTCTAACCCAAACTATCAGACCAGCAGGAAGGGAAAGTTGACTTGATTAACAGAAATAATATTTATTGCCCTTCTATTACTTATTTACCTGAACCTGAAACAATTGCTCTTGTTCTTCATTAGTCTCAACAGTCATTTAATCCCATCAGGGGCCTCAAACCCTGTCCTAATCCCCGTTTAA
The DNA here is from genome assembly GCA_020466265.1 of Siphamia tubifer. Lineage (NCBI taxonomy): Eukaryota > Metazoa > Chordata > Actinopteri > Kurtiformes > Apogonidae > Siphamia > Siphamia tubifer. The sequence continues at coordinate 16,111,089 of CM035792.1, read as the reverse complement.
TCAACTGCTCTTTACCCTTCTGCAGTCATCAGTGACAGGATTATCATTTAGGGAGACACATCTGTGGCCAATTCTCGATGCTTGCTGTTATGTGAATGACCCCATGAGATGATACAGGAGATAAACCCGCTGCATTGAAGTCTCCTTCGCACCTAATCCTCTCAAATCTCTGCTTGGAAACACTAAGACGTATCACATATCCACTAATCATTTTCTAAATTGTTTATTGAAAATACTCCTCGTCAGTTCGATAGCGTGTCCGAGGGGAGGCGAGCGTTCTTTACACTGACACTTGTTGCTCGGGGTCATGTGGGGTGATTGTTTCACCCACTGTGGATGAAAACGTATTTAAAGGAAAGAGAGGTTTGTTAATGGAAAGAATTATTAAATTGGTTTCTTTGGTTTACTGATTGAAAAAGCCTGAGCTGAAGCTGCTTTATATCAAGTGTCTCTCAAACAACAGTGAAAGCGCAGCCTGTTCCTGTGAACCTGGTACTTTACCCTCCATTAAATCAACAAACCATGACTACAAACCTCTTGTCTTGTAACAGTAAGGCTATTACAATTAATGAAACTAAGACTACAGCTACAGGCAAAGCACTGATGATACTAGAGCAGCTTAAAATGATTCAGTAAGAAAGTCTTTTTTTAAAAATCATTGAACAGAGTTTGGCAAATTTAACAAAATAATAGTGCAGTCATTTTATAAATAGGCAAACTGTGTTACCCCCACCCCCCAAAAGGGGAAGGAAGGATATTGTTGGTGGTTTGTTTGCATTTTCTTTGTTTGCCAATACTCCAAAAGCAAAACAACTGATTAAATTTATACCAATTTTGGTTTAGAAATGGCCAGAAAATATCTTATTATAATTACATTATTTTATTTACTGTACTAAGTATTGTTATTTTTATATGTATTTTTTCCCTCAATTTCCTAATAATGGGTGAAATTTCTAATATATATAACAGAAAAAAAACAACTATTAATTAAATTCATCCTAATTTGGGTGACTCATAATAGGAATTTCCTCATAATTTTAGGAAAAGTAGGTCAAAATAAAACATTTTACATTCTTTTTCTCTCTGATTTACACATTAGCAACATTTCACGTCTGTAAAAACATCCCTTGTGTTTCAGTTTACTTAAAACTTGAGATAATTGATACCATGACATCACCACATGCATAGACATCATGACAGACGCAGTGGAGGATCAAGGACAAACAAGTGACACAGGTTCTTATGGCATCTGCAGTGCTATAACATGTGCATGTTCTACCTTATGAGCAGAAGGTGTTTGATGACAATTGACAATTTACGCTAAGATCACAACTTCACATAATCCAAAGCACAGTATTTGACACAGGTAACACACCAATTAAAAGTGGTGCCAGTCATGATATCACACTTTATCAGCCAGCAGCAAAAATATTTCAATCGTGCAGCAACTACAACTATTGATTTTGGACATTAAATATTACTAAATATGGCTCATTATCATTAGAAATTTAAATTCGAAATCACAGTCCTGTCATATGAGCCCAGTTCTGGTCCGATTTTGGTCAAAGCTAAAGTAGTCCCAGCAGATTTCCTGGGGTCATGAAAATACAAAGTGTTTCTTCTAAAAACAGTATGTGTTCAAATGAGTGATTTATTTGCAAAACAAAACCATCAGATTAACAGGTATACTTGCATGAAGAGTATTGGGGACAAACCCAGGCATGTTAATCTGACATCAGATGATACAGTTTTCATGAATAATCTGAATGAAATTTGAATGTAAATGAGCTCATTGGCAAAAAGTTTTTTTTTTGCTGAGCAAATGACAGCATTTCAACTGCCGCCTCATCATTTCTTCTCTTATCATGTGGGTCATGAATCGTACTGCGTCTGACCCGTCACCTATGACCCATTCACCTTTGGAAACCCTATTAGGACTTAGATAACCCCAGTAACACCGCCACTCAGATCACTCACTTCTTAACCTCAATGCAGGAAAAAGTAAAAGGTTCCAGATACTCACTGATTCAATTAACAACCACCTTTCAACACAAGATTAATGTTCATGTTCATTCAGGACACAAGTTCCCTGTTCACCTTCTGTGCATGGGGTGAAAGGTTCAGAATAATTACCAAGACTAAAAAAAGAGGGGTCAAAAAAGTGAAGCTAGATGAGGTAATATGTTATTGTATGATGTATCCCTCCACCAAAAACACACCGGGCCTGTTTACATGAGACTTTAATTCCTGTTTAAATAAAGGTTAATTCCTCTTTAAGATGACCATATAAACACCTAATTCCACTTGAAAATTACTATTCTGAATTAAACTTAACTTTGCATAAAGTCACTGGTTTATTCCACTCTTAATTCTGAATTTGATCATCCCTATAACATGTAAACAGTTAATTCCACTTTGACATTATTCCTCTCATTCTGCACATCCTCCTGGTCTTGCTGTGATGACGCACATATTCTTCACTGTTGGCATTAGTTTGTTGATTTGGTCGAGCTGCTACTTTGTAATTATTACAAATATAAATGTAAAAATGTAGTACCTGTCCTTTCATGTTGATAGTTGAAATGAAAGCAAAACAGGAACTGAATTAATTTTCTTACAGTCGACATCCATACGTTAAGTGGGTGTTCTGTCCAATCAGAACCCTCTGTACCTTCAGCTCTTAAAGCCCAATTAACCAGAGCAGAATACACTCGTTTCCCATGGCAACCTGTATTTGGAATTAACATTTCCATGTAAACATGAAGGAAATAGGTTCAATTCTGAGTTATTTTATTCAGAATAAATAATTAGGACATGTTCTGGTATCATATCTGTTTTGCTCAGTTTGGATTAATTAAAAAAACATAGGTTTGTGCGGCTCAGTAAAATACATAATTATAATAATAATATTCCATGTTCAGTACTGTATGACTCAAACATGTCCAAAGTTGGTCCTTTTTAGCCTGATCATGTCTGTCAGATCCAGTGTAACCCAGGTCTCCTAATTACAATATGGGAAGTAATTGTGAAATGTGGTGACAGGACATAGTAAGATGACAGGTTATTTTATTTTTGGCGTGTGCCTGGACTACCTGACTACAGTAGCTAGTCATTTATATTATAAGAATAGGCGCATCAATCAGAAAATGTCTGAGATATAAAGGGGAGTAACATCAACAGACAGAGGAAGTAAGACATATGGCCGTAGAGTGAGCTGTGGGATGGACAGGAGGGAGTGAGATGGTTATTAACCATCTATCTGCTGTCCACCTTCATGTTCTAAGACATTTCTATGGATAGGGTTATGCTTTGGTTATAGATGTCTGGAGAGAGACAGAGAGAGAGAGAGAGAGAGAGAGAGAGAGAGAGAGAGAGAGAGAGAGAGGAGAGAGAGAGAGAGAGAGAGAGAGAGAGAGAGAGAGAGAGAGAGAGAGAGAGAGAGAGAGAGATAGCACTGCTCTACAATTTAAAAAAAAAAAGTAGATATGCTTCAGACATTAAATGTGCTAAATGTTACATACTTTTATATGATGGTGTGTTATTCCACATATATGCTGGTTTATGTACATGTATACAATGGATTTGTAAATATTCCACTAGATAAGAACCTGTAAAGTGAATGGATCATAATGTGCAGACAGTGTTTTGAAGTAGATCTGAGACCAATATTCCTTTGGACTAAAACATATTATCTTGTTCATTCTAATAATTTCACATTTTGACCTCAAATTTTGAGCCAACCAGCATTTAAGACTCGACTTTGTTTATCAGTAACACACATATGATAACATTTAATGAGTTTTATTCGAGAAGTATTTTACTTGTAGACCAGTATAGTTGGAGAATATCGATATATAGCATCAGAAGAGGGATTCTTTTAGGAATCAAAAATTCAACTATTTCTGAGTCTATCAGACTGTGCCCAGTGGGTAAACCTTTTGGTGGAGAGAAAAAAAAAAAAAATCAAAAAAAAAAAAAAATCAATGCAATTCACTGCATCCAAAAAAAAACAAAAAAAAAAAACAACTTTGGATTTGTCTTAGGCATTCTTATTTTTCCATGACTGATGTTGTATACTTTACATGGTGGAATAAGGAAACTGCCAACAAGAACAGCTGCGCAAATGTATCCGAATAGAATGTTCCATGACATTGTTTCGATGAGGTGATTGATTTCTGTGTTACAGACAGATCGGACCAATACGTTATCCCCCAAGTTTCACAATGTTTCAACTGTACAATCACGCAGGTCACAGGTTGAACTCTGACAGTTATCTCTCTTCTCTCGGTTTCAATTTCTGCTGTCATGCTTTAAAGTCATTACTGCGGATCTTGCCAAAAACAGACACAGCGCTCACTGCATCCATGTGTCGTGTTCCTTACATTGCCCACATCACAGTATCTCAAATGATGCACGACCCCCCCCACACTCTTTGGCTTCGCCCCATCATTTCATGCAACATCTGGCGCTGTGGGGCTGGCTCACAGCTCCAGTGGAGGTTTGTGTCACTGCACGCTGCAACACATCTCTTACCGGACCCTCCGCGAGTCCAAGACAGATTACACTGGCAGGCCTGTGTGTGCATGTGAGTAGACCGAGATGTTCATCATACATTAAAATCTGTCCGCAACTCGGCAGGATGCGAAAGAGGCTCTTTTCATTTGGTGGAAGAGGAGGGCTGGTGTGCTCTGGTTTGTGTTTCTGTGCATGGAGAGGAATGGCTGAACACATTTCAAGACTATGATGCACTGCAGCATGGAAAGAGTTTGCTCCTGTGGTCACATCTTGGTACAAGCAGAGTTGTGATTCATGGTTATTTTGCACACGTTTTGGCTAGACTACTGTAACACAGGAAAATTCATATTGATTTAATCTTATCCTTTCGTTTCCTCCTGTGAGCGAGAATGTGGAGAGGGAAAGATAAAGCTGAAAATAAATAAATAAATAAAGGTTTTCTGAAAACTTTTGCCAATAACTTCTATGCAGGGATATCACTCGTAGTCAAGTTTATCAAATCAAAGTCATTTCTTAAACTGATAAGTACCATCGAATAAAATCTTAGAAATCAGACCTTCCAACAGTAGGGGGAGACTGGGGACAATTCTAACATTTTTTATTAATGTTAAAATACATTCATTTGTACTTTTAATATACCATCACAGTTTAAATTATTGTCAAATACAAAGTTACAACTTACCCCAGTAGTGGGGTAAGTTGTAACACTACCAGGGGATGGTTGTGACAGTTTATTATACTTAAAGATCCACACTAATAATCAGAAGGAAGAACTGGAATGAATTATAAAGAAGGAACAAGATAAATCTAAGAATACGAAAACAAGTGTTGCCAGGCACGATAAAGCCCACCCCCATTGCACACATTTTACCTGATTTGCCCCATCTCTTATTACAAAAAGATGTTTTTCGTGACTGTGACCTTTGACCTACATTCACCAAAATACAATGAAATCTATTATGGATGACCTCGCACCTTTCCTGAAAATGTCATAGAAATTGGTAGTTTTTGCTGAAAAACAAACAGACCAACATTATCAACCAACTCACAAACCAAAAACAGTACCCTTGTCCCCTTCAGGGAGTGGGGTAATGATAAAAACAACTAAAAAGTGCAAGTTAAATACAATAAAACATACTATAAAATAAATCAATATACTGTATAAAGCACAAAATAAATAAAATGCAGATCTATGGAACAATCAACAAACCACTTTTGAACCTATTAACCATTTAATCAGAAACAGTTGCGTCAAATGTCCCCGTCCTTTCCTGGGGTGCAGAGGTATCATGGGCCCTAAATCTACATTATTGACATTTGATCCACACTTCCTTTAGCCATGAATTATCAAAGTGCTCCAAGCATAAAATATCAACAGTTGTAACACTTTTTAAGAACCATTACATTCATCCCCAACCCAGGCAGCCATTAAAAAAGCTAACCGTTATTAGCATTTAGCTTCATAGCTAGCACTAATGTAACACAAGAAATTAAACTAGAGAAACTACTAATTGCACTTATGGAAGTAAAACAACCGTATCTGCAACACAATGGACACTATGTAAAAAATATTTATGGTGAATTTTTTTCACTTTCTTACCTAAAAAATCGCTTATTTTTTCCTACAAAACAGAGCTTTTATGCGAGGGAAACTTTGGAAGTGGGCGTGGGCTATATTGATGACATCACCACGGCTCTTTCTTGATTGGTCAAACAGAGTGTTACAACTCTCCCCGGTCTCCCCTGCTGTGCTGTAGCTACAAAGAATAATTACACACAGCAGTTGTGTTCAGACAGATAAACACTAGCGTTTGTTTAAATGACAAATCAAAAGAGCATCATCTGTTAAGTGTATGCTACATAACTCTACAAAGCATCTGGTTTTTTTGGTCTTTTTTTATTTTTTTCTTTCGCTCTGCATCTGTATTTTCTTAGGTCACTTTCACTGCTCTCATTAATCCATTTTCAAACAACTTCAAAACGATGTTTGCCGAAAAACTCTCGTAGCCATAGAGCAGCAAACAACAGATGTTCGCACCTCCAATCAGATCAGACCTTTTTTGCTGCTCAAGTTGAACTGAAAGAAGATTTAAGACGTTATAATATGCCAGGTGGGTGGAAACTAAACACATTTTCACTGTCATTTCACGACATAATCTCAAAAAATACTGACTTTATTCCAGAAGTGGGAAGTAACGAAGTATAAGTACTTTGTTACTGCACTTAAGTAGAATTTTTTTTAGGTATCTGTACTTTATTTCACTATTTATTTTTCTGGAAATGTTTTACTTTTCCTCCCTACATTTGTTGATAAATATCTGTACGTTTATATTTTACATTCTCTGAATAGACTTGTTACTTTTTCAAACTAAACAAATGTGACCGTGTGAAAAATAACTTCAGAGGGAAAATCAGTTGAAGAGATAAACGGGAGTTTCTTTTATCTAATTAAAGTGTTTATTTCTCAGAATTGTGACTTTATATTATATATTTTTTTAATCTCCTAGTTCTATTTACAGCATAATTAAGATGTTTGATCTCACAATTATGACTTTTTAACCTCATAATTATGCTTTTTTTAGAAATATATTTAGGAATATTTATGAAAAAATCTCATATTGATGACTTTCTTTAATCTAAATTGTGGCTTTTTTCATAAATTTCCTGCTCATACACACAAAACTGAGTACTGTGACCATTATTTATAGAGTAACTCACTTTTAAAGGCTTTAGTTTTAGATACCTTTGAAACTTTTATGAGTTTTTCTGGTTAAATTAAATTATTTCATTAATGGCAAACAATACAGTTTTACTTTTGTACTTTATTACAATAGAGAAGTTGTACTTTTTCTTCCACAAAACTGTACTTCTACTTAAAGTAAGTAGAGAATAGGAGTATTTTTACCATCTCTGCTTTATTTTAATTCACTTTAAGCTTCTGTACTTGCATCTGTGTCACATCTTTAACAACTGATTTTTTATTTATTTTTTATTTTTTTTTAACTGACATTTAGCCTGTTTAATGCCATGGTTTGCCTTTGTACGTGCAAATACTCCACCAAAACATAACCGCACCAGTGCTACATTGTTGGCTTACCACCGCTGAGATGATTGCAATTTGTTTAAAGAAATACAAACAAGCCAAAGAGTTTTCCTCCCTGTTCCAGAATGATAATGGCTTCAGTCAGACCTCTGTTGGGAGCTGGCACAAGTCGAAAATGAAGTGTGGAGAAAGGTCTGGCTTTGCAGAATAGAAGTTGATACGTGCAGTAAATGCTGCAGTTCTGCTTTTAGACCTCACAGGCTTCACTCCATTGGTTGCCAGTGCATTTTAGAGCTGATTTTAAAGTCATTTTATTGCTTTTTTAAAAATGTTTGAATGGCCTTGCCCCCCCTCCTACCTGTCTGACCCCGTCCACCTCTCCTGCTCTCAGGTCAACAGATCAGCTGCAGCTTCTGGTTCTAAAAACTAAAAAAAGAAACTTTGTGGGGATTTAATTGGATTTTCTGTTTCTGCGTCAAAGCTGTGGAACTAGTTCCCTTTAGAAGTTACACAGGCGCAGTGTCTGCCTGGATTTAAGTCACATCGAAAATGCACTTTTAATCACTGGCTTTTAATCAATGAGTATGTTTTATTTTTTGTGTTATTCTTAGATTTCCTCTCCTCTGTTATTTGTACCAGATTTGAATTGGTCATTGCATTTATGATGGGTGTATTTTTGTGTTCTTAGCCCACTGTGTATCTTGTGTTATTACTGTTTTACTAATTTTCCCCTTGTTTTATGATTGGTGTATGGTACTTTGGCCAACTGTAATGTGTGGTTTCTGTTTTTATTTTTTATTCTTTTTAACTCTACTGCTGTTTTTATGTCTTTTTTTATCCATTTTATTTTAATATTTAGCATTTTTTACTCTTCTGTATGACACTTATTAATTGTACTGTACTGCTGTTTTATATCCTTAATCTTCATGCATTTTGGTTTTTATTTATTTATTCTTTAATTGTTAGTGACTATGGAAAAAAAAGTACCTACCAAACACATTAACATAATGCAAATAGGAGTGCTTTATAAATAGAGGTACAGTACGGTATGGTATGGTATGTCTTCCTAACTTTGTACTTCCTACTCTTTTTCAACCATGCAAAATTCAGACTGTATTTGAGCAGAGATTCAGTTCATTTAGATGTTATTACATTTTTCTAATCTTAATTTGCATAGTTTTGTTTTGTTTTGTTTCTATGTATGATCGAAATAAATCAATCAATCAATACCTGTTATCAAGCACATTTGTAAAACTTGGTAAAGAAATAAAGTTGCAGGTTTTACGCAGGGGCACTCTGTCTTCTATAAAATCTGAAGTATACCTGCTGAAAACTGACTCATTTATAGTCATCAAACCACCATTTGTAGTTACCCAAGCCAACTGACCATCATTAATCATTGTGAAAAGCATCGGTATCATCCAGTATGCCACTGAGGTTGGACGGCTGGTGCCAATAAATAAGCAATACTACCAATCCCTCATGAAATTATTCCTGAAATATTACCCCTTGTGAATGAATTATGAACATTTGCCAAGCCTGTTGAAAAGTGGAGATGGAAAAATTAAGTTGGAAACTTCATGACAGGGACAGACGAACACAGAGTGGACGCTGAGATTTGGTCGATTTCTGTGGTTTGGATGGAAACGTAAGTGTGGAGGAGGAGACTCTACATCACAAGTATGTTCTATTATTTCTCATTCAGCAGAGAAGTGCATGTGAAGTTTAGTTCCGAGAACCTGAAGTGAGCCGTTCCATTACAGTTTGTTCCTTCGCTGGACTTAAATCATGGAACTTGAATGTAAATATGTCGAGATTTGAAGTCGGACTTCACAAAGCATGGACGCAACAGACTCTAAGTAGCTTTACAGGCGATGAAAATCCTTATTCGGATGAAGTCTGATGAAGTCTGTCAAAACAACAGCAAAATAAAAATCGTGGACATTAAACTTCTGACATGTTCAAACATACAAATCAAGTTGTAGAGATGATTGTGCGAGATATATGAGAGCATGCAAAGAAATACTGAAACATACTTTAGTGATGCCGTTTCCCAGCAGACATGGTAAAAGTACTCCCATTCTGTACTGAAGTAGAAGTACAACTTAATCAAGTCAAAAAGTAAAACATGCATTTTTGTTATGAATGAAACAAAGAAGACAGAAGCAGCAACATTAGAAAAGTTGAAAAATTATCCGTTAATATAACTTTTAAAAGTGAGTTACTGTGTAGATAAAGATCACAGTACTCAGTTTTGTGGTTAGGAAAAAAAGTCAGAATTGAGTTAAAAAAAAAAAAAAAAAAAGCAGAATTAGGAGATTAAAAGTCAAACTTGTCAGAGAAAAGGTCATAAATGTGAGCTAAAGTGTCAAAATAATGAGATATAGTACTCTAAAGATTCTGAGATAAAGTCACAATCATGAGATAAAAGTCAGAATTATGAAATATGAAGTCAGTTTCTCTGCTCCAATGATTTTCCTTCTGAAGTGACTTATTTAAATACTGTCACATCTGTTTAGTTTGAAAAAGTAAAGAGTCTATTCTGAGAATGTAAGGAGTATAAAGTACATATATTTATATAAATGTAAAGAGTATAAAGTACAGATATTTATATAAATATAAGGAGTATAAAGTACAGGTATTTAATAACAAATGCAGGGCATAAAAAAAAGTAAAGTACAGATACCTAAAAAAATCTACTTAAGGACAGTAATGGAGTACTTTTACTTCATTACTTCCCAGCTCTATTGCCCAGTGTATGATTTCTGATAAATGTTGTGTAACTGATGATGTTGATGGACTTCTCGTGCAATCAGAGTTCGATCATTTTTGGAACTGGGACCAAAATAAATCAGAAACAACTCAGTAGACTGTATGTGGCGTCTCTGTCTTTTTTTTTTTTTTTTTTTTTAACACTTGCTGGCTCATTCAGATTTGAATCAACACCTCCATCATTTTTGCGTTTGCTAGTGCTGTGGGCCTGTGAAATGCATTGTGGTTTAAGGTTGTGGAGGCCTGCACTATGTCAAAACCAGGTGGTACGTGTCTTAATGCAACATGGTTCATCGTAGGCATTCCAGCTCGGGCCATCGATCAAACTCGGAACGGGGATCCATTGAAACCGAAAAAAGGAATTATTTATGAGGGGAGCGAAGTGACATACATTAACACTGACACGTCTTTATCTTTAAAATATCCTGACGGGGGGGGGGGAGGGGCAGAAATGTGGGCATATCAGACGCTGTGTCAGTGTTTGATAGAAGAATCTTGATGGATGATTCTTTAATGTGGTCGATGGCTCCTGCAGACTAAATCCGAAAAAGGAGGAATTTTAGCTCACGTCGTTTTCTCTCCGTTTTCTGACAGTGGGAGCAGTGGGGTAAAAGTCTATTCTGCGAGTGGAAACTTCACCTCATGCGCAGATAAGAGCGATGGGGGAGGGAGGGAGGGGTGAGCGGAGGGCGATGGAAGTCTGCAGCTGGAAGACATTACAAGTACCAGTCATCCTTGCTGGAAAAGAAATAGACAAGGAAGAAAAAGAAGAAACAAGAAAATAAGAGACAACCTTCAGATATCCTCAGATGTTATTTATTAGAAAGGAGTAACCCCCCCCCCATACACACACACACACACACACACACACACACATACACACACCCCACCCCACTCCGCTCATTATTGGATGTGCTTCTTGCCTGGAGACTGAGTTGTGTTGGATTCAGTCGTCTTTATGATGTGCTGTGACTCAATAAAGATTTGACAAATGCTTTCCTTCATTACCACCGTTTCATCATGTTAATTATGTTGTGGCCGGAGGTCAGCGGACCTTCAGGATTTGGACAAACGCCAACTGTAAAAAACACTTCATTAAAAAAAGAAAAGAAAATTGTATGTATGTAAATGTAAAAAAAAAAAAAAAAAAAAGATAGAAAGAGAGAAGCATCAGTCTATATCCACCTTTGGGAGTTTTATGCACTCAGTTTGATTTATTTTACATGTTTTTGTTGATAAACTAACCGTTTCTTTTTTTATCATTTACATTTATCTTTTTTTTTTTTTTTTATCGTATCCTGATGATTTTGTCTGTTATTATTATTGTCTATTAATATTATTATATACACATGTACATTACAATTTACAAACCACAGTGGATGTACAAATACACAACACATTAATAGGCATCTGGAACAAAAATTCAGACATTAAATGTGTTAAATCTTACTTTCAAAAGAAGAATTACAACATTTTTTATCCTGTTAATCTGAACACTTTCAAACGGTTTGTTCCAAATATATGGGCTGAATTAGGAAAGGAAAAGAAAAAAGTTTTCAGTTCCTGATGCCTGGATTAAGCTTCAGTCTGAGCTTCATCTACAAACACTGGTTCATTTGATCGATTTAAAGAAAGCATTAAAAGTATAGAATCAATACTGTTAGACTGTGAATGTTTCGATTGATTGCACTGCTCTACAATTTTATAGAAAGTATCTTCTTCAGACATTAAATGTGTTAAATATTACATGCTTTAAGATGAATTAGAAAACACATTACTTTAGTTCTGGTTAGTTCATGTTTTTAATATATTTGATGATGTGTTATTCCACATATATGGTGGTTTACGTACATTTATTCTACGGCCCTCTCACTTTGAATGACGTCAGTGGGCGGATTTTTTTGCCCATGGCAACGGGTTTTGTCACTTCAGATTCACTGTACCATATCACTCCGCAGGTAGTTTGGCTACTTTTAAAGTAAATATTAGCTTCTTTGTAACTGCTAGCTTATCCAATGTTAACCTATCCTGATGTTATCCTGCCCACATTCAGGAAATCAGGGGAAATTGCCGTCCTCATCTCATACAGAATCTCCAGGGCCGTAGTCAGTATTTTACCCCGGGGTTAACTCCTTTATGCTGGTTTTTAGAAAACAAGGAGCGGTTTCAGTGAGCTTCGTTTTCAGTATTTATTTGCAGAAACGGGACAACACCTGCTCCGGTCGCCGACCTGACTGTGTACATCCGTCTTTCTCTTTTCTCCGCCCATGGATCACATCGAACCCTTTGGTGGGCTGATTTTGGCCCACGAACTGTATGTTTGACATCCCTACTTTAGACTGACCATTTAAGTACATGTCTTTGAATTGTATACGACTAGCCAGAGTGCCTATAGAAAACCCATACAGACACAGGAAGCTGCTAATGATAACCACTGCACTTCCACAAAAGAATTGTCTATTAAAAAAAAAAAAAAAGATGCTTCAATAATTTCTAGACATTTGTGTTTGAGGTAAATGTTATTTCTCAATCATAGCAACCAAAGCAGATTTCTGATGTTTTTTTTTTTATTTATTTAACTTAAGTGAATGTTCTTTGTTTTATTTGGGTCATTTTTTAGCTATGTCTTCCATAGTCTCAGTAATTTGTTTCACTACATCCCTCATGTATATTGAGTGTCTTTTAATGGACTGTGTGGTTGCACTGAAGGCGGAAGCCCAAAACAAATTTCCCTACATTATGGCTATAAAGTGAATTCTTAAATCTTGATTGGCTTTTAGTTTATGTAACCTTTGCTATTAATACAAAATGCATATTGACTTTCTTCTTTTAACATTCTTCGAAATATTTTTGCATTTGTCCATTTCACTATAATTTCATGGCAAATTAGTGTCTTTTACAACCATGCTATTTTAAAATTGTTCCAGTGAATCTGCAGATCGGCTGACAGTAGTGATCTCTGGGCAGTTATCATGTGTAGAAACATGTAATTACAGATATATGGAGCTGAGCTGTGCTGAAAAAAGCTTATTTTTTACTAGAAAAGTGAAACTGCACTATGTAGACCGTATGATTTTGCAGTATGAATATACTCGGTTGTAGTACAGGACATTACCAAACCTAAACCGGCAGAAAATAAACAAGGAGCAGTCAATTGCGTGTAAAAAGGAAAGTGTAAACAGTATAAGTGCAGAAACACATGTATGGGAGTTTAACGTTGATATACGATTCTGGTCAAAACCTCGAAAACCAACATCATTTAATTGTAATTTCACTGTAGAAGAGTTGAATGGAAGCAAAACAAAACTACAGACATGAAAAGGAATGTTATAAATATACATGGCAGAATATGCATTGAAAATTTAAAGGAATATTTTATTTATTTAAAATGGATTTGTGCATTTTCAAACATCCCCCTGTGGTCTACATAAACTGTAAATGCTCTGTTTGGGTTTGATTACTTCATTAATTCAACTCTACAGGTCCATCTTGACACCAGGAGCACTGGCCAAAGGTACAACACTATACACATGTAAGAAAGCAGAGAGGAAATATGTAGGTTGAAATTCCTTAGATGTTTTACCCTTTAGAATTGTTTAAATAGATGGAAATTATATAATTAATCATTACTAAATAGTTTGGCATTTTTAATTATAGTTTACACTTATTTAGCATTGACTTTTTTTCTCAAATTGACTTCATTTTAATTTGCTAGTTATTAGTTTTCCTTTTTTTTTTTCTTAAACGCTTTGTTTTAGTTTAGTTTTTTCATATTGATTTAAGTGTTGTCATATCTTTCATTTTCCTTGCCACCATATTCACAGAAATCCCATACAGGACTCTGCTTCTTTCTCCTAACTTTAGTTACATGAAATTCTCCATAATTTTTAAGTAAAAATTTTAGGTGTGTGTGTAGTTAATGCTGTCACTGAATCTTGACAAGTTCTATTGATTCTAAATTAAATGGAATACAATTGTTGTGTTTTCTGTAGATCCACTGGGATTTGTAAATTATGATGCACATGTATACAACACTACTACAGTACTAATAATAATAATAATAATAATAATGTGTGTGTGTGTTTGTGTCCGCAGAGACATATCATGCTATAACTCAATGAATACTTGAGATATCACCATGAGATTACATGGTCATATACATATAGGTAATGTGTATCAGATGCAATGATCCATTTGAGTAAAGGTTAAAGGTCAAGGTCACAATTAATTAAAATGTCAAAATCACATTATCGGTGATAACTCAAGAACTCACAGAACTTTCCGATTGGAATGGAGATTACTACAATTCTCATCATTGCTGTTATTACCTACCCTTTTGAGATCTCTGGAGGTCAAAGGTGACATGTCGCAAAATTAACTTCTGTAACACTGTTTTGTGTGTCAAGCATAGACACATCACACTATGATTTAATCAATACTGGATATATTATCATAACATTAGACACACTAATGCATATAGACATATAAATTATCAACATTGCAAAAGGTCAAAGGTCAATGTCGCATTGAGCAGAAAGGTCAAAATCACATTATTGGCTGTGATTCAAGAACAGGTTGTCATAGAAACTTGAGATTGGCACAAAACAAGGGCGAGATTAGGCATTCTCTGAATACTTGTTTATGCAGTATTTGATTTAAACACTTCTAAGAATTGAGTTTGCTTTATCAGTAATACACATAAAATTTCACTAGTTTTATTCCGGAAAGGATTTTACTTGTGGACCACTACATTCTGCAGTTAAAGATACTGGACAAGACAGGTTTATAACAAAAAAAAAAAAAAAATGCATGTCCATAGAAACAAATGTTGGAAATGATCCACTTAAATGCCTTACATTATAACCTGACATGTTTTATATCCTGTTGGGAACAGTGTGACCAAATATGACCAGCCTGGTGAGAGTCCGTCTGAATTAGCCTGGAACGGAACATGTCAACATGGTTGCAGTCCTTTGAAAAGCTCCATGTTTCCACACTTTACTCTCTCGCTCTCTCTCTCTCTTTCTCTCTCTCTCTCTCTCTATGGTTGTACAGGTTATCCAGATGTACCCACAAAGCACTGGAGCAGGAAGTTTAACAGCCACACTGATGATGAGGAAGCGTGCGTGGGTGCGACAGCGCTCTGGTGTGGGAGCTCGTACACTTTGTAACATTCTATAATGTTGAAGTCCTGTTAGAGGTTCAGCCATCAGCTTCATTTCCTCACAGGCCAGAGCACAGACAGGTGAAACCATGAACCTCGTGTGAAAACCCTCCATTTTTATGCAGTCTGACATAAAAGCCAGCTGCAACACAAGTGGCTGTTGTTATGGACAATACTTTTACAATATGACTGAAATCACTGGGATTCAACTGCGGCACATTCGACCATTTGCCTTGACACCAAATAATCTGTCCTGGTAAAGTGTGCACATGTTTAACACAAAGTTTAACCCCACAAAGGTAATAAAAATGGGCAGCTTTTAATGCAATAACCCACAAATGTATTAAATATCCCACAAATGTCCTACATACATTTCCTACAGTGTATTACATTTGTCGGATGGCACAATCGCTACCTTCCAAAATTATCATAACTTCCCATTATTCCTGTTATGTTTGTGAGTTTAACAAGATTTTCCAATAGAATATGTAGAAAGAGGTTCCAAGTGTTGTTGGTTGAAGACTTCTTAAAGAAGTAAATATGTAGTCTACAAGGTATTTCTGTATGAATTGAAAAAAAATATAAATATATATAGTTTCAGAGAAATAATAATAATAAAAATAAAAATGGATTAGATTTATACAGTACTTTTCTATGGAATGCCTATTCAAAGCACACAGTGGATCCATTATTCATTCACTCTCCCATTCACACTACATATCGTCTCGTCATCTGAAAACACTTTATCCTCACTAGGGTCTGTGGGGGTCTAATCCAGCTACAATGGGTGAAGGTGGGGTACACCCTGTATGAGTCTCCAGTTCATCTCAGGGCTGAACATATATAGACAAACAATCACTCTCACATTCACACCTATGGACAATTAACATTAACCAATTAACCTATTAGTGCATGAGGAGAACATACAAACTCCACACAGAAAGGTCTGGTGTGGGAATAGAACCAGGGTCCATCTGTCTGTGAGGCATGAGTGCTAACCACTGCACCACTTTATTTATTTATAACCAGGCAAGTCATTAAGTACAGATTCTTATTTACAATGACGGCCTGCCAAGAGACCACAGTCACTTAGGGGAAAGAGTAGAGGGCTGCAAACTAACAGACAAAAAAAATTATATAAAATGATGGTTAAAAAAAAAAAAAAAACATGCAACAGACAACAAACACTTCAGAATGAGAAGTCACATAAAACACAGTCAACAGCAACATACAACACTCATACTGGAGGACAGGGTCTGGGGGGGGGTTCACATATACTGGGGGACAGGGATGTGTGGCGGCCATATTGGAGTGGCTCACTTGTTAAGGAGTTTCCACTGTTTTCATGCTCAGTAGTTTGACAGTCGAGTCAAGGGTGGAGGAAATCACCTTTCATAAGTAACTATTACATATTTGTTTCATACTGCAAAGAAGCTTACACAGAAATGTTAGAAGCTTGATATTTTTGACGTACACATTCCATTACATAAAAATCATTGAAATCAAGCGGGATAAAAGCACCCTCTTGCTTTGTTTACACACATTACCAAGTAGCGCTCCAACATGATGGTCAGATACATGCATGCAACACATCATTAAGAGATATGACGTACTGCATCTATCCTTGATGCAGCTGGCTTGTAAAAATACTATGAGAAGAAAATGCCCTTACATTTGTGTCCTATGACATAGATATTGATGGAAAGCATAAAACTCAGCCAAACATGATGTTTAACTACTGTGTATGAAGGCCTCTGATAGTAGTAGTTATGTTGTTACAGTGATAATGTTAAAAAGTATTCCCATTAGTTTCCCTTTAAAGACCACACACACACACACACACACACACACACACACACACACACACAGGTCATACTGATAAATGCACCATATAAATAAAGAAAGCGTCAAAATACATCAGCTTCGTGGGTGTTTTTACTGACACTACCTCAACAATGGGCTTTACATCTACAACAGTCCTTATATGGTTCCAAACCGCACCATCATCCTCTGTTCAAGCCTTTTATAAGAGACATTTTTTCCACACTATTAGTGAAATAAAAAGCTATGAATGCACAAACAACACCTTCCCTACTGCACTGAGCAGTCCAAAGCAAAGCTTCATTGTCAGTTAAGATTCCAACTTTGCTCAATTGTCTTCATCAAAACTTAAAATGAGTGACGTATGCATCTACAATTACACAGATCACACAGAGAAGGGGACGCTTTGTCGTCAACTACTTAACTAAGCATAATAGCAGTAGATTTAGCATCATGAGATCAGCCTTTGGAAGCGCGCCAGGCTTCAAGTGTAGCGCCATAAATTCAGAGTCATGCTGAGAATGATCAAGTGTGGTGCGAGGGGCAGCTCCACATCCCGATATTTATGAGCGCAAACTTCCAGGACATGCAGAGGTGGGACGTAAATAAGTACTTCATTACTCTACTTATATATATATATATATATATATATATATATATATATATATATATATATATATTAATTTCTTAATTTATTTATTTATTAGTATCTGTACTAAAATATTTACTTTTCTGGCAACTTTTTACTTTTCTTCCTTACATTTCTTCATAAATATCTGTACTTTATACTCCTTACTATTTTTTTCCTCATATTTAAACATTTCTTATCTTGTATTTATGACTTCATATATCATAATTTGAACGGTTTATCTGATCATTTGGTCATTTTAATGTCTTATCTCATAATTTTTTATTTTTTTACATCATATTTATGGCTTTATTTAATCTCATAATTATGTCTTTTTTTTTTTAAATCTCATATTTATGTTTTTGTTTTTTTTTTGTCATAATGATGATTTTTTTTTTGTCTCAATTGTCACCCCCCCCCCCCCATTTTCCCTAAATTTTCTGCCCATACCTACAAAACTGAGTGCTGTGACCTGATTAACATTCTCTCCACAGTAACTCACTTTTTTTATTTTTAGATACTTTTGAAATGTTTCTGAGTTTTCATTCATGGCAACAACAAAAAAAATGCAGTTTAATATATATTTTTTTATTTTATTACAGTTTTTTTTTCTTTCACTTCACTATAGCCTGGTAAAAGTAGAAGTACTATAGCAGTATTTCTACTTTTACCAGAGTATTTTTCACACAAGTAGCTGTACTCCTACTTAAGTACAGAATGAGAGCACTTTTACCACCTCTGAGGACATGGATATATTCAGCGACTTGTACAGCGCTACAGTGGTTTGTACAATTCCACTTTTTGAGGGGACTTATGTACGTCTCCTGCCAGATTTTTACCGTCGTACTTAAACAGCGACCACGGCGAGGTCAACATCTCAAGACGCTCTACGAACAGTCTGGGGGATAAGGCCCACTTGGGAGTCTGCTTTATGACACTAATGTAAGCA
This sequence comes from Siphamia tubifer, assembly GCA_020466265.1. Taxonomy (NCBI): domain Eukaryota; kingdom Metazoa; phylum Chordata; class Actinopteri; order Kurtiformes; family Apogonidae; genus Siphamia; species Siphamia tubifer. The sequence continues at coordinate 16,092,197 of CM035792.1, read as the reverse complement.
TAGTATGAGTCAGGTTTTATGTTTTCTGACATCATGGGCCAGTGTTATGACTATGGATGCTTGTGCCATGCTGAACCCCCTTATTCAGGCTGGAGACCACAATCTGTCTAAACTTAGAATAAAATAATGTGGAAATTACAGACTAGCAGACAAATCTAAAATAGCATGTAATTATGGCAGCACAAGTATTGGTATCAATCTAGCTTGATAAGCTACTTTGTAAAATTACATTACCATGAGGTTTGTTTGGCCAAATATCCAATCATAAGGCCATACTCCCGCTAAAACCAGCTTCAGTATCATACTTTCACCTTAGTCATAGTAAAGGAAATTAAGCTTTGCAAAATGATATGGGTATTTTAATGTTGATTCTCATGCCTGTCTGGGACTCAGAGTTTTGTGTGCTATGTTAACACTCAAGTCAAGGTTTTGTGCAGTGCAATTGTCTTGAAAGTTGACAGGCCTACACTAATATGACAAATGGAAGAAAAACTCGACCCAAACCATCGTAATAAGGTCTCGTTCCACCACATGTTTCCTGAACTGCTTCAACGCTTCTTGGCTTTGGTTTTTCTCGTCTGTAATTTCTACTGGAGGGATGGAGACAATTCTAACAACAACAAAAAATATATATATTCCTTTATTTTCTGCTCTGATGGCGGAGGTCTACAGCGTTGTCCGACATCTGTGTTCAGGCCCTGTCAGATGATTCCCAAACCCAAACCAGTTTGTGTTTGTCTTTTGCGTAGGGGTGTTTTCATCCTGAAACACAGCATTACTTTTAGGTTTTACGTTGTACTTTGTCTGCTGCAAAACAAAACTTGTAGCTCAACAACTGATGTCCAATAGTTTATCTCAAGTTCATGCTACTTTATATTTCTCCAGCACTCGGGTGATACTAATTTAAATAACAAAGCTCCTCAGAGGAAGGAAATGAATAGTGGCAGAATCAACTCATTGACACATTACTGCTGCACCTGCATATTTTAGACTTATAATAAAGTCAATTCAATGTCATTTGTAGAGCTCCTAAACACAACAAGATTGCCTCATAGGGCTTTACAGTCTAATTTGTTTGTATTTAAACTTTCATCTGCCATGACAGGAATTGCGGTTCAACTAAATTTCATTGTACTGTACAATCAAGGATTCAATTCAATTCAATTTCTTGTTCATTTTAAGGCCTTGTGCAACTAAACATACATTTGTTTGGACAAATATGGTTATACAAATAGCCCATGGAAAATGTATAGATATGAGTTTTGAAATGAAACGTGTGTCTTTTTGATAATAACCACCATCCCTTCAGTTATTGTATCATTTTACTAACAAAAAAAGTGCTTTTAGGCATTCAGTGTTTTCTTTTCTGTCTGTTTTAATTACATGATACACACAGGAGTTAGTATTTGTTTGCACAGTCTTCGTTTTTGACAGTCTCTATATGGTCTATATGATGGTGTATAATCATACGCAATGAAAAAATTTAACAAATTTAAAACATCTTGCCACTGACCTGGTGACAGTGAACTGTGTGAATGAATGCCACAACGTGATAAATGTTTTAAGACCCTGTAGGAGTGACTTTTACTAGCTTGTGCAAATCAACCCACACAATGTAAAATAAAATGTATTTGATATCCCTGATCTGAGCTTCAAACTGAACAAACCTAACAAAGAGCCTCTTTGTTTATATATATTAAAAAAAAAAAAATTAAAAAAGGACAAGAAGAAGTCCTAGATGTGAAAGATGCATATTTTGATGTGGGTGGGCTCGTGGCTTCATGCAAAATTACATGTATTCAGTGCAGCCGCCACTCACTGTGAACCTATAATGGTGTTCTTGTACGTTAGTCTAACATAGCACTTTGTTAAATCTTCTGTCTGGATAGAACCACTTCCTGTTGTTTGCCTCGAGCAGACCAGGCTCAGAGATCATGATCTTGGATTATATGGTTCCTCCATCATTACATGAATATATTAGGTACTAAGGCTTCCACATTCAAGATAGAAAACTGATATGTAGGGTCACTGTGGTTTAGACTTGGGGGTACATGTAGCAGGATCATTGCGTGCAAGGTACAAAACTAAATTATATGAAGTGTAGATACGTTTACTACTGTAAGGGAAGCCCAAAGATGTTTGTTTCTATCTTTATCTAGCTTTTATATATGATGACACAGTTTACCATAGCTGTGTATTTTATTAACCCTCCTGTTATGTTCATTTGTCAGGAACAGCAGTGGTGTTGCTAGGTCAATTTGACCTAATGCAGGTTGAATTATCCAACAGATGTCTGAAACAAACCAAAAAAAAATTTTCCTAACAAGCACTGTCAATATTCCATTATTAACTATTCTATCAATATTTAGTGTGGTGGTGTTCCATAACTAACAGGTAATGGTTCTAGGAGGATAATTCACTTGATTTTCATCAATGTTTTCAATGTTTTACCACATTATTACTTTGAAAGACCAACATATAAAACATAACATTGAAACATAACATAATATGTCTCACAGTTGTAAAGAAAGAAATAGTCTGACATTTCTGACAGCCTTTTACCTCCAGTTTGACTACTGGGTCAAACTGACCTGAACAGTATCTATGTGATATAAACATGAAGGGGTTGATCACGAATATGTGAGATGAACCATTTTCATATTGTATGCTGATTACACTCATTCAGGCTAGCAGAAGAAGTTTCATACTGAATAAATACTTTTAACTATTTTTCCTTGATGTTAAAATTTTAAAACGGGTCAATTTGATCCATAACATAAGGTTAATACGCATAACTTTCTTCAGGTTTAAACAGCTCCATGCACTTGTCTAGATAGACTTTAATCACCAAGAAGGAGTCTGCAGAAAACGCTCGTCAGTCACTTGTAACCAGTTGTAGTTTTTGTTTCTTTAGAGTAAAAAAAAAAAAAAGTCACTTTCTTGCACTGTTTAAATGTGTTCCATGTGATGAGCAATGACAACACATGCCTGCATGTTGTTATGAACCGACTCAAGCAAAGCTAACTCACAGCTATAAACCATTGTGTTTTTGTTTGACACAGTGCCGGGAAACTCAACTTCCCGTCCCTCGAAATGGGATTGCCCAACAGGATTATTTCATCACCAATTTATTACCATCTAATCCTGAGCTTTATTTTTTGGCATGACGCTTCCTTCAAACAAACAGACAGAAGAGGGCGGACAACGGATAGAGACCCTCAATCATTTGCTCTCCCGCTGACTCATCAAGACTGTCAAGATGATGCTCTTCCGCTGTTTTCTCATTGCTATGTAGCTCTTTTGATTTGGAAGGAGGGCTATTCTCTAAGTAACGAGTCTCTAATTAGGGCGTTTTCTTTGAGGTTTTAGCGAGAATAGCAAAACAATGCAGTCAGTGCAGTCAAAAGAATCGCTCGTTCAATCAGAGGCGGTAAAATGGCTACGTACTGTACAGGAATCTGTCATTCATTTCATGTTGGCTATGACACTATGACGCACATGCAGTTTGCTCAGTTGTCTTAGAGATGAATCTGTTGAGGGTTAATACATAGCACATTCATGACCTAACAATGTTACGTCAAGGCCGATTTTGCTCATGTAGCTCAAAAGTTCATAGTGAAATATTAATAAAAGTGAAGTGATGCCAATGTGTAAGTATATTAAAGTGTAAAACCGCTGACATTCATGAGAAGTTGGCTCCAAAAAGTTGTGGCTCCCATAGAGTTTCATCCAACGTGGAAGAGATCAACTTAAAATTGAGAACTCTAAGCTTTTAATTCTAGGCTGAATTTAGTTCTTGATGGTTCTGTGTCTGCAAGCCATTATGAATCCTCAGATATCCCAAATCTTTTATGTTAACAATTCATTAATCTTTCATCTATTCTGATGATGGTGGTGTTAGTCATGTTATTTAGCAGCTCAATCACGGAGGGAAACTACAGTAAGTATCGAACATTTTCCTTGAACAGTTTCACTTGAGCATGGTTATGGTGACACGCACCGAATACACCGAACTTTCATGTGTGATTGTGCAGTTCAACATGGGAAATGCTCTTCTTTGAATTCACAAAAAAAAGGGATTATGTAATTGCCATAAATTTAGAAACGTACAACCTGTCTCTATAGTGTCACAGCCTAAATAGTATTCTGTTTCCATGATATATCCCTTCAGTTGATCAAACTGCACTAACAACTACAGTCACGAAGGGCTATATGCTATGATTTTATGATTGGAACACAAAAAAAATAGAAAAGCACTCAGAAAACAAAGACTCCGCCAAGGCAGATCAGCCCCCACCCCTCTTATATGAGTGATAGGTTTCACTTTCACTTCTGCGAGTAGCGGTCTACCCCGACCAACCCAATGAAACACACGCATGTGCGCCCCCACCTACCCACGATCACCACCATTTACTTATTCGCTCCTTATGTCAGTATCAACATTTCTTGAAAATTGCATCCAAACCTGTACATAACTTTATGAGTTATTTTGCTAACACACAGACAAAATGCAAAACATAACTTCGCTGTTCCCTGGTGGAGTAATAATGTCAAATATTAGCCATTACTAATGTCTTTAGTCACTTTTCTACAGCACTTCTGTTCTAACAATATTTTAGGGTATTGGTTTTGTGTCTATGTGTTTGTCTGTTGGTTGGTTTGCCTGATTGTAAGCAGCTTAACGTAAAAACGACTACACTGATTTTCATGAAAGATGGTCCATAATAGATTCCATTAAATGTTGTTGAATGTAGTTCAAAGGTCACAGTCAACAAAAATGTGTTTGCACAATTATAGGAGGTAGGACAAATCAGGTAAAATGTGTGTGTGTGTGTGTGTGTGTGTGTGTGTGTGTGTCTATTAAAAAAATTTCAATCACAAAACGCAGTAATTTTATTCAGTGTTAGCTGTGGTTCAGTTGGTAGAGAGGGTCGTCCAATGACTGTCGGCGGTTCACGTCCTGGCTGTGGCTGTCCACATGTCCAAGACACTGAACCCGGACTTAGTCTCCCAGTAGGTCTGACAGAATCCTTAGAATACCAAGTTAATAAGTAATGTGTTAATTTAGGTATACTTTAATAAGCATCCAAATTTTAAGTTCTTTAAGTTCATCAACTTAAAATAATTGAAGCTCTCTTTTTGAGCTCTGCTAACTTATTCCGGTTTACAGTGTATTTTAGACATTCCTGCTCTACAGTTTTCTTCTACAACTAGAATTTTATTTTATTTTTTTCCATATTCAAGTTTGTAAAGTTGCAACTGAAAAAACCCCAAGACTTACAGAACAATGTTTTTTGGTCAGAAAGGATTTGAGTTGAGATGTTTGGTCATGATGCTGTTCCATATTTGGTGAAACCCCAGTGTAGCGTATTGGCACAAACACTACATATCAACTAGTTCAGGGCTGGGTGAGCTGGGCTTGTTTTGTGAAGCCACGGGACCTGAAGTAATTGAGTCCACCACAAACTCTGTTTATCAGAGTATTCCAAAATCAAATGTAAGGCCATCTGTCCAACAATTTAAGCTTGACCAAAACTGGGTCACGCAACAAGACAATGATCTCATGCAAAACAGCGTATCTACAACAGAATGGCAAAAAAAAAAGAAAGAAAAAGAATCAAGATGTTGAGGAGGAAAAAATGAATTAAGGTGTTGGAATGGACAAGGAATGACTAAGTTTCTACAAACAGTTGTGATGAAGAATACACACCTGCAGTGACTGAGATCAGTTTTAAGTAAGGGGGTCTAGGACGGGAAGTAATTTTGGTTCAGGGGCCACATTCAGCCCAAGTTGATCTCAAGTGGGCTGGACCAATAAAATACCAGAATAATTGCCTGTAAATTATTTATTTATTTATTTGACAGTGACAATATAGTCAAACATAGTTACAGACTTGCAGTTGATGTGAGGCATAGTTTATAGCTTGTGTTAATTCTCAACTCCTGTCCCTGTTTGGACTTTTGAACAGCACTACAGTAACTTAAAATATATCACAATACAATGTATAATATGAAAGGAACAGAGAAAAGAAAACAAAAAAAAGACAAAAAAAACTGTTCTATATAACAACATAGCTAAACTATCTACATAGGACTGCACGATATTAGAAAAAAACTGCCATTGTATTTTTTTTTAACCCTGTGAGATATATATATATATATATATATATATATATATATATATATATATATATATATATATATATATATATATATATATATATATATATATATATATATATATATATATTTATATATATATTGATATGAAACCATCCTCAGTAGTCTATAACAGCTGTGTGGTGCCGACACAAATGGTTAAACACATTAGTGGTTGACACAGAACATATGTTTCAGTGTCATCTTTCGTAGCTGAAATAATTCCACATAACTGATGTTTCCTTCTTCAAACAATATATTGTGCGTTCCAACAGACTTTCCACGTAACGTTTTAATATCAGCAGGGTTCATACGAGTACTTGACCTTGTGATTTAAGGGTCAGAAAAGTCCATGAACTGTAGTTCAAAGAGGTCATATTTATTGAAACTCACTTTTATTAATCTTTGGTTTGTTCTATTTGTCACTTTACCACATATTACTGTCAGTAATTTACAATGTGCAATAATGCCCTTTTGAATACTATTTTTCAATATATTTTTTTTCCTTATTAAGCTGTGTGCGATGTGTTCAGTGTGTGTCAGGTTCCCTTGAAATTAGATGAAAAAATGTTGAGCTCATTTGTCTCCTACATTGCAGGACCTGTCATGTGACTATTCCACTCACGTACATTACGATGTTGATGCTCAAACAATATATTATGCAGCTCTACCACATAGTATACAACCTTCATTCACTCACTCACCTGAAAATATATATATATATATTTTTATTTTTTATTTATTTATTTATTTTTTTACACATAATACATGCATTTTACAGATGGGTACAGTTTTGTTCATTCTTCAGCCAGTGTTTCGTTGTGGTGAGCATTTTAAAATAAGTAATAGATTTTATTTCCAGCGGCAGTGACTTCCAGAGTTCAGAGCTCTGGTGCCGACTGCTCCAATGCCGTTTTGCAGAATGAGATTTTGTAGTTTTGGTTTGAGGAGATTCTGGTTGCTCTTTTGCTGTTTTGTTACTCAGGGGCTAGGTTGTTTACACATTTAAAAATTTATTTGAGAAAGCATAAATCACTAAAGCTTTCAAAGCTAATAACACCTCCAGATGTTTCTCTTTCTTTTAGTGCAAAAAACAAAACATTAAATCATGCTAATATTTACAAACTATAAACTAATGACCCCCAAAAAAAGACATTTCTCAAGAGAAATGAGAGTATTCAACAAAATTTTGCCTGTAATGATCATTTATATATCCATTATAGATCAGACCTACAAAGGCACAAAACATTTTAGCAAGTACATTATAAAATTCTACCAATTTTCCTTTAAATGTGAATAAAGAATGTTTAAATGTCAGTTGTTCTACACATGTGCATAAGACAAACTGATAGACTGAGGCGGAGGAGGGTTCAAACGTTACTTGTTTTTCTTCAGACGTGTCCAGTTGTTGATGTTCTTCATATTTTGAGAGAAACATTGTGGATGTGGACATTGTAAGTGTGTTTTCGCTGTTGTCGTTTTGCTGGTCTGGTCTTTTCAGATTGTGTTGGACTGAATATGGAACTGAACTGGAATGAGTTTGACACCCCTGACCTAAATTAAAAAAAAAAAAAAAAAAGAAAAAGAAATATCGGTATCGAGGATGCATGGAGCTATCCAAAAGACAATCGAATCATGGACCTCAACAATAACTTTTGGGAATGAGTAGTGAACTGAACAGATGATGATGGCTATGATGATATAATGGCTCTGTTTGGACTATGTAGACTCATGTGATATACGATGTACAATGATGATTTAATAGCTGTTGTGAATATGATGTTCAATGAAGATCATTTGGGGGGGCGCCACTTGGGATGGGGAACAGGGAGGAGGGAATAGAAGGAATGATTCCTCGCAGTTTGCACTATGCAAAATGTGAATAAAATGCATAAAAAAAAATAAATTAAGTAAGAAATTGAAGAAAACAAGGGTGGTCTAATAATTTTTTCCCCAACACTGTATCATCATTTTCATCCAATACAGGATTGTTTTTAATTGTAATTGAGATTTAGCTACTTTATCTGTATTTTACTTCCATGTTCAATGCAGCTGGTTTGGACAAACACTATGAAAAGCACATGTCCTTACATTTGTGTCCTTTTTTTCCTACTCTGCTTTCGACAGTACAAAAATCTATCATGAGTGCCAACACTCTTTCTTCAGGCCTTTTTTGTGTGTTTATTGAACCAGTAAATATTGCTATTAAATGATACTTTTTGCGGTATTGGAGTAAGTATTGGACATCTAAAAAAAAAAAAAGGTCTCTAGTCATCCTATTTTCCACAGCAGTTGCAGACAGTTCCCAAACCTTTAGCTAATACAAGAAAGAGAAAAACCTGTCTGGTCCCCACTGTCCTGCTGTATTAGATAAACACTAGACTTGCCTAGACTAATATGCACAGAGAGGTGATCCAACACAGTCCAGTTGATGAGCTTGTTGTGAATAATAGCCCTTAGTTCACATGTAGCATACAGGCTAACAACTGTATCTGACAGAATCCAGACTGAGAGGAAAAACCAAGGAGTGGAAGGAGTTGATGAGGAGTAGCCCGGCAGTAAAAAAAAAAAAAAAAACGATCATATGTGTGTATTGGCCAACCTTGATTTAGTCGTATACCCATTACATACAGCTGAAGGACTCTCCTGGGTCAAGTTAGCAAAGCAGAGAACACACTGTTTGGTCAAAAAATACTAAATTCCTAAAATCCATTGGAAGCTGAACCAATAATTTTGGTTAATTTCGCTGTAAACCATGCTAAATTAACACCTTGGATACGATTCAAGCGATTTCCATCCAAGCATAAGATATTTTTGGATATTAAGTCTAATGTGAGTGCCTTTTGTATGTTTTAACATGTTGTTTATTGTGTTCATACTGATCTCCCATTAGGGCCTGTATTCAACTTTATATGCAGTTCAAGTTAACAATTATTCATTATTGTGGTAATAAACAGTGAGGCCAATAACTATAAACTAAAAATATATATTTTCTATTTTTTTACTTTCCTCTCACAAACGGCTCTTGGTAATGAACAGTGTCGCTCCAAAATAAAATATCCATTATTTAAGTCATATATGGTCAAGTAAAAACAGGTTTCTGTTGCATTATTTGTGATGATAGTAAGTGGTGGCCATTTGTCTACAATACAACACACAGCTACAGGCAGCTGTGTGATATTTTATATAAATTTGAAATAGCTTCACTGAATTGTCATTTCCAATTTTGACCAGTTCTTTTTCAGCACATTAAAGGTTTTTAACATATGTGATGGTGTGTTATTCCACATATATGGTGGTTTATGTACATGTGTACAATGCATTCATTCATTCATTATCTGAACCCGCTTTATCCTCACTAGGGTCGCGGGGATATGTACAATGGATTTGTAAATATTCCACTAGAAAGAACTTGTAAAGTGAATGGATCATAATGTGCAGACAGTGTTTTGAAGTAGATCTGTGACCAATATTCCTTTGGACTAAAACCTATTCTCTTGTTCATTCTAATAATTTCACATTTTGACCACAGACTTGAGCCAACCAGCATTTAAGACTTGAGTTTTCTTTATCGGTAACACACAGGGTAACAATTCATTAGTTTTATTTCAGAAGTATTTTACTTGTAGACCAGTACTATTGTTACTAAACTGACGATAATAAGACAAAACTCATCAGGTGACTCTTTTCTAAAGTCTGTGCAGGTAAAACAAGCATCATTCTACAACACCAACATCATATGAACACAGTGGATTCGTGTTTCTATAGTTCACATCATCCACTAATAAATGTTTTGTGAAGTGTGTCAGATGAGTTCACTTATAATAATCAAAATGAATGAAGTTTGAGTTAGAAATGAAGGTACTGAAAAACATCTAGTATACCAAAGAGAGCTGGCCTCTGTTACTTCAGTGGGAAAATAAATTTGATCAGCGTGTCATATGCTCTACTTGTGTGGACATATTTATTAATGTGCTTCATTAAACTATTACAGTCCATCGCTGTTTTCTCCATCTAACAGATTGTATATTTAATCTTCATAATAAAATACTTAAAAGACTTTTGTGCCTCTATATTACCCAGTGATGCTGCTTAATATAGAGCCCTGCATTAAATATTAAGCAACACAGACAAAAGAAAAACAAAACTAAATCACAATGAAATTAAACAGCCTGGATTTCAGATCATAACCCTCTGGATAGTATTTGTTCTGAATCATCTCCAGTGATGACTTTCCAAAAATGATTTTCCATAACATTTACCTCATTATTTAACAGCTTTTCCACATTGGACTTTCTTTCAAAAAACAAAGAGCCAACATATTCCCTGGCAGTAAATGTAACATGAGACACCTCTCCGCTCACATGTGCATCCCAATAGAACGTATCATCCTCTGGGTTCACAAGGTACGATTACACACAACTACACAGTAACTTTTGCAGTGTTAAATCAACACTTAGAGAGTTTATTTAACTTCTTCTACACTGTAGATTTTGCAGTGTTAATTTGGAGACAATGGGACCAAATACACTCTAGAAGAAGGAAGAAGTTAAATAAACTCTCTAAGTGTTGATTTAACACTGCAAAATTTACTGTGTAGAGTGTATTTGGTACCATTGTCTCCAAATTAACACTGCAAAATCTACAGTGTACACATGTGCAGTATTTTAATTATATCTACATTATCATATTCAGGCATAAATGTACTCCACTACATTTGTGTCACAACTTTAGATATTACCTTTAAGAAAACTTTCTTGAGTTCTGTGGTTCAACTCTCAAGTCAGTGTTTTTCAACCTTGGGGTCAGGACCCCACATGAGGTCACCTGAAATTCAGCTGGGGTCACCTGAAATTTTTAGTATTTGATATAAATAAAAAAAAACATACTATTGAAATATACAGTGAGTTGACAGAGACAATCATATACATAAAAGACATGACAAACTGGGTGTGAAACTGAAGCACTGTGGTACTGTTCATTTGTCAAATGTTCTGTGTGGTTGGATTCAGATGCTGAAGCTCTTTCATAACACTGGTCTTCTGGAATAAAACTAATGAAATGTTACCACGTGGGTGTTACTGATAAAGAAAAGTCAAGTCTTAAATGCTAGTTGGTTCAAGTTACCAAGATAAGTCTGAGGACAAAGTGTGAAATTGTTAGAACAACAGTATAGGTTTTAGTCCAAAGGAATATTAGTCTCAGATCTACTTCAAAACCCTGTCTGCACATTATGATCCATTCACTTTACAGGTTCTTTCTAGTGGAATATTTACTAATCCATTGTATACATGTACATAAACCACCATATATGTGGAATAACACACCATCATATATATTAAAAACATGAACTAACCAGCACTAAAGTCATTTATTGTCTAATTCATCTTAAAGCATGTAAGATTTAACACATTTAATGTCTGAAGAAGATACTTTCTATAAAATTGCAAAGCAGTGCAATCAACCGAAACATTCACAGTCCAACAGTATTGATTCTATTCTTTTAATGCTTTCTTTAAATCGATCAAATGAACCAGTGTTTGTAGATGAAGCTCAGACTGAAGCTTAATCCAGGCATCAGAAACTGAAAACTTTTTTCTTTTCATTTCCTAATTAAGCCCATATATTTGGAACAAACCGTTTCAAAGTGTTCAGGTTAACAGGATCAAAATACTTTTTCCACCTTTTGGGGATGTCTATAAAGCTTTGGAGTTAGCACAGTGCTAAACTTCACAGTCGAGGGCAGAAAGTTCAGCGCTCAGATCAGTCCCCTGTAAGACATTACTTATCATTGGTCTCGTGAATAACAAAACTCGGCCTTTAATGTGGGTTGAGATCACGACAAGCTGCACAAAGCAGCAGTTCAACCCACAGCAAAGTGTGGTTTCAGAGGAATCCCTTTACCCCCCTACCCTTAAGCCTACCCTCAAAGCCCCTCCTTCCCCTCCTGGATGCTGTCTTGCCTTTTCTTGGGGTACTGCAGATGTGGAGTTAGGAGCTGGCACATGTTACAGTATACGACTTTGTGGGCTGCGAAGCCTCACTGTGGCAATCAAGGGTGCACTGGACTGGACTGCAGACACTAAGTAGGCTGCTGCCAGTGCTTTGAACAGTGAAAATAAATACTGAATAGGGCTACGTTGTGCTAGCCAGGCTTTGAGTCCTACAGTCATCTGTCTTGGTGTACACACCGGTGGGAGTGTTTGCCTTGGACATGAGCCACTGCATGTGGTAGCCGAAAGATTTTTTTTTTTTTTTTTTTTTGGATCACACTTTTTGAGGGCGCGTTTAATAAAAGTCGCTGCTGAATATAAGGGGCAAGAATTCAGACTCATTTTGCACATGTAATAACTTTCCTTTGTCTTTGCTCTTTGCCCCTGTAAAAGGATGAGATTTGCACAAACAGCCAAGAGTCTATCTGAGAGTCTGCTAGACACGTTTATTTTCAGGCTCAAAGAGGGATCGCTGGGGTGAGAGGATGTGGGCCACGCAGAGGAAGCAGGCAAACGAAGCACCTGGGACAGGTTGATTTGGATGTTTGGACGTAGAAGGGGAACTTGTCCTTTGGCCGCTGCTCGGCTTTCCCACACACACACACACACCAGAACAACTGACAGTGCTGCGCATTTCTGCTGCACAGTAGTTTGGAGAAAAGAGTGAGAAAGTGAGATTGAATGTCTGAATAAACCAGTCGGGGGCATTCTGAAGAACTGGAAGCAAGTCCCCTGATACCATATATTACTTTATCTGCTGGAGCTGAAAACAAATCCAACAAATGAACCACACTGAAAAACAGCAGGAATGAGGGGATTAAAACAAGGTTTCAACAAGTTATATTTAAGGCTTTTTTAAGACCATTAACAATGTAATTTAAGACTTGGCTGTGCAGAGTGGATCGCACTGAGGCCAGACGGTGGTGAATACATGACAATATTGGCAGAGACGACAAGTTAACATTGGCTTGGTAGGAGACATTTTCTTTTATTTCCTGACAACAGCACCAGAGCTTGCACACACCTCAAACCCATATGGCCATACGCTGACGTAAACAGCACTTATACACTCTCAAGAGGTTTCCTATATAGCGAATTACAAGGTGGTCACCTCAATCAAAGTTTGTGCCACCTCCAGAGCTTGACAAAATACATGAGTCGAACTCAGCAAAAATTCGTGCCACTTCTGGCATCACAGTGGTTGTGTTACAGTGACGTAGCACTGCTGCTTTATACATGGAGAAAGAAGGATTTTTAACTATTTGTGGAGTGAATTCTTCACCTGGAGAGAACAGGATATGCAGGAAATCAAAAAGAGCAACTTTGGAACTTATGTGATTTTGCAAAGTTAAAAAAATGGGTTTCATAGATTTGTATTAAAACCATCTGAAGGTGATCATTGTCATCATATAATCCTTTTGTTGTTGCTTATAATATATTACTACATACTACTACTAATAATAATAATAATAACTTCAGACTGATGGTAAATGGGCTCAAATCAGATTTTCTGCCCTTATGTGACCTGTATCTGATCGATCAAAGACAGTTTGCGCAACACAAATCCCTTTTTTTTTTTTCAAATCCAACCCAGGCCTCTTTCAAATCAGATCCTAAATGTGACACATTTGATATTTTGCAATGCAACTTCGATTTCAACAGCCTGGTCGCAATTATCCAACCTTTGGGTCATTGAAATAAAACAAATGTCACAATTCTGCATCCCAGGAGAAGGCGCTTTAATATAGTTTGTTTTTTTTAGCCTTTATGAAGTGTTTTTTTTTTCCCATGATACAGTGCTTTTATGATATGCTGTGTTTTTTTTATTGATGATATTGATGATTTTATGATGGTGCCAAAGAGACGCTGCTAAAATGTACTTTTAATGTGTCACAATGACAATAAAGTTCCTATTCTAAAAAACATTTTTCTGTAAACATATAATTAGACCAGGACTTATTTTGTTCATATAGGTCCGTTCAAGATAACATTCACACTTAAAACTGATAGAACGCACATTTAATCTGCAACACGAACAAACAAAAAAATTGTGGATTAAGACCTGCTGTCAGAACGTACATGTAACCACACCAGAGTACAAGAAAATAAAGCATCTAAAACATTTGGCATATGTGTGACATCATGGTATTCACTTCATCGAATGAAAAGACAAGGTACTTTAGACTTTTATAAACAAACTGAATAAATGATATACTGAATTTAAAGTTTTAAAGCTGCATTTTGAGCCTATTCAATGCTTGTTTTACACTTTCAAAAACACTAGTAATCAGAGTAAATGTACGGTTTTTAACGAAGATTTTGCACTTTCACATATTAGACAGAATTACTATTGACAATAAAAAAAAAAAAATAAAAATAACATTGAGTTGTCACTTCAGCCCACACATCAGTCTGACAAACTCGAGGCGACAAACTCCTTATTGATTCTTCTGTGTGTGTGTGTGTGTGTGTGTGTGTGTGTGTGCGTGTGATTTTCTCCCAAAACAAAGTTTGAAATTAATCTTCATAAAACTGATGTTAACGTCATAATTTATTACATTTTTACAGCCTGTCCAGACATTTTGAGGCTTGAAGTTCAGACTGGATTTGGGGGTTTTGGATTCTAAACCTCGTAAAATCAGAGTATTTAACATGGAGTCATGAAGTGTTTTGGTTTAACACGTTACACTCAGGATTATAGGCCACGCCATGCATACTTTGCTCTAAATAACTTGATTTTAGTTTTGTTTGGAATATTACGCAGCATTCAGAAGGTGGTTTGTTAACTTTGGGAACTCTCCACAGGCTTAGAAAGCCCGTCCCGTGTCATATTAAACGCATACCTTGAGTTTGTATAATAATTGTCTTTGCCTCTGGTAGTTTATCATTCACCCAAAAATGAATAAGAACACATGCATTTTTAATTTTGCTTTATAAACTGAAAGACACTCATTGGCCGAGTCAGCCAGTTCAACCACATTCCTCTACTTTTGGCCACTAAACGGCTTTTGCTCGAGCACTTGGAGCGATTCTCAAGCAAAGTCCTTACAACTGACTTTATGTGAAGTTAAAATACATCTGGATATGCTGGCAGCTCACAGGGTTAACTTCTATGCTAGATTATTTTGCAGTCATGTTTATCTTGGGAGTTTCTTTCCAACTTTTTTGCGCCGCTGTTTTAATTATCTCTTTTCAGTGTAGTTTTTTTTTGTATTGTGGAAACACCATAAACATTATAATTGTGCAGAAAAGTGTTTTATTTTAATTATGCAATGAACGTTTTCGAAATTCAGCACTTCTGTCATAAAAATAAAAAAGTAAAATATGTACTATTATCCCATTTGGGATAGTTATTGTGGGCTGGTGGCATACAAAACAGCAAAATTAAAAAAATACAAAACATATACAGCCACAGCAAACCCTCATAAATTCTTTAAGCATGACCACCCTCAGCGATCACTTTATTCATGGATGTGAAAATTTTCTGTTTTCTGTTTCCATCTCCTAAAAAAATAAATTAAAAAAAAAAAATACCCCCCAAAAATCATCCACTGCTACTGCAAAAAAACATGCCAGCTTCCAGCTTAAATGTCACTTTAGTGCCATGCCAAGCTCAATCATACGCTGATAGGAAACAGATCAGATCCTAATTGGAGAACTTCACATCAAGATCTTGGTGACATTTTCGGTACCAACATGTGGTGAGATGCTTTGATAAATTTGCCCAGTTTTGCTTTGGTGTGCAGATTCTGATCCAGAATCAGATTATCATTGCTGGCAAGGTTTTTACAGACTTAGCTCTTTTCCCAACCATCAGAAGCAAACATTTAACCATGTGACAAAACTGAAATATAACAAATAAAACTAGCGAGATTCTGTCAGTCTACCCCTCTGAGAAATATGTGCAGTGATTGTTTTGCAAACATCGTTGTAGAAGGTAATAAATGCTTCTTGTGTCTGTTGATTCATGGTAACCCACCACACAGACACAAAACGCTCCTATCTCTGAAATAAAGCTATTATGATAGGGATAAAAGCAACACATGTGAATAATAAATCTACATACAGTCAAATGCAGTTCAACAGGGGAACCTCAACTGCATCAGATTAGAGGCATCTGAAGTGAACGCAGATAAAAAATAAAAACATTAAATGTAAAGTAAAGTAGACAGAGCTTCAAACATTGTGACCTAAAAATGTGGCCTAAGACAGGAGCGTCTAAAATGCCCTTTTCAATTCAAATGTTCTGTTTCAACAAAATGATATTGCCCATCAAGATAAAAAAAAAAGAGTCTCCAAAATAATATTTTATCTTTTGTATTATGTCAACACTGAAGTATCATAACTCCTTTACTTATGAGATGTGCTGCTGTGGCCAAAACCTTGGGAATTACATTGGACTTGTTGCATAAAATATGATTAATGTGCAAATAAAAGTATTTAAAACCAATGTATTTCCTCAAGTCTTTTCTTCAGTGAACCTCCAAAGCACATGGACAAAATACACACACACATAAGGGCTGTCAAAGTATATATACATGTGTGTGTATATATATATATATATATGTTTGCTTTGGATTAATTTTGATTCATTATGATTAAAACTGTCCATCGACTTTTTTCTTTTTTAATTTTCAGATATTTGAATAGTTTCCAGCAAAATTCGAATAGTGTTTTGGACCTAAAGTCACATTCCTAGTTCAGATATTTGCAATGCATTTCCATGTATAAATATATAATCCCATATGAGATAATCATAAGAGGACACAGATCTTGGGCTTTAGTTGCGATCACCAAAAACAGTCTGTAAGTGGAAGACCCCACTGTGCTGTAACTGTAGGTATTCTGTCATGAGTGTTTTTATTCCTGTTTAATTCAGAATAAAGGTTAACACCTCTTTCAGATGACAATGTAAACACCTAATTCCAGTTGAAATTGACAATTTCCAATTAAACTTAATTGCAAATAAAGTCACTAATTTATTCCACTCTCAAATTCAATAATTCCTGTGACATAGAAACCGTTAATTCCTCTTTAACATTATTCGTGTCATTCTGCACATGCTCCTGGTCTTGTCGCAATAACGCACATATTTTGGCTGGTGACGTACGTATTCTGCACTGCCGGTATTAGTATGTTGATTCAGTCGAGCTGCTGCTTCATAATTATTACAAACATATACCTATAATTCAACAAATCTCTGTCTGTAGTGTATCCTGTTTGTCTGCGGAACACCTAACACCTGCACAACTCCACCAAATGATCCAACATTTGGAGGGTGACTTTCCAGTACTATGGTGGATTGCAGTGCAAGGTTTCACACCATTACGACAAACAACAACAAAGATATTAAACTAATTTCATTGCTCTTTCTAACTTTGCCGCTCTCAGCATTGCCAAGTCCCGCCCCCTGATTTGGTTACAGCTGTGCTGGGCTTTTTTTTTTCCCTCCCAATGCGATTCGGTCATTCTCACTCAAACACAGAAAGCTAGCGAGAGAGTTGGGTCCTGAAAGTCAGTATAGGTATGGAACCTGGGCAAACAGACTGAAATCTAACATGAATTTCAGTACCACACATGCAGCTGTTTAAATACGCCCTCTCTCCACTGTTAAACAGAAGTGCGCACACAAGCAGCTGTGCAGACAACAACATGTCAAAGGCTAAGGTGAAACACAGAAGGAAGCATCTGAAACTTCACAGGAAGTTTCAGATGCTTCCATATGCTACAGGTGTTAAATACATTTACATGTAAAGGCTGGAAAATGGCTGATCACTTGGCGACATGCAGCGTTTACTAAAGCCTCTGTGAAGAGCTAAGTAGCCTAGCACTGTGGTAGTAGCACTCGCCTAGCACTGTGCTAATAGAACTAGCCGAGCACCGTGCTAATAGCACACTTGGAAATGACTGATCCCAGAGATAAATCTTCAGACCAGCTACTGTGCAGATACTGGACCATGACCATGTATGTGAATTCATCAACTGGTGACAAGAGATGTTATGCTAGCTTAATAATAGGTTAACAATGATAATGATAATATTGGGAGGATTGCCCCTACTAATTAGGTTATGCAGCCATTCTGTCCAATCAGAGCCCTCTGTACCTCTAGGTCATAAAGCCCAATTAACTAGAGCGGAATAGACTCATTTCCATGGAAACCTTTGTTAAAAATTAATATTTCCATGCACACATGATGGAAATAGCTTTAATTCCGAATTAAAAAACATCATGTAAACAAAGCCAGTGTCTCCTGAACCTTCAAACAGTGGATGCAACACGCTGCCTGTTTCAGACCAGTTCAATGTGGTTTTCATATTCACTCTTAGTGACTTCATACAGTGATTGGGGACACACTTAATGTGGTTCATTACAAACAGTGACAGCTGGAAGAGGCAAAGGATTGAGAAACCTGATTCGAGCATAACAGTAGTTTACCAAACCCTCTTGTCTGTTTAGAATTGAATCAGCAGGCAGCTGTTCTGGTGTTGAGTGACTACTCTTCAGCAGACCATGGTTGTTTTCATGCCCAGTGCAGAGTGCCAGGCAGCGTTTGGCTGAACTCAGAGTGCTGCTAAGCGCTTTGCCATGCACGTGTCTTTGATTCCTGTGTTAGGCTTGAATAGCAACATCTTCTTGACATCGCAGATGTTGGTCATTAATAGCACATGTTTGTCATCCCTTTTTTTCATCCCATATCCTAATCGCTCTTGAACTACCTTTTTTTTTTTATCACTTACGTTTCCTTAGTTTCTTGGAAGAACATCTGAGAAAGTGTTAAATGATTTAGTGCCTTGTTTGACTGAAGCTCACACGAGAGGGTATAATTTTGTCCTTGTGTTAAAGTTATGCTTCTCTGGATGATGACTAATGCCCTTGTTACCAATGATCGTTTTTCAACTTTTGTTTGAAAAATTAATTACGATGACAAATGACAATGTGTCAGTAGGATTTTATGGCACTGCCTCCCAACTCACATTTTTCACACATTTTCAGACCTATCCATTATGACACCAGGTAAGACTTTAGGACATTTTATCAGCTTGTACTGTCAATGTTCACAAAGTCTGAAGTTCTTGTTTGTGGACTGAACAATGTTTGTTGTTCCAAAGAGTACCAGGGCATATTTTTCCTATTATCATTATCCTACTGGTTGTGTTTACAGTTTTTTTTTGCATAATTGGCAAGAGGTATGGTTACTTGAGACAACAGCAATCTAAGAGACTCATACACACCGTCTGTTTTACTTTTTGTCACAGACAACGCACACGACTGTATTTAGCATAATGAAACCAGTACAAAAGTAACTACAGCACACTTATTTACTTACTGAAATGAGACATTTTCCAGAGGAAGGAAGGAGCGAGACAAATCATATAATAGATTCAAAACATGTGCGTTGTTAAATAGCT
The DNA here is from genome assembly GCA_020466265.1 of Siphamia tubifer. Taxonomy (NCBI): domain Eukaryota; kingdom Metazoa; phylum Chordata; class Actinopteri; order Kurtiformes; family Apogonidae; genus Siphamia; species Siphamia tubifer. The sequence continues at coordinate 16,072,635 of CM035792.1, read as the reverse complement.
CACCAGAGAGGTCTGAAATTCGGACAGTTGAAGTGGTTTAGAAGAACAGCATCCACTTGCCTGAAGGGTGTGAGTGTCTGCACACAACTGGAGGAACGCAGACAAAATGCAGATTCTTGGGGGAAAATGAAGTCAGCTCAGACAGAATCTGGGAAATACAGAAAATATGAAGATGAAGTGAATATATGCCAATACCATGTACTATGAGCAGGGAGAGCAAATCTATAATACAGGGTGTTTATTTGTTTGAAACTCACTAAACTTTAACTGGAACTTCAGTCAGGTCAAGTCACAGCTTGATGCCAAAATCCCTTTTTTGTGCACATATATAACAGTGACTATAAAATACACCTATGACATTCCTCCTCATTCTTTTAGCAGGAATGTGCTGTAAAACCTGGACAAATCTGATTCTTATTCACTTAAAGATAACTTCACTTTTCCCCAAAGTCTGAGAATCTGCATTTTGTCTGTGTTCCCTGTTATGTGCAGTCGTTCACTCCCTTCAGCCAAGTGGATGCTGCTCCTCTAAACCACTTCAACTGTCCGAATTTCACATCCCTCTAGTGAGCAATTTAACTAAAGCATATGTTTTGAATCTGTGTTTTGTGCTCAATACAATGTAGTGGACTCAATTGTCAGGTTTGTGAGAAAACTGGAATGGATTTTGGTGAAGTGCTCTACCCTGAATTTCAGATAAATATAAACAACCTTATCAAACATTTACACCAGTCCGCAGTGTAATTAGAGGCCAACTGCAAAGATGCAAGATTCATAATTATGTTTCCATTAGTGTATGAAGACAGAAATACAAGAATGAAACTTGTGGTACTTTAACCTCTTCAAGGTGAAGGCGTTCAGGTACCCTTAGGTTACTCTTGGTTCTCTAGAGGGTACAGCCTTCAGACATTTAATTATCAATTAGGAACAACTGTGGCACCCAGGAGTTCTATTTAAGGGGCCGTTTACGCGAGGATGATTGCAGCGAAAAAACGATAGTACGATTCATTTACACGGCAACTGTTTTGAAGTTTTGAAGACGAGCCAAGTTGCGTCTCCGTCTAAACAGCAAGAAACAACATGTTCACGTCGCATACACATTTATGTCACACTCAATGCACTCTGCCAGTAAAACATCAAAGCAGGTTCAGTAAACGTATACAAGTCATTTCAGCAATTGTACATCATTTATACACATAACATAGCCCAGGTATGTCCAAACTATTCCACAAAGGGCCGGTGGAATGGTTTGCAAAAACCTGCGGTGTGGCAGCAGGTTTTTGTTCCAACCAAGTAAGAGTACACAGGTCGACCAATCGACTCTGAAGACTGACATCAGTGGATTAATTGAGTCCAGTCTGGTGTGCTGCTCCTTGGTTGGAACAAAAAATGTAGGTCAAAGGTCAAGGTCACCAAAAAGGTGTTTTTGCAATGATAAGAGATGGGGCAAATCAGGTCAAATGTGTACAAGGGGGGGTGGGGTTTGTTGGGCCCGACACCACTTTTTTTTTTTCTAGGCTTATCTCTTACCCTTTGGACACTGAATGTTTTTTTTTTCAATAATAGTCCCAGTCGTGCTTGTGTGATCCTGCTCAAGTACAGAAATTATCCACTATGATCTCAGTCAGAGGAGGTATGTAAAACTCCACTTCAGCTTTTATTACTGAAATCAAAACATGAGGATTCAACTTCTTGACAGTGCTGTTCTGAATTGTACCCATACAGACAGAACAAAAATCCTGTTTACATTGTCACTTCCAGCAGCGTTTGACCAGAAACCAGGTCTTTGAGTTCATGTGTGACACTTTGTGCAACAGTCTCGTGTAAGTGAACCACCATAAAAGAAGAGACCAAGGTATTCCATTTCCCGTTTATTTAAACTTTAAAATCTGAACCTCAATTTTCTTGACGCCAGTGATTTTCTTTCCTCTCTGCAATTCAAAGAAGCTCAGTCCTCGAATGCAGCCTGACGAGCTGCAGCAGTCATATTATTATGTGCATCTCTCTCTAATTCAATTTGCTGAAAGCTCCTTTGTGACAAATTAAGTTGGAAGCAGCTGGCATTGTGACAGTGGACAGTGGGCTTCCTGTCCCCACTGGTTCCAATGGGCTTCCATTACCAGCAGTGCTTGGCCGTCCTGCAGCTAATAAAGTAGATTGAGGCTGAGGGTGAGAGGGGTCACTGTGGTTCAGAGGAAACGGGGTCTCTAGTAACAAATGGAAAAGATCTGTGCTTTTAATTAGCGTTGCAGGGAAAAATAATTGTTTTATACAGTCCTTGTCTGATTCACTTCACTATTAGGAATCGGAGTCAAGAACCAGTTCCCGGTAGCTCAATTCCTTGAAGTCATTTGGTTAACCATTCCCTTCACTGATTCTGTCATCATGTCAAATGTGTCCACATCATGTCTGTATTTGGGTTCAGAAGCACTTTAAAGAATGGTTGTGTTCACCAGTAACGATAACACTATGGTCATTTCCAATAGTGACAGAGATTCCATTACAACAAAAGGGGAAATACCCCAAACCACAGGATGCAGTTAAACTGCACCGATAACGTCTTTGATTGGCTGCTTAGCAAAAATGGCGGTGACTCTAGAAGTGGAGCATGGAAGCGAGACATCGACTGTCCCAGGAGCAGGTTCTATCAAAACTGTTAATGTTAGAACCATTTCACTGTATCCATGTCCTTTCACTACTGTTTATAATAATAATAATAATAATAATAATAATAATAGGTGGCCGACAGGGGTAAATGCACTGCACTGACAAAATGCCGCAAACACAAGAAAGACACACAACCAAAAACACAAACATATCTATCTATAATTCAGAAAATATCTGTCTGTAGTGTTCCTGTTTGTGAAACTCCTAACACCTGCACAACTCCACCAAATGATAAACATTTTCCATTATCAGTTTCTTATGCCATACATTAGTGGACAACAGTTTTCGCACACTCTTAAAATGTTACATAGTTTCCAATCTTATCATGAAACATTTGCAATTTTTTTCAAAATATGGGACTGCATGAGACAAACAGTAGCAATTTAAATTTTTGTCAGCGCTTATAACAAACAAATACCAAAACCAAGTTATTCACAGTTACAACATGTTATGTCCTGGATGTTTTTCTGCTGAAACATCCAGTTTTGACCTTGAAATAACAGAGCACATGCAGAAGGGAGCATGTAGATTTGGAGAAGGGAACAATACTTGGCAGATTTCAGTGACTTAGGAATGACTTTGAATGCAATATATCACAAATGCATGGGGTATCCAAAAAGTTTTCCACCACTCTATGTTGTTTTTCCTCCTTTCTCTCCCTTATTTATTGAATGGCATGTCTGTCTTTTGCACCGTTCTTAGTCTCTCAGTACTGAAGGCGCCGTTGCTTTTCCTGCCAGTCGATACACGGCTGCACCTCACGCTCTTAAGGATGTTATAACAACATTTAGGGAGTTAAATCTGCCGCCATGCGTGAGTCCTGTGCTGTAGGTCCCCAAATCCAGCTGTGAATCAGGGGCTTGATCAGGTAGTTATGTAGGCTTAGTTAAATTAAAAGCCAAATATACTCTCTGAGAGGGTAATTGCTTTATCTGAAGCCGAAGCAGCCGTGATCCCATGAACTCATTATTGAGAAAATGCATGCCTGCCTGTCTGAAATGCCACCAGGACACGCGCAGACCGCCGCTCTGAATGTGTGCGGAAACAAAAAAATAAAGCTTGGAGCTGCTTTGCCGACTTGGAATTGTGTGCTCATGGTCACCGGGGATTTCCTGTGGTCGAGTCTCCCGATACTGTGAGCTGGGATAAACCCTGATCAGGAGGCCCTTAGAATGAAACATGTGAAATCCTTGGCACGCCAGCTTAGTCTCAGAGAACTGTGTCAAAAACATATTGTTTGGCTCCGACAGAGAGGCAAAGGCAATAAAGGCAAGAGCATTACGGCAGTCATACAGTGCAGATGCATCACGCGAAGGGAAACACCTGGTGTGTGCAGACTCCCTCAAGAGAGAAGGAGGGGAAGAGCAGAGCCAGGGTCAACAGGTGGATCCCAACGCTCTCCAGAAACAGCCATTTAGGGTTATGTGTTAATGAGAGACAAGTGCTTTTCTCTTCTGAGTGGCTCTCATGTTGAACCAGTCACTTCTGGTTCTCATTCCACATGAGTAATTAACCGTTCCACGCGTGACTCGCACAAAGGGGGCCTCACACAGATTTAGTAATGTCTCTTTCTGCAGGCGCTGAAATTGGTGCTTATTTGGTTTCAAAGATGTAGAATTGGTCTGTGTTTTTGTAAGCCGAGTTGTAAAAATAGGTGGATTAACTTGTACATGCATGCAGAAGTCAGGGCTCGACGCTAAGGCTCATATTTGAAACTAAATTAAAAAAAAACAAACAAACAAGAAATGCATTAAAGGTGTGAAATATTTTATTGTTTTAAAAAGCAACTTATGCATTTTAAAACATTTCCCTGTGGTCTACATAGGCTGTAAATTCTGTGATTGGATCTGATTCTTAGTTAATTCAACTTCAAACCTTTTTTATATTCGTGATAAAACGAAAAGGTCATTATGAGCGCTGGCACTTTAAATGCACATGGCCCCGCCCCCTTCAGAAACTGTGCAAAAACAACTTAATATTTGTAATCTGCTCAAAGTTTGGACATATTGATTTATCCATTTTAAAAAAGATATATTAAAAAAAGATATATTTTTAAAAAAAAAAGATATATTTAATACTGATAACGTCCACATTTCAAAGGTTAATTACATTTGCAAATAAAAATATACAAAGAAAAATATTTACAAGGTACACAAAGGTACATTTTCAACAAATGAAATTGTACAAAATAGCAAATAATTATCACACACTCTGCACATGTAACGTTAAGACTTCTGACTAACATTTCTTAAATGTTACGATGTACCTTGTTATAATAAAACAGTAATTCAAACGGGTTGTAGAAATCCAATAGATTTTTTTTTTCCAAAATCAATATAAATATAGCTTTGCAGCACCTGAAGGGTTCAAATTCAAACTTTGTGAACTATTAGGGTCCAAATAAATGAATGAATCAACCAAAGACTAATAAAAGTAGGTTTCTAGAAATATGGCCCCTTTAAGAAGCTACAAGTATCACCCATTACAGACCAAGTAGCACCCTCCGATAACTTTGACAATAGTAGTTAATAGTAGCATGGTGGGTGGATTTCTTCAACGTGTACCGCATCTTCATTGTTAAATTCTTTCTTCCTGCAACTACAACATAATAATAGTGACCACAAGGTCTGGAGTCTAGAGGTATTGAGACAAATTGTCATGGGTACATCTGTAAAACAGATACTTTGCCCCAGTACCACAGAAACACAGTCAGATTTTTCTCCACAGCCTCTATAACAGGTGTACAGAACCTACACTAAAACTGAAGCCATTTAACCCTGAAATCAATGGAAAATCCAATAACATTCTTGAATATTAGCCAACGCTCTATAACTGTGAACATTTTAGCAACAAATAACTCTTTATACTGGAAAATGGCAGTAATACACACTTAACATAAACACACAAAAAATGAGTGATCACGAATCAAAAAAAGCTGCTGGATCACAGACAGCCTTTGTATTATGATGGACTGATCAAACCGTCTTGGAATTTAGGTAGAAATATAATATAATAGATGCATCCTGTTGTAGTATAAAAATACATGGGCTTCTTAGGGGAAAAGTAAGCATTAAACGCCATCCTGTTTTGGGTGTTTTTCCATATTTCTTTTTGACCTAAATAAAAGTAAAATTGTGCTAAATTCTATATATTTCGTAACAAAAAAACACATGGACCAGACTCCACAACTATGCACCTTATATATGGATGCTTCTATGAAACTAACTTATTTTAGTACCTGGCACTTTTCCAGCTTCTTAAAGATAAATTTAGACATTACCACTAAGGATGTACCTAATGGTGACCAGTTAAATGAAAATAATTAATCAAAGTACATCCAAAATTGGGACAGGAAAAGCTACCAATGAATCAATGAATGGTCTTATACATCACTGTAAATAAAGACACTGTTACATTCGATAAGGTGAGTGGGTTTTTTTAATCCAGACATGTAGCTTTTTCACAAATTCAACAGTCTCATTCCAGGTTTTGTCCACTTTGTGTTGCATACAGAACCTGTCCCTTTTAATACAAATAAATCAGTGATTTTGCAACACTATCTTGCATAATTATTTTAATTCCCAAAATGTACCTGTCGGAGAATACCAAGATCTCACCTAATCTCATTTTCTGAACCCGCTTTATCCTTACGAGGGTTACTGGGGTCACTGGGGGTCTACCCCACCTACAATGGGTGAAGGCCAGGTACACCCTGCATTACGGCATTAACAGAAACGTTGACTAATCGAGTCCCGTAGCACAAGTCGACATTGTCGTCATCACATGTAGCTGTAAGTTGCTGGTGTTTGTCCTTGTCTGTGTGGTATGTTGTCCCTAAATGTCATGTGCCATTAGTGAAGACAGATGTCCCTATGGGGACCAATAAAATGAAATCTGAATCTGAAATAGAATGCTAGAAATAAGCTATAATAGGGAGATATTCCTATAATAGAGATGACCTAATTCTGTGAAAGGAGGGATCCATGTCTTAACATAGACAAATCTGACTGACTCAAGAATGTAAAGTTAATAGGGCGAACAGAAAAGCTCCACTAGTGGCTCTAACAGTCCATCACACCGTCATACCAGGAAACCACTAGAACTGGACCTCCTCATCAACCCTGAAGTAAGTCCACAGCACAGAAGGCACATTGTGATCCAGGAAAGCTTGCACCATGTACTCAATTTAACCACAGCGCCGCCATCTTCGGATGTGGCTACTGTCTGTGTGTGTTTGTCTTTGCTAAAGAATATTCAATGGAACCACAAGCAAACACAACTTGTGATTTAATGTGAAAGAGGAAAGGTCAGAAGACATACCGCATGCCTATGTGATTTTTCCCCCTCCAGCCTCATCCCTAAAGCAATATAAAACAAACCTGCTGAAATGTTAACGACACATGACTTTTTGTACACAGTGCTGGTTGAGGTTCCACAGTGGGCTACTGTGTTGCACAGCGGTGGGACCCAGTGTGGCACTGCACTTCTGGGAGCTTTTTTAGGCCATCCCAACTACATTTCCTCTGTTCTGACTCAGTGGAGCATGAGCTGATGGAGTTTTGTGGAGGGCCTTGTTATTCCTGCTGTTATTAATCTTTGCTTTGAACTGAAAATTATGTGGAGGCTGAAAGGTTTGCTTACATATGCCACATGTCACAGGTTTCAACACGTACTGTACATTGGGCATTTTATGGTCAATGAAGAGCTCACACACTGTGTGGCCCCGGAATCTGGGAACGTTTGATTGATTGATTGAATGTTTTATTGTAGACGTTTAAAAAAAAAAAATACAGTGGGTTTGGAGTCAGTCCTCCTGTTGAAAACATGGTCAGAGGTTGTTTGAGTAACTTGTCAAATACGGACCATGGTCTTGGTTTTATGATGGTCTTCAGAAGGAGGTTTGAGGTTTGACATTTTTCAGAGCAAATTAGTGAACATTTGATCACATTGTATTTGACCATTATCCTTTAGTATATTCATAGAAATAAGGCAGCAACGTTTCCCATCAGACTTTGGGCCGTCATGGGGGGGGGGGGGGGGGGGAGTCAATTACTTATATTAGATTAGTGTAAGAAAATCTGCAAATGCTAAGATTAAAAATAAACTATATATATATATATATATATATATATATATATATACATACACAATATTAACGATAACACTTCCTTAACTCATAAAGACCCAAAAACCAGAGGTGGGAAGTATAAACACTTCATTACTGTACTTAAAAAGATTTCATTAGGCAACGTTTTACTTTTACTCCCTACATTTGTTCATAAATATCTGTACTTTAAACTCCTGACATTCTCAAAATAGACTTGTTACTTTTTCAAACTAAACAGATGTGATGGTATGAAAAATAAGTCACTTCAGAGAGAAAAAAATCACTGGAGCAGAGAAACTGCGACTTTTTATCTCAAAATTTTTGCTCTTTGGGCCCCAGTTTCCCGGTGTGGTGCAGGGTTGCACAGGCTGGCAGACCCTGCGCAGTGCTAGCTTCGTGCAGAGCAGGCTGGAGCGTGAGTTTGGTAGTTTGGCAGTGGTGGCACAATCATGGGATGTGACCACTGATTGAGCTTGGCGGAGTGACAGTTTCGTTGACTTAGACCATACCTGCAGTGCGTCAAAAGCCCGCCAACTGAAATCAGGTCTACTTCTACTACTAGTTTGGCTGACCGGTGCACAGAGCGCACACGTCACCACAACCTGCATGCAATTGTCAATTGTCAGTATTTATCATTATATAAGAACAAACTACATATAACCCCTTAGGTGGTACATATGGTGATGTGCATCATGGCCTCAATCCAGACCCCCCACCCCTGAAACGACCTGTACAAAACTGTAAACAAAAGGCTTCTAATTTCAAATCTATTGTATACATGTACATAAACCAGCATATATGTGGAATAACACCCCATCATATATATATATATATATATATATATATATATATATATATATATATATATATATATATATATATATATATATATATATATATATATATATATATATACACAACACTTTTGTCGTTTGTTTTCTGATTCATCTCATTAAAGTATGCAAGATTTAGCGCACTTAATGTCTGAAGCAGATACTTTCTAAAAAAACAAAAAAAGAGCAGTGTAAACCTTTTCAGTATTCACATCCAGAAAATGTATTTTGTAGCAAGAATAATCTCCTTTATGTCAATCTCATCAGACTCCTTGGTCAGAGTTTTGTCACTGTGAAGACTTTTATACCAACTCCACGGAGTACTTCTCAGCTATAGTAACACACTGAATCAATGAATTGACTTGTATTACCCCAGATGACACCCTCAGAAGTTAAATGGAAGGGTTGCATGTCAGGAGCAGCTGGTGGTTCACAGTCAGACACCTGTGCAGATTAGGCTCTGGTGTCCGGTTGGATTTCCTTCTCCCAGCGGCCCCGAGCCTAGACTGATAAATGATGCCCCAGTCTCTGGACGCATAGCTTACTGACACACATCTCTCAGACATGCTGCTCTGATTTCACAGTGGAAGTGGCCTGAATAAACCTAATTCTAAATAGAGCAGTTCAGTAATGCTGCTGATTTAGGAACCTTAACTCCTCGTGTTTAAAATAGGTTCCATCGCTACGACAAATCTGCAGCATCAGTCGGTAATGAAAGACAGGCATTTCACACTTCTTTCATACTCATACAAGTCAACAGGGGGCGCAAAGACGCAAAAGAAGGACTACAGTAAAAGTACACGTCTTGGTGAACAGCATTTATTTTTTCTCTGCATATTATGGGAGTCAAAATGAATGCATTAATGCAGATTAATCTATTATCATGATTAATCCAATTAAAAATGTGAGCGTAGTGAAACTGAATAATTGTCTAGGTGTTTTGTTTCTAGTTGTTTTGCTGAAACTGTTGAAAGTGTCGAAAAAACATTAATCGCATATAAATTCACATTATTTTTATCAAATTTTTTGGTGCATTTAAATATATTTTAAGAGAGTTTTTTAATGTTTTATTTTGTTGTATTTATTATTTATCTTATCCGTTTTATATATTTTTTAAATGTGTTATTATTATCATTATTTTTATTATTTACTTTAAAGATTTGTAGATTTTTCCAAGTTTATTTTTTTGGTGAATTTTAGTATGTTTTGTGTAGTTGTTTTCTCTACATGTTTTGTGTTTCTTAGTGTATTTTTATGTGAAATATGAGTAAATAAAAAAAAAAAACCCACGTCAGAACAGTCTACCGAAAATAAAATGTTTTGACAGACTTCTTTTCACCAAAGCACTTCCAGATTAAAATGTATTAACACAAAGCATACCATAGTCTGGGAATCTGCTAGCACTAGGCTAATGCTAGCACTAGGCTAATGTGTCATCTAGTTTGGAGAAACATGTTAAATTTAGATTCACTTCCTTCTTCTGTGTTTGCTCATGCAATGTGAAACAATTAATACAAATTAAAAATTAATATTAGTCACGATTAATCAGAATGAATCCACAGAAAGCTGTGATTAATCTGATTAAAACATTTTAATCATTTGACAACCCTACTAATAATGCATTCTCATATTACCATTTGTACACGTATAACCATGTAGTAACTTTTTTCCTTTGTATCAGTTATATGGGCAAAACAAATGGTTTATGGTTACCGACATTTTTCTACGTTGACAAATTGCTCGGTGAAGAATTTTTAGGGATTTGTCATTCATCCTCATTCTGTACAGTTCACTATGACCCCAGTACTTAGGACCATTTTTGTTCTTAGTCTATAATTAGGTATAAGACAATGGGGCGCAGCAGGAAATATGGGCAGGGGAAAAATTGTTGACATGCAACAACAGTTCTCAACCAAACTTGAACTCAGAACTTTATGGTTCCATAGCATGTGTTTCAGACCGCGAGGCCACCAGGACACTGCTTTTGATGGTTTTCTTGGTGGAGAGAAACAATGTTTGTCTTTGAAGAGTTTGTGCTTTGGCACCAATAATAAATAATAAACTACCAGTGAGGCATCTTCACATCAGCCACACAGAAAGAGTGGGGTGAAATAAAATACAATCTGCAGCTGAGCACTTGACCGCTGCCTTCACATTCTCTTCCATTTATACTTTGTGTGAAATATTCACATATTTTCTGACATAACAGAAACCGTGTGATCGTCTGTCATTACACGGATAACATACTGAGTTTTGATTGTAAAATTCATATTTGTAGAAAATCATAAATGACTAGAAAAATACTAAAAAATAACAAACTTCACACCTCACATGTATTGTAGTTTTTTGTTGTTTTTTTTTTACATTGATCCTGCTGATGTCATCATGTCCGGCCGTTATAAGTAAATGGCGAAAAAGATTTTTTAAATTCCTTAAAAACATTGAACTTTGACCTACTTTTTACTAAATTTAATCACATCTATTCTGGGTTACTGGAAACACTGATCTACAAGTAAAATGCTTCTGGAATAAAACTAATGACATTTTACCACAAATTCTAATTTTATGTTTAACCTTTTTTTTTTTCTAACCATTTTCTAGAAGATTTAACCCTCCTGTTCTGTTCATATGTTGGGAACAGCAATGGTGTTCCTGGGTCAATTTGACCCAGTGTATCTTTAATGATCAAAAACACATCAGAAACAAAAAAAAATCCCAACAAACACTATTAATATTTCATTACCAACTATTCTATCAATATTTAGCGCAATTAAATTAACTTGTTTTTCATTTTTAATGTTTCACCATTTTATTACTATTGAAAGATCAACATATAAAAAAATAACATAAAATGTCTTACAATTGTGAAGAAATAAGTAGTCTGACATTTCTGACACCCTTTTAGCTCCAGTTTGACTGCTGGGTCAAATTGACCTGAACAGTATCTATGTGATATAAACATGAAGGGGGTGATCAGCAATATGTGAGATGGACCATTTCCATATTATATGTTAATTACACTAAATGAGGCCAGCAGAAGAAGAGGTTCAAACTTTAATATTGGTCAAATTGACCCATAACATAAAAGGAGAGTTAAATAAATAAATAGAATTAATTAATACAATGACGAATACAGAAGAAAAAAATGGTAAATGGTTTCAGTGTTGGTCATCCATACTAAAGACAAAGATAGAAATATAAAAACTTTATGGAGACTTTAATTTATCTTCTTATTTTAACCACCTTAAATAGGATATTATTCTACTGTATAAATTAAACTGTATCATCTATAGACAACACTTGCATTCAGCTGCATGTTTGTGCTGTTACATCATTACAGCTGCTACATGATTCTCCATTCAGTTCTTTCTCTGGGGGCAAATACAATTTGGTTTGACATTAAAAGACAACCAACTATTTGTAAATCACATATACAGTGTAATTTACGTCATATTCAAGTGCAAACGACATGCCCAGTGTGCAAAAACACAGTGGATTTCCAGTCATTATGTCATTTAGCGGCGAGACAAATCTAACACCAATGGACAGTGATGGATAGTGTGATTTAATCCAACTCCATATGTCTTCTCAACACCCCTGGCTTTTGCGGTTGTCATAACTGTGCCAAATCCCTGCCCTAAACACACTAGCAAAGTTTCACCTTGTGATTTATTTGAGGACCGCATGCCGTTATGCTGGCAAAGAAAACTACGATCGCCCATCAGATAACATGCTGCTTCACAAAACAGGAGCAGCAGGTGAAGTCTGAGGAAAAGAAACATGCACATACGTAGAGCAGGTTCAACTCCAACCAAACAGAAGATGATGATGATGATCTTATTATGAAGAAGTGGAAAAATTAAGATGTGTTAATATCTGTATATTAACACGCATTAATTATAAAGAAATTTAATTTAATTAAAAAGAAATCAGACTGGAGTCTTGGAAAGCAAAACATTTAAACCCATCTGCCATGTGGTGGCTTCTCTCTGTTGTAGCCTATGTGCAATTACTTTGCTATTGGAATTAATTACACGACCTCCCAAAAGGGTGACGTTAGATCAAGAGTGTTTCCAGGAGGTGTCATGGCGGCATGTACTTAGAAAAGCTCTTAATAAACGACAATGACCTTAGGGCAAATTGTAACTCTGTAAATTATTGTATTCTTATACCAGTAAAAAGACGTTTATTGTAATAAAATTAATATATATTTTTACATGTGTGTATATATATTCTTTTCCAATTTCAACATAAATTTTTATTATTCATAATGAATGTAGTGTTTTGATAATTACAATGACTAGCTCTTATTCTGAAATATGATCTTGAAAATATGGAAATAAAATGAACCATATTAATATTTTATGAGCTCAGGATTTAGAAAAATCCCGGATTTCAAGATATCTGAGGGTTTTTAAGTATAATTTTTGTTAAAATCTTCTTCGAGCATGCCTATAGGGTAATAACATCTTAATTTGTTCAGAAATAGAAGTTCCTAGTATAGGAACGCCACCATATAAACACGGCACATATTGAAACTAATGATGCAAATAACATGCCACCATGACACCTCCTGGAAACACTCTTGATCTAACCTCACCCCTCCCAAAATGAGAGAGGGGTATCGTTTTTTGGTTTGTTTGTCTGTTTTGTCAACAATTTTACCCAAAAACTACTGGACTGATTTCCATGAACATTTTCAGGAAAGGTGTGAGGTGGTGGTGCACTGCACCTATGCAAGATTCTTTACAGTATGAAACAAATATATAATTACTTATAAAAAGTGATTCTTTTCACCCTTGACTCGACCGTGTGCTTGTTATTTCAAGCCCAAGCCGCACACAACTGGGACATAATTTGATTCATCTGAACTACCGAGCATGAAAGTGAACCACTCCAATATGGCCGCCGTGTTGATGTACTGTATGGTGTATGGTGTAAAGAAGCTTCTTTCGCCGCACTGCGTGCTGATGTTATATGACTAGCACATGATGTCACAGAATTAGACTGAATAGATCGGTCACTTTTATTACCAACACCTGATCTACAATGTTTTTTGCCAATCTGCTAACTCCAAAGATCAGATTGGTGCATCCCGTGGTGCATCATGATCAGACGGTGACACGGAGCTTGTTTACATGCACATACAACTCTGATCATTATCTAGTTTCTAGAGTTTCCAGATCATTCAAGTGATCGTGTAAACAGGATAATGTGATCTGCTTCATCAGATAACAGCAGTAATGTGATTATCAGAAATTGGAGAGAAACACACCTGGATTTCTTCCCAACACTCTGAAGTCTTCATGCATGCGTAACCCATTAACCTGACTTATTTTGGTCTTTTACAACAGTAACTTTGACCTTTGACCCCCAAAATACAGGTCTACAGGTTATCCTTGCATCCAAATTAACGTTCGTGCCACATTCGGTCACGCTGCTCCCAATGTATCATGTCACTAGTTTTGGAGGACACATTTTCCAGTCGAGTTCAAAGGTGATCTACTGTAAAAGGAGACATAAGAGCGTTTATGTCTACTGTGGTAGCGCCGAGTGTCTCGCAGCATAAATTGAGTCAATGATGAACTCATTAAAATCCTGTGAGAGCAGAAAGCGTAAATTTAAAACTACACTGCATGAGAAGTTCCCCTTGAGTATGTTCTTTGTGTAATGTCTTAATTTTATGTTTCCAATGTAAAAAGACACAGAAAACCATCCTCCAGGGTCCTGGTTCTGGTGGATCTACTGTTCCATGACTGAGTTAGAGCACATCTGGTTTAGATGCAGCCTTATGACGGCGGTAAATCATGGCTTGTTATAATTTCAAATTAAATCTATAGTATAGCACGTTAAGTATGTATGTCGACTGTTTATGATGGAGGCATGAATAAAACTGAGGTTGTCCCAGAGTCTACTTTTAGGATTTAACTTTAATAGTTTTGTCATAAAATACAGGGTGATGATCATTGCATAGTTTTGAAAAACAGTAATTAATACAACTGACATAAATAATGACCAACTTTACAACAACAGAGGTTTCTTGGATTACTTTGGGGCTCAGGTGCTGCGTTTGTGCTGGACTGGTTAATCATCCGCTTCAAAAATATTGAGTATTTAACTGTAAGTCTTAGTAAACAGTCCTGTGTAAACATGTTAAGTGGCCTTTGTTTTTGCAGGGTTGTAGTGTATGCATTTATGTTTAGTTAGAAACAGGAAATATGTGCATCGTATTGAAATACACATAAATAAAGTTTATAGCTTGTGCAGGTATAAAACTAATGAAAGTGTACCACATGTTAAACTTAAAGTCTTAAAGAAAATTCAAGTCTCCAAGAGTAAAAATATGAAATTCTTAAAATAAATAACAAACTAAACCAAAAAAAACCCCCCTTGCATTCCCTTCAGTCATTCCAGTAATACAAATGTACATTTTTAGTCAACCATTTTTACAGCAATAACCCAAAACACTATTTTTATCCAACAGCATTGTGTAAATTACCCCAATAAAACTGTAATTGTTGGAGGCCAAACAACTTTCTCTAAGAGGTTACTCAAAGTTAAACTCCTCATTGTGTGCACAGTCACCTCATAAAACGGTAGATTTCAGCAGAGTTTGTAGATCACTGGTGCTCAATCCTGCTCCTCGAGAGCTACTATCCTGCATGTTTTAGATGTATCCCCCTTCCAACACGCAGGATTTAAATAATAAACCTCTCATGAAGCTCTACAGAAGCCTGATAATGATCATCTTCTGGCCTATTCTATTCTATTGTATTCTATTTTACACTATCAAGTCATCCACAATTATGGTGCTCACTACCGTTTTGTTTAATTATTTATTTATTGAATCTCTTTTTCTTTTGTGCTGTTTTGGTTTTCTTCTCTTTTTTCAATTTATTTATTTATTTTTATTGATAGACAGTTAGTAGTTGGGAATAACACACCACGTTACAATCTTTAACTGCAATAGCACCGCCTGTTAATTTCTATCCCTGTTCGTCCTGTCCAGTCTTTGTTTCCCCCACACGTCACTGAGGTGTAGCACTGCCCTCCCTGGCTTATAATAGAGAGTTCTAATAAAGGATGTCTGCTCAGCTTTCAGGGAGGACCGATGATGGTCACACACATGCACATAATATTCAAATATTTGGCTGCAAGACTAAAAAATGCATTGATCTCAAACAATGTTGACACCCTCTCTGTGGTGTTAAACAATGAGAACAAATGCAGACAAAAAAAAAGAAAAAGGAGTGTTGGAAGAGGGATACATCTAAAACATGCATGATAGTAGCTTCTCGACAATGAGGGTTGAGCACCCCTGTTGTAGATGAACCTAATAAATAGATCAACGTTACAATACTGATCAGATCTGTAAAACCTGGTCTGTGTCCGGCTCCGGTGTCACAACAACTGTAAGGTGACCGCCGCATGTGAATAATTGACACATGAGTCACCCTCCCTCCTCTTTCTTCCATCGCTACGACCAATTAGACCAAGACAGATTGTGTCTTTTATCAGTCCCAGTAGTCCAGACTTTAATTTTTGCCCAAGTTAACCTGTCTGCTCGTGTTAGACGTCAGCGTACAGTTCAGAGGGAGCACCCAGCAGGAGGACTGGGACCACAACAGAGTCCGGCCTTTGAACGGATTTGAAACAGTTCAGATGACACAGAGGGGGCAGGAAGTAGAATAGAGACGGCCATGCTCTTTAACACTGTAATCCCATTGTCAGTTTCAAGGATTAATGCTCTTTCATCGCAGCCATTGTTATTTATGTGTGTGTGTGTGTGTGTGTGTGTGTGTGTGTGTGTGTGTGTGCATAGGTGCAGCGGAGGAGTGTGTGTGTGTGTATGTGGGGAGTGGGGGTAAAGACATGTTGGCAGTTAAAAGTTTGGGCCGAAACAATACAAGCTTGGCAGTCAGTGACCGCTCATATTAAAGCTTTAGCATCTGTTGCATGGTGGGACGGTTTTTTAACATTTACCAACAATACTCTGAAAACAGGAAGTGCATCGGACGCCGAGAATAGCGCACAAAGCAGATATGATCCAGCAGGAAAGCATTTATTTCCCCCTTCAGCAGGTATTCAGGGAACAATTGTGAGGAAATGGGGTGTTTGGATTAAAAATTATGAGCTTTAGTTTTGTCTGGGACCAAAGAAAAAAACTAATTATTTAGATTTGATTGAGTTTACTGAGTTCTGAGGATAGTTGTGCAGTTACATGAGCTTTTATTAATGCTTTGATGCGTACTGGTCACTACAGTGGACACTTATTCAACAGTTGTTCTCTTGTATATTCATGGGTTTTGTTGTTTTAGTCCCATATCAGTCAGTTCATATCATTACTATAACTGGTCTGTTCTTAATACCTGATGTTTATGTGGAAATCAATTGTTTGTTGTGATGAACAGTCTTCTTAAACAAAAACTGCACTAACCCTTTAACTCCTGACGCATTCTGAATGGATGTTTTATTTTAAAAATTAAAGTTTTTTTCTGTTATTTTACTGAGAATTTTGTTCATGGAACTGATGCACAGGTGTCAAAAAGCAAGTGATTTAGAAAATTAAAAAGGCCCAACTAAAATAACATCACCCTTCATTAGCATTTTTTCATGTTATTTATTAGCTTCTATTGATGTTGTTGCTTGTTTTTGTTTATTTTTTCTATGTTTTGTTTTTTATTTTATTATTTTTCTTCTATTGTGTTCTGTTGGTGTCTTATTATGTGCATGTTACACATTATTTTGTAAGTTTGATCCCTTTGGCAGTTTTTGGTCATTTTGTTGCTTTTTTTTTTTTTCTTTTACTGTGGAATAGCTTAAGTCTCAGGAGTTAAAGGGTTAAAAATGTTTTATTTCACAGTGTTCTGATATTTCATTTTAAATACACGTTCAAAACTCAAACACGTTATCCAGCAGAGTAGAGATTTTTCTAACACCATAAAAAAATAATATTAAAAACATTTCAATCACACATTTTTTTCCAGGCTTAAAGAGGAATAAAAACACTTAGGAAAAAAAATATCCAAAGTATCTCATAATTCATGCATCAAAAATACGAAATTAATGTGAGCATTTTATTACTTACATCTCGTACTGTTTTTCTTTTATCTTTTTTTTTTATTATTTATCACTCGCATCTCTTTTTTTTGCAAATACAGTATGCCAATTCAAATTTTGTTGTGAAACCAATGACAATAAAGGCTATTCTATTCTATTCTAAAATGGGGATAAATTATTCTGTAAATAGAATTGACTAATTTATGATCGACCCAAAATGTTTTTCAATTGTAATATTGAGCTCAAACTGTAAATCTGAAACCCTTATTAGAGACGAAGAAACTAAAAGTTGCTGTTTTATGTACGTTTGTAGTATATTGTTTTATGTTTGATTTTAGAACTGTATTTCCTGTGCATTTTAGGTTTTTGGGATGATAACTAACTGAAATGTCTATTTTCTATAACCTCTGCTGCTGTCTTGGAAATGACACGCTTGGAAAAAAAAGATTTTTCATCTCAATGAGTCCATTTTTCTGGTTAATATGAAAAAATAAAATCTAAAATTGGCGCTGTCTATGACAGTTGGAATATAACATACGCTGAATCTCAGGATCTTATGAAAGAAAAAGACTAAAAAGAATGTTTTATGTATGTTTTCAGGATAGTGTTTTATATTTGGATTTAGAACTGAATTTTACAATGTGTTTTATGCTTCTTAGATAGATATACAGTTGAAATTTACATTTTCTGTGCCCTCTGCTGCTGCTGTCATGGAAAGAACATGCTCTTAAGAAGAATTTTAATCTCAGTGAGTGCTTTTTCTTGGTTAATATTAACAAATAACATCTAAAAATGGGGATGAATTACTTTAAAAGTGCAGAGTTAAGCCGTCTATGACAGATCCAAACCATCTTTCAGTTGTAATATAATATACCGTGAATCTTATGATCTTATTTAAGAAAAAAAAATGAAAACTGCTGTTTTGTGTGTGTTTAAGAAATACATTTTACTGTGTTTTATGTATATTTCTGGGATAGATACACAGCTCAAATGTGTTTTTCTATATCTCCTCCTGATGGACACGCTTGCAAAATACACATTTAACCTCAATAAGTGTTTTTTTCTTGTGAATATTCATAAATAACATCTAAAATGAGAACAAACTACTTCATTAAAGTCTATGACAGATCCAAACCATCCTTCAGTGGTAATATAATATACCCTGAATCTTGGGATTTTATTGAAGGAAAAAAACAACCCAAAAAAAGGGTGCCGTTTTATGTGTTTTTAGTATAGTGTTTTAGAATTAAGTTTTGATATGTTTTATGTATGTTTTGGGGACAGATGGCTCAAATGTCTTTGTTCTATACCCTCTGCTGAAGGATACAATTGTAAAATACATTTTTAATCTCAATAAGGCTTTTTTTTCCCTGATGAATATTCATAAATAACATCTAAAATGGAAAATAATTACTGTAAAAGTCCAGAACTGAGCCGTCTATGACAGATCTAAACCATTTTTCAGTTGTAATACTGAGCACAACCATGAATCTCAAGTGCTTAACACAGAAAAGAAACAACTAAAAGAAAGAAAAGTGAGTTCTGCCGTTCCAGGGACAAACTTTAGCGTACATGTGCTGCATGTTGAAAAGCACAAGGAAAGCCGACACTAAGGCCGACCTGAATCCAGTCATAAAGCTGTTTCAGACACACAGATGAAGCTGGAGGCGAGGTGAGGAGAGGTCCAGTTATACAGCAAATTTGATTTATACGCACGAAAAGGCTGTGCACTTTACACTGTGCGCATCTCAGAGTCTTGAATAAATAGAATACAGTCAAAGCCGATCATAACACGACATGTCTGCTTCAAATATTGGATGTTAAGACAACTGGGCACATGCCTGCAGGTACGAATTACACAGTTACTTTGGACTCATTGTTAGCACAGACACCTGAGCTGGTAACCACAACAAATGCAAAGATTTATGGAACACTTCAAAGAAAAACAACGTCTATGGACGTCTATTGTTTGAGAAAAAAAAACAACAAACAAACAACTTAAAAACAAAACCTTGCTATGGGACAAATTATTCAGGAAAATAAGTTAAAAAGTATAAAATGAATCGTCTTTACACACATCATATACACACATATATATGAAACATGAAACTATTGGGGTTAGGGTGACCACTGGCATGAAATAGGAAAGGAGGACACTTGTGTCCAAAAAAGAGGACATATTTACATTGCATAGCCTACGACAAGCTATCTACCTGTAAACATCGCAGATTAGTGTAAATAACGGGTGGGGATTTATGACGTTTAATACAACGGTGGTGGACGATTGTATGAAAGGACAAAATGTGAAAAAGCCCAACACTTGACAGACGGCCGGACAGATGGCTCTAAAACCGGACTGTCCGGACGAAATCTGGACGAATGGTCACCCTAATTGGGGTAATGAGTAAGTGCATTGTGGTGATGTGATGACTCGGCACAATAATGCTAACTGTAGCATTAGCTATTATGACCTAACTAAATAAGGACCATTGCCACATTCTGAAAAGTAACACCCTATTGCCAAACAAATGTAAAATAATAATAATAAAAAATGTTTATATAATGAAATGCTGACTAATTTGCGTAATGAGAATCAGTCTGGTCGTGTTCATGTAGTTATGAAACAAATAAAATATTTACAGGAGCATAAAATAAAGGTGACTCACCACCTCTGGGATAATGAGAATGACAACTCATGGACATATTTTTTTGAAATGTTATGAATGTTCATTATTGAAATGACCAAAAACAACACATAATGAAACTTTTGACATAAAAATGCACTTGTAGTTGTGTTCATATATTTAATTTTTTTTATTATTACATTTTCCCCTAATTCAAAGACCAGAAATTTAGGTGACGGAAATTTGCCCAGAAAATATATACAAAGTAGAAAATATAAATACAATGTTTTAAAATGACAGAGTGTGAAAGAAAAAAACACATTTTCCTCTATAGTAAAATAATGTGATGTATAGGATTTATTTCATACTGTATTTAACCACTAAAACCTCAGGGCCATTGATGTTTTAGTTAGTGTGTGTGTGTGTGTGTGTGTGTGTGTGTGTGTGTGTGTGTGTGTGTGTGTGTGTGTGTATGAAAAATTAATGAATTATCCTTTACTTGTTACAGGTAAGGAAAAACACTGCACTAAATATTGATAGAATAGTTAGTAATGGAATTAGTAATAAAATATTGACAGTGCTTGTTGCATTTTTTTGTTTTATTTTTGGACATCTTTTGGATAATTAAACATGCACCAGGTCAAACTGACCCAGTAACACTATTGTTGTTCCTGACAAATTAACATAACAGAAGGGTTAATTGAATTAATTAACTGATTACAAATTGTAATCATTTGACAGCCCTAGTTAGTTTATATAATACTGGAATTAAAAAAAGTGTTGTCTTTAAATGAAAGAGGCAAATGTTTACTTCAGCAAGTAGAAAAGCAATAAAGTGAAATATTAATTAAGAGTAAAAGGAATCTAGAAAACCATCCATTTCACAGACTGTACAGTTCTATTCTAAGTGGTCCAAACAGCTCATTGTTCAATGATTGGACAAAGCTGGGATGTGACTGCGGACTCCAGTTACCATGATGAACATCACACAGATGAAAGAGGAGGGAGCGGTTTTAGTCCTCAAACGAACAGGTGGAAACATTAAGTGCAGTTGGCAGGTTGCGCTAACAAGCCGGAGGGCGGTTGGAGGGTTTCTGGGATATGTGTGTCTACACTGGAGCTAATTAATCACAGAGCACTGACACAGTTAAAATGAGGCGAGTGACTGGGCTTCTCCACGAACACAGGAATAAATGGGTGTGCGCTCCATAATTGATTCCTTATTTTCACAGACTTCAAAAGCAAACCAAGAGTTTTTAATCAGATTACAGCGCTCCACGATTCCAAATTTATCAGCCAAATTAAGAAATGTTAAATTTACTCCTGAAGGAGCAAACAGTTTCCTCTTGAATATAATGACCCTATGCTAATAATGCCCATAGAAATAACACATAAAACGCTCTCCTTTTGGGTTGTTGAAAGACGCTGTTTTGGGTCACATGTTCTTTCATGTGTTTTTGGGTTTATTTTATATTCATTCAAAAGTAAGCAAACTTTTACTTAACTTCAACACTTGTGCTTTACTGAAGAAAATCGGTCGGAAAAACAGAGGATGTTCTCACAGCACTTACAGAGTCTCCGCTCTATGACTTAGTTTACATAGTTTTGAGATGTCCACCAGGGTACACATATGACATCCATTTGCACTATTTAGTTAAGTGTGATTTAAGGCCAAGCTAAAGCTGTTGGATGGAACAGGAGACTAGAACTGGATGCAGGAGGCCCACATGAGGAAGAGCACAGATTTTTAGAACCGTGATGATAATATTAACGATGAAGCTTATTTGCCACAGTTACATTGTTTATGTGATGTTTAAGATCCAGCCGGTCTGTTTACAGTTATCGGATTTAGTTTCATCGCTGACCTCTCTGCTGATGCTGGACTACATCAGCGCCCAGTCCTAACGGGCTTTATTTTTTTTGGGAGTCCCGCTAGGGGCCTGGCCCAGATAGGTCTACATTATCATCCTTATTATTAGGAAAGTCTTTTTGCATTTCTGTTAAGAAACTTTTAGGCTTCAAGGGCATGATTAATGATTAAGGAGGAAAACTTCTCATCTCTGAAGCTTTTAGAGACATCAAAGCTATTGAGCTTATTGTTAAACTTAGCTATGCTTTAGGATATGAACTAACACTTAACTGCATTAAAAGGAGTTTTCACTGAATGCATGGAGTACAAAAACCTGGGAATCTGTCAAGAGTGTTTTTCATTCAAGTGTATTTACACTATGTATATATTCAGGTGAGTTTTAATAGAGTGTAGTATTAAATTGACCAGATAAATAAATATATATATATATATATATATATATATATATATATATATATATATATATATATATATATATATATATATATATACACTCTTCAGTTACCAATCTGATGAGATGGTTCATTTTTGGATGTATTTTATAGTTAAAAAAACAGGTGAAAAATATAACTATAAAAGCACTCTGAGAGCACAAATGTTTGTTTTTGTCTGTCCGTTAGCAAGATGACTCAAAAACGTATGGACAGATTTTGATTAAATTTACAGGGTAGATTAGTAATGGGGGAGATCTGGAAATGATTAGATTCTGGTGGTGATCCAGGAGTGGGGGGGTGTCAAGATGACTCAAAAACGTATCGACGGATTTTGATGGAATTTTCAGGAAGTGTTGGGAGTGTCACAAGGAACAAATGATGACATTTTGGTGGTGATCCGGAAGAGATCCTGGATTCTGGATCACTTGGAAATTTTACATTGTGGTAGATGGAGAACAAATTCAAGGATCCAGGATCTATTCCAGATCACCACCAAAATGTCATCATTTGAAAATGCGTAATTCCATTTAAAAAAGCAAAACATCATTCCTTCAAGTCCCAGTGATGGGATGGTATCTGATCTATACTGCATTAAATTTTGAGTACACCGATGTGATATGAAAAATGTCAGAATGTTAACCCTTTAAACTTCCAAGGGTCCACATATAGGCCGGAAGTAGTCATTCAAAAATTTTAAACAAAACACCCAAACCTGTCCCAAATGTCACATGACCTAATGTAGTTTAACATTGGAGATTCTCACACATCAGAAGAAAAAAATCACTTTCAGGTAAAATATCCACAGCAGGTACAATCACTCATTTGTTCAAAAGACAAATGACAAACAGCTGATCTGAACCTTTATGTCTCATAATTATCCAAAGACAAAACTGACATGAACTTTAATCAAAGACCATAGAAGCAAAAAGCTTTTTTTTTTGTTTTTTTTTTCTTTCTTTTTTGATAACTGCCTTCAGTGTAAAATAGTGGAGCTGCTCTTCTGGTGTAATTACTGTAGTCACATTAAAATAAGTTAATCTTCTCATGAATGTAAGTTGTTTACCAGTAATCGAGTCTAGACAGAAATTAGAGGGAAACTGTGGGGCTTTTTGAGAAAGATTTTCAGTCCAATATAGTACAAAATATGATGACGAGCATTTGTGTTGCAGTGGAACAGTTCCTTTCACCTCTTGGCAGTTGGAGATTCAAGTTCAATCAACATCCAGACCTTTCAAAAATGATTATCCAATCACAATAAAACAAATATTTAAAATACTATATATTTTACATCATTTTACAATCGTCAAGCGATCACCTATACAAAAGGCATTGGGTGAAAATAGCATAAATTGCTTTTTATTGACATAATTTTCCACTTCTGTTCCATTCAGAATTAGTACATCATGGCATGGCATGCATTTAGGGCTAATCTTTCAGTAATGGACAATTTAGTTCCCTAATCGTGTGCTTTTTGGAGCACAATGCACATTTTATTTAGATTTTGTAACAGGTTTAGGATAAAGTGAAGGAGACGATGAAGATCATCTGGATAATATTTACATCGGATTATTCATGGGGTTAGGTTATTTATAGGTATTTATCTCATTTGTTTTTATTGTTTTTATTCCATGAATTTTAGACATGGATGCTCCAATTACATTTTTTTGTTCTTGTATAACAATGTCAATAAATGTTGTGAATCTGAAGGAGCAAGGGAAAGAGGAAAAGGAGAAAGAAGAGGGAGAATAAGAAGGAGGGAGAGGAGAAGAAGAAAAAAAAAGACGGGAGGAGATGAGGAGGACGGGAAGAACAGGAAAAGAAAGTAGAAGAGGAAAAGAAAGAAGTAAAAAAAAAAAAGGAAGATGAGGAGGAGAGAAAAAAGAAAAGCTCAGAAGTAGTAACAGAAATATGAGACCATGAAGCAAGAAAATGAGGCGGCAATTTTTAATATTTTTACTTGAGGTAAAAATATCCTTCAACCTTAAAAGGAAACAATAATTTGCCATTTTTTCCTTGATTGATTAAAAAACAGGAGTGCTATTTTTGGCCACCCCACCCACCGCAGCAGATCAGAATAAACACAATAAACACAAAACAAAAACATACAAGGCACACACAGAAATATCCCAAAACTCTTATGTTTGGATGAAAGTCATTTGAATGGTGTCCAGTTTGTTAATTTACCAAAGGTTTTCAGTAAAATTAACCAAAATGACTGTTTGAGCTTCCAGCGAATTGTATGCGCTTTGTATTTATTGACCAAACACTGTTCTTGGCTTCATCGACCTCGACCTCAGAGTCCATCAGCCGTATGTACGGGTATCAGACTGGGCCAGGGTTGGCCAATACATACATACGCTGTGTTTATCCTGCCTGACTTAGCCCTCATGAAGTTGTCCATCTTTAAATATAATCAGATCCGATTAATACACCAGGGGAGTGTAATGTCACTCACAGTAGAAACAGTATAGTAATAATTACAGCCTTTGTATTGATTTAACAACAGTGTTGGGAGTAATGTGTTACAAAAGTAATGCATTCCAGTAACAGATTACTTTTTGCAGTTATGCAAACAGTAGTGCAAGTCATTACTAATCAATTTTCCAGAATATCTTACTCAGGACATGTTCACCTTTTTCCCCACATAATTTAACCTGTTGACACCCAGGAGGCAAATACAAGTTTGGACTTTTTCATGTTAAATAATTTGTGGTTTTTTTCAGATGCATTTTAAAAGAATGTCATGGAATGTTTTTGCAGCAGACAACCTTTTTGTTTTTTTCCTTAAATAAATCTGTGAAAATCTTAGGAGGTCAATTGCTCAAATAAAAACAACAACAACATCAACTAGGAAGGCACAACAAATCCCACCCCTCGCATGGAGCTTGTTTTTGCATCGATCCATTGAGGTCATCGTGTCTAGGATCAAGGGATCTACTTATTATCCCCATGGGGCGATTCGTTCTACAACCTGCAGATCCAGTCAACAACAACAATCATAAGCACAGACAACAACAATAAATAGTAAATAGGACAAACAGATGAGAAAATTACTTGTCCTGTTTGTACCTGCGACCTGACAGAAGCAGCACAAACTCACCAGCCAAAGGATGGCTCTGGTCACTGAGGAGTGTGCGGGCTTTATTTACGGTTCTGAGCTGATGTATAATCACATAGATTTCTAAGGTTAATACCTGCGATTTTGCTGCATACTCTCACTATACCCTGTAATTTGTTTTTATTTTTAAGTGAAAGTAACTGTACCAGCAGATGAAAGAGGGTAAAAATGGACAGAATAAGACATTTATTCTTGCTTTATTGAGTCCATTTTCAACTTCTCTATGTGTGCACTATTGTTACTATATTAATTGCACTTATATGTACCAAGTTTGGAGTAAATTGAAAAAAAATTATGAAAATTCTCCGCAGAGAAGAAAAAAACTAAATAAAATTCATAAACAACTTGAACTTTTCCCCTATTTTTCCCCAAAATGTACTCATATCTAGTCTGGATCACTGGTAATCTCTAAATCCAATTTGGCATGAATTAAACTAAAAATGTTTTTGCGACAAACATTTGAATTTTCCCCTATTAAATGCAAATGTGGGAAGAAAAAAAAAAGACATAAAAATATTAACTATGACCTACTTTTGACAAAATTTATCACTTTCTATACTGGCTCACTGACAATATATAAAACCCATTTGGTATCATTTCAACCATAGCTTTGCTGTTAAAGGGTTAAACAAACCAAACCAAAACAATCCGTTGTCCACACAGATGTGTGCTCATTACTAACTCCAACCCTGCTTTAAGAAGCTAGTTAGCATTAGCATGATCTCTGTGATCAGCAATGGCAAAGTATGTTAACATTTGTGACCTGTACATGTAGTTTGAATTCTTTGATCAATTGCAGATTTAAAATGCAAATGTTCCTGCTGGGATTTGAACATTATAGACGGTAGTGTGACTTACCATACTAACCATCCACATGTATTTAGAGGCAAACATTTAGAATAGAATAGCTTTATTGATCCCATATTTGGGAAAATGCTTTGTAACAGCAGCAGCATTCACATAAGAAAAACAAGTGAGGTGCAAAGACATAGGATGAGTGTAAACTGTGCAAAGTAAAGTAAGTAAAGAATGTAATTACAGTATTATTTACAGAAAAAAAAAAGATTTTTGATGTATTATATAATGTGATGGCATGTGATTTCCTGTATCTGTGCATTTGACACTGGAGCTATAACAGTCTTTTGGAGAAAGTTTTCCTCTGTGTGTCCGAGGGATGTTGACCAATGACCGTTTGACCAATGGTTGACCTCATCAATGTTGTCCCGTCATAAATTAAAAAAAATGTTTTAATTAAATAAAAAAAAACATCCTGCGTGCATAGCATATCTTTAAAAATGATGAATTTGAACATCATCAGTATAAGCTACAAGATGTAATTTATTAATAGCAAATGCAGAGCTCAATTAATCTATGTGATACGAGCATTTCACACCAGTTTAAAATGTTTACTCAACATACTCTACAAAACACAAAGCTGACATGAGGTAATAGATCTTCTAGAGCTAGCAGCTAGAGACTGGGGCAGGAAGTTGTCACCATGACAACCCGACAGTGCAGTGGATGAGTTGCGTTATCCATCTGACAGACCTACTTAAAATGACATGACGGGTGGGCTACGACAAAAGGAGTTCGTGCAGAACTTGACGCATAATGGTGGGAATCATGAAGGTTTTTTCCCACCATATTTAGCAGCAGAATTTCCTGTAACATCTCATATTTTCTCTATGTGTGACGCTTTAAAATCAGCTTTTAACATAACATTGCTTGACCTCGCACATGGCTGTGTGTGTGTGAGTCAACAAAGCAACTGTTTTCTTTTCTCGGTGACTTCAAAGAGGCTCAGTGATCGGTCACCATCCCTAGTATGTCCAGTGTGTGGTGCAGAGGGTGTTCGCTATTGTGCTCAGTTTGTGGAGCATCCCCCTCTCCACCATGTTCTGAAAGTTGTCCAGCTTCAGATCGATCACAGATGCAACTCAAAAGTAACACAGGAGTCACGGAACACAGACGATAATATTATAAGGTAAGGGATGACTTTTAAACAACAGTAACAGGTCATCTGTAATGTATTACAGTTGGGGAATAACTTGAAGAACATTGTTTAACAACTTTAGTAGCAGCGGAATGGACTATTTATTTATTCTCATTTCATAGGAATGGGATAGCTGCAGTGTTTTTGCCATATGCAACCACCTTTTTGGAGCCTCTTGACCATATCAGTATCTGGCCTGATCTCTGTATTAACCAACATCCGTCAGAGATGGAGACAGAGCGTACCTTCTGAACTCTCTCACCCACATGTCCTTCGCTTCTACTCTTGTTCAGTGTCACACACAGACAGTTGGTCTCCTCCTAAACCTATGATAAGTAACAACAGACTCTATTAAGTGTTTGTCTTGCGTCTACATGATGCCCACAAGCATCTGCACAGCCACTGGAATGTGATTTACATCCAAAACTAAGAGTCAAACAGAGGTCTCCGTCTGATAAAACGCACACCCATAATAATAGTAATAAAGAAGTTCAGATTCTCATCTATGTGACTGAAAGACAAATGATAGAAATATTTGTATCAAATGGGAGCTGCATCTGAGCTGCATCTGAGGGACCATAGGTATATAAAGGGACAATTCTAGTGAGGACCGTGGCTATGTTTACATGCTTTGATTATTTTTTATTTTTTTAATTCAGAATGATTTATTCTGAATAAAATAATTCTGAATTGAAGCTATTTCCTTCATGTTTACATGTATAAATGTTAATTCCAAATAAAGTTTTCTGATTGGGCAGAATGGCCACTTAATGCCTGGATGTTTAGTACCTTTTTTGCTTTTGTTTCAACTATCAACATGGAAGGTGAGATACTACATGCAATTTGTGTATTTATTTTTGTAATAATTATGAAGCAGCAGCTCAGTTGAATGGACATACCAATACTGGGAGGGAGGAATATGTGCGTCATCAATGTGAAATATGTGCAGCATCGCGATAAGACCAGGAGCATTAGTCCACTGTATGGGATAGCTCATTGGGACTTCGTCCGTCGGCGTTGTTGTCGTCCACAATTCACTAAAATTGCTTCTAAATTCTCTCCATTCTCAAAAGATTTCAATTTTGATTGATTCATTAGATACATTTAAGCATTAGGCACAAAACATATCACTTTGTCGAAATTTTGAATTATATACAATTTGTTTTTCCAGTCTGGCACTAAAATCACTTCTCCATCCTCAATTTTCAATGGATTTCAATTCTGATTTCATGATTGATTGAATGCCTCTCTTTTGTTGATAGTAAGCTGTGAGGTCCAGATGAGCACAGGGTCATTGGCACTATCTTTTTATAATATAACTGCACACTGCTTTTAACCTAGGGGTACAAACTTGTATTTCTTTTGCACTTGAACCAAATAAATAAAATAAAGAACCTTGAACCTTCACTGACCTTTCTACACAATACACTTTTTTAACTCACAAAAGTACTAAAGCCTTGTAATGTCCTCCAATATCACACTACAGTTGAAATTTAACATTTTACAGGATTTCTATGAGCGAACTACAGTATAAAGGGTTTACCCTGAGTTGGAAATTCAGTTTTCACAGTTTCTGTTTTTATCTCAGTCATTTCTGTGGTAAATCCAATTACGTTTGAACAGCCACCAAACACAGCAATTTAGACACCGCAGATGAAGCGCCTTCTTCTTTCCAACTATTAAAATTATGTGAATCAGCTCCAAAATGCATAAAAGTATCAGAGCTTTTTTAAAAACAACAGCAGCGGGATAGCATAGTTTTGCTTAATCTCACTTTAAATCCAATAAACTCAATTCAGCGCATTATCCAGAGTCATAAATAGTGCGAAAACATTCAGTCTGGGCCTGGACTAAAGCTTGGCTGACCTTGACATCTCACGCAGATGAGGTCGAGGACAGTACACATGATCCTCATTCTCATAATGAAATCATCCTGAAGTTAGTAATTACATACACAATGAGGTAATTCTGGGACGCTGGAGACACTGTACAATCATTGAGTTACCTGGTCTGTATGCAATAGGAACAACTTTGAAGAAGAATACATTTCCCCCATAACTTCATGTTGTTAATTACAGTATCTCTACCAATAAAATTCATGTGACAATGTTCAGCATTTGTTTGCCCTTCAAAATCTGATCCATATGAATCGTTAACTGTTCCATTCTTCCATTAACTAAGCCTTTATTAACACTCCAGTTAGCTTTTATATTTTCTCAGACACTTTTTAATTAAAGTGATAGAATATATTACACAAAAGTTAGAAGAAACATCAGACAAATGCACTAATTGATGCAGGAAACACTATATATGCATGAAAAATGCACACAATGACAAACTCCAAATACCGCTCTGTCAGACGCCGTTAGTCAATTTGTCTCATTAATTTTCTCCAGCAGTTAAGTTTTCACTCCATCTTCCTGACAGTTGTTTTTCCTAATTTCAGCAGTAAATACCAGAGAGACGATCTGATATCATTTTGGTCTCACTGGTAAGAAAACAACCTTCTGCTTTCCCAAAGGGTCATTCTAATTTGACTTATAGTTGTTTGTCTGTTTAGCTATGTTAATGCTACTGTCAGAAAATGTAGACAGTTATCATTTTTACATTGTAAAAATGGAAACAACTTTACCATTATTTACTAAATGTAAAAAAAAAAAAAATAAAATAAAAACTGATTTTTGATTTTGATGATTTTTGATTTTGTTGGTCGATTGTTCCGTCTTTTTTTTTTTTGCTCAAATTTCATACAAAATCCACAAAAATGTACCTAAAATTTAAAAAAGCAATGAAAAATCCCAAACAAAACTTTTCTAAAATGGAGGAAAAAAAACACCCACAATAGGTGGCAATGTAGGCAAGAAAAAAAAATTATATATATATATATATATATATATATATATATATATATATAATGCAATTAACCTGTTTATTCAACACCTTCAACAGTGTCAACAAAAAAACCCTTCAATTTAATTCTAATCAGATTAATCCACATTAATGCATAGATGCTCTTGGTTGCCAGTGGTTGTTTGGGTCTTTATGGGTTAAAGGTTAAGTTAGCCGTATTACGGGAAAGCATCTGAGCCTCGATAAATCACCGACTTCTCCAATAAGCTCATTGTGCAGGGTTTGGTTTATGAGTCATGACATTGACTCATGACGAACAAACAAAAGTGCAACACAACCGCACATGCACACCATCCATCCTGGATACGCTGAGCGTCTGCCAGATGATGTTGCTGCGTTTGGGTCAAAACATCACCCTTCAACCAAGAAGCGGTTTCCAGAGGGCTCCGTCTAATAATAGCTCAGCTTGAGATCACTTCCACGTCGAACATAAAATGTGGCCACGGCCCAGTTACGATCATATCTTCCCCATTTTCCATTATTTCTTTGCCATCATGAACCAATCTAAACCAAGCTGGAGAATGTTCCCTGGAATGACAATTAAATGAACAAAGAGCAACCTGTGCAATGAACCAAAACAAATGGGAAGAGCAAGACGCTGCCAAAATCTATAACCGTGCACTAGCATTTTATGCCGAGCAACACAATGTTTTTATCCGACATAACGTAAAGGGTGTTTCCATCCTGTGTGTGTAGTCTGATACCACACACTCACGACTTCCTGAACTGTCAGAGTGGCACAGATCATCACTCCACAGTACATTTGCCAGTGTAAAAAGAGCAGTGTTAAAATATTTTCCCTCTTTTAGAATTACTTCAATAACGGACAGAGTGAAATTTAATAATAACTTCGAGTGTTGGTGAAAATATTTGGAGGTGTTAGCAGTTTTACACTGCCAGTGTTTTATATTCAGTGTTAAAGTAAAAGTGATTCTCTCAGAGTTAATTCAACATGAATAAGAGTATAAGATATCTTTCACTGTTAAAAGATGACTCTGAAAAGCCACGCCCACCAACATCTGCACTTAAACAGAGCGAGAAGTTGGACATTGAAAAATTGTTGGGTTTTTTCTAAATTAACTCTTGTTTTTATCATTTCATTCAAGCAGAACCTGCACGGTAAAATCATCAGTGTTAACATGTAAGAGTTAATTTTAACACTACCTCAGTGAACATATGGTGCTTATCTACAGAGTGTAAAATTTACACTGGACCTAGTTACTTTTCCAAAGTCAACTTTATACACTAAATAGTGTCAATCAAGTTTTACACTATGTGAGAAGGAACACCCATAGTGTTATTCACATTCAACACTGAAGAGTTAAGTTACCATTTTTCCCCAATGCGAGGAAGATGGCGATTCCTGTCAGTTTGAACACAGGAGGTGGGTGAGTGTAGCTTTTAACACTAAAATGCTTGTTATTATTAATTAACTCAAGGAATACATTTAGTTTAACACTGAAATATGATACTGATAGTGTAAAACATCTGTTAACTCCAATAATTTTCACCAACTTTGGGCGTCATTTTGTTAAATTTTAAGAATTTAAATACTTTGACATTGCATGTTTTACACTAGCAATGATTTATGAACATGTAGTGTTAAGTAGGTTTATCACTTCTCAACACCTAACTAACAGTATTGAATGTGAAAAACAGTGGGTGTTAGTTCTCAAATAGTGTAAAACTTGTTTGACACTAATTAGTGTAAAATATTAGCTCATACTAGTGTAAAGTTGACTCTGGAAATGTAACTCTAGGTTCAGTGTAAAGTTTACATTCTGTAGATAGGGACCATATGTGCACTGAGGTAGTGTTAGAATTAACTCTTAAGTGTTAACTGGTGATTTTAGTGTATAACCACCAGTGATGTGACAACCAGGGCCTTGTTTTTGTCTCTAATATTCCTGAGTCCTTAATTAAATAGTCCAAATGGGATTAGGATGAAGCCTTTGAAGTCTCATGTTCAGTGCCTGTGGTGAAATATCGAGACCCCGGTGCTTCTTTTGATCAGTACAATCAAAATCAACTTCGGAGAGGTCCCGTTGAGTGGGACGCCATCCAAGAACAGAAGCTTCCGCATGGCTTCATCTGCGCTCACAAAGCCAAGGGGGGATTCCCTGATGCTCCCTCAAACATGTTATGAGCTCATAATAAAGTCTTCAGCTGTTGTTCCAGCATCCATGAGGTAATAGGCTTTAAAATGACCCTATTTATGGAAATTAACTTTTAACTGAGGAAACCTGCGTCCTCGCACGAAGCTGGATGTGAATAAAAAAAACAAGCAAACAGAAAAAACATTTAATCCCTACAGATTTTAAATTTTTTTCATGAAGAACAAGAAAACATGGGAACATCATGGGTGTGACATTCAAAGGTACGTTCTGTTTGTGTTTACATCACAGCTGTGGTTTTCAAATAGTGAGGAACAGGTACGTCGTCACTAATATCAGTTCCCTACAGGTATGTAGTCACTAATATCAGTTCTCTACAGGTATGTCGTCACTAATATCGGTTCCCTGCAGGTACGTCGTCACTAATATCAGTTCTCCACAGGGACGTCGTCACTAATATCAGTTCTCCACAGGTACGTCGTCACTAATATCAGTTCTCCACAGGTACGTCGTCACTAATATCAGTTCTCCACAGGTACGTCGTCACTAATATCAGTTCTCCACAGGTACGTCGTCACTAATATCAGTTCTCCACAGGTACGTCGTCACTAATATCAGTTCTCCACAGGTACGTCGTCACTAATATCAGTTCTCCACAGGTACGTCGTCACTAATATCAGTTCTCCACAGGTACGTCGTCACTAATATCAGTTCTCTACAGGTATGTCGTCACTAATATCAGTTCTCTACAGGTATGTCGTCACTAATATCAGTTCTCTACTCTCTACAGGTATATCGTCACTTACAATGGTTAAATTGTCAATTTGTATTGAATGACACTGAACCAAATCAGTTTGAATCGTATCGTCTCGACTCATTTTTATGAATCGTCCCCGAATCAGATCTTATTTTACTGTAGAACGCCAATTGGCTCTTTACACACCCCGTTTCTTCCGCTTTTCCACCCTCTGGGTGCTGCTGCAATACATGCACTAATTTATAATTTTTTACTTTTTGAAACTTTAAGAAATGCTGCGATGACTTGTTAGTATTAGTTTTAAATTAAAATGTCAGAAAATCAGGAGTCCTGTACTTCTTTTCTTCCCACTTCAAGCACTGTGTGTATAAAGCACGTATAGAGACGAAGATAAAGATGTTTAAAATGTAAAAAATAAAAAAATAAAATAAAAATAAATAAATAAAAGTAAAGAGTTTATAAAATGTTGGTTGGGGGGTGCTTTTGAATTATTTTTAAAATCCCTTGCACAGTGTACGTAATGATATTCAGGGTGCTTACTGTACATAATCCATTTTTCCCAGCGTTCCTTACATTTTTGCAGTTGAAGTCTGAGAATAAATCCCTTCAAATTTGTGGAGCAACAACAACAACAACAACAACATCATATGTCCCCATTTCCCAGGGTGCACTGGGGTGTGGATTTGCCTGGACAACTGAGCTAATTAGAGCTTTCTTCCGGGGTAAAGGGGGAGGTTTGGGTTCTCAATCTATAGCTCGATTCACAAATCTCACCTCTGGGGCTGTTGTTAGTGAGAACCAGCATTTCAAAGTTGTTTTGAGGCGAGTTCAAAGTTATTGAGGGAGGATGCTTTGTGTCGCCCTTTCATCGTAGTCAAGAGACTGAAAGGAGGGAAAAGCATCACCATGACAAGCTCAGTCATCTGTGAAAATAAGTGCCGGTGTAGTTTCTCTACAATTAACATGTAGCCACATGTTAAAATGCACATTTATACACAGTAAAACAACGTTTAAGGTCACATTTTACAGTTTTATTTCATTTTATTTATTCTATCAGTGATTTTTTTCAAGATAACTTTTACAAGATTTTAACTGCAATTTGAATATTACTACAAGTCACCAATACCATCTTAATATATGAAATTTTATATTGCTTATATACATTTTCTGCTTTGATTGTATATTTCTTTCATTTATATTTGCACCCAGACACCCTTACAATTCTTAGGTACCTGAATGTTTACACAAGTGGCAAATAAAACAAATTTTTGCTTTAATTCCAGGAATAGTGGAAAAAATGTCCATTGTACAGTGTGAAATAACCCCCAACATATGTAGATTAAAAATGATAATAATTTGTCAAAAAGGGGTGAACACCTTCTTAGAAATACTGCTACAGCAAAATAAATAAAAAATAACTCAAATAGGTTCAACTTGATCCACCAGTGCTGGACGACAGAATGAAAATTGTTGATGAAAATCCCAAAATGGAGAGTTTAACATTTATGCTTGACTTTAAATAAATACAATTTGATTTGCAAAATGAAAATAATGAGGGAACTTGATAACTATTTCATAACTGTAGCTACATTATAAAGGTAAAGGTAAGCCTAGTTTAGCCTGGTTTCCCAGCAACCACAATTCCATCTCTGTTGCCATGGTAATGCTATAAGATGCTTTTGGTAATATACATATCTACATACTGTAGAGTCATTTTTTTTATTTTTTTTTTTTTATCAGAAAACTCAAGTCTTAAATGCTGGTTGACTCAAGTTTCCGAAATAAGTCTGGGGTCAAAATGTAAAATTCTAAGAATGAACTAGTGGAATACTTAGATATACATTAGCCTAGTAAACTATCCCGCCACTAGTGGCAAAAAAATATTTTTGCCTGAATCGTTGGTCTAGTGATGCTCCATAGAGCCTCAGGCAGGACTGATTAAATTTTACTGGTCCAATCACAACACTCCATTTGTGTAGCGAGGTTGTAGGGCGGGGCTTAGGACAATGATGACAGGGTTGAAGAAGTAAAGTTCTATAAAGTCTATGGTGTTAACATTAATTAGCCTAGCCTATAGGATGTTGTTTTAATTGCTCTGATAGGCCTTTTACGTGCAGAGTGGTTTGAAAGACAGCGTTGATCCCACCTGTACGCTGAAGCTCACTCTGTGGATCATATCCAGACTGTATTTATATCATAGTCGGGCTTACCAGGCTACAAATCCATACATGTACATAAACCAGCATATGTGGAATAACAGACCATCGCATATATATTAAAAACATGAGCTAACCAGCACTTGTGTCATTTATTTTCTGATTCATCTCATTAAAGTTTGTAAGATTTAGCACATCTGAAGAGGATACTTTCTTAAAAAGTAAATAAATAAATAAATAAATAATGCAGAGCAGTGTTACTTATGAACTGGTTCATTTCTACAGTAAAATTTTTTTTATCTAAATGAAAACTCTGAAAATTTGACTGACTTTTGCTTTTAATGTGTTTCTTTAAATCAAATACTTCACAATGTTATGTCCAGATTAGTACCTTTGTCAGTGAGGTCATTTGAATCACACCAGTACATTCATCCCAAACTGTTGGTTCAGACATTAGGGTTCAGCATTTATAATATGGACAATAGTCAGTGGTCTGTGTCAATGTGGAAACAAGTTTCAGCAGCAGCAGTTCCACAGGAAAACTTAAGCTGTAAGAAATTAGCAAATTAGCACCATGCCACGTTAATCGGAGCTCAAGCTGTGGATGGATCCGTCACACTGTGGGGACGAGACCGTCAATGACACACAAACTGAAATACCATCTGCTTCTCCACATCCCAGTGAATTAGTGAAAGTTTTCAGACATTTGGGGTCAAACTTCACCATGTCCAAAACACTGACACATTTGTCCTAATTCCAAAGCTTTAGTTTTTATATTTCATATTGTATACTTCCATATCCTAGCACTTTCAATTTATTTATTTCTTTTTTAATCATTTTACATGCTACTCTTATCTGTTTTACATGTACAGCTCGTTTTATTTTATTTTAATATTTCTATTTTTGTATCTTATTCAATCACTGTGCTTTGTATTCCTTGCCTTTAATTGTCCTGCAGTTTGTGTTTTTAATTGATTCTTGTATTTTATTCTTCAGAGAACTTAGTTCCCCAGTAAGTCGTTTTGGAAAACCAGCATCTGCCAAAAGCATAAAGTAAATAAAAATAAATAAATAACATGACATTCA
The DNA here is from genome assembly GCA_020466265.1 of Siphamia tubifer. Lineage (NCBI taxonomy): Eukaryota > Metazoa > Chordata > Actinopteri > Kurtiformes > Apogonidae > Siphamia > Siphamia tubifer. Next base: position 16,035,906 of record CM035792.1, on the reverse strand, counting down.
TTCTGCCAAGGCATCACAGAAAGGACAGTCCACTACCTTTTGATTCATAACTTTTGAACCAGACACGTTTCAGACAAGTATTACATGTAATTGTAAAGGTCAAAATGCTGCCTTAAACACAATTAACAAGAGCTTCACTGATGGACAACAAAATTAAATAAAGTTAAATATTTTTTTATTTCAATTATCAATATATTTTTTTATTAATAATATCTATAACATATAAATACTATTATTATATACAAGTTTATTTTGTACAGATATATGCATTTATTCATTTTAAATATTGTGTTTAGGTTATGACAAATATAATAGTCAAATGCCAATGTATTTGGAATACATTTTATTTATTCATGAGTTTGTCAAATTAACCCCGAATTATGACCTAAAATGTTGCCACTTTCCAAAACATTCAAACTCCTAAAAATAAATAAATAAATAAAAATCACAGGTTTTTTTTCCCCATTTCAAAATAAATTTTCCAGATAATTTAACTAATTACCTACCCACAAATATTTCTTTGAGGTAGATTATTGTAATTTTTCCCAATGACTTCACTCTTCAGTTTCACAGTCAAACCTATTGAATGTACTTTTCCCATCAGTTGTGAATAAAAATATGATCTGTAACATTATTTCTGTCAACAGGTTGTACTTACAATTACATGATCTATTCTCAACAGTAAAACTAAAGCTACATTCACGCTTTAGACAAACTCAGCCCAAAATCATCTGACTTTAACCATAAGTGACTCTTATCAGATTTTTTATGACACAAATCAGACCCAGGCCACCTTCATACGTGTTCCAAAATTCAAGATATATCAGATGTTTTACATCATGATTTCAGTCTGAATCCATCTATATTTCCTGTATGTGACGCCACATTTTATTCTCTGCATGTGAGTCACTTTTCATAAACTATTAATGTATGAGTCTTAAGGAAAGAAAATATAAAAAATAAATGATTTCAGCAAAATGAATCACAATAGAGCAATAAGACCTGCAGTGTAAGTACTCATTAAAACAGAAAATGTTTTATCAGATTTACGTTCGTGGTGTCAAATGATTAATCACAATTAAATGTTAGTTTTTAAATCTGCATTAATCATGTTTCATTTTCCATGAGGAAACAGACTCAAGAAAGAAGATCATGTCATAATAGCGCTATCAAATGATTCAAAGGTTTAATAACGATAATGGATTAATACATGTTATTGCGTTCATTTTTGACAGACCATAATAACTAGAGAAGCACTGACAGCGCCAACCTCCACCAAGGCAGACCCTTCGAATGAAGACAGGTCCACCAAAGAGGTTATGTTTTAGTTTGTTTGTTTGTCTGTCTGTTATTTAGCAAGATAACTCAAAACGTTATGGATGGATCCTGATGAAATTTTCACAATGTGTTGGGAGTGTCACAAGGAACGACTGATTACATTTTGGTGGTGATCGGGAAGAGATCCTGGGTTCTGGATCACTTTGAAATTTTCCATTGCAGTAAATGGAGAATACATTTCTAAGTGATCCAGAATCTCTTCAGGATCACCACCAAAATTTAATCATTTGTTCCTTGTGACACTGTCAACACATCCTGAAAATGTCATCAAAATCCATCCATAAGTTTTGTACTTCTCTTGACCTGCCCCCAGATCACCACCAAAATCTAATCATTTCCAAATCTCCTCATTACCAACCTACCATGAAAATGTCATCAAGATTCACCCAGAACGTTTTGAGTTTTCTTGCCAAGTAACAGACAGACAGACAAAAAAATTCCTATAAAACATAACCTCGTTGGCGGCGGTAATAATAAAAATAACAATAATAAATGTTATTTTTAGGCGTGTTTGTCTTGACATGGTACAGTAAATAGAAAAGGATAAAAAACACAGTACCAAGCAAAAAGCAGGTTAATAATAATAAATACAATTTTCCTCTGATCATGTAGAATTAGAAAAATGTCACATGAACGTGTGAAAAGGGCAAAAACATTTTCATTGTAGGGGGTCTTTAAGGAGGAATTTGTGTATGATATGCACTTAATGGGTTTATTAAACACATTCAACAGTTTCTACAAAACAACCGTTTCGTCTTTTTTTTTTTGTTTTCGTATTTCCATCCAGAGCCAACATGTTGTTTAGTATCTTCCATCTTTCTGGGATGGTTCTGCTGCCTGTCACTGCCCATTTGCAGATGGATGACATTAACTTTATTTGGACAAACTGACCCAGATGCTTTAGCAGAAACGTTTGGAGTCATTTTATTCTGCTGGAGAGTTTATGGAGTTAAACTCTTTAATCTGTTTAATCGTGATTATGGATTAATCTGCCTTAAACTAAATATACTAAAGACTTTTAAAGAAAAAAACAACCTCAGATTTTTAATGCATAATTACAGTGACAATTTAAGTCTTAATGTCACCACACCTCAGGTAAAGACAGATGTGAACTTGCCAGAGTCATTTCCCATTCCCTCTGATCCACTGACATCAAGCTGATGATTTTACGGACATAAAAACCATGTGGGACACAGGCCTGCACCGGAGACAACTTCAAAACAGACATTCAGGAAATATGACCCATAATACATTTCATTTAGATTTGTAATGGCAGAGAGTGATGAGGAGAATATTCATGTTGCACAGTATTTGAACAACGTGTCTTTGGGGTCACAATAACAGATGGATTTCCTCCATTTATAAATGATCCTCAGAATGGGCCTTCAATTAGAATTTGCTGTGATTAACTGAACTATACTGTATGTAGATTTTTTTTTTCAAGATATGAAATAAATAACAGCAAATTAAGATATAAATTCTCACTAAACTGCAAAAAATGTAGAAAAAAAATTAGAAAACAGTGTAATACTTAACAGTGTTGAGGTTTTTGAGGTATACAGCACATAAAATTGACTGTTGCAGATAATGAAGGTGCCTGGTATGAAACGATACACTGCTGCTTTAGTCGTGTGGCTTTACAGGCTACACCATAATCACTCAGATGGTATTTCTTTAAATTATTAAAATGATTAAAAAGATTTGTTGTGTTGCCGGATTTCGATGGCACTGACCGCCAACATACCCTGCACACTGGGTTGATCAGCTCTACATCACTCTTACGGTCGCCAAACCATTGCCACACAACTGACGTCCAGTGATATTTTTTTCCAATAATATCGTCCTCTTTGGAAAATAACTCCCAGTCATGGCTTACACTTTCCGTCATTCTTTCTGTTGTCCATGTTTGTGCATCTGGCTTAAGTTCCTACGCCTGTTTTTATTTATCTTCGTCTGTTCCCGTCCACAAGTTTAAGCAGTGTAGTTCCAGTTTCATGTATATCTGTGCATTAGCAGAACAAATTACACTTCACTTCAACGCACATTTCTGCCATGTTTGATCGAGGCTCGCGGCCGATCACCATAATGGAACCTGAAATTTATCACGATAATTAATCGTAATCATATAACCGCCCTGAATATGACTTTTCTGTACAATGTCTTTTATCAAATGGGAAATCTTAATGAAAATGCTTCTTACAAAGTATACAGCTGTGTTTTTTTTTTTTTGTTTTTGTTTTTTTAACCATTTCTAGTCGTCGCTTCCGTAACGGCAATGACTTTATCTAAAATGACAAAAAGCACAAAACAACACCCACCTCTTGTCTTATGGGTCCAATTACCTTTTGTACAACCTCAAGCACAGGCTAAGTATTGTTCAAGTCTCTGAACTGAGGCTCAAGTGCTCACACATGGTGGAGTAACTCTGGTAGCGTTTGATGTTCTGAGCGTCTTACAAGCTGATTAAACATACGGTTTACAAGGCCCGTGAAACACTGGAGATGTTTCTCTACAAACCGAGCGGCATGTGGTGTTGCAGTAATTAACCTATTAAGCCCTTAGTGAACGTCCATCCTCTGTGCAAGCTGTAGCGAGGTAAAATTTATGGATCAAATTAGATCCACAGGTTATTACAGCATGAGCAGTATGGAGGTAATTTAGCATAGCGAGCGAGAAGTCAGCAAGGATGTCGACTAAAATCTTCTCAACTGGTATATTTGTCCATATGGAGCTGTTTAAGGCTGAAATGTGTTCCTTACATAGAGGGGTGCTCAAAGAGTCATGAATTAGCCTGTGACATGCAAACAGGTGCACGTGGCCAGAAATATCCAGCGACTAAGCTAATGTTTACCCTGAATGAGTCACACCAGGCATAATGATTATCATTCCACACCCTGTCCAAGATTCCCAGTCCTGAACAGTATTAGCAACATTACCAATCACAATGTCACGCTCTGTGTTGATATCCAATCAGCTCGTGTGAATACCGTCAAGATGTGTTGATCTTAGGTACAGAAATAAAGGGGTGAGGGGCCCAGGCCAGACCCTCAGCTGGAATGTTTCACTGAAGGTTAGACTTCTGTTCCATTTCAGAACTCTGAGATGAAAACATGTTATACTCTATGATTTTTAATGTTTGTTTATTGTTGAAAAGCAAATTTTATTGGTGTGCCCAAAAAATATTGAATGTTTATTTATAACATAAGTGTAATCTTCATCTGTATGTGAGTGTGAGAGATTTTGTTTTTAATCTAAAATTAACGGTTGAATATTTTTTCCTTAATAGAACAGTGTCTGCAGATTTAACACACACACACACACACACACTAACCTAAAAATAGGCTGTTGCCATTTCCCTGTAGACGTCTGACATTAGCGCTGCCAGCTCAGTCAAGAAAATAAATAAAATAAATGTTGAGTAAGATCAAAGAAAGGTAAGACGTTTCAGGAACATGGAAATGGTTTTGGTTTTATATAAAATAGGGATGCACAATTAATCCATTTTAAGTTATAATCCATTCAGTCAATTACGACAATGTTTAAAAAAGTTATTTAATTAAAAGTAAAATTGACTTTCATCTCTGTTGTGTCTCCAGGCTACCATAGACTCCTCCTCCAGACCACCATAGGCTCCTCCTACTGGCTACCATAGCCTCCTCTTAAGTGTGAGAATGGTGTCCCCACACTCGTACAAAAATGCTGTTTGATAAGAAGAGTGTGTTGGTCGTGTGGAATTGCTATGGCTTCAACATTTCCAATGAAGACCAAATCATTCCTCTGCAAACTGAGCCTGAAGGCGGCACGACCAACTTATTTCTGCCCCTCAAACATCATCACACACCAGACTGGGAGCAGTGTGTTGCATTGTGGGCTGCACACAAAAAGAGCATGCCAACTAAAACGCCACCATCAGCCCAAATTTAAAATAGAAAATCATGTTTTTCGAGGAAGAAATCTGGCTTTTATTTTTGGCTAAAATCATGCAGCCCTAGAACGAACCATTGTGCCGTGTCAATTCACTGACAATTAGTGAAACTTTTAATGAGTATTCTACAGTGTTGCAAATGCTCTTTCATCATTACTGCCTTTTACTGTATATGGTCATGTGCAGAAATAAGGTACAGTACAAGATGTGGTGTGGTGATCAATTAGAAAAGCATCAAAAGCAGACAAAGCGCAGGAAAGAGAGACACCAAAAAAAAAAAAAGAAAAAAAGAAAAACGTAAAAGCAATTTCTGACTGATGTTCTTGTGGAATTTGCATCATCTGAAACAATGAACAAAATGCCACTTATTCTTCCACCTCTGTCCATCACTATCAGAAAAAAATTATTAGACCATAAAGTGTCATCAGAAACAATAGAATAAAATACTTTATTATGAGACAATGAACATTTTAGCAGCATCTCTTCAGCACCACCATAAAATCATCAATAATAACAATTAATCCTCACTGACAACATATCATAAAAGGCAAAAAAAATATAGATACATATATATATATATACATACAGACATACACACACACACACACACACACACACACACAGGCGTGCACAGACATCTTGGGGGGCAAGTGCTCAGGGCACAAAGGGGGCACTTTTTTGCGCATGTGGAACATGTTATTATAGTGTGAGATTAAAAGACAAAAAAACTTTACACAGAACACAACACAGAAAGCCACAAACACAGTGACCATATTATCAGACGGACCACCGCAAGTAGAATTACCAGTCATCGTTAAAGCACAACAAAGTCAGCAGCAAACCTGACGTTTACGGGTGGAAAAAACAAATACTTTTAAACTTTACCATAAAGGAGTGCTTAACAGTGACTATGGTCATTCTGCTTCCAGTGGTCTGTCTGAAAATACGGTCACGGCTTTCTATGTTGCATTGTGGCTTTTTGTTATGTATGGCACATGAGGAGAAACCTGTCAGTGGCTGTTTCTAGTAGCTAAAGACATCTTCCAGCTGCTCACCTGCCGCTGCAGCGCATCTCATTGGATGAACTGCATGTGAGTTGACGTGACAAAGGAAGAAAGATAGAGGTCAGAAGTGTGTGAGGAGGTGGTGTCAGCAGTTTTTTAAATTGTGCAGCTTTTCTAAAAGATCATTTTAACAGTGGCCTCACTAAAGTGTTCATCATCATCATCATCATCATCATCATCATCATCATAAAAAAAACAAACCCCCCAAAGATTAAAAAGTTCATTATACAAGTTATATTTTATAAGTTTCATTTATAAAGGTCAAAGAAGCAAGTGCTCTAGCACCACCTACCATCTATCTGTGCACGCCTATGTACACACACACACACACACACACACACACACACACACACACACACCAGATGATAAAATACATTCAAAGCCCCAATGCAGACATAAAATATACTACTTAAAAGTGTTGTGCATACAAATCATATGTAATAGTTATTCAATGAAGTACCAACTCCTGTGTGTATCATGGAGATAGAAACACCAACAGCCTAATAACTTTTGTCAGTACAATTTCATCATCAAGAAAATGGAAAATAGAAAGATATCAGTTCTGAAATTAAACTACTAGCTATTTGTGGTTGTCGTTATCATATTTCCCCAAAGAAATGTACCTTTAGTTGAACCTTGTATTAACATGAACAAGCAGTTGAAGAAAAGAAGGGTGGTCTAATAGTTTTTTCCGTGATTGTACGTCCAAAAGGTTTCTTGTCCTGCAGTAACTGTCATTGATGTGAAGTGGGCAGTATATCCCACACATGGTTTCATGTCAAAGCAGACTGACCTGCCAGCTGATCAGCTGCTCAGCAGGTCGACCCCATGACCCAGACTAGCTCTTAGTCTGACTCTGAGCTAGTGCTGGGATTTACAGAAGCCAACACTGGCCGGAGTGCAAAGTGCTCAGAGGTCACTGCTGTCTGCTCGAAAAATCTGAGTTTTGGCAGAAAGCAGCAGAGGAGGAAGTTTTTGTATTCTTAAAATACTTTGAGTAGATTTTAATGCTGCGGGGTAAATTAATATTCAGAGAGAAAATCCTAACATTCACAAAAGTTAAATACACAAACTTTACTTTTTGGTAGTGGAAAAGCAGCAGCGCTCGACCCATAAATGGTCGTGTATCTGTCTGAATGTAAATGATCCCAGGAGCAAAATAATGTGGCCTTTATTTACTTTTGACCTGGTCTGTCTCAGTTCTTCCTCCCACGGCTGGTGAAGCCATTTTACTGATGGTTCTATACGAATTCCCCCGATGAATATCAGTTTTTTTTTCTTTCAAAAGTGAAAAAAAAAAAAAAAGGCTGGAGGATTTAGTTTTAATGCCTAATTATTTGGTTGTCATACAGCAATTTGACAAAATATGCTTCTGCAGCAGAGGAATGCTAAAAACAGCACTTTCACAACTACATTTCCTGGCAAGCTTCAATCATTTGGAATAAAACATGCTATTTAACTTCACGAGCAGAGAAGAGGACTGTAAAACGCGTGAAATTGTAGAAGTAACAATGATTTATTGTGACATAAATGCTGAGGCTAAGCCATCATGGAGGAATGTGAAAGAAACACTATGTTCGCTGTCAAAACATGTCCACGTTTTGAGCCAGAGATGACGCCTTAAATGATCTATTATCTTTGCCGTCTGGTTCACGGAGGGCAAAAGGTTAATCTACATGATGGACTTTTAGAGATTGTTGCAAACATTAAGACTCTTGGACTGGTATTTCTGCCTACATACACTAAGCCTCTAGGACACTTAGACTTAAATATACACCGAGTAAAAACATATGCGCCATAATAAGGTTTTAGATTTCCATTTATGAACAGAGAGCGCAAATCTGAAATTATCTACATTATAAAACCAATAAAAACCCAAAAGCATCTTGTGTTTAATGCCCGCTGATCCACTAATTTTATCATTACATGTACATAATTGCTGTATAATACAGTTTGTCATCTTTTTATAGTCATCAGATATGACTTTGTAGTTACCATAGAAACCAGGTAAAACAATTGAGTTGGATCAATGACAGACACACTTTTTATGTTCAGTTACTTATATATTTGCAGAAAAACTCATTTTTTTCTTTCCGATATAATAACCTTCAACTTTAATCTGAACTTTTATGAACAATCTAAATGTTCAGTAAATTAAATATAGGACGATACCTCAATTTTGACTGAAAAAACACAAAAATTATATAATGATACAACACTAATTGGCGATAAATCACTGAGGATATATAAAGTGTATGTCAGGAGTGCCCCCCCTTAATGTGAGCTAAGGGGGGTTTAAGCCTCCCAACCACCCCTGAAATATATAAATAGAGAAAATCAACCCGACTTTTCATCATTTAGTTCATTTTATATTATTACTGCTATTTCAACATTAAAGGGGTGTTGTGCATATTGATTAAAACACAGTAGATCAGAGGTCACATACACACGTAGTGACATAGCATGTTTTCTTATCTTATTATTCTTTGATCGACATCAGTAAGTGTCATTACCAGTGTACACAGGTGCAATTTCAACACCATAGAGGACAAAGCTCTGAGGGAATTCTGGATCCAAAGTCAAAGAATAACATTACAGGCAAGTGAAAAATCTGAAATCTCAGTCATTACTTGTATTCCATGGCAGTAGCCAGAGGGAGAATCTCATGATGTAACACAGCAAACCTTTACATTTGGCGTTTTCATGGTCAGTTTTGTTAACTAATGCTAGCTACAGTAGCTAACAATTTCATTATCACTGAAGACAGTTAGGCGTACTGTCCCTTTATGCTGGTTTCACTGGTAAAAGTAAAATGCTTCCGGAATAAAACTAATGAAATGTTACCATGTGTGTTTACTGATAAAGAAAATGCTGAATAAAGAATAAAGAAAATAAAGAAAATATAGATCCTACAAAATGTAGAGTACATTTTTTTTTCATTCCTTTTTAACCCCCCTTAAGAAAACTTAAGTCTTAAATGCTGGTTGGCTCAAGTTCCCAAAATAAGTCTGGGGTCAAAACGTAAAATTCTTAGAGTGAACAAGATAATAGGTTTTAGTCCAAAGGAATATTAGCCTCAGATCTACTTCAAAACACTGTCTGCACATTATGATCCATTCACTTTACAGGTTCTTTCTAGTGGAATATTTACAAATCCATTGTATACATGTACATAAACCATCATATATGTGGAATAACAAACCATCATATACTGTAGCTATATTGAAAATATGAGCTAAGCAGCACTTTTGTCATTTGTTTTCTGATTCATCCTATTCAAGAATGCAAGATTTTTCACATTTAATATCTGAAATAGATACGTTCTAAAAAAAATAAAAATTGCTGAGCAGTGTTATCAGGCAAATATGTTCTCTTTTATATCTAGCTTGATTGTTTGAATTCCATCATGTAGATCCATCTACTTACCTGATGTGTGTGGGGGGTGAATGGTGTAGGATTAATGTAAATATTAAAATTGTAATGTATTGTAGAGGAGACTGCAGAAAGAATAGCAATGGAAAAATCTGCTGCTAATGAGGATCTTAATAAAGGAAATTAAATAAAATGGCAGTGCACAGTGACGAGTAAGGTTTCTGAAAACTCCAGCGGACGTGTAGATTTTGGAAAATTTCCTTGTTCCTGTTTGGGTGTGTTCAGGTGAAGACAGACTCCCAGGCCGTGCACAGAGCCCTCAGACAACAGGATTCTACGGCTCTGGCTTCTTACCATGATAAGGGAAGCTCATTGTATTTTTTGTTTTTATTTTGTTTTTTAAATGGTGCATTGTGATTGGCTAACTACAACTATCCTTCTCATTACCCAACATTCTTAAATATAGTTGTATGTAAACAGTAACATTAGTCTAGTGTCCCACCATTCGGACTGCCGTCAGCACAAATTATCTGCCCCCATATGCATTGTTGTACTGCAGCATTCTCAACTTCATTATATTATATGCACACCTGCACGGTTCCTTTTTTAGAACTCTTAGAATTGTAAATTTTAGGATTTTCTTTTTTTGTCTATATTTATATAAGCACCTTTTTTTAATTCTATTTTTTTTTTTTACCTGCATGCACCTTTATTTCTTATAGTCTACCTGCCTGCTGTGTGCAAATGGCAATAAAAATCTATTCTCATCTAAAAATCCAAAATCCCACTTGATTTTCCTCTTCTTTTTTTGGACAAGTCAAACACTGGTGATGTCCACCATAATAGACAAAATGAGGAAACCTGCGAGTTAAACTGATGACTTAACATTTCTTGACAGAAGATGGTTTGGTACTTTCCCCATCGGTCTTGCCTCCTGCCTGCTCTTCTCACTAAGGTTAACCTTGACATTCGGGGGAGGTTGTGAAGTTTTTCATGGACTCCTGGGAAAGAGACACAGCACAAAAAAAGGAGGGTGTCTCTAAGGCGAGGAATGTGATGTGTTTTCCAGACGTGATTAACTTTAAACTGTAAAACAGTGATGCTGACATTGAAAATCAGCAGCTATTGAAAGGTAAACAAAATAACCTGTAAACCAACTACTGGGCTCTTCTTGAGGAGCAGCATTTCACTAACGCCGTTTCTGTTCAGTCTTTGATCTTTTAATGGACTGAATTCATTTACTTTCATGTCAGTTCCTTATTCACAAGATAAAAAGTTTTGTTGAGACTAAACTTCTCTTGGTAAAACAGTGCAGTATCAAAGAGAGGGGGGGATTATAGAGTTAGATTTTGTTTTATTTGCAGTTATTTCCATTGTGTTTTTGTCCTGATTTTTACAAGCCTCCCCAGAATTTTTCAAGAGAAACTTACTTTTATTCGTACTAAACAAAATGCATTTCTTCAGATAAAAACTTTTCGGTTAAAAGCTGCATCTCCATTAATGGCCAGAGGTGTGACCAACATGAGGGCACAAAGCCCAAATGCATGCTGGGAGATAAAAAGAAAGCGGAGGGCAGATGAACTTCTGGTCTTTATCCTTTAATCCCAGTGGTTGTCGACTGGTCTGGGTTCAGGACCCACCATCACCCCTGAATGACACGCTGATACGACTCAACATTCAACTCCTTACATTTATTTAATAAAACATGGTTTGTTTTGAACCTGAAATAATACAGAACTAGACAAGCACTCGGACACCCCATCTTTAATGGATCAAATTGATCCATCGGCCAGGCCTATGACATAATGAGACAAGTAATAAATGTTTTGTTCAGAGTAGGATCTGTGAAGACACATAAGAAGCACAGTTAGGGAATGAAGAATAATATTAATACCATGGGTTACAATGCTATATATGGTCTCAATATTGGCATTATTAGTTTGAGAAGGAAGTAAAGTGGAGGCTTGGATATTTCCAGAAGGTATTTCCAAATTGCAGAAGAAAATTGACAACTTACAATATCCCAGAAAGCTACAAAAAAAAATTACAAGTATTTTGACCACTGCATATGTGTTAGGCCAGATATTTAAGTTATTTTATCTTTTACCAAGGTAGTTCTCTCACTGCACTTTTATTGAATTATGTCTATATTCAACTCGTCTATTAGTATTTAGTTTACGTGCCATTTAAAATGTCAAAAGGATGTCAACATACAACTGACAAAACTACCCATGGGTAAGAATAAGGCTATTTCATCCATGAACAAGAACAATGTAAAAAAAAAAAAAAAAAGGAATGGAAGTCCCCTCTTTCCTTTCAGTACTAGATGGGTCAACGAGTCAACTGGGAAACGAATGCAACAAAACAGCATAAAATTGTTTTTATCCAATACTGGCAAAACAAAAAAAAGACAAGTACAAACACTGTGATACAGAGGAGAGTAAAACAAGATTCTGTTTCATTTTGCAGGTTCTGTTTTGCCAGTTGAAACAATGAAATCTACAGTCTTGAGAAACTGCTAACCCCCTAAAAAATTCATTAGTTGAGATTTAATCGCTTTTCCACCCTCCAAAGAATACAATTTTGTAGGAAACAATGAATCCTCAGAACTTTCTCAAGATTTTATGACACAAAGTGGTCAATATTATGTAGAACCTTGGCAACAGTTATCTCCTTCTGGCAACATCAATTCAAGACTATCATTGTCCATATCAGCTTTCAAAAGAAATTGGTTGAATAATCACGCAGCCTGGCCCAAGCGTACAACTTTCCTGGTACTCTTTTCTATTTAGTTCCATTATCACACTTTGGAAGTTGGAAAAAGAGTAGAGCAAGCACATAAATCCTATTGGCTGATGGCAGAAAGGCCTCGCTGACTGAGTTTTGCCACTATTTCAGCTTCCATTTATAGTGTGGCAGCACTTCCTGCTATTGTGTGCCAGGAAAACCCAGGCCTCTTGGCTGCTCTCTAATGTCCTGCCTCTCTTATCCAGCCTGCAACTCCACATTTAAAAACTCACACAGACCAACACAACCACACACACACACACACACACACACACACACACACACTGAGCTTTTGGTACAGTGCCTCTCACCACTAACCAGATTAGTGAAGAGGGCTCTAGTTTGGACACAGCTAACAAAAGTAAGTTCTCAAGTCCATAAAAACTCCAAAAAGGTCCATGACCAGGAAAGGTTCTGGATCCCTGCAGTCACTTGAGACCATAATTGGAATTGGAAAAGTTTTTTTTTTTTTTTTTTCCAATTTGGAAAACTCCTGGCTCTGGATATCGCAAACAGGCAGCGCTGTCAGATACACTAAAGAGGAAGCTTTTCATTGCTGCACCTCATCAATGAGCTGCACACAACGTGGATTACAGACTCAAACTCCAACCTTCTCTCCTTTTCAGCTCCGTTCACGTCTCATCTATGTGAGCGAATGGCAGGACAGACTTCTTTTGTCTGAGACGCCAAAGTCCTGGAGTTGGGAAAACCATCAGGACACTGTAAATCATCTTGGGGGCTGAGTGTCAGCCAATGTATCCTCAATTACTGGACCACATCTTTGTGGATCACAGTTGCGGTCGACCTCTAACTGTACATGTCTTTTAACATCTCTGTCGACTCTTAAGTGGAAGACTGTGAATCTCAGCCCAAGATGTGTTGTTGGAGATGATCTAATTACTTTCTCAGATGAAATTGACTGAAGAGTGACGAGCCGCAGCGATGAGGCTTTGTTATTTCATGACAATTGTGATGAAGGTGAGGAAAGGCGGGCAAAGGTTGTAAAAGTACATGCTTAAAAGTGCAGTACAGGCAGTGAAATTACAAGAACGTTGCCGTCAATGTACAGCAACAGCCTCTCGGGAAAGGTCTGCACAGTGTAAAATCAGACCACTGTGTAGCGTTAAAATTTATGGTTAAATAGACAATGCAGTGTAAGTGCTTTGACGCCAAACCCAGCTCTGAAACACACACACATACACATTTTTATTTATTTAACCTGTCAACCAAGCATGATATAAGCACAGTTCTAAATGACTCACTAAACAAAACACAAGGCCAATTTTTTTTCCCTCCGTGTCTTTATTTTGATTTTCTTAGATGCTATCTTAGATGCTATCTGGGACACCGACGCAAACTCCTGACACAGCAGAACATCTCTGTATCGCAAAGCCACAGAATGCTGGAACGCCAAGAGAGGCCAGCGGGTTTGTTTTTCTCACTACGTTCTCACATGACCTAAAAGCAACAGAACAAATTAGATGAATGACTTTTAATTATGCGATCCACCTGATAATGTCCCTGCACAAATACACTGATAACATTAAACTCAAATGTACCAACTCAGAACAGATAGTACATGAGGAAAGTTAAGTAGATGAATGGTTTGTTAAAGTACAGCAGGTTTGGCGCGGGATTCAGTCCATTCCATTTTATTTATTTAACCCCCCTGTTGTGTTAAAGGTCAAATTGACCCATTTTACAGTTTGAACATCTAAAAAAAAATAGTCAAATGTATTTTTTCAGTACGACACCTCATCTGCTTTCCTTAATGAGTGTAATCAACATATACTACGAAAATAATTCATCTGACATATTAGTGATCATGTTTATATCACATAGATACTGTTCAGGTCAGTTTGACCCAGCAGTCAAACTAGAGGTAAAAGCATGTCAGAAATGTCAGACTACTTGTCTCTTTACAACTGTGAGACATATTATGTTATGTTTTATATGGTTGGTCTTTCAAAAATAATAAAGTGGTGAAACATTACCCAAACACTTTGAACATGATTTTTCTTTCCAATGAAAAACAAGTGAATTATCCTTATTGCGCCTGTTAGAGATAAGGAACACTACTGCACTAAATATTGATGGAATAGTTAGTAATGGAATTAGTAATGAATTACCAGCACTTGTTGGATTTTTTTGGTTTCATATATCTTTTGGAAAATTAAACATGCACCGGGTCAAACTGACCCATGAACATCACTGCTGTCCCTGACAAATGAACAGAACAGGAGGGTTAAACAAGAACATTTCCAAAATGCCGCACAATAAATGCATCAAACTACAACAACGCTCTAAATAAAACAATAAAATCAAATAGTCAAATGTAAGAAAAACAATAAAAATGGATAAATATAAGACACAGGACTACAAAACTCACACTGAGTTAAAAGCGAGAGAATAAAAGTAGGCCTTAACCCGTTAATGCCTGCAGTATATAAAAAAGGAGGTCTGTCAAAATTAACAGATAATCCATCATTATAATTAATGTGATTAAAAACTGAACAATACATATTTTTTGCATATGTTTTGGATATTAGATATGTATTTTAGAAGACTTTGAATATTTCATCTTTTACATCTATCCATCTTGTATATTTTAGCATGTTTTGTATATTTTTTATCCACAATTTTTGTTTCTTCATGTACTTTTGTGAGAAATGTGTAAGTTGTCTGTCTGACATAAAGATACTTAAAACAGTACAGTAACAAAGTACTTATACGTAGTTACTTCCCACCTCTGCTGAAATCAAAATTATTCCAACTTGCCCACAGTATACATGTCCTACTTTTAGTTTACATGTTCTCTCTGGTCTTAACACTTTTGCAGTGTTGATATTTACCTCCGCCAAGGAGGTTTTGTTTGTCTAGAGTTTGTTTGTCTGTTTGTCAGTTAACAAGATAACTCCAAAAGTTATGCACAGATCTTGATGAAATTTTCAGAATGTGTTTGAAGTGTTACAACGAACAAATTATTAAATTTTTCATGGTGATCCAGAAGAGATCCTGGATTACTTTAAATTTATTCTCCATTTACTGCAATGTTAAATTTAAAAGTTTTCAAAGTTTCAAACTTTGTTCCTTGTGACACTCCCAACATATCCTTAAAATGTCATCAAAATCTGTCCATAAGTTTTTGAGTTATCTAGACAACCCCCCTGGATCACCACCAAAATGTGATAATTTCCAGATCTCCCCATTACCAAACTACCCTGTAAATTTCATCAAGATCCATCCATAACTTTTTGAGTCATCTTGCTAACTGACAGACAGACAAACAGACAGACAAACTGTCAAAAACATAACCTCCTTGGCGGACCTCTCTTCATTCGAAGGGGGGGGGTGTGCCTTGGCGGAGGTTTGCAAGAGCCTACGCCTGGCTTTATAGCAGCTGCACACATGTCCTTTTGGTAAATATCTTCTATTTTTTCTTCCTGAGGATGATGGGATTTCCTACTTTACTTTCCAGTGAAGTAATTTCTTATCCACCCTTATGTCCCTGCTTTAAAACCAGTGACGTTTACAAAGGTTGTTCGATGGAAAAACAGGTTGAAGTCGGGCAATAAAAGACATGCATGCGAAGCAAAAACTTCTCCGGATCAATGCAGATTATAGCAAAAAAAAAAAAAAAAGGAAAAAGATTTAATCTACTTTAGTTTGTTCTGTAAAACTTGCTGCAGTAATGTGGATATGGCTATCTTCTCTCTCTAACTTTGATTACTTAAATATCTTTGTGTCTCTGATGAATTATTTTGTTTTTGCCAGCAAAAGTAGCTTTCCGTACTTATAGCCAGACAGGACTTTGCAGGACCAGTAAAGCTATCACGATCCATTATATGTGCCCTTACTCAAGATAATGGCACGAAGCACAAGAATTTACTGCTATCTGTTAACCTCAGCGCCACCTCCGTTTGGTAGGTAGTAAAAGCTAAATGTAGACCGTCCTGACTGTTGGACAGATGGAAACTCAGGCCTGTATAGGCTTCTGCACATCCAGCGTTCGTCTGATCAGATAATGTGTTTGCTGACACTGTTCAGCGAAGACAGAAACCATGTGAAGAAAACTTGGTGCCATAAGTCCTTTGAAACGCCTCATAAAAATACCTGACCGGAATCCAAGATGGACTTGTTCAAGTAGCTGGTACAAAAAGAAAAAAAAAAGCATTAATAGATCCCATAATTGATGCAGTATAGACTGTATGGGATTTTTTGGTCTCATTCGGAGCCTTAAGAAGTCTCTGACAGTCCACACCCTGCTGCCAAATCCCCATAAATCTTTTTTCCAAATGGCTCTGAGGGCTGCCTCTCCACCTCACCTCCCCATCCCCGAAGACGGTTTTTAAGTATCGGCGTGTATTTTATATCTCAAAGAGTTGAAATCAAATAAGAGGAAGATCCAGTGTCCAAAGAAAGCAGATTGTGAAGACTGAATACAAACCAGGTGCAGACTTTGGAGGGTCTTCACAAGACTCTCACCACTGAATTTAATTGCCTGGAAATATTCAAGTGAAGTCTTCTTAGTTGACCCGCTGAACTCTCAGATGCTGCCTCTTAGTTCTACTCTCAGAACACTTCGGAGACTTTTTGACGTTCTTTAGGTACACAACTCGGTAATTATGCCATTACTATGTTAGCATAATTTGAGGTGAGTCAACATGCACTTATGCTCAGCTGCTGTAAAAGAAACAATGTGCTGGCTTTTCCTTTTAAATGTAAATAACTGCCCGTCGTACTGTAAGAGCAGCGACGAAAATTACCTTCAGATATGCACACGTGTTTGGTTCATTTGCAGCTTTCAGCCCAACAGCAAATTAGGCAATTTTCAATATTTGACTACCAGCGAAATACTTAATGATGTGTGTTGTTGATCACAGTCCCAGACTCAACACCTGCCTCTGTCAGGATCAACTTGAGTCAAACATATCAAATAGGCCTCTGATCTAAAGGAAATACATTTCAATTTATGTAATTGGCTTATTTATATTTGGATACAAAATGCTAGATTTGCCAAAGTCCAACTAACAGACATATAATAACGTTACCACAAAAATTCAAACAGCTGTTTTACACGTTAATGTATTTGTAATGACTTCACTGAAACCCTTTATATGGGATTAATTCAACCTGTAATGGGACAGTATTACGGTACGATTAATTGAATTGCAATTGTGATGTCACACCTGTACACACCCTCCTTTTTAAAATGAAAATCTTTAATACTGTATTTAGAAAAAGTTAAAGTTTCAGGAGGTAAGGAAAGGAAATGTAATTAATTTAAAACATTACACCACTGACACACTGCTTTTATCGAGTGTCCTGTCAAGCACATGCTGACCTTTTTTTAATTTATGCTGCTTTTAATCCTGCACTGAAGATTTTAATTCTACTGAAGTTGTTTTTATTTATTTGACCATTTATTTATTTACTTCATTAATCATTACATACAGTAGGTTGTTCTTGTCATTGACTATCTGGATTATTTATTAGATTTAGATTATTACATATTAGGTCACATACTTCTGGTCCTGAGTACTAATTTAATTTTCAGGTACTCATGAAAATGACAAACTGAATCTGAAATAAACTTCACAAGATCAGCAGTCCTAGAGGAATTAGTGACAAGTAAAATGTGACTTTTGTACCCATTGTGAGGTACACATGGCATGGATGGCTCTGCCCAATGTAACCCTCCCCATTACTAAGATCAATTCCACAGAAAACACTGAAAATATTACAAGTATAATATAACAGTATTCCATTTTAATTGACTCTTCCACTGTCAAATCTACATTTCCTACCCCACCCCCCCTTATGACACTTTTTTTCTGTTTAACATATTAGGAAAATCTAGTCATATTTCTATATTTGTCCTGGTCCGAATAAAAACAGATCCACACTTCTTTTTGGGTCATGACCCCATGCTTGGTAAAGGCAGATCTAGAGAACATGAGACCTAGAATGTCTCTGTTGTATCACAGCGCTCCATTGATGCATTTTAAAATACAACTCCAGCCATTTCCACATCTGTAATTCCTGACCATTTTGCAATGTCACTAACATTCTGATTGAACTTTTCGGTCCTCCTGACGGTAGCAGTTTCTGACCTCATACTTAACTTTTACAAACTATCTGAATGAGAAGTCTTGAGTTATATGTAGAGAACACGACTTTAGAGAAAACACACAAAACCGTTCCTGCCAAGGGATTAGGGAAGCAATTTGGCAGTTTTGCTGAATCCAACAAGTTTACGTCTTGTAATTTTAAACCATTTAAAGAACAAGGAGCAAAAGTCAAGTGCAAGTCAAGATGCAAACTATAAAAAGGTTCAAATGAGACCGCTGTCCGCTTCACCTGCCAACAGTGTCAAACACGAGATGTGAGAAAGCAGATCTTCAAGCAAACATCTCAGCACTGATCAGATATTTCTGATTTAATTTACTCTTACAGGCGAGTATCACATGTCCGCGTTGCTTACAGTTTATCTGAACGACAATGCAGCCTTTGATTATACCATCCCTCTGCAGTACAACTTGTGATTTATGGTTTCCTGTACTTTTGCAGATGAAAAGTATCCAGTTGCAGGAGACTGATACCTTCTTTCAAACTGTAAAACCAAGTCTTATGGAGCCACAGAGAGAGGGGAGAGGGAGGTTTTTTATTCTGGATGTCATTTTATAGATCTTTCCAAAAGCCTCTCCGCTTTAGGAGTTTAGAGGAGTGAGCTTTCCCAGCTGGAGATATAAAGGCTTCAATCCTTCAGGACCTGCAGTAATTGAGCTAAAGCTGTTGTGGCAAACTGTGTGGGCCTGAAGTCGAAACTCGGCAGAGGTGGGCGTATCAGTGGAAAACCTGGGTGGTACACTATGAGGGAAGAGGAGTGCTTGTTTAGCATGAATTCCATTAGTTATTGACTCTTCCCTCTCTTGAAGTATCACATGTGGGATAGCATTATCATCCCATGCATAAATAAGAGACTGAAAGCTAACCCTGAAGAGGCATCTGCTTACATTGGCAGTGACTACGAGACAGAGCGGAGAGGTTCAGTGGCAGGTCAGCCATGATAGGAGCTTTTGAAAAGCAGACTCAACTTCAGCATCTGTCCAGAAAGGAGAATCTTTTCTCCCTTTACACGTGATTACATGGTGTCTGATGTGAAGGGAGCACAATGTTTGGTTTGCTTTGATTGATCAACATGGAGAGGTGGTCTGGACCCAGTGTCCTAGACTCAGCAGACACAACTGACCTCCACGCAAACTCCCACCCACACTGACTTCAATACTGGGAAGCAGACAAAGACAACTTTCTGCCATCTTTTTTCGTCACACACACACTGGGAAAAAGAAGAGTTCCCACAAGGTTCTCTAATCACGTCATGTGTAATCCACTTTTTAGCCCAACGCGCCTGATTAAAACTGAAAGTTTTGGGTTAAAGTTTATTACTTAGTCTTCTTCAATCTTCATTTAGGATCACTTTGTGCATTACCAGATGATGTGTCACAAAAATCAAGAATGTGGCTAGTGTGGAAAAAAAAAAAAAAAAGGATGTGTGTGTGAAACGGACAATGAGTTTATTAGAGGTCATTTGGCAAAATCAGCTGCCGAAGGAGCCAAAACAATAAAACTGAGGGGAGTAAAATCAAATAATAAACTTTATTGTAGTTCAAAGTGGTTCACATTGATAACAATTTACAAGAATTAAAATAGAAGTTCATAAAAAGCTTAAGACAGAGGTAAAATCAGAAATAAAAGTGAAAATGTTCCTACATTTGCATGTGCAGCGAGTGCTAATACATAATTATAAAAGTTATAAAACTGCAAGAAAATAAAATGCTATGCAATAATAAGTGAACTTATAAAATGTTAATAAAAATGAACAGTCAGGGTTAGTAACTACATTTCTATCTCCCTTTAAAGACTAATAAAAAAAATCTTTTTAATTTAGTTTTAAATATATTCAGCAATTTGGCTTCTCCAATCCTTTCAAAAGTGGTGAAATACTCTGAATCTGCATTTCTGTTAGAAGATGATGGGTAATTAACAACTTCCCTTAATTTTTAAAGAGCAACAACCATAACAAGGCAGTAGTTGTACATGTGGTTTTATAACGTAACAAACTAAACTAGTGCTGGAGTGAAACAAAAGTGAAACCTAACCTACTTTCAACATCCGACTCCTGTTCCTCTATTAAACGGCAGATCATATAGTACATGAAAGTTTCACAACTTCTAATCTGAATCCACTGGACCCCTTCCAGATTGATTTGTCCTAATGGTGCCCCCACTTGAATATAACGTTACTTTGACTGACACCAATCTTATCAAATCTAGACCATTTCCAGTCTAGTGATGTGGGCCAACGTCTGCTATGAAATGACTGACTTCTACAGATTTCCTCCATATGAGACGATGTGTTTTGGGTGCTGTTGAGTCATTTCAAGCCTGAATCTTGTCCACTCATTGGATCTAAGACATGCATTTGGCCATTGAGGACTTTTTGATACACCTCTCCTTTACGGTCTGTTTCTTTTCGAGACAGTATGTGAATACTCAATGTAAAATTGCACAGAATCAAAAACATATTCGATATTATCTTTGGCAATATATATCAGCCGCCTCTAAAATGCACCACTCTGGAAAATAGTCAAAATGTGTCTTGTTGTTTTTAGACGTTTTTCTTCAAGTTTTATTTCATCAGGTGTATCCCATTGAGATCAATGATCTCTTTTTCAAAGGAGACCTGGCCTATCAGTGCATGTCTTTGTAAATTGTTATCAGCATCAGTGCGACACAGTGGACTCGTAGACTCTTAGGTAATTTTACCCACAAAGGTACTTCAATATGTTTTGCATAAGTAAAAAAGGAACATTCTAAGGTGCTAAAAAAAACAACAGTTATTTCCATGTCATTATACACTAATAAAACCATTATTATAGTATTAAATATTGTTTTGGGTTTTTTTTATTAAACTCCTCTAAATCCCCACAAATCTTTGTCATTGAACCTGTAAGCCAGAGAAGGCCCTCGAGTCATAACTTGTAAAATCTAACTATTTCAGAAAGAAAAAAAAAAGACTAATGCTTTTTATTCATATTTTTGGAGACCACATAACCTGCCACCACCCAAAACAACCCCTTGTACTAATCTACAGGGACACTTATTGGAAATCAGTGGGCTTTCTTCTGCGACTTGGATGGAAATTACAATTAAGTCATATTTTGGCATTTTAATGGCCCGATGACATCAGCAGTGACCAAGGAAAACATCCAAACTCGAGAAGTTACGGCTTATTATTTTAACCTTCTGCGCCTGAGACGAGCAATTATAAATTGGAATTAGATGAATTGGGGCGGATAATAAAAGCTCAAACCAAACCCACAAGAGAACAAAGGGTGTCTTAAAGTCAAATGGCAGGCTAAACCTCTGGCCTGACGTGTTGAAAGTGTGTGGGAGAAGACACTGGAGTATCACTGGGTGTTGAGGTTTTTAACCCCGCGGCTGGTTTTCATGTTGCATGGGAATGCCATCTTTAAACCTCATTATAATTACTGGTTGCACAGACAAAGCGGTAACCAGGCTTACGCGTATGAATACTGTGAAAAATGTCAATGATGGGTCGATTTTTAAAAGGAGCGGCTGGCGGGATTTTCTTTCCATATCTGGAAATCCTGGTTTGTCTGATGCAAAACAATGTTTCAGAAGACGCTGGGAAAGAATTAAGGCCCGACCTGATCCTGGCCATCTTGTTTCTGTATTCAAATATGACTTCATAAGTTAAACCAGACAGAGCAGACAGGCTGCCCTTTATGAGCAGCATCACGTAGGAAGGCTGGAAAACAAAACCTCCTCAGGACAACGTGTGAAAGTCCTTCTGGCTGCACAGTTACTGTACTTTCCCTTAGTCTGTTCCTAAGTTTAGAAAATTCTAAATCAACTGAGCTCGAGTACAAGTCAACAGAAACACATAAATGCTTCATGGCTAATTAGATGTTGACATTGATCGTGGTGACTTCAGAGGTTAAGTCATTAATCTGAGATGTCACAGACGCTGAGTTGACAGTTTTATGATATGGATCAAAATAATGATGTGATGCTATCAGGGTCAGCCCTATCTGAGATGACAATAAAGGCAGAATTGTGTGCGTTGAAACAAAAACAGATGTGGATCCTGCACATAAGCAAATATTTATCCACCACTTTTAATTAGTTCAGCAATTTCACTATGAAATTAAGCATCTCCATCATAATTCAAGCTGCATTACTAATGCCGGAGCTGTTACACACAATACACCCCCTCCCCAAAAAAAAAAAAAAAAAAAATTATGTAAAAATAGCAACAATGTGGAAGCAATTTATGCTAATTAGTCTTTTATTTATGGTCCAATAATTAGGTGCATTTGAATTGTTGATGATGTTTTTCCCCCCCTGCGTTCCCCCATAGCTCTCTCAGAGAAGATCAAAGCTTGTGCACTTGAATAGATGTTAATGGTGCATGGCTGTCGTCTTAGTCCTGAGTGGTTGAGATCTCTCCAGCGAAAGAAAAACAGCCAATTTGGGGTCTATGTGGACACAATTAGCACAATTTATGTGTTCCCTTTCACGACGGCACTCCTGTTTAACCCGCCAGAGAGGGTTCGGCATTCATTTTGTACGACGATTTTCATAACCTTTACCTCCATTTGTCTTCTCGTTGCATCAGAGAACTCTATATATATCAAACTGTTGGCAGATGCAGATTGAAATTGAAGTTAATTCAAATTCGGGTTGTATGATACAGTAGCTACGCTGCACATGATGATGAACTGTCTGATAAATGCTGGCACGGAAAACTTGTAGCTGAGAAATTACGTTTTCCTCTAACACAACAGAAATCACACGCAAGTCGTTCTTCAAATACAGTCCCACCGGTCAGCCCACCCACAGAAATTTTCCTCCAAAAACAGGGAAGCAAATCATTTCTTCTTCTTTTTTTTTTCCCCCTCTTTTTGATAGTTGCTTTGCATTGCCGTCGCCTCAGGCATTGCTTTTACAGTCCTTCTCCCTGCTGAATTTAAATGAGCCGAAATGGTGCAGCCCAGACAGAGCAGAGGAAACAAGGTGCATTATGTAGGTGGGAGGTAACCGTGCCATTGAGGGACAATTAGCATGAAGCCCAGACCTTTGGAAATAGTGCAGAGGCTGCCGAGAGCGGGCCTGACAGAATGAAAAGATTAAGACTTGAGAAAAGATAGCAGGGCATGGGAAAATCCAAAGGGAACCGGGTGACTGAAGTAGCCAATGAGCAGAGAAGGAACAATGAGGCAATGAGCGTTTGCTTTTTTTTTTTTTTTTTTAAGGGGGGGGGGGGGGGGGTGAAAATTAATGTGGTCCTATCAGCTGCCAAGTGTTGCGCACATTCCTCCATTCCAAAAAAGTACCATTTGTCTGTACGTGACTGTTGTTTCCCCACTGCATATACATGCCAGCCTGTCAAAGAGGTGAAAGACAGCCGAAGGGGAGGCTATTGCGAGCTATTCAACGATGAAATTCCACCAGGTGTTAGCAAAAACTGGGGATCCATTATCAGAGCGGGGCTAAATAGCTGTCATGTGTCAGTAAGGAGCCCATATTGTGTCCTTAATGAGCCGTTCTTTCAGATGTTGCTGCATTTTCTTTGCGACTGCGTTCAGAAGGGGAGCAGATACATTCGATATGTGCAGTATAATAACGGGCACGGCTCCATTAAAACTCTGCCAACTCCCAAGCCACCCAGCACAGCCAATTTGGAATTTAGGAAACAGATTATCCACCCTGGTGTTGTGGTTTGTGACATTTAGCCTTTGCCATTTCCTACACGCATCACAACCAATAAAAATCCACGGTTAAACTTGGCCTGAAAACCAACACATGAGAAGCAGCAGAAAGGTTAAAAGGAGCAGCTCTAGCTCAGCGGCAGTGCACGCTTACGTCTGCGTGTCAACTATATGTGAGCTTTTTACATGTGCAGGCCTGTGTTTCCGTGCTTCACACACATTCACACTCTCACACCAGTACACAACACAAACACTTCAATAGCATAAACATCTCACCAGTGAGGTGGTGGTTACATCCAGCAGCTGTTACTGTGGAGCAGGCGGTCCTGGATGAGGTCTAGTTTAGTAAAAGGACTAAGACCACACTAAATATAGGACCAAAGGCCCTGGGGTGCATCGACAGCGGCGTCAAGGATCAGTAACAAGTTGAATTTGTGAGATTGTCAGTTTCTTCTGCTATGGTTTTACTTATGAATGTGTTTATCTGTTGAAGACTGTGCATAGTAACCCTTTGATGCATGGATTATGAGAACCTTTTTTTCCTCACTGTTTTTATTTCTCTTTATGCATGAAAAAGCAATCTGATTTAAATCTTTTTAATGAACCCATTTATTATGGCGTTACAAAAATACCCACTCAGCTGGACAACATGTGTTTAAACTTTGAACCAAAGAAATGTGCATTTAAAATGCATTATCAGACCACTATTAAATGTTTTTTAATAGAGTTTTTGTTCAAGAAGTTTGTTAATTATAGTCTACCAACAAGTAACTTATTTACAGGTAAACATGTTAGTGCAGATCAGGTATTAAGAACAGACCAGTTACAGTAATGATATGAACTAACTGATATGGAACTAAAACAACAAAACCCATGAATATACAAGAGAACAACTGTAGAAGAACTGTCCACTGGAGTGACCAGTATGTATTAAAGGGTTAATCCACACTCTGAACAAATACATTATTTTGCGTAAATTTGCCAGATTTTGCTGGAAGCTATTTTCCATCCATAGTCCTCAACATTTAGAAAAGGCAGTAGATCAGGCTCCCAACAGAAGTGTGTGGTTCTTTCACCAGAGCAGAATGCAACTAATGATATCAAAGTTCATATGATTTCATATAAGTGAAATGTAATGTAGCAGCCCGCCTTATCATATTAGAAAAGAGGGACACAAGAACCAAAAACAAAATTAGTCTGTTATTGTTTGTGGTTTGAGGGGGGTGGGGGGTGGCGTGTAGTGTTCAAAAGCAATAAAATGTATAACTAAGCAGATAAAGTATGGATCAGTGTCTTGGCTGCGTGCGTGTGTGTGTGTCGTGGGCTTCTAAAAAATAAGATATAGAGGGAAAAAAATAATAAATAAGAGATCCAACCAAAAATACTCATTACATAGGTGAGACTAAATGAGATATTTAGTTGCATTTTCACCAGAACATGTTACGTTAGTTATGGATTGCACCTCTTTCTACTTAGACACACATACACCCCGACATTTAGCCGTCCTGGAGCCCACAATTGGTAGCAGCGCCCCAGTAGACACAGCTGTAAAAGGCAAAGACAGGGGCCTTGACTGCACCAGTTTCATTTTAGTGATGATCGCACGATATAAAGATAAGCAATATATATGTCAAGCCCCAGATTGCAATTCCATTATAGCCCGGGATTGAATGGAATCTAAAGGATTCTGATCTGGGCTGGGCTTTAGAGATCCCATTCTAAGGCAGATGTCCTATCTGCTGGCCCAAATTGGAATCCTAGTGTTATAATCTATGAACTATAGGACGTGCCATTTAACTTTGTTTGCATAATTTGTATTCACCATGCTGTACAATCAACCACTAAAGGTTTATAGTGTGAATTAACTAGGTGTAAATGTCCCTTTGAATATTTTGATAACAGGTAAGTGAACTTAGATCAAAGCGGTGCAGTGGTTAGCACTCATGCCTCACAGCAAGAGAAAGGTTCTATTCCCACACCAGACCTTTCTGTGGAGTTTCACATGTTCTCCCCGTGTCTGTGTGGGTTTTCTCCACGTACTCTGGTTTCCTCACACCATCCAAACACATGCACTGATAGGTTAATTGGTTAATCTAAATTGTCCATAGGTGTGAGAGTGATTGTCTATACTGTATATGTTCAGCCCTGAGATGAACTGGAGACTCATACAGCCCATACAGCCCATTGTAGCTGGATTAGGCCCCATGTGACCCTGGTGAGGATAAAGTGGGTTCAGATGACAAGGCAAAGCATTACGGTGCTGAAGGGATAAAATGTTCCCAACAAAAACAGTGACAATATCTATTATATTTTACAAAGTCAATCAAAGATATAGATACAGTGTGAAAACAATTGATGAACGAGTTACAGAGGTGAGAAAATGTTCCAAGCAAAGGTGTTGATATCTAATGAGACACATGCCTTACATGTCTATTAGGATTCATATCATTGTATTGTACATTGGTGTGGAATACCACGAGGTTCCATTTCTTAATAAATTGTACTAGAGTGTTTTTTGGTGGGTACTTTCCACATGCCTAATATTTGCAATTCATGTATTTTTGTTCTAATTTGATTCATTAGTGTTTCTCCTTATAATAGCTATATTTTATAATGATATATCTGTCAAGGATTCCATTATAGGCCAGTCCAGTCCAGATTAAAGTCCGGTCCTTGACACACACGAGGAGATTTTGCAGACACACAACTGACTACACAACACACACACACAGTTTGCTTTTGCCAGGTAAGGGAATGCATTGTACAAACTGTGTGTTTTGGTGAAAAACGTTGAATATTGTTTGTTTACCATAAAAACTCCCCTGTGTACCTTTAACAAGCAGCTGAATCCCCACTCACTGTTGCCGGTCGTTTCTGCGCTCTGATCCTCTCAATTTCAATTCATCTTTATTGTCCCTATGGGGGAATTCTCCTTGTAGCCAGATGCATAAAAGCACATAACACAAATACACCCAGCAAGACTCATAAGAGTCATAAATTCCAATGTTCATCATCCATAAAGTAGCGGAAAATCAAAAGGTACTGGTAACCTTGCAATAAACAAATTAGGTAGAAATGAGCACATGGGGGTAGGGTGTGTGTGTGTGTGTGTGGGGGGATGTTCAATGTTGCACTTGACAGGAGGAAGACGTACATCTAGATGAAAGTGATTTGTTTTATTTGTGTTTGTGGTTTGGTGAACAACAACAGCCCCCACACAGTTAGAAGACGGTTGTTTGTTTTGCTCAAGTACACTCTTGGCAGCTGAACCAGCATTGTTCCAGGTCTCGGTAATCTTTCCCCTAAGTCAGCACAATAAATATAATGCTACTGTCCTGACCAAACCTGTGGCAAACGAGTCCAAAGTAAGCCTGAAAAACCCCACAGGAAATGTGCTGTATCCCAGGCACAGATACACGGTTCACCTTTAACACAGGCGGCGATGGTGAACAATGAAGGATCATGTAACACAAAGGTTATCAGTCGTCATTAATGTGACAAAACTGCAAATAAAAGGAAAAAATACATGCTGAAAATAGACAAAGTTCAGAGTGTGGCGTAAATGTACGTGTGCAATAGAACTTTTCTTTTCCACAGTACAACAATCCGTCAGTAATGACTAAAGTGTGCACTATAATCAGGCTTTACTGCGAAACTTAAAGTTAACCCTTTATTGGTCAGTTCCACACATGACAAGATGCAGCAACAGTTACAAGAAGGCAACAATCTCAACTCAAATGTTAATCTTAATAATAATAATAATAACAATAATTATAATAATAACATGGCTTTTGTATTTTCCATGTATCCTGAAAAAATTATTAAAGCAAGACCAACTATATCTTGAACTCATCATTAGAGGTTCCAGTCAACGAACATGAAATTCCTTACAACTCTGACTGTATTAAAAAAATACACCGTTATTACAAAATGTGGCTCAACAGGGTTAAAAGTATGGTTTCATGCTCTTCATTAGACTGTTGTTCCATTAAACTTGTCCAACGAAGCAGCAGTTAAAGGGATAGTAAACATTTAGATAGCCAGTCCACCCACACCAGGCTCTTTTGGCTTCACTCAGACCTCTGTGTTTGTGTGTCGTTATATTTCGGTGCTTTGGTTTTTGGCCGGCTTGTTTCATTTACTCGTTGACCATCATTTACGCAGCATTTTTGTCCTAAAACCGCAGATCATGAGTGACTCGTACCAGACCTGGTTTTTCTGATGATTAGCGGTGCCTGTGGTCCAGCTGAACTTGAACTATAGTGATTTTTTTTTTAAAAGCAAAGCCGCAGAGTTTAAAACAGCCCCCCCAACGTACACATCTGAGTGTTTTTCTACGGGAGAGAAATTAGCGACTGACGTCGAGTATCAAGCCTCAGCGCATAAATAAAAATACACAGTGGTGGAAGCGGACAAAGATACTGGAAAAGGAAGAAAAGAGAAATGTACACGGACAATATACACATGAAACGACAAAGAACAGCAGACTAGTGTCAAACTGTTTTTAGTTCAAGAGCCTCATGCAACCCAGGAAGACAAAAGGAGAGCGAGGTATCAGGCCAAAATATAGGTTTTATCAATATCACCTTATTTTTATATATTGATTATTATTTTTTTGTGCTATAAGTGGTGTTTTCAAATGATTAAAATGTGTAATTAGATTAATCACAGGGTTGTTTTGGATTAAGTTTGATCCAATGCATGACCAAACAGACTCAAAAGAAAGGAATACATCTGTACTTATCGTGTTTGTCTAGCTGGACGATACATTAGCCTAGTGCTACCATTAGCCTAGTGCTAGCAGAATCCCTGACTAATGTATGCTTCACATTAACGTAGTAGGTTAAGCTGGAAGTGCTTCAATGAAAAGAATTATCTCCGTGTGAGTGTAAGAAATAAAAAAAAAAGAAAAATACTCTAAGGAACATGAAAAATACAGAAGAAAAAAAAATCACCAAATTAATTAGATTAATCAATGTGCTTTAAGAGTAAATAAATAATAATAATAATAATAATAATAATAATAATAATAATAATAATAATAATAATCTCAAACGTTAGCTGCAGAGGTCTTTCACACATTTTATCATGCACCAAATTGACCAATTTCTGGATTGGATTTATAGAATAGAATAGATTACAATAGAATAAACTTTATGTTTATAAATACTTAAAGTGCTACTGTATGGTTAAAAAGTGCTATTAAAAAATGTTTCTTTGGCCACTCAAAGCCTTTCACATTAGTGACCCATTATTCATTTACTCTCACATCCTCCCTCTGTTGGTGGTAAACTACATCTGTATCCACAGCTGCCCTGAGAGAAACTCACAGAAGCGTAGCAGCCATTTTGCGCCTCTGACCACCACCAAACACTCATACATGTGAGTGACACTGGAAGTAAGGTGGGTGAAGTGTCTTGCCAAAGGACACAATGGTTTGACTAGGACAGAATGGGATTGGAACCACCAACCCTTCAGTTATTGGACGACCCACGACCAACTGAGCCGTAGCCTTAATGACCAAGGCAGCTCTGACACGTCGATGAATGTCTGAATATTATAAAACTAACAATACTTGCTCAGAAACATGTATTTCTGTTCTATTTGGGACTCGCTGCTTATTTTTCCAACATCCTGAACTGGTTTCACCTCAGTGTGAATTCAGAACTTGGAAAATGTCAACAAAGCAGATTATACAAACATGTATCTGAGTGAAAGTACCTGATCCCACACAAATATTTTATAAGCAGAACAAAAATACATCCAGTTTGTGCAAAGTATATTCAATACAAAGGAAAAGTCCCACACTCATATACTGATATAATAAACAGAAGCACCACCACCAGGATGGAAAATAATGACACAGTAGTGGAAAAGAAGGTTTAGGACAACCTTAATATATTACATTATCATGAAATATCTGTGGAAAAACCTTTCAGAGTTTAAAAGTGTTGTGGCCACATCAGAACGACACAAACAAAAGCATTTCTGGGGGAAGTTTATTGTTAACAAGGGGAGAACAAAACTACATGCCATGGTTTGGATGTGTTTTATTTATGATTTGGTTGAAACATTAAATTCTGACCTGGTTGAAATGGATCATGTGCAGAAGAGCATGTTGGTTTGGAGAGTGGAACAATACTGGCAGAGTTCAGTGACTGAAGGGTGAGTCTTAATGGAACATATCACAAATGCATGGGGTGTCCAAAAAAAAAAAGGGGTTTTCCACAGATCGATTCTCAAGGTTCAACTCAAGGAAAATCTTTTTTTGTTATCTTCATCACTTTCACTTTTTGGTAATTCGAATATGGTATATATTGTTTTAAATTCATGTGTTCTTTCATCTTTAGATGCTCCTGTTTTTAAATAGATGTTCGTGATTGACCTGTGTGTCCTTTTGCATTTTGGCATTTGTGATGTGTGCATTGTACGTTCCAAATGTCTTGCTTTGTCTTGATTACACTGTAAATGAGGTTACTTCCACAATATATGTCCGAGTTTAAATAAAGGTTATTTAAAAAAAAATAAATAAATAAATATATATATATATATATATATATATATATATATATATATATATATATCTGTCTAAAACCAATGGAAATTAATTCAAAGGTTGTGGTAAATTAGAAAAAATAAATAAATTTGAATTGTTTTCTTGGATAAACCAAACTATTCAAGACAATAAACTACCATAACATTAATAATAATATATTACATTTCTATACAACATCAATGTGGCTCAGACCAGATGATCATCTTGTCTGATGCTGCCAAACAGCTGATCATTCTGGAGCTCACAGTTCAGTGGGAAGAGCACATGGATGAGGACAATGAAAGAAAGTGTGTCAAGTACCAGGACCTTGTCAATGACTGCAAGAGGGAAGGCTGTAGAAAGTACTCTGACCCTCTGGAGGTGGGCTGTCCAGGGTTAGCTGGACAGTCACTGTACAGAGTGTTCACGCTGCTGGGCCTCACCAAGGACAGCAATGACAGTCCACAAGTTAACTATGGATAAAGAGGGCAGATCTGTGGGCGAACGCTGCTGGGACACAGGCTGGGGTCTGATGCTTGGAAGACCCCAAAAACCCAATGACCCCAGGTAACATCACTGATGATGTGTCCCAGAGCATCTCCAACATGTATCTTTCAACTCAACTATAGTGTTTTTTTCTCATCAACATTATAGTTATTTTCTTAATTACTTCTTAGATGTTGTATTTATTGACTCCTTTTTTTTTTTTTAAATAGTTGTTTTTAGCTTGTTACTCCATTGTTTTGGCAGCGTTTATCTGAGGCTGTTTGTCTGTAGTGAGACAACTCAAAATGTTATGGACTGATTTGGCTGAATTTTTCAGGAAATGTTGATACTGACACAAGGAACAAGTTATAACATTTTGGTGGTGATCAATAGAGATATACGCATGTGTGTGTGTGTGTGTGGGGGGGGGGGGGTGATATATGTATAAGTACATGTCTGTGTGCTAAGTGAAGTGGTACCTGCAAAGTAGGAATTTCATTGTGCACTGTACCTTATGGTTGTCTGTGCATACGTTTTTACTTATTCCTACTCCTTTTCTGGAATCTTTCATTTATTGTATGTTTTTGAGTATGTATATAATTTTTTTTAATTTTGTTTACTTATCAATCCTTTGTGTATCATTATTGATGTTTTCATTTTCTACATATTCGAAATAAAGATTTTTTATTATCACTGCTTTTATTATTTAATTATTATCATCATTATTATTATCATCATCATCATCATCATCATCATCATCATGTGAATTCATGCTGTGGATGAAGACAGGTAATAATCAGGGTGCTGAGGTAGAACAGGAGTGCGAGGTCAACTGGTGGACAGGTTTGGTACTGCAGGTCCTTCTGTCCTCTGCAGAAACTGACTAATACTTCCATGATGCTGAATGTGGTCGTCCTATAACAGGGACCGATCTGAACAAATATGAAGAAACAGATGTAGTGTCTGTGCAGATCATATTCTGAACTGTCTGAATTCCTTTAAACACAGAATAAATCCTTCTAAATAGGTTTTGGCGCTCCATGAAGCCATAGTTGAGGCCAGTTTCAGTCACGAACAATTGCAAATCCAATATTTCATTTATGGTTTATGTCTGTTTTTGAGCTGTAGTGCATTATATGATCAGAATCATAACTGGAGTTGACTAAAAAGACTATTGTTTTTGACCATTTTGATATTTTAAGTCCAAGTTAAAGGCCTCGACACCTAAATACAATGGAGAAAAATGCTTGTGACCGTTTCACCCTGTCACACCCTGGCTGCGTTACGTAAATGTGAACACAGCATCTGCATAATAATGTGATCATACAACAATAACAGGAAACAAAATTGTTCTTCATGTTCCATTACGTATTGTGCCTGCTCCATTTTAAGTTTCTTGATATGGACTTGATAGCATTTACATATTTATTGTCCAGGAGGCTTATATTGTTAAAGTGGAAATCATCATCTTCATAAAAACATTCT
This sequence comes from Siphamia tubifer, assembly GCA_020466265.1. Lineage (NCBI taxonomy): Eukaryota > Metazoa > Chordata > Actinopteri > Kurtiformes > Apogonidae > Siphamia > Siphamia tubifer. Next base: position 16,003,117 of record CM035792.1, on the reverse strand, counting down.
CAAAATGGATCAAGTAAGTTCTGCATTTTCTCAAACTGACTTTAACTGGAGGTTCAGACACTTTTGAAAAGACATGTGAATATCAAAATCTGTCATGTTTCTTTTGACTGAGTATCATATTTCACAGAATTGGTGGGCCTGAGCAGTTTTGATTTATTACCTCCACCAAGGAAGTTACAGTAGGTCTTTGTCAGAGTTTGTGAAAAGTTATGGACGGATCTTGATGACATTTTCAGGGTAGGTTAGTGATGCGGAGATATGGACAGGATTAGATTATGGTGGTAATCCGGGGGGGGGGGTCTACCTGTTCTAGTTATTATTGTTATTTATTTTAAAGTGGACATTTTAGTTCTTCTATTTTGTATTTATTTATTTTTGTCTTGCATGTTATCTGAGGGGATGTGGGATAAGAGATTGGAGGTTGTTCCACATGTTTGTAAATTACAAAAAATAAATAAAAAAGCAATAAACAAGGTAAAAAAAAATGGTGTGACTGTATCCAGGTACAGCATTGATCTGGACACCTGTCTGAGAACACCCTAAAACACAGGGACCACAACTGGCCCACCAAAGGGTCCAATCTGTGAAAGGCAAAAACTGAAGATTTTAACATTCAAGGAAGTTCAAATCATTTTAGGACAGTTCAATATGAAATGTTTCAGACCAGTAAAATATTATTATAATAACCTATAAATAATAATAAAAAGAAGAATTTCTTTTACAAAAAATGGGAATAATCTGAAATGTGTAATTTTATTGACATCATTGGTCTACAAGTAAAATGCTTCTATAATAAAACTAATGAAATTTGACCATATGTATGTTACGGATAAGGAAAAGTCAAGTCTTAAATGCTAGTTGGATCAAGTTTCCAAAATAAGTCTGTGGTAAAAATGTTAAAATCCTAGGCTTAACAAGAGAATAGGTTTTTTCAAAAGAATATTGGTCTCACATCTACTTCAAAACACTGTCTGCACATTATGATCCATTCACTTTACAGGTTCTTTCTAGTGGAATATTTACAAATCCATTGTATACATGTACATAAACCACCATATATGTGGAATAACACACCATCATACAGTATATATTAAAAACATTAAAAACACTTTTCTGATTCATTTTACAGTATGTAACATTCAGCACATTTAATGTCTGAAGTAGATACTTTCAAAAATAAATAATAATTGTAGAGCAGTGTACTCTGCCCATTACTAAACATTGTGTGTATTTATAGATCCATTGTGACCTATAGGTTGTGACCTACATGTAGAAATAATAAATTAAAGCATAATATTGCACTTATCTTTCTTAGAAATGTCCTGGTTGTTCATATTTATGTTCTGTCTAAGTACGTTTTCACTCAAAAACAGAAAACCTTGGCATTTACATCATTTATAACTTCTTATCCTATTATTTATAATATTTTCCTGGTCTGGCCCACTTTATATTCCATTAGACTGTATGTGGGCCTAAACTAAAATGACTTTGACACCCCTGTCCTGAATAACCAGAGTCATGTAAACAGGCAGACTGACTAACTCCCTGCATACATCAGTTTAAAAACACTAGTAAACGCGTCCTATCAGTAGAATCTGTTGAGACCAGCTGTGAAAGTGACACAGTGAACCAACCCGCACTTAAGTCGGCAGCATCTCATCATATTAGAAAACAAAACAAAAACCAGAGATCGCTGAGGCGGCAGAATGTCACACATGGGATGGGAAACAGATGCGCTGCCTGAGCAGAGGCACTCAAGCCGTGGGACTCATGACAATGGCGTTGTCTGTTTAGCATCCATCATACACTCCTAGAAATGTTCCCAAGCTGGTGGCTGCTTCATCCAAGCCCTCGACGGTGGAGCGAAACCACAGAGTTTTACAGTCGCAGGGGAAGAAAGGCGCCGTTTCCAAAGATGGGACACTGAACGTTTTCCTCACTTACACACTCATCCATCTACTCCCTTTCATTTCCCAGCTTCGCTCAGGCTTTTATGTGTGTTGAAAGGCATCAGTTGGCTGCAGTACACACAGCATTACAGAACACTTATCGAAACTCGCAGCTTTGATGCAGATGTGGATGTGAGAGCGCCGTGAAGATCGGGTGATAATTTGCAACGCGTTAATGTTGTCACACTAGTCAGACTTTAGAGGCCAAACTGGTGATTTGTCCACCGTACTGCACAGAGGCGCTAATGAAGAGTGATATACAGAAAGGACTGATGGGAAATGAAAGGTGAGAATGCTGAGCGGCAGACAGACAGACAGACAGACTTATAGCTCTACAGTGGAGGCGTGTGTAACAGTACAGAGAAAGTCTGGTTCACTACATGTTCAGTACAAGGGTCTGTGGTACATGCACAACAATAACTTGTTATGATCAAGTGTTCACAGTCGTTCACAGCTCTGTTCTTTAGCTGCCTCTACTGTACTGGACTCTATTGAGGAAGTGACCAATAGACAAACTGTGAAAAAACTGATGCCCATCATGGACAACCCCTCCCACCCCATGCACGTTAACGTACAGTCCAAGTCCTCAGCAGCTCCTTCAGCACCAGACTCTTACCCCCCACCCCCAACCAAGAAGGAGCGCTTCTGCAGGTCACTCCTCCCCACAGTCATCACTCACTAACCCCAAGCATACACTTGTAGCACTTCATTGTGCCAATAATATATGTCAATATGGTGTATATATAATTATGTCCATCTTCTCTGCTATTTTTTAGCAGAACTTTATTTTTTTGCTGCTGTAACTTTTCCCAGGGTGGGATGAAAAAAGTATTTTTCTATTCTATGTACCGGTAGTTCTTTTTCTATTAACACATGCTCAATTCACATACAATGGTGGTAAATTACATACAGTCTGCTCATGAATTCAATCTCTAGCAGAATTTGTGATTCTTAATAATAATAATAATAATAATAATAATAATAATAATAGATTAGATTTCCATTGCACTTTTCAAACTGCTTCACATTATTGATCCATTATTCATTCACTCTCACATTTTCCCTCTGATGGTGGTAAACTACATCTGTAACTACAGCTGCCCTGGGGCAAACTGATGGAAACATGGCAGCCGCGGCCCCTCCCACCAACACCAATACGTCATACATGAGTGGCACTGGAGGTACGGTGGCAGAAGTGCCTTGCCCAAAGACACAATGTACACACGAGAACAGAAAAGAATTCGAACCACCAATCCTTCAGTTTCAAAATGACCCACTCTAGGTAGTAGGTTTGTTGAACACATACAGTGGTGAATAACCAGAGTCCTACCTGTTATAGAAGTAAAGGCCTTTCAGGTCAGTCTGCAGTTCAGCTGTCATCCCAAACACAGGTGATAAAACTTTTTTTTTTTTTTTACAGGATATCCTGTACATGTAGCAGGAGGGGGCTCCAGGAGGGCTAATGTCAGGGCCGTGGCTGACAGGGGCCCTAGAAAATAGTAGAATAATGTTGTTTTACTGAATGTTGTTAACCTTCACAAGGTATTAATAATCATATTTGCTCTATCATTATTTTGTTTTGGGAAAAAAATACATACATAAATACACTCCCACCCAAAAAACACACCTATACTTTATGAATGAATGAATTTCAAGTAGTTATATAAACTATATAAACTGTGGCTCAGTTGATAGAGCGGGTCGTCCAATGAATGGTTGGCAGTTCACATCCTGGTTCTGGTTGTTCACATGTTGAAGTGTCTTTGGGCAAGACACTGAACCCTGACTGAGGCTCCCAGTAGGACTGACAGAAAGTTAGAAACCTACTGGTGTATGTGTGTGTGTGAATGGGTGAGTCACGGAGGAGTTCAGAGAAAGTTAGGAATGACTAAACTAAATTATTATAGAGTTTAATGACTGTTGTCAGTTCTGTAAAAAAAAAAAAACAAATTAAAAATTAAAAATTGCTGACATTTTCTCACATTCTTCACTCATCTTTGATAAAAGCAAATCACCACCCATTGTTTTTCTTCTAGTTTCTCTCCTACTGTAGTTGTTGCAGTGTCACTTTGTTAGGCCCGCCCTCTGACTTTATACTACAACGTGATTCGTCAGTCAGTTTCAGGGAAATCTAGCCAAAGGTTACATTCAACATAACTAGACTACTACAGTAGCACATTAGATTTGGTGCTGCTAGGCTGGGATCTACTTTCCCTTCACAATGTGTTCAATTTACTGACATGTAAAAGCACGTTTCTTTTTCTTGTGAAATAAATAAATAAATCTTTGTATGAACATGCACAACATGGTTACAGCTTTCTAAAAATAAACTAAATATTAATCTACTCCGCACTTTTTCCACATGTTGCTCTGTATGTTTATCGTGTAACATGACCAATTGTCCACTTACCTGACCAGGTGAGAACACATCCATGGGCCTCTATCAGGTGCCTTGGTACGTGTCCAGTGTGCCGTTCTGTGCCGTGCTAGCGGAGGACCTGTAGAATTGCCCCACCTGCCACTAAACAGTTGCTGAGTCCACGTACAGTACGGGACAGTCGCGTGGACGCGTTTTGAATTCGAGCTCATGCAGCTTTCACTGGGTAATTGGCGAAAAACCGAGCGCACGTGCGTGCGTGAGTGTGCAGGTGCGCGCGCACGTGCTGCTGATTGAGTTGGGTCTAACTCAAATTGTGAACAATATAGGCTCATCCCACTGTTGAAGTCCAACGGATCCAATGAAAAATACTGTCAATAAAGGAAAGAACGTGTGCTGCAGTCACGTGATTGTATTTTATAGAAGAACATGAATGATTTTTTAAAATAATTATTATTTTGGTATTTTCATGTCGTATTTCTTGTGTATATTTCCGCTATTGTGCTGCAATTGGGAGCTATTTTCTGAAAACTCTGCCCAAAGTATCAATAAAAAAAATAATTTAATGTCTAAAATAATTTAATGTATTTTAACTTAATTAAGTTAAAAGCATATGAACCAATTAATGATAAAATATTACATGTTTGGCTGAAACCAGTGAGTAATAATTTCATTCTTTATTCCTTTACTTTGCACTATTCGGTTATTCTGTTTTTATTGTCTATTTACAGTTCAATATTGCATTGCACTTTACCTACTTTGTTTTACATTGTATGATTTACATGTATGTGAATGCTGCTGCTGTTACAAATCAATTCACCAACTGTGGGACCAATAAAGTACTTCTATTCTATTATATATAAAACCCTGATGTAAAGGAGAATTAGTCTGATTTCAGCTTTGGTATCCAGTCAATTATGTCAAAGTCAGATGTTTTTCCTCCAAAAACAAATAGAATTTGTAGATGAGATTAAATTAGATCTTCTTTATTAGTCCCACTTGGGGAAATTACATGTTTACAGCAGCAAGATTATAGTACACAATAATAATAAATAAATAAACATTTTTTATATGTTTTGTTTTTTGTTTAAACAACTATAAATATATACACAATATATACATTAATATAAATGATTGCAGTGTTTTGGATATATTGCATTACCAACAGTTTTACATTAATATCTTATCAAAGTTAACAGCTGACAAAACTTAAGTTATGATTATATTAAAAGTTGATCTCAAAAACAAAGGATCTAATTTCTATTTAACAAAAACTTGACAGGAGTCCAGTCATATCTGTACCTGTGGCCTGAGACTGAAAAAAAACAGGATGTTTTTTCCTACTTTTGCTATTTTAATTGTGAAATCCTGGAAACGTATTGTATACTCCTGGAGCCCTCTGAAAATCCTTCAAATTAAACAATGTATGAAGGAAAAACACTTTAAGGACTTTTGAATTCCTCAAAAGAAGAACAACCTTTGATGAAGGATTCAGTTGGTTTGTTTGAAATGATCATGTGCCAAAAGACTCAGAAAACACCAGCCAGTGTGATTCTGCTTTATTTCTATCATGTTCACAAAGATGTGGCTTTAACTTTCACTTATTTTATCTTGTAAATACAATATGTAATATCTATCATAGTTCACTAAAACAAACAACAAATTCCATTATAAATAAAAGGTGTGTTTTTTAAATTTCTAACAACCAATATTCACTTATTTATAAGAACTTAACCCTTCATAGGACTCTGAAATAAGAAAAAATAATAATTTAATACATGGGACATAAGGCTCAACATTTCCTCCAGCTCAGTGCAGGTGTAATTTTTTTGGTCTCTCACTTGACTTTTTTGTTCCATAATGCTCAGCATTTTTTTTATTTATTTAGAATGAGTCTTACTGCGTCCAACCTCAGCAGTGATGACACATTGCGAGAGGCTGTGCTTATGCAACTCAACGATCCGACCACGTTCAAGAAGAGAAAGCTACATAGCTTTAACCATCAGGAGGGCATGACCGTGTGAATGCCTGACAGAAAATGTAAATATTGAGCAGATTGTGGCTTTTATAGCCTGTGGTCTTACACTTTTGATCAACTGATAAACAAGCTTTTTCAGTTTACATGTTGTTTTCAATAAATTAATTTTTAAAAGTGCTTTTTGTCACACTCCCCCTTCCTGCTTTTGGATATTGTAGTTCTACTTCATTATAAGGTCACATAATCAGCATTAATAAGCATTATTAAGCATTGGCAAGTACTTAATAAGGCACTTATAAGTGCTTATTAACAATAATATGTGGTCATAAACATTAGTAAGTATTTAATAAGGTGCTTATTAACGTGTTTATTAACAGCAACATGTGGTTATAAATGTTAATAAGTACTTAAAAATGCTCTCATAAGTGCTTATTAACAATAATATGTGGTTATAAACATTACTAAGTACTTAATACGGTGCTTGTTAACATGCTTATTAAAAGTAATATGTTGTTACTGTATAAGCATTAATAAGCATTAGTAAGTACTTAATGATGTTGTTACAAGTACTTATTAACACTAATATGTGTTATAAACATTAGTAAGTACTTTATACGTGGCTTATTAATGTGCTTATTAACATGTTTATGAATTAAATTACATTAGAATGTATTAATTAAATTAAATTCTAGCTATTTTTCAACTCTTGTCCCCTATAGAAGACAAACATGTATGGTTGGGTCTCAGGAGTTTAAGTTTACATTGTTATCATGTTTCTTTTTATTTGTATATCAAATCTTTATCACTCATGGTCATCTCACAACTTTTATGTTTATGTATTTACAGTCTGTTGAGACTTTCTGCTCTTCACTTCACCTTTACTGTGTTTTTTTTTTCTTTTTTATTCTGACTGTGATCAGTGTTATTGTATGTGTAAAATGTCAATAAATCAAATCTAACAGTCAGATCACAGCTCAGGTAAACTCTGTAGTGGAACTGTTGCTGTCATTGACTTGTAATTTGTGCAAAAAAAACCCCGACCAAAAACAGTGACTTGCCCACTAAAGGGTTAATATGTGGGAGTTGCTGTAGCTGTGAGGACACAGGCTCAGAATAATCAATCTTTATAAACAAGCTTTCGGGAGGATTTCTGGGGAGGAACTGTACGTTTGAAGGAAGTCAATATCAGCTGAATGCCACATCCTTGTATAAATAGTGAGGAAACTCCTAAGTCAACATGGAAATCGTCTTAATGGGAATGATGTTTTCATGACATGTGTCAGCACACTGTGGGAGCTCCATGGGAAATCCAACTGTGCTGTTTTCGCACCTTCATTCACTATATTTAAGGTTTTGTTCAGGGGATCTGCTGAACACATTATGGCTGAGTTGTTGGCACTACGCTCACGAACGCTCTTGGAAATGACTTTTTTTTTCCAATCTCAACTTTGCACCTTATGATTGGAAGCAAAAACACATATGATGGCTTTTGTGTATGGCTCTCTGAAATGACAACTTTAATCATGTGTGACTGGGCGCATTGGCCTGATCTACATTGTATAATTGTGTCATTACTTACACAAATATGTTACTGCTTAAAGAAATAGTATCGTATCCACTTGAGCCGACAGGAATAATATGTTGTTTTTCTTAACCTCTTACCAGCCTTATGTCCTGGTCCAGAAATGTAGAAGACATTATTTTAATAACACCTATATATACACAGCTCCTACATTAATGCACCTGCACTTATTACACATGAAATGAAAGCAAACAAGCTCATCTTTCTGAAAATATAAACCATTATGAAGGGCAACAGTAACACCACATTCACAAAAGGATGGTTTACACTAAAGACTAATATGAGAAACTTGGATTTTTGCTTTTTTGAATGCTGTCATCTGATCAATCATCTATGGTTGTTCCAATAAATTAGTTCACATTTCTAATCAGTGTTGACAGGTGGATGTACAATGAGCTGCTGAACACCAGGACATGTGACAATGGGATTTTTGAAGCAGAATACTAGTTTGGACTTTATTTTATAATTGTTGGTGGTAATTTTGTCTTGTCTCATCATCTGAACCCACTTTATCCTCACTAGGGTCACACGGGTCACTGGGGGACTAATCCAGCTACAATGGGTGAAGGCGGGGTACACCCTTTATGAGTCTCCAGTTCATCTCAGGGCTGAACATATATAGACAAGCAATCACTCTCACATTCACACCTATGGGCAAGTTAGATTAACCAGTTAACCTATCAGTGTGTGTGTGTGTTTGGATGGTGGGAGGAAACCTACACAGACACGGGGAGAACATGTAAAACTCCACACAGAAAGGTCTGGTGTGGGAATCGAACCAGGGTCCTTCTTACTGTGAGTGGTAATTTTGTATGTGGAATATTTACTTTCATTAGTTTTGGCTAAAATATGTATATTTGAAGCATTCAACAGCTATTCATTTTTCCCAAAATTTCCAAATGTAGCTACACTGTAGAATTTGCAGTGTTAATTTGGAGACAATGGGACCAAATACACTCTGGAAGAAGTTAAATAAACTCTCTAAGTGTTGATTTAACACTGCAAAATTTACTGTGTACTTTGGAAAAACATACAATTCCTCTGAAAAACATATAAACATAATTATTAAAAATATTTTTTAACAAATAAGGTTTTCAACTTTGAACTGTAAAGTGCTGTTGGTAAATGCAGACAAAAACACCCTGGTTATCATAAAACAATAAAGGTGTGGGTGAAAATAATCAAAATGTACAAGTGTTTATGTCTACAGTTTTTTATGTGTTAAATAAACAGAAAACAGTCAGTATTTTAGTCCAAACTACAGAGTGTTACTTTTACAAAGAACCCATTATTTTATCAGTACTCCAAAGAGTTGAAGAACAGCTGGAGTTTTAATTTGTAGATGTATTTTTCTGGTGTTTAAAGTCAAATCAGCCCCAAAATGCTAAAGGGTTAAAGTCAGTGTCTTATAATGTAATGTACTATGTTCACACTTTGGATATATGTGCCAATTAATCCTTAAACACATCATAAGCTCCTCTGCCGTTCTGTAAAGTCCAGCAGCCATCTGGACAATATCCAAAAACAGCAGCCCTGGAAACCCCCCCCACCCCCACCCCATATACTGCCCACAAGAAAATCAGGAAGACAGATTCATGTCAGTTCTCATGAGTGTATTACATCCTTCCATAATGTTGAACAATGTGGCCTTTGTGAATACAAGCCTCACCTATAGGGGGAGGAGGGCAGTGATTTTTTTTTGGGGGGGGGGGGGGTTGTATGAGGAGCGGGGGATTACAGTCTCCTCTGCCTGACATCTCTCAGATCCCTCCATGTCAGACCAGAGGAGATGCTGTGAGGTTTATTTGACTTCATGTCTTTAGTTGTGGCAGCAGACAGGGCCAAAGTCTTCACATTCCTCAGTACAGTTGAAGAAGAGGTACTTGTGCAAAAAGACATTTTGGACAAAGTACAAGGACAGACTCGACTGCTTTAGGAGAAAGGACAGGTTCTGCAAGTAGAAAAGAGAAAACTGAGCAATGAATCAAAACCAACTAAGCTCCATCTGTCTGTTTAGTCTTAATGCTTCTGTTTTTTTTTTTTTTTTTGGGGGGGGGGTTTACACCTTTTACTATGTGAGACATACGCTTGTAGAGGAATGCATCTTTGGAGCTAAAATTAAACAAAAGCATTACTATGAAAAAAAAAAAGACTGATAACACCGCTCTCCTTTTTTTTTTTTAAGAAAGTATCTGCTTCAGACATTAAATGTGCTACATCTTACATACTTTACGCAGATGAATCAGAAAACACATGACAAAAGTGCTGGTAAAAGCAACTCAGTATGTGTACACGCACTTAAAGAAATATATCAGAATAACCAAGTCAGATAATGTAATTGTAATAGAATTTCTCCGTGCATGTAAACACCACCCAACCTTAGCTCAATTAAGACTGACCTGGACACACCTCCTTCAGGAAGTAACCAGAGTCACCATGACAACCTGTACATTTCTGTCATAAATCAGACTGAACAGTAACACAAACAAAAAACAGTCTTGTCTCACCTCGTTCTCCAAACCCACTTTATCTGTGACCCTAATGACCCTAATGAGGGAATATCCTAATCCAGCTACAATGGGTGAAGGTGGGGTACACCCTGTGTGAGTCTCCAGTTCATCTCAGGGCTGAACATATATAGACAAACAATCACTCTCACATTCACACCTATGGACAATTTAAATTAACCATTTAACCTATCAGTGCATGTGTTTGGATGGTGGGAGGAAACTGGAGTACCTGGAGAAAACCCACACGGACACGGGGAGGACATACAAACTCCACACAGAAAGGTCTGGTGTGGGAATCGAACCAGGGTCCTTCTGTCTGTGAGGCACGAGTGCGAACCATTGCACCAACAAAAAACAGTGTTATCACAAATTAAGTAATGTTTGGAAAAAAGGTACAAAAGAATGACAATCAGTATGTTTACATGCATGTAGAGAAATTCATCGTATTACCTTAGTCTGACTAAAACTGAAGTTTGTAATGTAAACACCTTAGTTATAATTGAATCGAACTTTAGAAGCCAGAATAACCAAGTCAGATAACGTGATTCTAATCAAATTTTTCCATGGATGTAAACGCCATCCAACCTTAGCTCGATTAAGTCTGGCCTGTACACGCTTGTGACCAGAGTCACCATGACAACATGTATTTTATCTGTAATAAACCAGAGTTTAACAGTATGTTTGGAATATTCTGAGCTGCTGCATGGTTGTGGTCCATATGTTTTCTGGGTGTTGTTGTCCTCCTACTACTACATCTGTTTCAAATCTGACGCTTTTGTTTAGTTATTGTTCTTCTTCTATGGCTCCAACTGGGGGCATGCTAACACGAAAGGCCGTGTAGTGCCGCCTAGCGTACGCTGGACATGTAATGTCCAGCGTACAGTACCTCACTCACTCCATTTTCTCCAATGCTTGTAAAGTCAGATTTCTGGGAAACTCCAGTTCAGTCCTTGATAGGACTAAGGCCATAATTCAAATTTCAAAGTGCATGTAAACGCACTGAGTGTGAGTATCTGTATGTTGTTACTTCCCAGCTCTCTCTCTTTCTCTCTCTCTCTCTGTGGCTCTTAACCCCACCACCCACGGACACTCTCATTATCATTGTGACTGTTATTATTATCTCGGCATCAGCGTGATTGAACCTTCCCAAACAGTCTTGGGTCAACACATGTCTCTGCAGGACCTGCTTCCTCTGTGAGTCTTTTTACCCACGTTCACCCTGTCACTCTGCGCTGGGTTCACGGCTCCCTGCCTTTTCTCCTGTGGCCTTTCTCCCTTCGATGACGGAGAAGATAAGCATGTTGCATACCAAATCACTGAGTTAGGACAAAAAAAGAGGTTATGCTCAATAAGCCAGATGTAAATAATTGTTGAAAGCAATATAGGGCCCTGCGTCGTGGAGTCCGCTGACTGTTTTACTTGGCCGTGGACGCAGCAGCTCGGTTTCCTTCGGGTCCTGAAATGCCTTTTTAACTGTTGTGTTCAGGCTCAGTATTATATAAAGATGCCCCAGGATTGGAGTGTTGGACTAGCTTACCACCCAAATGACTGAGGAAATCTGAGCCTGAAAGTGACTATTTTTAAAAAGTGCTAACGCTTACATGCATCTAAATGAGTTGCAGGAGCAAGAGAGAGAGAGAGAGAGAGAAAGAGAGAGAGAGAGAGAAGTGGTGAAAGAAGTATTCACAGCCTTTATGCGAGTCAAAGGAGTAAAAACGCGCAGAGAAAACACAACTAAAAAGCATGCATTAAGAATGTTTAAAGTTCGAGTGTTATCAAAAAAGTGATGGCAGTTATCAGCAGAAATTGATGTTTTTTTATGCGTTTTTGGCTTTTATTCACATGAAAAGCATGAGGTCAAGTGTAGGTCGATAAAAATACTTGGGTAATATTGTTTGCTGTGATATACCAAATAACAATAATTATGAATGCTTTTGTATTCTCATTTATATTCTCTGACAACTGGCCAAAGAATCAAAAATTCTGTTAGTGTATGTAAACTTATGAGCACAGTTGTATGTAGCATTTTGTATGATTTATTTTAACAGAGCTTATATACCTAGAATAGCTATGTGGGAAGTAGGGTTGGGTACCGAAAGTCTGTATACTGTAGGTATGGAACTGGGGCAAACATTAACTGCAGTAACCAGACCGAAAATTACACCCTCTATCCACTGAAGCGCACACAGTGGTGCAGACGACAAGTCAAAGGTGAAAAGGTGGAACGTGTGGTTAAAGTTCATAAAAAGTTCCAGGTTCTTCCATATGCTACAGGTGTTAAACACATTTACATGTAAAGGCTGGAATACGATGAATGAATTAATGAATTAATGAAGCACTTGGTGACACATGATGTTTGTTAAAGCCTCTGTGAAGAGCTAAGTAGCCAAGCACTGTGCTAACAGCACTAGTCTAGCACTGTGCTAATAGCACATTAGAAATGACAAAATGCCCAGTGTTGAAATGACAGACACAAGAGATAACGCTTTAGACCAGCTACTGTGCAGATACTGGACCATGACAGTGACAGTAAGCACTTTTAATAACAACTACAACAGGGTGACCACAATTACCCTATTCTGAAACTGGGACACTTTTGCACTTGACCACATAAACATTTTTTCATGTAAATGTTCCACAGAAGTGCTCTTATCCTTTTATTGAAGATCACATTTATCAATAACTCAGATGATATTCATTATCTTAAATGGTATTTTGTTTGTAGCTGTGTTTTAAATAACAGCATGCCATAGCAACATGCTATTCCTTTTAAATGTGGATTTTTAGCCACCATAAACCATGTCATACCGTAACACCTGCTTTGCCCAAGTTTTCAAATGCATATTTTTTTTTACGACGTATATATATAATTTTTTTTCCCGCTCCACTGATGCAGCAATTGAGTGAAAAAACACAGTAGCCTAGAAACTAAACTAAACAAGTGAAGAGGGAAAACCTGCAGCACCAATGGTCAAGCCTTCTGCCTTGATTCATTATCAATTAGCCTGGGTGGGTGCATTTATACGGCAATGTGTTATACGGCAATGATGCTTTTATTGTTGCATGGCAACTGAGAATTTAGAGTCATCAGAAAGTGACAAAGGGAGCTGATGTTCCATCTCACTGAAGCCATTAGTCATAATATACAAGCTAGTGGTCAATGCGGTGTTTAGTATTTGTATCTACGATTATTCCCATATTGCTCCAATGTAGCAAGTGGCAAAAACCGGGACACACAACCCCAAACCCCCCACCCCCAGCTTTCTCATTCCAAATCTTTGAGAAACATTGGTTTATGGTAACTTTAACTCCATGATATGGTACATATATTTGTTAGTGTAAATGAAAACTTTTCTGAAAATTATTTGGTGTTTATGATGCTATTACTGCAAATGGAGGTGAAGAAATATGAATAACCAACTGTGCGTATACAGTTGTGGAAAACTGAAATCTTCCAGTCGAGTCTTCGTACATCAAATCTGTACCAGAGTAAAATTCCACCAGTGGAAAAAAGCACTTTTAAATAAATACTTTTTTATTCTGTTATTGGCTTTTTACAGGTACAAAGCATACAGCATGTTATAGTTTTATCAAAAGTGGAAAATACTGATGTTACATATGTAACAAATGTAAAAAATAAGTCTTCAATCTTACTTTCCCCGAAAGTAAGAACATACATTTCAGCATATGAAAATATCCATAAAAACATAGCTTAAGTAATTTAAGTTAATAAACAGTACAAAAATGTAGAAACCATACATGTCAAAATAATGGACAAAGACACCAACAACAAATGACTCCATGATTTCTTCATGAATTAAAAAAATGTACACAAGTTGTTTTAGTTGGGGTCATGTTTATAAGATCCATACATCATCACTGTTGCCCGAAAACACTTGGCAGGTCAGAAAATGCAAACACATTTTTGTGACAAACAACACTAACCCCCCACCCCTTCCCAAAAAAAACCTGATCTCCTGCTGAACTTAGGCCAGAAAAACAGAAGAGGGACATTCCTCCTCTACACTGAAATCCTCAAATGTCTGTAAGGCAGGGGACATGTTTAATCCTCACTCTTGGAGCATTTAGCCAGTCTTCTGTTAACAAAAACACACCAGGGCAAAGACAGACAAAGGCCGACCAGGATCATAACACTGGTGTGGTCGTGATACCGTGCAAACAGAACAGGGTTCTTACTTTCAGACTGGACGCCGTGTCCCGTCACCTACAGGTGCACTCACATCAAACACATGTGCTTCTTTTTAAGTAAATTAAAAATTGACCCCTAAAAAGACAGAGGCCGGGGTTTTTCTTTCGCTCTACGGTCTGTTGGAATTCTCTTCCTGTGAGTGTTAATTTTATCTCTCATCTTATCTCCCAGCTGTGAATTTGACAGAAGTTTTTGGAAAGGAGCAGGAATATTGGTAATATAGAACAGAAATGTTTGATCAAGATAACATGAATGGAGCTTTGCAGTCACTAAATTGAATTCAGACATGGATTACTGTTTTAGTGTCAATGGATACGTTGCAATGAGGCCTCGATCGGATGAATGCACGATTGTACAGTTGAGTCTGGACTCAGAAAAGACTGGTAAACTATTCCAAGGTGGTGAATGACAGAATCTGTCACGTTACAGGTGCTGTTTTCTGCCTTACTGCATTGAAAGTCGTCTTATATTTTTGAATTATGTAAAAAAACAAGAAGTCCAATGTTCTCTCAAAATATACAGTCTTCTTTTTTAATTGAGAACATCACCATATTCTACATCATAATAAATAGTCTCATACATATTGTTCAGCTTCTCCTTCGTTTAGGATGGTTACTGAGCCATCTCCACTGTTCATTTCAATGTCTTTTGCGGCTGCGTTCTCGGGAAGCAGCGCTAAATCCTTGAACACGTCAACATAATGTCCAAACCCAGGGCCCCAGTTTAACAGATTGTCCCAGTTGAAGCCCCCGGCCTGCTGGCCCAGTTTGTGTGGCAGGGTGTAGTGCTGTTCAGTTGGGGGCATCTGGGAGACACCAGGCCCTCCTTCTGCTCTACGGCTCGAGTATCGCCTCTGCTTGAGCCTCCCGCCGTAATCCTCATCGTCGGCGTCTGACTCATTAACCTGCGAGAGCTTGGGCACACGGGAGCTGTAAGAAACAGGCTTCTCACGGTCATACTCCATCTCCGAGCAGGTGAAGGAGTCATGTGAGTCACTTTCTGAAGAGGACTCTGGTGCGGGGATGCCATCGGCTGGGTTGCGGACCCTAGACAGTGGCCTGCGGCAGTCCTCCTCTGAGCTGGAGCGCCCATGGTCGGCGCTACAAATGCTGGGGTTGCGTGGTCGTGGAGTGTTCAGCCGCTCCACCTCCTCGATGGATAGCCCCACGGGAGGCCCCGTCTCCAGTGGGATCTGCTCGATGGGCTGCTTGAGTCGGCTGCCAGGCCTGGACGTGTGTCCATGACTGGCCATGGTCTGTGGACTCTTGCTGCGCCTCCCCAGCCGGGTGGCGTAGTTGAACATGGGCGGCGGCTGGCAGACATCGTTGTGCAGATCCAGTGGGCTGCCCTCACGGCGACCCAGGTTGAGTTCCCTGGTCGGAGTGTTGCGATAAAATGAAGAAGGCTTGGTGAAGGGTGCCGGGGAGTGTCTGGAGAGTGGGTTTGGAGTGGGGCAGGCTGAGTGGGAGTGGCTCAGAGGAGTGGACCTCAGTGCTTGGGTGTACTGAGGCTGGTATGTGTAGCTTGTTGCTCCCAGTGGTAACGGCGACTGTCTGGCGAAGCCCAGAGGGCTGTGTCTCTGGATGGAGAACTTGGGGGTGTGGCTGCGGAACTGTTTGTAGTGTTGGATGATATCAGCATCGGATGGTGCGATGCTGCTAGCATTGTCGATGTCGTAGTGTTCGATATCTGCATCTGGGCCATTGCAGGGGGCACAGGGGGCACTGGGGACAGTCTCATTGTTATGAGGAATGTCTGTTTCATCATAGATCAGATAAGGGTTCTCCCTCTCAATGATGTCAGGCTTAGGGTTCCCTTCTGGTTGCTTTCGTACCGTCATGTCATCTCCATATGGGGGGATGTTATCAGGGTCATCAAAGGCAACGTTCTCGCTGCCCTTCTTCTTTTTCTTCTTCTTCTTCTCCTTGGGTTTCTTCTCCTTGGGTTCTTTTGGCACTTTGGTCTTGTTTCGGTCCTTGCAGTGGTTGCACAGGATCAGGCTGAGGACCACCAGCGCAAGGACAGTGGCACAGCTGCCCACGATGGCAGGCACCGCCCAGATTGGAAGGACCATCGCTTCCGTGGTGGGGCTCGGGCTGCAGACGAAACCTCCGTTGTTGGCCGTCTTGCAGGTGGTTCCCTGGGGACATTGGACCCCCAGACAGGCTACCAGGGTCTCACATGTCTTGCCTGTGTAGAACTCTGAGCAGATGCAAGTGAAACCTGATCGTGGGTCAGGCACACAGCTGCCATGGTTCTGGCAGGGATTCGAGGCACAATCACCCGGAGGGACGCACTGGTACGTGTACCACTGGTTGACGCACATCAGACCGTCCCAACATGGGTTACTCTCACAAAGGTTGGGTCCTCTGCAGCCAATCTTGACAGACGAACTGGTCTTAGTTAGAGAGACCAGGCTGTGTTCTCCAGTAAATGGCAGGTTCTCCCCGTTGTACTTGACATACGACAAGCATCCATCAAAACCTGAAACGAAGACAGAAACAATTTAGAAAACT
The DNA here is from genome assembly GCA_020466265.1 of Siphamia tubifer. Classification (NCBI taxonomy): domain Eukaryota; kingdom Metazoa; phylum Chordata; class Actinopteri; order Kurtiformes; family Apogonidae; genus Siphamia; species Siphamia tubifer. The sequence goes on along the minus strand of CM035792.1, from coordinate 15,985,995 downwards.
AATAAAAGTCAGGAAATGTCATTTTTTTATTGCGTCTTTCAGTTTATTTGGAGGGATTTTGGTTTAGTTTTGGTTGTTATTATTTGAAACGGTTTAGTAATTGTACTTTTAATTTAGTTTTGCAGATATTATGAAGAAAAAATCTTGACATCAAATTACAAAAACTAGTACCAAACACAAACAACAATGAAATTATGAATAAGACATTTTAATTGGAAACCTTGTTATTTTTTAACTTTAATAAAGCGGGTTAACAGCAGATAATGAGGACACTGTCAGATTTCAGACCATTTAATTTAATTTATTTTAAGACTTTAGTTTTTCAAGGACTGCAGATGGACATAAAGGTAAGCAGTATATATGTGATACAATGGAGAAGGAGGCTTTATATACAACTGTGTTTATTACAGGGAATTAATTAAATCTGCATTTTGTGGAAAGATGACAAACGTGGGCTAGGACTAGGATTCACACAGACAAAAATATAGCAACAGATGGATGTTTATGTTTATTCCTCAGAAATCCAAGACATTGTTGGACTTTTTATAGACCTGCAGACACACTGAAGGACATTACAGTTGTCTGAAATGGGAGGGGGGGTTCATTTCCGACTGCCACCAGACTGATGGGTTTAGAAAATGTCTGCTGATGCTGGATCAGTTTCCTGTAAATAACAGGAATTGGGAGCTATAATCAGAGCTAAAGGAATTTTGTTTAGACGAGTAATTGGTTCAAGCTTAGCATAAAAAAAAAACAAAAAAAAACAAAAAAAAAAAGAAGGAAAGCACCTCCTTAAAAAGAGCGAAAGTTTAAGAAAGCGATCTGAATTCATCACTGACCAATTGAAAAGACGGAATATGAAATATTTTGTAAAACAGAGAACCTATCATCAGAGTTATTATAGCTTCAAGACATACATCTGGCTCAGATGAATGTCTGTGTCTAATTCAATCTTTTGCTTTGTGTATTGCCTAACAGAACCGCTTCACCGATGTAAATAGATTTTTATTGAATTTATCCCAGTGCAGATTAAATCCATTTGTGTCTTTTCATTAGCTCTTGAAAAGTGAGTACACAAATGTGGAGACATGCTGAGGTAAGGGCTGGTTCAGAGGCAGTCTGCCACAGGTCTGCGTGCTCAGAATATGTTTGTTTTGAAATATGCCCCAGTCCCTGTGTAAAAGGAGGTCAACAAATCATCCAAATAGCTTATTTTTACCATATTAGTCCATAGTATTAGGTTAGTTTTTCCCCTCCCCTGAAATTCTGAAATTTACTGTGCTGCATTACCTCCCTCTGGAAACCCCCTCTTTCACCTTTTTCCAAACTATTCTCAAGTCAAGCTCGAAGACATTTGATCTGTGATTTAAGTCAAAACTGAAATGTGGGTCCACGGGAAAAAAAGAAAAAAAAAAGGTGTGAAAGATAGACGGCTCCAGAAACAAGTCAAATTAAATTAATATTATTTATTTTGTCTTTAAATGATAGTCTAAATAAGCAACAATGGTTCAGCAGTGTCAAATAGAAGCATATTTTAAAAAAACAAAAAAAACAAACAATAAACCATTTTCATCAGTACATAAATATTGATGTAAGAACTGAAATAAGTTTGGTTATTGTCAAGAAAACATGGAAAATGGAAAGAAATCAGTTATTTTTTTTGTTACCATTATATTTGTACAAACAAATGTATATTGTATTTGTACCAAACATTAAAATGAACAAGAAATTGAAGAAAACAAGGGCGGTCTAATATTAAGGACTGTCAAAATTAACGCAGATTAATCCATCTTCATCATTAATCTGATTGAAATGTTATAATGCAATTAAATGGACCAGTTGTTGACAATTGTTTTGTTGAAGGTGTTGAATAAACCTCCCTCTGGAAAACCCCTTCTTTCACCTTTTTCTAAACTATTCTCGACTCGACCTCGATCTGTGATTTAGGTCAAAACTGAAACGTAGGTCCACAGAAAAAGGCATCAAAGAATGACGGCTCCAGAACCAAGTCAAATTAAATTAATATTATTTATTTTTTATCTTTAAATTAAAAGCAATAAAAAGCAATATTTATTCAACTACTGTACATGCATCGCAGGTAAATAGAAGCAGATAAAAAAAAAAAAAAACAATTTTGGTCAGTACAATGTCATAGATATTGATGCAAGAACTGAAATAAATGTGGTTATTATCAAGAACACATGGAAACCAGCTCTAAAATTAAACTACTATGAGCTATTCTGAGCTTGTTATCATTCTATTTTTACTCTACCAGGCATTAAAATGAACAAGAAAACAAGGGTGTTCTTATATGAAGGTCTGTGAAAATGAACAAATTAACGCAAATGACATGATTAATCTGAATAAAAACTTTAACGCAATTCAATGGGACAGTTGTTTACAGTTGTTTTGTTGAAACTGTTGAAGATGTTGAATAAACCTCCCTCTGGAAAACCCCTATTTCACCTTTTTCTAAACTATTCTCAACTCAAGCGCCAAGACATTTCCAGACGGCTCCAGAACTGAGTCTAATTAAATTAATGACTTATTTTTTTATCTATAAATGATACTTTAATAAAGCAACATTGATTCAACTACCACACATGCATAGCAGGTAAATCTCAGCAGTGTCAAATAGAAGCAGATTTCAGACCACTAGCACAGACGTTTGTTGGATGTCCACCAAATATGGTCAGCAGTTTGAGCAGCAGACTAATAATTCATTTAGTGGGGGGAAAAAAAAAGTGTTTGTACTTGATTTTCAAAGAGGTCACAAACTCTTCAGAGCTACAGTACATACATGTACTGCACATGCACAACAGAGATGGAGTTTGTATGACATGTGAAAACACGGCTTTGGTAATTTACAGTGTGAAGAGGAGGTGAGTCAAACACTCGTTTAGGAAGGTTAAACAGAGCATAAACACACAAATGAAACACATATAGGACCAGAATTGTGTTGCTTAGTTTTGGAAAAGACAATATCAAAACCATCAGACATTACAACCATGTTTCCACCCAAAGAACAACAAGGTTTTAGCATCAGAACTGTAGTCAAATTAACCCCTTCATACCTGAAGTATGTTCATAGGTTGTGTAAAATATAATTATTACTTTTTCCCCATCCCAATGCAACCAGAAATGAGAATCAATCTTTTTTTTATTTTATTTTTTTAATCAAAACTCTTTAATTGTTAAATATTTTGGGTCCCAACAGTTGTTAAAATACCAACATTGTCACATTGACATCACATGGTACATGAACTTCAATAGTCGATGCATGATTTTTTTTGTAAGGTCCATATTGTTTTAAAATATTTTGTTCTTTATTCTTTATTCCTTCACATCCACCATTAACCAAAAACTACATAAATAAACAAAACAATGCAGAGACAGCAGAACCTTCGCCAAGGCTTGATATTGCATTATATGACGTCTAAGTGTGACGTGATCGACCCATAGGTGTTGACCCATCTGATGTCTGAAAGTGAGAGGATGTGAATAAAATTTTTTTTTAAAAAAACAGCGAGATTCTATTTTGTCTGAATCCTGAGATATTACCACTGATGTGTTTTAGCTGTTGACTTTAAATGTGACCTTGACCTTTGACCTTCATTGCTCAAAATATAATGGGACCCATTATCTATCATTCCTGAAAGTTTCATCAAAATCCGTTCTGAACTTTTTTGCGTAATCCTGCTGACAGACAGAAAAACAAACAAACAAACAAACAAACAAACAAACAGACCCGAATTTACTACCTCCTTGGTGGAGGTAATAAAAGCAGACAGAGGTCCAGGGGAATCTTGAAGGTGTAAATCTGACTTAATTTGACACATTTCTGGTCCAAACCTTCCAAACATCCAGTGTTATCCTATGAAATATTTTTTCTTTGAAGCATTTAAGACAGATTGTCAAAGGCAGCATTTAGAGATCATCCTAGGACACGAAGACTGTCGGATCAAAAGCATTGTAATAAAATTAAGTACAACAGGTTAATGACTGACTATTTGTTAAAAGGGACGTGACCCGTTCTTACCCCATATATAAGGCAGACAACTGGTAAAGTCTAAGTGAAAGTGCAATGAAAAGTCACATCAATTATAAATGGAAATGGTAAAAATACGATCATGGGAAAAAAATGATCAGAGCATCAAAAACAATGATTATGAAATTAAGTAGTAACTCCTGTGTGTGTCATGTGACTAAAACAGACCGAAAAAAGAAACATGGGATGAATAATAGCATTGGAATTATTTTTTTAACGATTTCAAAGAACAATAGAATCTATGGTGTGAGAGTCGTACATTTTGGGATGTTTACTGCTATTTATTTTACTGCATTGTCACTGTATTTACTGTGATCATGTGATCTGTACCAGGGGTGTCAAACTAATTTTAATTCAGGGGTCACATTCAGCCTGAAATGGTATAAAGTGGGTCGGACCAGTAAAATAATAGAAATAATAGGATAAAAAAAAAACATAGAAATGTCAATTCCAAAGTTTTCTCATGAAAATGTTTACATCTACGAACTGTACTTGAAAATAACATGAACAAATATTAACAACCTGAAAATTCTTAAGAAAAATAAGTGTGATATTAACAATATTGATCTTTGGTTTATCATTTATCAAAACTTAAAGATAACAGTGGATTTACAAATATAAACATTTAGTAACATCCACAATATTGGTAAAATTCCACATACATTTCAGGTTATTCACATTTTTTGTATCAGACTAGTCTTTTTTTTATTTATTCCTTCCCTTTTTTAAACACACACAAAAAAAAAGAAAATTTGCATTTTTTTTCATAATTTATTGTTCCATCCATTTTAGAATGAATTCATGTCAAATAATTTTAACCTCCTTAATTATTAATATATTTCTTGTAATTTTTGCATTTCACAAATTCATCCCAAGGACCAGATTGGACCCATAAGCGGGCTGATTTTGGCCCCCGAGCCGCATGTTTGACACCTCTGATCTATACTGTGATCGATAAATATTTATTGTGAATCATGTATAAATGCTTCTATGTTTTTAACTGGGACCCCAGGAAGACTAGCAACCACTACGGTGGAAGCTAATGGGGCTCCCAAATAAACAATGAAATATTTTTGTCATAGAAATTGATGTTAGAACTGAAACAAGTTTGGTTATTATCAATAAAACATGGAAAATGGATAGATAGCAGCTCTGAAATCAGTTATTTTTGTTGTTATCATAATATATGTCCAAACAAATATAACTTTACTTTTACCAGGCATTAAAATTAAGAAGAAATTGAAGAAAACAAGGGTGGTCTAATAATTTTTTCCACGACCGTACACTGAGGAGCCACATATACACATATGTAGTAAAAGCTCCATTGTTTCTTACCAGCTGCAGTTTTCTGCTGAGCGGGTCCAGGTGGAATCCCCCCCAGGGAAAACGTTAAAACACTGAGACCTCCAAAGTCCTGGGTGGGGTGTTGGATGACCCTGGGGTGTCCGCCGTCCACCTGCAGGACCGTGGCCGAGCTGTTCTTCAGCAGCTGCAGCGTGTGCCACTGTCCATCAGACAGGACCACGTCTCCCACCGTCCGCTCCACCTTACCCCCCACGCCGGCGTCCGACACGTAGTGGACGTTACCGTTCCTCAGCTGATGGAGGAAACAGAAGAACAAGCACCACAGTCAGTTTGACATGGACATCTAGTTAACCCCCTGAACACTGTCACATTTTCTGAACCCGCTTTATCCTCACTAGGGTCACTAGGGTCACTGGGGGTCACTGGGGGTCACTGGGGGCCTGTCCCAGCTACAATGGGTGAAGGCGGGGTACACCCTCCAGTTCATCTCAGGGCTGAACATATATAGACAAACAATCACTCTCACATTCACACCTATGGGTGATTTAAATGAACCAGTTAACCTGTCAGTGGAACCCACACAAACATGAGGAGAACATGGAAACTCCACACAGAAAGGTCCCACCCACTGCTGCTGGAATCAAACTCAGGACCTTCTTGCTGTGAGGTACGAGTGATAACCACTGCCACTGTCACAAAAAGTAATGAAGTAAAAGTACTTCATTACTGTACTTAAGTAGATTTAAGTACTTAAGTATCTGTACTTTTTACTTTTATTCCCTTCATTTTTACATAAATATCTGTACTTTATACTCTTTACATTCTCAGAATAGATGTTAGTTTTTTAAACTAAACACATGTGACAGCATGAAAATGAGTCACTTCAGAGGGAAAATCAGTGGAGGAGAGAAACTGTGACTACATATATATATATATATATATATATATATATATATATATATATATATATATATATATATATATATACATATATATATATATATATATATATATATATATATATATATATATATATATATATATTATAGTTATATGACTATTATCTCACAATTTTGACTTTTGATTTCACAATTTTAACATTTTGTCTTAAATAATGTATTTTTTTTATCTCTTTTTTTAAAAAAAAAAAATCTCATATCTTTTTATCTCAATTGTGACTTTTTTGTTTCTAATTTTTCCTAAATTTCCTGCCCACATCCACAAAACTGAGTAACTGCGAACTCATGAAACACAATTTCAACACAGTAACTCACTTTTAAAGGCTTTATTTTTGATGCTTTTGAAACTTTTCTGATGTATTATTGCATTCATGGCAAAAAAAAAAAAAAAATGTTTTGTACTTTATTACAACTGAGAAATTGTACTTTTTAAAAAAACTTTTACTTAAGTAAAAGAGTTGAATCAGTACTTCTACTTTTACCAAAGTATTTTTTCACACAAGTAGCTGTACTTCTAATTAAGTACATAATGTGAGTATTTTGACCACCTCTGCAAATATGTGCCACAAAAAAATAAATAAATCAATTGATTGTATGTTTTATCGTCAAATTAGTGATCTCCACTTAATTTAACATTTACTTCTTTTAGGGTTGACAAATTATTAAAATGTTTAATCAGATTTAATCACAGGGTTGCGTTGGATTTCTTAAGATAAATCATTAAAAATCATGATAAAAAGTTGAAATTGTGAGATAAAAATTGAGCAATTCAGATAAAAAGCCATAATTATGAGAGAAAAGTCATAATTACAGTATGAATTTCTTTCCTTCACTGATTTTTCCCTCTGAATCCACTTACTGAAAGTTTGAAAGACTCTATTCTGACAATGTAAGGAGTATAAAGTACAGATATTTATGAACAAATATGGGGAAGAAAATTAATAAGTAGCCACAAAAATACTCAAGTAATGTACAGATACCTAAAAAAAAACCAAGTTACTTCCCAGCTTTTCTATCTTATAGTTATTAAATAAGTCCTTTAATATGCTGTTTTTATTCCCTCTCCACAACAACCATACTTTCACCACAGATGAAACATGACTACAAACACAAACAGTGAACAGGACGCCTGGTCTGTGCACTGTCTGTGTTTTTGTACACTGCTTTACATCTTAATTTCAAACATACGATGAAAAATGCCCTCTGAGGACAGTTGACATAAACTCGGGTTGCAAATGCAGTTTTTTTTTTTTTTTCCAGATTAATGCAATGAATTATCATGTCAGTTTCAATCATGAGCGATGAGAGGAAACCTTCTTTCAGTCTCTACAGAACTACAACTTGCACTGCTGCTCTCCGAAATCTGCTGTTGAGGTCAAAGATTGAAAACAAAAATGCAAGCGTGACAGTCATAAATCTTTCTCCCAGTGGGACAAACTGCAGTATATCATGTTCTCACAACTGGTGTATAGTAGAGATGATTCAAACAGAGGATCAGGAGCTTCCCTAAAAACAAAGTCAGAGTTAATACTGATACGTGCGCCCACTTAAAGACGGCGCTTTTTTTTTTTTCCAAAAAACTGAGATGACAGGCATCACCTTTAAAAGAAATTAATCAAGCTCACTCTGGCATGGACAACAAATTTGCAGCTTGTATGGTAATCTCATATGTGTATTCCCCACTTCCATGGAAAAGTAATCCCACTCTCCTCCCTTTTAAAAGGCCCCAAAATCAGCAGTGATAAGTAGCTTCCGGAAGAATTGATTTAAAATGGGAAAAACGGGAAGTCCCTCAAGCCAAAGAATACGGAGTGCTCTAAAGCTGGAAAACCAATCACCAGCTTTATCTAGAAACCATCTTGCTTTTTATATCGCAGTATATAAAGTAGCCCCTGCGAACGTATGTGCATATATACAGTATGTATTCCCCCGTCGCTGTACTTTTTTTTTTTTTTTTTTTTTTTTGAGGTTTCATAGGACTTATAATGCTTTCCTGGATTGTGTAGGAAGCTGGGTGGTGATTTGATGAGCACCAGAGGTTCTGTAGCGCCGGAAGAAAAAGGGAGGAGGACGGTGTAGCATGTCAGACAGCAAAACGAAAAAGAGAATAAAGGAGGAGGAGGCAGGTGGTGAGGATGATGATGATGATGATGATGATGATGATAACGGTTTAACCTGCTCAGACCCACAGGAAAAATAAAAAATAAAAAGTTTAGCTTTTTTAGGATATATTTTTTTTCATGTTAGGTATTTCATTTTCATTTAATTCCACGTATTATTCATTTATTTTTTTGGTCAAATTTCCTTTGTAGTAGAATATTGGGACTTTTGAATGGATTAAAACAGATAAAAAACATAAATGCATGAAGAATATATATTTGGATTATATATCTATGGATATTATTTGACCCTCTTGAGACCGAGAAGAGTACAAGTTTTCCCTTTTTTTTTTTTTTTTAATGTTAACCCTTTAACCCCTGATGTGTTCTGAATGGATGGTTTAGTTTAATTATTCAAAAAATTGTATGTTTTTTTAGTGTTATTTTACTGATCATTTTGTACAGGTGTCAAAAAGCAACTGATTTAGAAAAATAAAACTACTGGAATCAAATTCCAACATTAGTGATTTATTCTTTTTTTTAAACTTTATTTTGTTTTTGTATTTTTTCGTGTGAATATTTATTAGTTTCTGTTGATGTTGTTGCTTATTTTTGGTTATTTTTTTCCTACGTTTTGTTTATTTATTTCATCATTTTTCTTCAATTGTGTTCCGTTAGTGTCTTACTTTGTTCATGTCACATATTTTGTTCATTTAATATTGATCATTTTTGTTCATTTTACTGGTCACTTTGGCAGTTTTTGTTCATTTTGTGGTTTATTTTATATTGTAATGTGGAATTGCTAAAGCCTTTTTTGGAAATAGTACAATGCAACAGTTTTTTTCAGATGCATTTTTAAAATATCTATTGAATCCCCTTTGCAGTGGACAACATTTTATTTATTTATTTATTTTTTTCCTCAAGAAAGCTGTGAAAGTCTTGTCCCTGAAAGAAGGGTCTCAGAAGGTTAAAAGGAAAATTAAAGAGGATGAATGAGCACTTGGGCCTGTTTCGGCAGCTGCCCAGGATCCCACCGAAGGAGGCGGGTGATGAACAGGCTGAGAGGGGGAAAAAAAAGAAAAAAGAAGAGAAATGGGACTGAAAAGAAGCATGTCAGAACTCCTACAGTTTCTACCACATACAGGGTGACAGCTGGAGGGGCATAACATGGAGATTTGACATCGTATACACGAGTAGCTTTCATACAAAATGAAAAGTAATCTTCCCACATCCAAATATTGAGACACTCTACATTGTCTGTTTACTGTACGCCTGTACACACTTGTATGTTTGTACGCTTTAAGACACATGAGTATAACTGCAAATGATTTTCGGTGACAGTATGTCATCTGGCGGCCATATTCAGAGGTCCTCGGCTCTATCAAGTGAAATGAGAAAAACCTGTTTATACGCTTGTAAGAATGAGCTAATTGTGCTCTGCATGTTAGCGTCGTATGTCAGCAGGGTAGCTAGTTTTCTCAATTAGCTGCATCAGTGTTTCCCACAGAATGAGATTGTACCTGCAGGGCGAGAACCATGCAGAGTGTTCCATTATGGGTTGTTTTAAGCATTAAAAGTATTAGTATTTGCACCATAAGAGAACTGTCTCTTTTAGTTTTGTGTATATATATATATATATATATATATATATATATATAATGATAATAAAGGTATTGTATTGTATTCTATAAGTTTAATATGTATGATTCATGCCTGTCTCTGTGCTCGTCTATACTGTACTTCGTGTTGGTTCTGGGAGTAGGTGGTTGTTTGGTGACATTAGTTAAATCCAGTTTTCTAAAGAGGACTCAGGGTCATGATCGTGCCCACAGAAAAATTTTATAAAATGTTAGTATGCGTAAAGGTCAAGGTCATATTTATGTGTATAGCACATTTACATATTGTATTTACATAGTTGTATAATGCAGATACTGTACCATCTGCTGTTACTGTACAACAAACCTACCTATAGGTATAAAAGTAAATATATACTGACCTTGACTTTGGATAATAATAATAATAATAATAATAATAATAATAATAATAATAATAATAATAATAATAATACATTAAGTTTTATTCTAGTATAGTACAGTATAGTATAGTACAGTACAGTACAGTACAGTATAGTATAGTACAGTACAGTACAGTACAGTACAGTACAGTACAGTACAGTATAGTATAGTATAGTATAGTACAGTACAGTACAGTACAGTACAGTACAGTATAGTATAGCATAGTATAGTATAGTATAGTATAGTACAGTATAGTATAGTATAGTACAGTACAGTATAGTATAGCATAGTATAGTACAGTACAGTACAGTACAGTACAGCATAGCATAGCATAGTATAGTATAGTATAGTATAGTACAGTACAGTATAGTATAGTATAGTATAGTATAGTATAGTATAGTACAGTACAGTACAGTACAGTACAGTACAGTATAGTATAGTATAGTATAGTACAGTACAGTACAGTACAGTATAGTATAGTATAGTATAGTATAGTACAGTACAGTACAGTATAGTATAGTACAGTATAGTATAGTATAGTATAGTACAGTATAGTATAGCATAGTATAGTATAGTACAGTATAGTATAGTATAGTACAGTACAGTATAGTATAGTATAGTATAGTATAGCATAGTATAGTATAGTACAGTATAGTATAGCATAGTATAGTACAGTATAGTATAGTATAGTATAGTACAGTACAGTACAGTATAGTATAGTATAGTACAGTACAGTACAGTACGGTATAGTATAGTATAGTATAGTATAGTACAGTACAGTACAGTACAGTATAGTATAGTATAGTACAGTATAGTATAGTATAGTATAGTACAGTATAGTATAGCATAGTATAGTATAGTACAGTATAGTATAGTATAGTACAGTACAGTATAGTATAGTATAGCATAGTATAGTATAGTACAGTATAGTATAGCATAGTATAGTATAGTACAGTATAGTATAGTATAGTATAGTATAGTACAGTACAGTACAGTACAGTATAGTATAGTATAGTATAGTATAGTATAGTATAGTATAATATAGTATAGTATAGTACAGTATAGTATAGTATAGTATAGTATAGTATAGTATAGTATAGTATAGTATAGTATAGTATGGTATAGTATAGTATGGTATAGTATAGTATAGTAAGTGTAATTTTCACATTTTATGATCTTCTATTTGTTTTCCACTTGACATGTAATGGAGCAGATTCACACATATGTGAATGTAGTCACTTCAAGTTCTCACAATGAAAGATTTTAGTTTTGGAGTGTTAAATCCCATCATGAGTAGCCTAAATCCAAAGCAAAATAGATCATATGATTGAAAAGAACCACATAAAACACATTCTCTTCCTTTGATTCGGTTCTGAAAGTGTGAAAACGCTGGTGAATGACATGAACCATTAGGGTACAGCATGTTCCTCAAACAAAGCCTGTTATTACTGGATATTAAAAGACTCTGGAGTTATTTTCACATGTATATTCTCTTTCCTCTTACGCTGTCAAATGTCATCTAATGATGGTATTTTTGCTCACCTTAACAGTGGTGTAGTTGCTGCTCTCCTGCACGTGCAGCAGAGTGCCGCTCTTACTGCGTGTCCTGAACTTGACCTCTAAGCTGCTGGGATTTCCGGGGTCAGAGGTCGCGCCCTGTAGAGCTCGTCTCAACAGGACGTCACGTTTAGGGCCTTGTTTAAGGGCGTAGTCCAGGCGACCGGTACCATCCAGGGACAGGGCGGTGTCTGCTGTTATATCTGCACAAAAAAAAAAAACAAGCAGAATATCCTCATGCTGCTCTATTTAATAATCGGAAGTTTCATACGGCAATTTTTTAAAGGTTAGTTTTCCACTCTGGAGCTGGCAGGTCATCATGATTTTCCTAATCTGACTGCCATAACCACAAACTGGTCTTACATTCTCATCAGTGATGACAAATAGTGTCCCACAGCTGCAGGACATAGGTCAGACCCCACAGCAGCTAAAGCAGTGGGTGGCACAGGAAAAGGAGTTTCACCTAAATCCCTGGATTGTAGATTTACTATGTGTTTATTAACTGTGTAAATGTAAGAATTTGCTAATAATAAAATGTCATTTCTAATGGCATCACACAATTTTACAACTTAAAGGAGTGATATTTTGTTTTTTTTTCCAATGGAATTATTTCCCTATGGTCGACATCAACTGCTTGGGTCTGAATTCTTCATTAACCCTTTGATGCATGAATTATTAGAACCTTAGTCAAGATGTTTTTTTGTTTTTTTTTGCTGTTTTTATTCCTCTTTAGGCTGAAAAACACAATGTCATTGAAATATGTTTAATGAACCTATTATTTATGGAGTTACAAAAATTTGTGTTTACAACATGTGTTTCATTTTTGAGGGTTAAATCAACTCCACAGGTCAATTTTCAAACCTAGATGGATTCAAATTTATCTAGGGTTGAAATTCAAAATCTTACTCCTGGTCTATGAAGCACTAAACGGCCTTGGACCCAAATACACTCTAAACCTGCTGGTTCCCTATGAAGCATCCAGAGCCCTGAGGTCATAGGTCATCAGAAACAGGTTTTTATGAATTATTAAGGTCCAAATACACAAATAAATGAACCAAAGACTCATAAAAGTGGGTTTAGACAAATATGACCCCTTTAAATTTACAGTCATAACAAACGGTATAATCACTTGTGTTAACATACGGCTGCTCTCATCAGTGGACTTTGTTTGAATTCACAATAAACCGGATCAAAAACAGGTAAAACTCAGATCTTACTCAAATAAACACAACATGTCCAACTGATAAACAGTCCCACTGCTTACAGATTATTAGTCTGAAGTCGTTCCTTCTCAAGGTTGGAGGAAACGGTAAAAGCTTGTGATTCATACCACAATGAAAAAGCCCATTGTGTTAGTTTTATTGTTTATAATGGTTTTAATTCTTTCCCTTCACTTAAAAACCTTATAGCTTACTGAACAGAAAATATTATAATGTGATCGATTTATGATTAAATTAACTTAAAATGTGTCAAAATATGAACTGAATTAAGCAGGTGTAACTTAAACAAATATTTACACTGTGTGAGAATGCATGGGCCCTATTTATTATTTTTTCTTATATAAGTTGTGTCTCCTTGATCCTGCTGTTAGAATTATGTACATTTAACCATGTTTGTTGTAAAATAAGAAAGTAAAAAATTATTAAATTACAATGATTTACCAAATGACATGGACAGTTAATGTCAGGATTTCTCAGAATAGATATAAAGTGATGTATAAAGGAACATGCTCCTGCTTGTCCTGTATTATGTTTCTTGGCATAATGTGCATTTTATTCTTTTCGTTTCTAAGGACCAAACATGGGTTAATTGCATATATATATTCATATTTTTTTGCCTATATTTTGGATCTCATCACATTTGTTGGGATTTTTTTCTGTATTTTAAAAGACTTTTTGAATAGGTTTTGGATTTTTCATCCCTTTTTTGGTGACTTTTTTTTTCTCTCTGCATTAATTTTGTATTTCTTAGTGTATTTTTATGCATTTTTGTGGGAAATCTGACTACAAAAAACAAAACAAAAGTCAGTCAACTAACTTAAAAGTGTTTTAATCATGATTAATCAAAATGAATTTCAATCATGTGATTAATCTGATGACATTTGATGTGATTAATCTGATTACATATATATTCATTTGAGCGTCCTACTTAAAAATAATGTTAACACATATATATATATAACACAATATAACATATTGTTGCACCTCACATACTGTAGAAGCTGCATGTTTCTGGATGTTTTTCAGACCCTTACATGTTACTTCAGTCTGAGTATTTATATAATTGAATCCACAAAGGCTGTGATATAATGCAGTGTTGTGGCCTATATAAAGCTTCATGGTGCAGTTCGATGATTCATGAGGGAAGAGTCATAAATAATCATGGTAGAATATTCGTTAGTAAGTGCAGTTTCAGCAAAAAACAACAACAAAAAAAAAAAAAACACTTCAAAGGCACTTACATTTCTCACAGAATTTCCCTGTGAAACCATCCACACACTGGCACTGTTGCCAAGACCAGTGGTCCAAACAGGTGCCCCCATGTCTGCAGGGGCTCGTGGTGCAGGCTCCTTCTAGTCTCGGACATCTACACAGACAATAACACATAAAGTGGAAATCAGACGGTCAGTCAGGGGGGTCCGACAGACGGGGGGCAGATGAGCTGTGATTTCTTTTTCTGTACAGCAATACAAAATCCTCATAAAGAACCCCAGAGAATTAGCATATTAAAAGATCTGTCCTCGTTTCACTATTCAACAGCGGGACACAGAGGAAAAAAAAAAAAAAAAAAATCTCCGGAATTCTGCAGTTGGTTTCCCTCATCAAAAATCTGCCATTTGTATTAAAAAAAAAAAAAAAAAAACATCTTTTCAAAGACTTTCAACAGGGTTTGGGAGTGTGAACAGATGTCCCACAGCGAGAGACGAGAAGGTTACAGAAGACAGACAGATGAGAAGAAGAGGGAGAAGATAGAGAGAGGGGTGAAAGTGGGAGTAGTGGAAGTGTCGACCTGTCAAGGATGCCACGCGATGCCAGCGCCTGACTGGGCTCCAGCGGGCGACCGTTGACGGCAAACTCCATGATGCAGCCGACGAAATCGTGGGTGGTGACCTGACCTCGGCGATGAAGGATGGGCTCTATTGACCTGACGCCTCCAACCGAGAGCCTGTTGGGCTGTACATCCAGGATCCTACACACACACAGACACACACACATGGAAAGTCAGACGCATGAAGGGAAACACACCAAACTACTAACATTAATTTTAACCTGTTAATGTTGGCTTTTAAAGCCTTAAATGGTCCGGTGCCTCCTTATCTCCTTGACATGTTAACGGTCCACTGCCCCAGCAGAGCTCATCCACACAGATGCTCTTCTGATGGATTTCCACTAGTATGGGTTCTACTCGATTCTACTCGCTTTGGTGCATTTCCAATATGAAAGACAGTACTTTATTGTCATCATACAATTTGTACAATGAAATATGTCCTCTGTATTTAACTCATCCTTCTAAGGAGCAGTGGGCACCCATGGGCGGCGCCTGGGGACCCATCTCCAGACGTAGAGTCAGGCTCATGGTCAATTACCTGGCTGGAGGATTGTTACCCTAACAAACATGTTTTTGGGTGATGGGGGAAACCGGAGCACCCAGAGGAAATCCACCCAGACACAAGGAGAGAAACATGCAAACTCCACACAGAAAGGCCTGCACGAAACCCGGGTCTTCTTGCTGTGAGGCAAGAGCACTAGCTCAGCCACTGGCCCTACCATGGCCCAGTACCATGGTACCCGTTCCTAGATTTTTGGTATGTACTCCACTGAGGCTCCAAGCGATACTATTATGTGATGTGTAGTTGTCTGTGCATCATTGCATTATCATTGTATGACTCACCATTAAAAAAACCCAACTAGATTTGGAGTTACAGTAAACAGTGGTCAGTTAAACTCAGTCTGTTATTCCTCAAAACTACACCGTGGTCGGTCATGGACATTGAGGCATTTCTGTCTTTGGTGGCTTATGGAAAAAAAAATCAGCTTGATGGCACCTCGTGATGACGTCCATGTACGATATTATCTGTATGGAAACGCTCTCAAAGAACACGTGGTCCTTGAACCGACTGGAGTAGAATCAAGTAGAGCCGATGTCATGTAGTAGAACTGCAGTATTAGACGCCCCCAGATCCCATTGCAAACAGTGGGGTGATTGCGCTTTTGCAGTTGATGAACCTCGACTGTGAAACTTGCCTCCAGACTTCAGAGTTCTCAGTGACCTGTCATTAAAGTCCAGTGCTGTGTTCTAATACCCATACTCTCTGTACCTAGTTTTAGTACGCAGGGCATTTACATTATGATTTTGGCAACAAAAAAATGTACTTTAAAGTCTGGGTACTCCATGTGTACTCATGAAGTGTGGAAACATGTACCCTTTTCATACTCAATGGCCGCCTTCTTAACTATGTACTGGAAGAGGCGGAGCTTGGTGGGAATCAACTCAGCTCGCAAACAGTAAAGATCGCAACAGAAATATCAGCAGCCTCTGCACCCACCGAACTTTACTGATGTACGTTTTGTCATTTCTTATGCATATAATTGCGCTTCATTTTTTATCAAGGGGCAAATCAGCAGACCAGGGAAGTTGAAATTTGGCGGGCCGTAGCCAGGATCATCATTTGTGACAAGTGCACCTACAGTATTGGAATGGGAACAGTACTGACAATACTGTACAATATGGACACTTCATAAGGATATAAAGTGTATTGTGTGTAAGTGTACTTATGACAGTATGGATATTGGAACAGAGGTTAGGTTAAAAACCTCACCTTTTTAGACTTGCTTTGAACCAAAAGACACTTTTAGGCTAAACTGGTGGTGTTTTTATTTCATCTTTTTATCTGTACATTATTGTCTTATACATTTTTTTATCTTTATTTTATTTGATTGAGTTGTTTTATTCTGTCTTTTGCCTATGTTTTAGATATAAAGCTCTTTTATGTTGTTGTAAAATGGTATATAAATAAAACTTTGATTGATTGATTGATTGATTGATTGATTGAAAACTACAGCGCCATTCACACACTCACAGGATTACACGCAAAGACTCCATGGATCAGTGGGTTTCACAACATCACGGTCCCGAGACCTCTATAAAATAAACCTGAAGACCTCTGCAGTCACCCCCACCCTGTCCCTCGACCCCCCCCCCCCCCCCCGTCCCTCATCTGCCAAATCAATCCTTCCACTCTCACTATCACACATGCACACAGGCTCAGGTTTTCACCCCACAAGGCCTGGCTCAAACCTTTCAGTGTGTAAAGGCAGCGATCACCTCGTAATTTAATGAAAGTTTACATCATATATATTTGGAACAGATGACTTCATTTTTGACTTTGAATCATGTCTGTGTGTGTGTGTGTGTGTGTGTGTGTGTGTGTCATCATCAGGAAAGAATGTTTGAGAATTTATGCATTTTATGTAATTTTCTATTGTGCAGATAAAACAACAGCAAAGAAAGAAAAGCCAAGCAGGAAAAAAAAAAAATCCATAAAGCAATGAGATATTTATGGACTTTTTTTTTTTCTTTTTTCGCTCAATCAAATAAAATAGATGTGCAACAAAAGAACTGATTCGAGACCATATTTCTTCAACTTCAATCAAAATGAATGGAAATATAAATGTATGAATATTTTGCTGATGCATCGCACTTCGTATTTTACAGCAATCTTTCAAATCCAGACAACTTTATGAACCCCCAGAGGGTTACCCTGCTTTATTGGATGTACAAACAACAAATGCAAAACCCTCATAGCAGCATATAACAGTCACACACACATTCGCTTATTACTGTAGTACCTATAGAACAGTTCAACAGTGACATGACGAAGATGCTAAGAAACAACAAGAAATGACAAACAGGCATCAATCACTTCCCAATGGGCTTGTTTACAAGTGTTTTTTATTCCTGTTTAATTCAGAATAAATGTTATTTGCTTTTTAAGATGACAGTCAAATTCGAGTTGAAAATGACATTTCCGAATGAAACTTAATTCAGCATAAAGTCACTGGTTCATTCCATTCATAATTCTGAATTGGAGAATCCATCTGATATGGAAACCATTCATTTTGCTTTAACATTATTCCTGCTCCTGTTCTTGTCACGATGATGCACGTTTTTTGTGTTGATGACGCACATATTCAATGCTGTCGGCATCAGTATGTTGATTCAGTTGAGCTGCTGTTTTTGAATTGTTATGAAAATAAATGCAAAAATCCCATGTAATATATTTTCTTCCATGTTGATTGTTGAAATGAAATTACAACAGAAAGTGGACATGATTGGTTCCTTCCAGTAGACAAGCAGCTGTTTTGTCCAATCAGAGCCCTCTGTACCTCCAGCTCTTACAGCTCAATTAACTAGAGCAGAATTCACCTGTTTCACATGGAAACCTTTATTTGGAATGAACATTTCCATGTAAACACCAAGGAAATAGCTTTGATTCAAATTATTTTATTCAGAATTAATCACTCTGATTCCTCCGCCACAGGAACCAGGTCAAACCCACCAATAGAAACTCTTCTCTCATCCATCAGCATAGGCAACACCCATTAAAGGTAGTTGAACTTAGAAGCAAAACATTTTAACAATAATAATATGTTTATACTGAAACAATAGTTTGGACTGAAGTGGATGAATACTTTTTTTTTTTATTGCCAGTTATTGTCTTTTGCTCTTAAATCTCTTTTATTCACTTGCAAATATATTGTATTTAATTACATTATAAAGAAACAGAGTTTTTTTTATGTCAGATTTAATATATTCACAGTTCAAGTGGACTCTTGGTTTAGTATGTGATTTACTGATTGATATAATGTATAACTGTAATAAATGAAATGCACATTTTATTTTAGTTCTCTCACATTTTCCATGAATATTTGGTTATTATTTCATCCTTAAATTATGTATGAATACCTATAACCTTATATGAGTACTTGAAAACAGTAACAGCCACACTTGACTAATATGAATTATGACTTTTGTTGATTTTTTTATGAGCTGTCCTAGGCCTTATCCATGCATCTGCAGTTCAGTCATCACATCCTGTGTCAGATCAAAATCAATTACCTTTTACCAATAGAATAATCACCTGTAAAAGCCTTAAAAAATGTCTATGTTTTAACCTTGGATGATTTTTTTTATTATGGATGTTTAGGTCAAACACAAAGTGCAGTAGAAGTAGGACTATATCATATGTGTAATGGAAATTTTATTGTGCTGCTTTGTCTGACTTGCCTGTGGGGATTGGAATCAAAAACCAGTTCCAGCTCAGGACTGATTCCAAATAGTTTTATCCACCAGAATCATATGCTTCCAAGTATATTAATTATTTTTATCAATACTTTTCTGACAGCTGCGCATTGTAAAACAATGACGTCCAACTCTTATTCCTGTAATGCTGGAAAGTGGAAACCTTTTGTCAACTCTGTTTTTATGCTTTGTTCTGACTCAGAGGTAATAAAACTGTTGCACTGATGCTAACATCCATATAGGCAAACTGTTTTACACACAGAAAGCAGTAAAGAATCGTACTGATAAGCAGAATCTATAACCTTAGAACGTTTTTAAAAGTATCTTCAGACATCAAATGTGCTAAATCTTACACACTTTAATAAGATAAATCAGAAAACAAATGACTTTAGTGCTGGTTAGCACATGTTTTTAATATATATGACGGTGTGTTATTACACATACAATAATATCTCAGGGGTAAAAGGGTTAAATTTGGCGTTACAATTGTAGATATTTGTTAGACTGGTCTAGAAATAAATGCTTCTGGAATAAAACTAATGAAATGTTACCACATATGTGTTAGTGATAAAGAAAACTCAAGTCTTAAATGCTGGTTGGCTCAAGTTTCAAAGATAAGTCTTGGATCAAAATGTGAAATTCTTAGAATTAACAAGAGAATAAATAGGTTTTAGTCCAAATGAATATTAGTCTCAGATCTATTTCAAAACAATGTCTGCACATTATGATCCATTCACTTTACAGGTTCTTTCTAGTGGAATATTTACTAATCCATTGTATACATGTACATAAACCAGCATATATGTGGAATAACACACCATCATACAGTATATACAGTATTAAAAACATGAACTAACCATCAATAAAGTGATTTTTTTTCCCTGATTTATCTTATTAAAGCATTTAATGTCTGAAGCAGATATTTTCTAAGACATTGTACAGCAGTGTAATGTTAAAAACAATGGAGTTTGGAACTAAAATAAGAACGATTTCTCATTCATTCTTTCATTTGCCCAGCTCATTGTTATTCTTGATAGTTCTTTGAGGTTCAACTGGATGATTTTTTTTTTCTTCAAGAGCAAAATTAATCTATCTGAACCTAGAAAAATGGACTTATGATTATTATGCTATTATTTTACAGTACTTTAGATCATATTGGTCTGTATGTGAAACCTGAACTAAAATGAGTTTGACACTTTTCATTGTTAATATCTTCAGTGATATTTTTTACACTAGACTACAATTCATTCCTCAGAACAGATTGGACTTTTTAGCGGGTCGGTTTTAGCCCCTGGGTAAAAGGGTTAGAAATACTGCATAAAATGTGTGGTACAGTAAAGTATCCTGTCGTGCTTTAACGCTCAAAGTCATTGTTGTACATTATGTTATACAGATGTTGTTTTGCTGGAATACATTAAACATAATACATACAAATTGGACCTCAGGCATTTCGGTTATGTACTATTTTACTTTTTTTTTTTTTTTTTTCCCAGACATAAAACAATGTCATTATTTATTTAATTTTCCAGTCTTTGGAACTGGAACTGTTACCCATAATTTTTAATGTATATAAAAATGTGTGATTTTCTTACCAGTCGGTGTGCACTGCCACATTGCTCACAGCACAGTAGCCCGGATCTTGGTCTTCACCGCACAGGTCTACAGTCAGAGACGCAGCCTACGAAGGCAAACACACAAACCACATGTATGTCATGTATGATTGTCTGTACGACTAACAGCTGAAAAGTCTCGCTGACACAATTACTGTTCTGGGAGGAGGCTCTGTTTTGTGAATTTTCATAAAACTGTGGTTGGAACAGTTGGTTACAGAGTTCAAACGCCAACAAGCTGCTTCTTTTTTTTTTTTTTTTGTGGTTCAGGGTGAATCATGAAGCTCTCAATCAGCATCAGTGGCTCACAGTCGTGTCATGTTGGAGTATTAGCACTTACGATGTTGCCAGGTTTAACGTTTTCACTGTCGTTATCAAACACCTGAGTCATATCATTGTCTACGTTCAATACCAGGAAGCAAACCAAGGCGTTGTCTAAAGATGGAATTATGAACACGTCCAAAAAGGAGTGTTTAAAAACAACATAAAAACACAACATCAGAGTAAAAACATGCTCAAAAGAACTGAAACATCTGTCCGTGCAGTGAGAGACAAGATGTCTTGAATCACAGTTGTTAAATCTAGAAATAAGCATGTCTACAGATATATGAACACTTAAAATAAGAAATGAGCTCTTAAAAGAAGATAAATTATCAAGCACTTGT
Organism: Siphamia tubifer; assembly: GCA_020466265.1. NCBI lineage: Eukaryota > Metazoa > Chordata > Actinopteri > Kurtiformes > Apogonidae > Siphamia > Siphamia tubifer. The sequence continues at coordinate 15,964,435 of CM035792.1, read as the reverse complement.
AAATCTAAGGTTGTTTTTTTTGTTTTTTTTTATTTATATGCATAAGAGCCAAATAATTTTCAGGAAAGAATCCCAGGGATCAGTTAATTTATATGCAAAAATGTGGTCTGTTTTGTCTGTGAGGCTTTTTATGGCGCTTTGGATGGAAATAAAATGTCAAGAAGAATCAAAAACACTGGTGTTCGAGGGAAACACCGGAATAAAAGCAATGAAACTTTACCAAGTCTGAGGAGATAATGAAGAAAAAATTAAGTCAAAAATGTGGTCTGGTTGGAGTTTCCAGGATACAGTACTGGGTCAAAATGTGAAATGATGGCAATTAATGAGAGAATTTTTACTGTATTACTCAAAAAATGTTTGTTTTAGAGCTAATAGACTTGAAAACACTGGTTTACAAATAAACCGTTTCTTTCTAGTGGAATATTTACTATTGTATACATGTACATAAACCACCATATATGTGGAATAACACACCATCATATATATTAAAAACATGAGATAATCAACACATTTTGATCCATCTTATTAAAGTATGTATGATTTAACACATTTAATGTCTGAAGAAGGTCATTAAACAAAACTGTACAGCAGTGTCTATTGTTCCTTCTATCTATGTTATTTCTTTTGGAAACTTTATAAATCTATTGTATACATACACCATTACATGTGTAAAAACACATTATCACATACATTGCTAACCAGTACTTTTGTCATTTGTATATAAAATATATAAAGTTCTGCATACAATTAACCTTGGAGGTAGTTCATTTAAAATAAATAAATAAATAAAATAAATAAATAAATAAAATAAAACCCAACAACAGGTGGTTCTAGGTGCAACAAACCCCACCCCTCACACATACTATAGATTATTTTGGCATAAATCCAGCAGATGTCATCATGTCTGTGTGTGTGTGATGATCAATTGATGATAAAATTAAATTGATGGTATTATACATATTAGAACTTTATACTATATACTGTAAGTAAATGGGAGCAAAATGGAGAGATTGACATTTAAACTAAGGCTGCAAACTGAACTTTAGATAATAAGACAGGAGAAATGGGAGTACATTTGTGAAATGTAATTATAACTGGAATATCTTATCTTATAATGTGCGGTTTGTCTAATACTGTGAAATACTATATAAACTACGACTCTAAAAAAAGAAGTCAATAACTTGATTGTTATTTCATAATTGGAACTTAAATTGTCATTACAATTAGACTGTTAGTATTATATGTTGAAGATTGTTATATTCTATATGACAAAATAGAACAAAAAGAACTAATAAAAACTAAGTGTTACAAAATTAAAATGCATAAAAATAACTTTAACCTACTCTTCCCATAATGTAATCACATCTTTTCTGAGCCACTAACAATCTCTTTTTATGTATACTATATGTCTGCATTTCACCAATAGTTTTTGCTGCTATAGATATTAGAGATTTTGCCCATTATAACGAAATCGGCCCCAAAAAATATCATACAAAATATGAAATTAAACTTACTTTTCTTAACACGTAATGAGATCTGGCAAACTATGAACCCAATTTGATATGAATTTAATCATAGTTTTGCTGCTAGAGTGTTAACAACCAAACAATAGGGTCCAAATCGTAGACCAGTTAAGCCAGTACTGTTACTTTTTATTTGTATATTCTAATAAACGCAGTATGTTGTTAAAGCTATAGCCTAAAATCCTCTACATATAGTAGTAGACTAGCTATACAGACTTACAGTACTTAAAATAAAAAGTGATGATATATTTCCATCTACTTGTTACGTGCCATATGGTTTTTACATTACGTTTTTACTGATGCTACAGTTTAATAAAAAATGACAAAAGTCTTAAAGAAGTGCATATGGGAGAGTTTTTCCTTTAACCATTACTAACCAGATCAGCATGTTTAAATTACATCAGATTTCTTAAACAGGGGTTGGGTTAGATTCTTAGCCAGCGTCAGCCCTATCACGGTTTTTAAAACCACCAGACGTCTTTGCAAAAACAGTAATTTTACCTCACGAAGCGCAGGAGTCGCTGGTCTACCGCTGCCTCATTTGGTAAGTTTGTTTGTGTTACAGTGTGACTTTTCTACTTCATCCGGTTAGTTCAGAGCCCTTAAAACACCCAAGTCACACAAACAAACTAACTGGTCAAGGCTGCGGTAGACCAGAACGTGACGGGTTCTGTGAGGTGAAATTACAGGGGAGTGTGGTGGATTAGAAAAGAGCGGAGATGGATAGAAGAGCCCGAGTGTTGGAAGGGCTGTCAGACAGTAAAATGGAAAAGGTGTGAATGTTGTCGACATTTAAGCAGATACTGAAGCTTTTAGGTGGACGCTTTAGATCAGGGGTCACAAGGGTGATTTTTTTTTTCAAGCTGATTTGATCTCCAATAGGCCAAACTACTCAAATATTAGCATAATAGAATATAAATAATGACAACACCAATATTTTATTTTAGTGCAAAAAAAATAAAAAATCTGAAAATACTTACTTTATAAGTATTTTCATGTCTTTTTTATGCTGTTACTATGGTTTTATAACTTGTTTTATCTTTGTTTTTACCTTGCTTTTATAATAATTCCAACTCTTACTTGTTTTTTATTGTTTTTATCTCATTTTGGAAAGCACCTTGTGCAGCTTTTGGTGTTGTAAGGTGCTATATAAATAACATTTGATTGATTGATTGATTGATTGATTGATTGATTGATATAAACTATCACAATTTTTTAAAGAAAGTGAATAACCTGGGGAAAAAAAAGGCAATTTCTTATGATAAATAAGTGCAATTTTAACAATATTCTGCCTCAACTTTCTATGTACATGTGCATTATAGATCAGATCTACAAACACACTAAACACTTACCAACAGAAGCTGCTAAAATTTTACCTCATTTTCTTTCAATTTCATGTTCACATTTGTTCAGGTTATTCACATTTCTGTTACAAGTTAGTTTGTAAATATTTTCTTACTTTAATTTTTTTTTAAATGTTGTCAATATATTGGAATATTATTCATTTTCACATCAAATTGAGAAGAAAATCTCTATTATTTATATTTTTTGTAGGTTATTCTGCTATTATTATTATTATTATTATTATTATTATTATTATTATTATTATTATTATTATTATTATTATTATTATTATTATTATTATATCGGTCTGTATGTGCAACTACAACTAAAATGAGTTCCACAGTCTTGACTGAAATTTTTGCACTTTACAAATTAATCCCATGGGCTGCATTGGAACCGTTGGTGGGCCACATGATTGATACTCATGGTTTAGATGAACATTTGTTTAGCATCTATGCTAATGCTCATGTCAGCTTCTCCAAACTGGCTGCATTATTCTGTAGGTATTGGATGAGGACATAACAGTCACCAATGTTAGGATATATGATATATAGCTGAACATGGGCCAGTGTTAAACACTAATGCGAACGACTGATGTGAGAATTACTTCATTCTACTGTTTTTATTTATTTATTTTTAACTGTACCTGCAACTGTGGGATAATGGGGGTTTGATGTACTTCTACACGTACCATGTATGAAAAGTACTATACTGTATTAATAAAGTTTTATTGATTGAAATGTCTTACTGGGCGTTTAAATAATGAAAAAATCTGGAAGAAAATCTATGGGAAAAAAAATAGAAATAAATCTATGTGGATTTTCTATGAGGTTTTCAGTTAACCACAACCATTATATACATTATACTGATATTGACCAAAAATTTGATTTAGCTCAAAAGGCAAAAACCACTGCTACGTCACTTTTCAACACTTTCAACAATGATGTTCATTCCCAGATTTATTGATTAATTACTTTGAGTTGGATGTTCAGTGATTGTGATTGGGCCTTTATTTGGACACAATGTTCAATTTCTGGATGATCATGACTTTTAATAAAATAGAAATTGTGTGATACATGTGTGAAATCGCCAACTTCAGTGTTTGAATGTTTGAAGTTTGCATGATATCTAATAAATCCATATTTATTCCCCTTGTTCTGCATTTTGATTATTATATCCATCTTTAAAACACTCAACTACTGACTACAAAATCACTTTAAATAAATCCAGACCAACCTTCGAACGCCACCACACTTTGAAAATGACTCAGTTAATGTTATTTAAAGTCCTAAATTCATCTATTTCATTTCTTCATTGTGAGTCTTCTGCCCGATCCCAGGACTGAAAACCCATGACTTGTAACGAAACACTAACTAAATATGTTCTTGTGAATGTAGCCATAACTTTCCGCACCAATCAAGGGTTACCATTAAAATGATTTCTGCCTAAACATCAGTTGACCCAGCTGCTGTTTAATCATTACTTCAGATCAGATTGTGTAAACTTTGGATCAAAGTGTCCAGTAAATGGCAACTAGACCAATCATTTTTCATCATTTAATCACAGTGTGTGATAGGAGAGTGGCGTAAAAATGCCATATATTACAGTAGACATTTCCGACTTCCCATTAATGGTGGTAAAGCTTTTGCCCAGATGTGGGTTACTCTCTCTCTCTCTCTGTCTCTCTCTCTCTCTCTCTCTCTCTCTCTGTGTCTTTGTCCTTTACACAAGGAAACAACACTACTATGAAGAAAAGAAATGGGCTGCTGAGGAAACTGTCCGGAAAAGTGTGTGAAAGTGTTGAAAAACCGGGGCAATCATGCTCCACCTCTCCTGGATCTTAAGTAAACACAGACCACACGGGCCCGGATTTCAACACAAATCATCCAGAAGAGCATGACCCCGTGACACACACACAGTTACACACACATACTCGTTTACATGTATCATAATGACCACGTTTGTAATGATAAAGTAGCAATTGGGTAGTGAGCGCAAACTTTAAAATAAATCAATAAAAATAATAATTATAGAAAAATGTAATTTAACGAAAGAAAAAAGTAAAAATGAATACAATAATAATTTTAAATAATTAATAAAAAATAAAAATAAGTAAAATAATAATTATAACAAATAACATTTCAATAAAAAAAAAATGAATAAATACAAAAACAATCATTTAAAAAGTGTTTCAAAACAATATGGAAACCACAAAAGTGCATGGATATCACACACACATTTTTCCAGAATCATTTCGGTATTGACCAGTTAGTGAAATCATCACCAATTTTTTTCTTAATATGCTTTCCTCATGTGTTTCATATCTTTGAGCATGATCTAAAATCAGAGGTGGACGTAACTAAGTAGAAGTACTTCCTTCACAGTTCTTATGTCATTTTCTTGGTATCTCTACTTTACTTGAGTATTTATTTTTCTGGCAACTTTTTACTTTTACTCCCTACATTTTTGTATAAATATCTGTACTTTATACTCATTACATTCTCAGAATAGACTCATTACTTTTACAAACTAAACAGATGTGACGGTAAGAAAAATCAGTCAATCAGAGAGAAACTGTGACTTTATATATTATAGTTATATGACTAATATCATAATTTTGACTTTTTATCTCATAATTTAGACTTTTTATCTCATAATTATGACTTTTTATTTCATAATTTTGACTTTTTATTTCATAATTTTGACTTTTTATCTCATAATTATGACTTTTTATCTTAAAAGTATGACTTTTTATCTCAATTGTGACTTTTCTTCTCCCATTTTTCCTAAATTTCCTGCTCATATCCACAAAACTGAGTAACTGTGACTCGATCAAACACATGATCTAGACAGTAAGGCACTTTTGAAACTACTATTGCGTTCATAATAATAGTAGTAGTTTTTACTTTTGTACTTTATTACAATTGAGAAGTTGTACTTTTTACTTTTACTTAAGTAGAGAAATTGAATCAGCACTTCTACATTTACCAGAGTATTTTTTCCACACAATTAGCTGTACTTCTACTTAAGTACAGAATGCCAGTACTTTGACCACCTCTGTCTAAGAGATAGTGCCCATGTCCCTGTGCTCATTCAGACCCCACAGCTGTGATGATTTGCTATCAGCAAAAGGAAAGCATTCAATTGATCATAAAATCACAATTGAAATAAGTTGAGAATTGAGGGAGGAGAAGCGATTTTAGTGATAGACTAGAAAAATATACAAAGTTGTAGAAAAAAAATTGTACATAATTTAAAATTTCTACAAACAAAGTGATACGTTTTGTGCCCAATGCTTAAATCTATCTAACAAATCAAACAGAATTGAAATCCATTGAGAAGTGATTTTAGTGAATTGTGGACGACGATCGGACAAAGCGCGATGGCAATAGTTCATCGCGACTTCATCCAGCTCCTTCCTGATTGGTCAAACTAAGAGTGTCACAACTAACCCTTTCCTCTGTCTCTCCTACAAAACGCTATGACAACAACATGGCGAGAGAACAACAGGACTTATTTTTCTTACACATATTCATGACTCTCTCTGAAGTACCATAAAAAATATGTTTGAAACACATGAACATGTTATTAATGTCATTTCCTGTGATCAAAGCCAGTGCAGTCAAGCCTTACATGCACTGCACTCACTGTCAAGTGTCTCATACTGTGTGGTAGGGAAGATGTTTTTTGTTTTTTGTTTTTTTTTTTAAGGAAAACCCCTTGAAAATTAATACCGAATGCAACACGAAAAGATGAGTGTGTTTCTACTTGACTTAAGTCGAGGAAAATGTGGAGAAAACGCCACTGCACATCATTGTTTTCTCCATGACTAATATAATAGCAGGACCACAGCGTTGCTCTCTGTTGTGGTGCCGACACTAAGTAACTTCTGCTACACATTTGTTTTGTCCTTGTTTCTAGGACAAATAATTCAGCTAATCAACATCCTGATGATTAGCTGCTGGTGCTAATCAGCTACAAAGAGTCTTAATCTGTCAAACTACATTTACAAACTCTCTCCAACACAGAGGAATCAGTTGTTAAGACTTGCTTAGATAAGTGACACACGAAACGTCCTTCGGAGGGAGGGTGGGGGGGGGGGCATTTGTCTGATGGGCAATTGAGGTTTGATAAAAAAAATTAAAAAAAAGTGATTGAATAGGATTACAAACCAATGTCATGCTAATCTTTAGTAATAGCTACTACTGTGAACATGAGTCACCATAATACAAAAAAAAAAACAAACAGCGAACCATAAGAAACAACCACTTACTTACACATTCTTACCTAAAATGACTAATTAACTTCTTAATGTGCTCATTTTGGGCTGTGATAAGAGGTGTTACTGTACAAAGCAGTCAATGTTAGTTTTATTTAGCTCATAATTATACGCATATATATACACAATTTATCACAACACTGAAGTCTTGGTCATATAATAGGAACAGTTGTCTGAGGTAATTCCATACACTCATGTCTACACAGTCTTTTATAATGTCTTTTAATGCTGTTTTAATGCATTTTATATGGTTATATGGATTATTATGTATATAGACACTAGAAGCCAAAGACCAATCTTGTGTAGTGTAAATAGTATGGACAATAATATCATTTTTTTTGTTAATTATTTTCTATGGAGTATATTTGATATATGTACTTTGAAGCTAAGGGAGGTAAAATCAGAGGTGGAAAAACACCAGAATTTTAACACATTTGCTCATGTTTTGCACCTCTGGTCCAAAAGACTAATACTGTACTATAGACTTAATATTTAGTCGCGGAATAAATTATTAGACCACCTTTCTTCTTCTCGTTCATTTTAATGTCTGGTGCAATTAAAGGTATTTGTGTTTGAACAAATATACTGATAACAAAACAGATAACTCATAATAGTTGAATTTCAGAGCTTATATCTATCCATTTTCCATGTTTTCATAATAACCAAAATCACTTCAGTGATCTGTGGCATTGTACTGACAAAGACAGAGCTTTTAGGTGTTCAATGTTTTCTTTTCTGTTTTACTCACATGATACACACAGGAGTTAGTATTTGGTTGCGTTATCATTATTTTTGATGACTTTCATGGTCTGATCATTTCTTCTATAAATGTAAATGGCATTAATAATATTGGTAACTTGTTTTATTCCGTTTTGGAGACAAAGAAAATCACCAAAACACATTATTGGTAGATTCTGATTATCATCTGGTAAATCAGACACTGAATCTTTCTACATGTCTGAAAACACTAGTGAATTGGTCAAATTTGCATCATGGGGTCCATTTACTACAGCCTGAAAACACAGATGAGGAGTAGGTGGAGAGGTTCTGTGTTGTTTTTTGGGCTAAGTTTGGAATATTTCCCCAGTGATGTGCAGCTTTAAGGCATGTGCAAAAATACTGAATGTAAAACTAAAGTCTTATTATAGTGTTTTGTCCATTTCAAAAGGAAGTTCCCTTTGACATTCACGCTAAAAATGTCTTTGCTATTATAGTGTGTGTGATCATATAATCAAATTTGACATTGCTTATATTAATCTCTATATATAATCCATTTACTTTTAGGAAACATCTATAATGGCTGACCCAATCCATGTGGACCTGGTGTACTGTGAACCCGGAGACACATTTTCTTACTTTTATTGTATTTGATGGCTAAAGTGATTCACATACTGATGATTATAATTACGATTGTAACAGAATCGGTGAACTTTCTGCTCCTTCTGATTACTTGGAGCACTCATGATGAAGCAGTGCATGACCGAGCCGTGGTTTCTGTCTGCTTTTGACATTGGCTTGGGGATTGAAGCGTAGGAGCTGAGAACAGGCCTTGAGCCTGACCACTGAAATGACCCACAGCATCTTTTGCAAACATCGTGATCAGGTTCGCTTTACACTTCCGCTGGGAGTTGGCACTTCTGACATGACACACACTATATTTCCCACATTTTCAAGAGCCCTTACATGACCACTTCTTAATAATATTCATAGGGTGCTACATGCAGACAGTCACAGTTCTCAACGTGTGCTGTATTCCTTTCCATCCCGTCACTCTGCACCATCTCAAAACTGACAATTTAACGATTTTACCAGCTTCCTATGAAACTCCCAGTGCACGGTGGGAAATGACAGATTTGAAGTCCAGCAGGAGAGCTACATTATAGAAGGTTTGACAGAGCCTGCTTAGAGTTTTTCCCCTCTTTCCTTGCCACTGAATTGCTGGCAGAGAGAAGCCTCTCATTCTGAGCATAAGAGACAGAATTTCAACCTTCAGGGCCATTTTGGATCCTCGTATTGTAAATCACAACGAGCAATAAAATATAATTACAAACCATGCAAACCATAAGCTGAGCTACCCGTGGTTTGGGAGAGTTTAATTATCATCTGATGGTGCAAAAAAGAATATAAGTCCAAATTTGGATGGAGCTCCAACTATAATCGCCCAGAACATAAATGCTATTGTCCAATGTAGTCCCTTTCTGCGACTTTCCATCAGTGCTTTTGCTACTAAACCCTAGAGGCCAATTAAAGGTCATGACAAGGTTTCCAAAAACTGAAAATACTTCAAAGACAAGTGAATTTGTACCATCAAACAGTAATTCTTACCATTCCTGCTCTCCTGGCGATGACTGTGTGAAAGTGTCCATCTGAAACTTTTATCATGGTCATCAGTTTGTAAGTTCCACTTCCCAAGTTAAAGGAGAATCTCATCCGTCCCTCAAAGATCTCCAGAGCCAAAAACTCTGCCTTGTCTCCTGTCTGGTTGTCGTGGTTGTACATAAGCAGTGCATTGCTCTTCAGGGTAGCAAATTTAATATATATGTAGTTATTGTTAGGATCCAGAGACGGAAACTCCATGTAGGAGAGTTCCTCAAAGCCGTAGCTGTTTAGTTCACAGTGTTTGCCGAAAACCCCTGAGGACAAAAAGAAACCAAAAGTGGAATCAGACAGGAAGGCGATGAATGATTCACGGTGCTACTGTGATAAAAATATCTACAGATAAAACAGAGTCGCTACTTGGAATATCAAATATTCTGCTTGACTATCAAAGTAGATACCCCAGCTCTTAGATAATATCTTGAAAACATTACACACTTTTCCTTTTTTTTTTTTTTAAAGATGGTGGTAATACAATGCATGACAAATGAAGACACCAAATGAAATGACAAGCTCCACCATTTGCTTAAGAAATCATGGACTAATAATGGAATAACTTTCTTTTCTTTTGGGAGTTTGCACGTCTGAAATTGTCCATCTTGCTTTTCAATTTAACACACCTCACTAATAGTCTAAAAGTTTCCTATGATTACTTACCAAATGGACAATGACAGTAATATCCATCCACCCGATTCTGACAGGACCCGCCATTAAAACAAGGGTTACACTCACAGTGATTGATGATGGAATCACACGTTTTGCCTGGATTCACAAAACAGTGCAAATTAAAATGGATGGGGTGGCAGACAACACAGGAAAACCTCGAGGGGAACACAGCTCACTTTCCCCACAGGCCAAGTCATGCAGGCCTTTCATCACCTCACAGAAATGCACTGCAGAAAAAAACTAAAAAAAAAAAAAAAAAACTAAAAAAAAAAACTGGGCCCCAGCAAATCACTTCGCCTTGTATTGTAGCAAGCCTTATTTTTGTTAAAACAAGCATAAAATACATAATAAGAAGATGTAATTCCACCTGTTTTTTTCCAGTACAGCTTCAATTATACTACAGTTTTGTTGAAATAAGTGATGCTATTTTCAAATAAAGATCACTTGTCCAAGATGACATCATTTGATCCACAACAACATCTTGAAACTTTCAAGATGAAAAAACAGAAATGATCTCACTCTACTGGCTGATTCTTCTCACAGAGAATAATCAGGATAAAGGCTTTGCTGCTTTTTTTTTTTTTTTTTTTTTTTTTTTTTGCAGTGCAGAAACACAAACATTTGCAATGTACATGGAGTTATGTACAGGCAAACATGGAAATGATTATGTAAATAACACACTCAGGTGGTTGATGCTAATAATAATCATAATAATAGTAATAATAGTAATGAAGTTGTAACAGATACAGACATGGCAGAATGCTAAAACACAGACAATGAACTGCTGTAAATGTATTTCAGGTTGTAAATCCCACGACAAGTTGCTTAATGGAGATAGATTCAGCTGCCAAAAACCAGGCAGGGAAAACAGGAAGTTGAGAGTTCAGTGTGAGGGCATGCAAACTACTGTAAGTCAATAGGTGCATTTCTCCAGGAGGGTCATTTATCTTGATGAAAACTAAAGATTTGTGGTCATTTTTTACCGTCATAATAAAAAGGGACAGTAATGACTTGACTTGAGGCAAATCGCCCGCTATGGCCTCTTTGAAAATGTCTTTCAGATGCTGCAGCCAGTGGCTGGACATCATGTAGGATTCAAATTACCCCTCTAAGTAATTCCACTTAAAATCCACTCCCTTTTTATCAAGGATAATAATGCGATGGATTCATTACCTTTCTAAACTAATAGGCTTGATTGGATCTTTTATAAAGTTGCTCATTTGTCACGGAGAGTTGAGCCAAGTGAGCAAGCTTTGATTAAGAAAGGCTTGTACACTTGGATTATAAATGTATCTGTGTGTGGTCAGAGCTGCATGCACATGAAGGAACACAATGAAACGTGATACTGGTGAACTGCGTGTGGCGTCTACACTCAAGTCCTCACTAGGGTCAGCTTCACATCATCCTTTTTATTAAAGTAAACATGGCAGGCTGATATGCATCACAGCTGATACCCCCCCAACTAGTAATCTGAAAACCAAACTGTTGTTGGCAGCTATGCTTGTATGCTATGTTTTCAACACCTCTTGGAACCATTCGGAAGCAAATATTATCCTTGGCTAGAAAGCCGTGTGTGTGTCTGTGTGAGTTCATTACAGTGTGTGAGCATCAGTGTGTCCCCAAATGCTTTATTTTCAAGCCTTACACGAGCGTCTGTGCAGTTGGACATAAAATGCGATTCCTGTCTGTGTAGTACCTGCAAATCCGGATTTGCAGAGGCAGTTGAAGCCGCCGGGGAAGTTCTGGCACAGCGCCCCGTTTTTACAGGGATTGGAAAGGCATTCGTTGATATCCCTCTCACAGGCCATCCCGGTGAAACCTTCAGGACAGGTGCAGGAGAACCCTCCCACTAGATTGTGGCAGGTGCCGCCATTGTGGCACGGTGAAGGCTGGCACTCGTCGATGTCTGTCTCACACAGAGCCCCAGTGTATCCTGGCCTGCAGCTGCAGGCATATGGCTGCAGGGGGTAGTTAGAAACAAGAATCACTGGGACACTTTCTTCAGTCTTCATATCAGGCCCGACACTGAGACGCCGCTTGCAGCTGCCTCCATTCTGGCACGGGTTACGTGTACAAGGATCATGGTCCACCGCATCTATTTGCACCCCGCTCTGTCTGTGTAAAATGTCTTTGATACTCTGGAAGAATGTAGCAACGCCGCTGGGGTTGACATATTGTCCATGGCCCCGTTTCACAGCTGCCATCAAGAAAGTCTGATTGTTGAGTTCAAACACTCCATAAAGCAGCACCCCAGTCCCTAAGCCTGCTAACTGAGAGTTGGCAATGCGTAAAAAGCTGAGGTAGTGATTGGTAAGGAAGCTTTTGACTCCTTGAGAATGGAGTCGGATGAGTATACTGTTGTCTACTGTGGCATTTGTGAAGCCCATGAAGAGGACCCTGGCTGTATTGCTGACAGACCCATGGACGCCATCACTGCTGCGAACTGTTAATTCAAATGTTCCATCTGTAGAGCGGGATTTAGAGTTGAGATTGCATGTTCCAGTCGGGATACTAAACAGACCAGAGGAAGGCGGAATTAGAGAACAGTGGAACCTGTCCTGAATGTCAGGGTCTTGAGGTTTGACATCTCCCAAAGAACCTCCAGGGAACATGTTCCCAAAGTAGTGGACAAAGATTTCCATAGACCTTGGCTCTGATGGGTTGTCATTCTGGTCATTGATTTTGACATGAATTGTTCCTGTTGAGGACATCTGAGGCACACCAGAGTCTTTGATTACAACAGAGAGGTAGAAGTCACTGATCTGTTCTCTGTCGATCTCCCGACTGGTGGTTAGCACTCCAGCTGGACTGAGGCTGAAGTAGCTGTTAACAGAGCCAGAGTTAAGCAGGCTGTATATGAATGGGCCTTGGTTGGGTGGTAGATCGGGGTCGGAGGCTGTGAGCGTTGTAACTGCGGTGCCAGCTCTCTGATTCTCCATTACCTCAGCGTAGGCAGTTGTCAAAGTTGGCCCATTATCGTTGATATCTTCCAGATTTACAATCACAGTGGCACTTCCAGTTGAGGGAGGTGAGCCAGTATCCACAGCAAAAACAGTCAGATTATACACAGGCGTTTTTTCTCTGTCTAGTTCTGCTGCCACAGACACCTGCCCAGTTTTTGGGTTAATGGTGAAAATATTTTTATCAAACTCTGGAGCAATAGAATAAGAAAATCTGCTCCAACTCGGAACAGAGTCTGAGTCCTCAGCACTGACAAAGGTTACCAATCCACCAGAGGAAAGACCCTCACTAACCTGAACATCATACAGTTCTTGGGTGAAAACAGGAGGATCATTGGCATCAAGAATTGTGATGTTCACGAATACCTCATCAATATCCGCTCCACGGATGCTTCCTGCATTCTTAGCCAACACCTTCAGTGAAACCTTTTCCTCTTTCTCACGGTCTAGAGTACCTGTGACATAAATCTGGCCAGTTTTCTTGTTGATGCCAAAGCCCTTCTTTCTGCTCTTCCCGAAAATGAGGTAGTAAACCACTCCATCATCTCCTTGGTCTCGATCACTGGCAAAAACTTCCCCAACCACTGTGCCTTTTGGAGCCGCTTCAGAGATTTCAAAGTAGTACTGTTTGGAGACAAAGCGGGGTACGTATTCATTGGCTCCCTTTAGCTGTATGTTGACATTGGCGAAGCTGCACCGCTCCTCGTCTGGGACATTGAAGGCTTTTACTGTTAAATGGTAGACCTGCTTAGCCTCGTAATCCAAGAAGCCTTGGGTGGTGATGGTGCCCGTGTTTGGGTCAATAACAAAGAGGTCGCTGTCTGATGACTGTATTACATAGGCCATGACTGCATTAGCACCTGAATCGCGGTCTGTGGCATTCATTTTGACCACAGTGGTACCACTGGGAACATTCTCCTGCACAATAGGAAAATATTCATCAGGATCAAACATGGGTGGATTGTCATTTACATCAGTGATATGAACAGTGACAGCAACGTAACTTGTTTTTGAAATCCATCCGCCATCAGTGGCTGAAACTCTAAGATCATGTTGCTGCTTGTCTTCAAAGTCCAGAGGGTGAAGCAGAGACAACACTCCAGTTTTACGATTAAGTGCAAAAAGACCCTTGTCATTGCCTGACGTAATGTTGTATATGATAAGGCCATTCATGTCTTTGTCTTTGTCTCTGGCAGACAAAGTTCTAATTGCTGTTCCAACAGCAAGGCTTTCAGGTACTGTAGCTGAGATTTGGCTTTGTGAGAACTCAGGTGTGTGGTGATTTTCCTCTGTAACAGCAATTCGCACAGATGTCCTGGCTGACAAAGGAGGATTTCCTCTGTCACTAGCTGTAATGTCAAGAAGGAAAACCTTATTCATATCAGATGTTAGGGAGGAGGCAACAGTGATCCAGCCACTTGTTTTATCGAGCTTAAATTTACTTGAACTATTTCCACCTGTTATTACGTACTCTACCTCAGAATTTAAGCCAAAGTCTTTTTTGTCATGAGCTGAAACTCTCATTAGTTTGGTGCCAACTTTGACACTTTTAGTCACGGGGGTAAAGTAAGAAGGTGAATCAAACTCAGGGGGATTATCGTTGCTATCTACAATATTTACAATTACTGTTGTCTCGCTCATTAAAGGTTTGACTCCTCGGTCTGAAGCTGTGACAATGAAACTGTGGCGATTTATGTTGATACTACTTGCACCTGTTGAGTTTTGATATGTAAGATGCTGCTTTACGAATATGGCTCCAGTGCTGGAGTTAATTCTGAAATACTCAGACTGTGACCGGATAAAATAGAATATCTTGCCATTGAAACCCTCATCAGGATCTGTGGCTGATACCTGGGTCACAAGAGAGCCCACCTCTGTGAGTTCAGGGTAGTCCAGATAGTAAGAAGGCCGACTAAATCTGGGAGCATTATCATTTATATCTGTAATGAATACGGTGACATCTGTACTGACTGTCCAGCCAGAGTCATGAGCTGACACTTTGACGATGTAATGATCAGTGTCTTCTCTGTTGAGTGGCCTACTGATGGTTATGTCTCCAGAACTTGGATTAATAACAAATGGGAGACTCGTATCTGTGATGGAGTAACGGCTAATGGCGTTAGAACCAGCGTCTTCGTCTGTGGTTGTGACCCTGGTGACAGTATAACCTACTGGGGCATTTTCAGCCACAGTGGCACTGAAAATCTTTGAGAACCTTGGGGCATTATCGTTTACATCCAACACATTAATAAGCACTTTTACTGCTGTGCTTTTAGGTGGCAGTCCTCTGTCGGTGGCTTTGACTCTCAAATTATAC
Source organism: Siphamia tubifer (assembly GCA_020466265.1). Classification (NCBI taxonomy): domain Eukaryota; kingdom Metazoa; phylum Chordata; class Actinopteri; order Kurtiformes; family Apogonidae; genus Siphamia; species Siphamia tubifer. The sequence continues at coordinate 15,948,970 of CM035792.1, read as the reverse complement.
TGAGCCACCTTTTCCCGGTCCAGAGGCCTGGTGGTTCTTATTTCACCCGTGGCTCGGTTGATGCTGAAACTGTTCTCCTTGTTGCCGTCAATGATAGCGTATTCCAACTGGCCATTAGGTCCACTGTCAAGATCAACGCCAGAGACCATGAGCACCCGCTGAGGTGACAGATTCTCAAGTATTTCTGCATGGAAGGGATCCTTATCAAACACTGGGTGGTTATCATTCACATCCAGGACGGTTACTTCCACTTTCTCATATGAAGAGTATGGAGGGAAGCCCTGGTCTCTGGCCTCAATCCAGAGAACATATTTCTGAATGTGTTCGTAATCTAGTTGGTGCCTGATTGATAATTCACCAGATAGCTGGTCTATGTGAAAGGCGTTGTCCAGGTTACCGCTGGCGATGTAGTAAGACAAGGGCCCACCCCTCATAGAAGACCCGGTCACTGTTGTAACAATATGATTGGTGGGCTGGCTCTCTGGGAACGTGAATGAACGCTCCCTCAGCCTGATGACGGGGAAGTTTCCTCCAGTAACGAAGCGGACAGTGACAGTGGTCGTGTCAGTTTTGGGATTAGCTCCGCCGTCTTTTACTCGAACAGTAAGAGTGACCTCGGAGGTGCCAGTTAGCCTCTCATTAGCTGTGATTGCACCTCGGACCGGATCGATCTTGAATTTCTCTGAGTTGCGACCCATCAGGGAGTAGTGTAGCTGAGCATTTGACCCTGAGTCCTCATCCGTGACAGTAACAGCAAAGACCAAGGACCCTGGAAAAACAAAATATAATCAATCAGTCCAGCCAAGATATTCACAGGCAGCAAAACATAGATCTACATAAATGACTACTAATATACGTTTTAACATAAATCCTTCATCAGGAAGACTTGACCTCCATGACAATAGGCAGTTTAACATTTTAATATAGTGACATAAAATTCATTGATGTTTCCAGAGTCTGAAAATGAATAAAATGTTTGTTGTGTTTAGTACAAGTCTTCAACTTTACAACTCAATGTAACTATTTCACTTGAAAAGCTTTGTTAAGGCTTTCTATTTAAGACTTAAAGAGGTCAGGTCAAATTTTCCTTTAAATAAAACATTCTTTTTTATATTTATATTATTTATATTTATTAAAAATATTATTCTCATGCATTTTCCATTGACCTGTGACAATTTTCTTTTCCATATTTAGCTTACTGATAAATAAAGTAGATATCAAAATTCAAAGGTGACTTTATCAAAACAAAAAAATGATGAATTTTTTTTTAAGCAAAATACATTATTAAATTAATGAAAAACAAGCATCTACAACTACTGAAATTCATTAAACTGGATGAGTTTTACTGGTGAATCAATATTGTAGAGCAGGGGTCTTGAATCCTGGTCCTCAGGACCCACTATACTACATGTTTTAGATGATTGAAATCAGTGGTTCATTATCAGGCTTTAGCAGAGCTTGATAACGAGCTGATTATTTGAGTCAGGTGTGTTGGAGCAGGTTGACATTTAAACTATTCAGGATAGTGGATCCTGAGGACTAGGATTGAAGACCATTGTTGTAAAGAGTGTCATATCTGATTATACTGGCAAAAGAAACGGCATTTTAACCTAGTTATTTAAATGGAGTGATAGGGTACATGATTTAACGTTATTGAACATTTACATCAGTATACATGTTTAGTAGCTAACAGCTGTTTAGGCCTTTGAGTGTCTTAAAAAGCAGGTACAGGAAATGTTGAGTTTGTATCAACAGTGTAAGCTACTGTAGTATATCTAATAGAGGGGGAAAAAAAGCTTCATACTAATTTGTGATCAATTATATGTATCAAACAGAGAAAATTAGTAATAAAGACCTGTTTTTAATATGAGTCTGCTTCAAATGAAGATGTGATATCTTCTGCAGCTGAACCTATAGTAATAACGTCACTACCATAGTAAAAACTGCAAAACACCTGGGCTTGGAGCACAGCAACAGATGCAAATCAACTATTCTGTGTGTGTACGGACCTGCTGAGGTGGAGGTGGGGATGTGGGTGACATAGGGGTGGTGGTGGAAGCGGGGAGGATTATCGTTGATGTCGGCCACAGTCACTGACACAGTGGCGGAGCTGGACAAACCCTGGGGCTGCCCTCCATCTGTTGCCACAACCAGCAGCTGGTAATTAGCCCTGTCTTCTCGGTCCAGCAGGGAGCTGGTGATAATCTGTCCTGTAGCCGGGTTGATAGAAAACTGGCCATGTCCTCCTGTCAGGCTGTAGCTGTGGAAAACAAATAGGACGTGTTGCAGTGAAAGTGTTGTTGAATCTGACGAAACAGGAGATGACACACAAGTAAGATCACAGTAATTGCTGTGCACTGGCTTCCTGTTACTCTGTGGATAGACTTTAAAACAACTGTGCTGGTCGATAAGTCTGTTCATGGTCTAATACCAAAGTACATCTGTGACATATTGAGTCCATATAAACCATCTTGGATCTTGAGAACCTCAAGGACAGACCTTTTGCTGGTGTCCAGAGTCAGGACGAAACATGGCGAAGCTGTGTTTCAGTTCCATGCAGCTAAACTCTGGAACAGTCTAAACTCTGGGAACAGTCTAAACACTGGAACAGTCTTCCTGATGACGGCAGACAGGTTTAGACTCTGACAGTGTTTAAATCCAGGCTGAGAACGTCTGTGTTCAACCATACATAGAATTGAAAGTGTTCTATATGTACTCTTCTCTTTCACTGTATTTTAATTGATTGATATTCATGTTTTATTGTTTTAACTGTAATTATATGTTTTTAACTTGCCTCTTTTTCTACTTTTGTAAAGCACTGTGAATTGCCCTGTGTATGAATTGTGCTGCACAAATAAACCTTGCTTGCTAATTAATTAACTGTTTCTATAAAACATCTTAAAGCTACATCAGCACAATTAGTGATTTTTCCAAGGATTTCATGGTTAATTTCCATGAAACCTTTCTCTAAACATGCATTTGGGCTTGATAGTAGTCCCTTTTGTGTCGTCACTGTTGACAGTTTGTGAAAATATGTCATATTCTTGAGACCCCAGATAGTAAAGGTTTTAGGTTTTAAATTCATTGTGACGTCAAATGTGATCTCCTTTCTTACCCTCATTTATCTGGGTGGACCTCCTCAACTCCACCAGATGTAGCCCCTCAGCTGTCTGCATGTACCCCCACCCTACTGTATCCTTACAAACAGGAATTACATAAGCTAATAAATATCTGTTTATGGTTGTGGATCTCTCCTTCACTGTGGTTCTCCCTGAAATTTCTCTGGACATTGATCCATTTGCTTCACCCACTGTTAACTAACTGATTTTTATTGTGGTTTATTTAATTATTTTTAATAATTTATGAATTTCTGTAAAGCACTTTGAGGTGGCTTTTTTGTGATAGCGGGCTTAATAATTAAATAAAGCTGAATTGAATTGAAGCAGGGTTTTCCAATACATTATATATATATTTACGACATGACATGATTAGACAGAGACAAGTAATTTATTTGAAGCATACTCTTAAAAATCCCTGATATTTCTGTTTTTATGTCTAATTTTGTCTCATTTCAGCACTAAAAATCTCCAATAACTTTTTTAATTTAAGAATTTTTCATATTTAAATGTTTTTTTTTTCTGCCCATAAAGATGATTGAAAGTGCACTGAGCATGTTAAACTGCTCTCTATCAGTGCTTCTCTATGTCTTTATTATATATGGGTTCACTTTATTTTCAACCTCCAGAGCCCAGTTCATATCACAGTGGTGTGACTGTGTTGTAAAAGCTGCACCGACTGCCTTTTAATGACAGAGGAGTGTTTTAGTTCTGCATGGTGTCTATAGAGGGCACTGTTTGAAGCTCCACAAACAAAAAGCAGATGTAAACCAGAAAAACATGCAACAATAGAGCACTTGAGTAACATCAAATTAGTTCAGTTGGTGATGAAGGTTTTCTGTTTTGCACTTTATCAAATGCAGCCACTGTTTTCTGCTTCACAGCCCACAGAGACCCCATGGGGTCCACGCTGCCTTGAAGCAACAACTCTACAATCCTTCAGTGAACGTATTTAATAAGTAAAAGAAGAATAAAAGAGAACATTAAAAACAACAATTTAAAAATACACAACAAGGAAACAAACAAAGACATAAACAAAACCTTCAGCTACTTTCACCGCCTTAAATAACTCACCAGCAGAACTTGTAGAACTTTCAAACAAATATCATATTTCACTCTCTATGTCCAGTGGGACCTGGACATAAATGTAAAGTGACACATACATGTACACACCAGTGCGTATTTTGAAAAGACTTCTTTAAGAGCAACCATCTCCAGAGATGCTAAGACAAATTACAGAGCAGCGTGTGAATGCAAACAGGAGGTGAAGCGTGTTTAGATATCAACAGAAACTGAGGCGTTGTGGTCTGAACACTGACCAGAAACAAGCACGGTTTGGGATTTTATTTAATAGGCTGTGAGAATCAAAACTAATAACTGATGATAATCATTTCTGCTCTCCATTAAGGGCCCCAAACCCCTTTAAACCCCTGATGGGCACAACTAGTACTGTCATAGACAATTAACATCTTCATTACCATGTTTTGGGAAACTGGAGCACGTTGTAGTACCCCCCAATGTGTACCCAGTGGGGTTACCGCGGCGACGGGAGGGGTCGGATCTGAGTCAGCGTCCGGCTTGGGAGAGACTGGCCAGAAGCTTTTACAAGCTCCCCCATGGAGGAGGCTGTGAGTGTGAAAAAGCTGTCGTCCAGCTTGAAAACTGGAGCCCAAACAATGACTTTGGGTGTTGACTAAACTCTAAACTCCACTCCTCAAGTCCTGTCATCAATTGCAGCATCGACCTGGAATTTTCACAGGGCTAGTGATGAGGTAAAATGCTTCGCTAAAAGGCTTGAGCCGCGCCATCCCCCCACGTCGTGCGACCCTGAAGGCTATTTTCACTCCAGAGAACTGAAGCAAAGTAAAAGTGACCTGATTACTCACAGCAGTGGAACTATACGACACAAACAGAACTCACAAATATACTTCTGAATGAAGACAATGGCTTCAAACAATTAGTGATTATTGAATAAATCTGCCTGTAACATATAAAAATGTAAATAACGCCACGTGTGTAAATGATATGTTCTACCTGTATGAAATGTATTCAACATATTTTGATTTTGCTCTTATTTTCCTCGATTTAGGACATCTTTTGTCTCACAATTCAACCAGTATCCTTAAATATAATAGTTACAGCTCACAGAAGTCTCTTTTAATGAACAATCACTGAATATAAGTGACCCTGTTGAGGAAATAATCAGATCCAGAACTTAAGAAAAAGTGGAATTAAATAATGAAAGTGACTCCACTAGAAATAAAAGTTCTGACTCCAAACCAAATAAAACATTGTAAGCCAAATATCTAAAATACTTTTCAATAAAATGTGTCCTGTAAGTGTTTTACTATTATACTTGATATTTTGGATACATATTGCTGCAGCTATTATATAAATGAGTTGAAATGTGTAGAAGCTACAACTAGACTGTTGCTGTTGCACACCATTTAATCCCAAATGTGGGGATAAAACATTTTATGTACATCGACACTTTAAGTAATGTATTTTATGGCTGCATTGGGGCTTTCAATTTATTTTATCATCTGTTGTGCATATATATATATATATATATATATATATATATATATATACATACACACACACACACAGCCTTTTATGTTTTTTTTTTCGAGTGCTCTTGTAGTTTCATTGTGTCACAATGACAAAGTTTCTATTCTCTGTTTAATATTTCATCTAAAATACTTCTGATGTGCTTGTAGAGGTAAAATGTATTCATGAGAAATAAGTCCCATCTTTGACCTATGTCTTTTCTAAGCAGGAAGGATAAAATTAACTAGTAGTTGTAGTTACTAGGGCATTAACGATTTTTTGTCTTATCCATCAATAAAGTCAATTGTCAAATCAACGAGTTGTGATGACGTCATCATATTGTCAGTGGAGAAACAACAGGAACACAATGTCCACTGACAAGACACAAGTATCAGCATTTTAACTAGAACAAAACTAAGGCGAAGACCCTGAGTTTACTTTTAAATTTAACTGCACCACATCAGTAGGTGAACATATGTTCAGAATTTGTCTGGACTGACACCTCTAAAACTAGACTGTCCAGACGTCTGTCATGGGTCCTCACTTTTTATATTAAGTGCAAAAAGTTTAAGGCAGCGGCCGCTAGGACACAAACCAAACTGTCCACATCATGTTTGAAAAAAGAAAGAGCATGTTTTCTGCGCTGCTGCTCATAACACTCACGTTAGCTAGCGGATGTGGCTCATTTCACTCAGGTTAGCTAGCGGATGCTGCTCATATCACTCAGGTTAGCTAGCGGATGCTGCTCATATCACTCAGGTTAGCTAGCGGATGCTGCTCATTTCACTCAGGTTAGCTAGCGGATGCTGCTCATATCACTCAGGTTAGCTAGCGGATGCTGCTCATATCACTCAGTTTAGCTAGCGGATGCCTCTTCTTATGACCATGCTGTTTGTTTTCATCTAAGGTGAAGTATTTCCACACATGCAACGTGTATCTGTCACTCTCTGTTGTTTTGTCAGACCCACCACCCCCTGTTTTACCTGCAGCAGCCATGTCGCCTCTGGTTTAGGTCTGACTGATCTGTGTTAACGTGGCAGAGAAAGAATAACATGCGACCTGTCGACTCCTCCAAATTTAAGTCGACTTGTGCTATGAGACTCGATGTGTCGACTAGTCAACGTTTCTGTTAATGCCCTAGTAGTTACATGTAAAACTTTAAAAATATTTGCCTCTGAGATGCACTGGAGTAGATGTATAGCGCCATACAAAATGAAAATGCTCAAATAAAGCATTTCATGTTTGTGATTAAATAATCACATATGATATTTTCTGTTGCTGTGGGGAGTCGTTATAAAGAGCAAAAAAAAACAAAAACAAACCCTGATGATTTAATCTGTTTTATCTGTAACATCTGGCATAAAACCTGGAGGAGGTTATAACCTGTGGTTTGATAAATAAGACCATTTATCAATAAGGAGGGCTTAATTAGAATGTAGGATGGGATCCAACTATTTTTTAAACAAACACTTGAAAATAAAGTGTTTAGTTTATGTTTTAATCCATCTTCTTATTTTAGGAACTCTATGATGGTGTTCCAGATCCTTAACAATGACTTAAAGAAACCCTAAACTGATTTACTAATAAACATTATGAATAAGATGAGCTGTTAGCAACAATATCAGGAACAATATCGACTGTTATGGGCTTAACCAACAGCGTTTAGCTACATTCCATAGTGGCACGGTCAACACGGAAACAAGAAATAAAGTGTTCCTTTGTTGAGGTGACTGAGGACATCCTGAATCTCCAATAATAACAGGACACTCAGCAGAAATTCAACAAAACATGAATCTAAACATGGGGATGATTGGGTGATACCTGATGACACCGTTGAAGCCGACGTCTGCATCTGAGCTGTTGACCAGCAGCACGTCGCTCCCTGTCGGGGCATCCTCCGTGATGGTCGTGTGGAAGGTGGAGGAGGTAAAAACTGGGATATTATCATTGACATCGTCCACTAGAACAGTCACTGTTCCTGTTCCACTCAGCGATGGAGAACCTGGAGGTGAAAGACGGGAAATAAATGAGTGATGTAAGCAGTTAACCTTTTCTAAAGCAACACACAAAGGCAACTCATTCCACTTTCCTTCCACATGACAGACCTGAACATGCAGAATTTTCTACCTAGCAGAATGACAAACTGCTTTTTGTCTCACAGTGAGTTGGTAGAGAGGGATACAGTCACATGTGAGCGCCATTAGGACTTCCATGTTGACTTTAGACACTGTTGACTTATTGTATATGGAAACAGACAGAACTGATTTTTAACCAGTATGACTTCCAAATTGCTATTGTTATTTAAAAGCAATTTGTTTCCTGACATTACCGTCTCAAAAAAAGTAACATACAGATTCTTCTCATTAACAACCCCCCACTCCTCATACAACCAATAGGTGGACGGCTATGGTAGATAAATCTAAATCAATGAAAAATTACTAGTCATAAAAATGTTAGCTTATCTTGTCATTGCTGATTACAGGGATCACGCTAATGCTAACTAGTGTCTTAAACCAGGGTTAGTAGTATATGTGTATATATCCATGTCCTATCTTCACCCACTGGCTGAATACCAACAGGAAATAGAAGTTTGTTACCACATTTTTAATTCCTTAGGTCTGTTTTTGTGTGTGTGTGTGTGTGTGTGTGTGTGTGTATTTGTTTGTTTTCATAGGAGCAATTATGGGCTAAAAGTGTGTTGTAAGTCAAGTGTTATTGAACATGTAACTGAAAACTGATAATAATAATAATAATAATAATAATAATAATAATAATAATAATAATAATAATAATAATAATAATAATAATAATAATAATAATAATAATAATAATAATAATAATAGATTGGATTTATACAGCCCTTTTCTAAGCACCCAAAGCGCTTTACATTAGTGACACTAGGGCGGCTGTGGCTCAGTTGATGATCGAGGGGTTGGCGGTCCGTGTGTCTTTGGGCAAGACACTGAACCCTAAGTTGCTCCAAGTAGGGTAAAGTAGCGGCAGTGTATGAGTGTGTGTGTGTGTGTGAATGGGTGAATGTGAGGAATTGTAAAGCGCATTTGGCACCCACTGGTGTATAAAGAGCGCGATATGAGTGCAGTCCATTTACCATTTACTCATTATTCATTCACTCTCACATTCTCACTCCAGTGGTGGTAAACTATGATTGTATCCAGAAGTGTGGCAGTCAATTCATGCCAAACAGCCACTCCCACCACCAATGAACAATCATACACCAGTGTGAGTGGCACTGGAGGCAAGGAGGGTGAAGCGTCTTGCCCAAGGACACAACGGACTGACTAGAACAGAGTGAGATTTCGAACCGTCAACCCTTCAGTTATTGGCTGGCCAGCTCTACCAACTGAGCCATGGCCTGATTAGTAATATCTTACACTACTGTGTTACAGCAAAAGTTAATCTGTTACTGTAGTGCATTAGTTTTGTTAGGGTGTTATTCCCTGTTCACTTTTCATAACTATAGGAGGCTTCAGGCACAATAACCCTGCTGCGGTGAATCCAAGCTAACATCTCTGGCTGCCGGTTTGGATTTCCACTGGCTGTAGCGCCACATCAACACACATCAGCACAGAACACATCAAAAGGGCTCAATGTCTTTGTAACCAAATCTTTCAGGCGTCCTTCCTGGGGTCTTGGACACTCATAGATTTAATCTCCACAGTTGAGGTATCTATTTTAAGGTGCATGGCACTGCGCGAGGTTTTCTGTGGAATTTGAGTGAGGAGAAGTGCTATTTTCAGCAAAAATTCTTCTCTCCGAGCGGGTGACGAAATGAACAAAGCTCGCTGGGCCCTGGGGGATGGATTTAAATCAATAGCAGATGAAAACGAGCTGCAATGCAGAAAAAGCTGAAAAAATAATGCAGACATCTGCCCTGCTGGAGCTGCTAACTCTGTAATTCTTTGTTAAATGACACATTGAACAGACCTCATGTGTATTCAAACAAACTACAAGTTCACCCCAGAGTTATTTATGCTTCCGAAATTTCATTAGCTTTATATTTACTTAGTTTTCCTGTGTTGCAGTTTACATTCACTTTTAATTGTATTCTGAGAAACTGAGTGGTTTCACTTTAGTTTATGTTTAGTTTTTAGGTATTTTGAGGAGAGTCTTGATTTACAGGAGGTGAAAAAGGTCTGGGTAGATTACTTCACAAAAGTATTGTTTATGACAGGACATTGCTGTTCTATCCCCAGTTGCCACTGAAGTAATAAAATAACACCTTCAGGGTGATTCAGGACTCTCCTCTGTTTCACGGTGGATTATCCCTGACATATTGTACAATTTCATGTTATACAAATGAACCCTTGGTATTCCCTCAGTGTTATTAGACCCACAGCGGACATCGGTAATTAGCACCTGAAGCAAAAGCAGAAACTTTAAAAGTCTGCAGTGAAGTGATGAAGGATAAAATAAATGCCTGAAACTATTTTAAATGAAGATGCAGGCTTTAAAGATGGTACTTATGAGCTCCATATGTTTAAAATGTTCTCAGAAAAGTCCAAAGTATCAGTTAATAGTTGCATAAATTATATTATTCAGGAAATTAAAAAAATAATTGGTTTTAATTCAGCACAGTTTTATCACAATATGTGTATTTTAGGTAATAAATGCTTCTTCTTTTTTTTTTTTTTTTTGCTAAAGGGTCAATATGTAAGATTTCACAGTTCAGTATATCTTTTGGTAATTGGATTTTCCTTGTCAGAAACCAAAGAAAAACTTGTGATTATTTGTTTTTACAGAATTACAATATAATTTTAAGGCATTTTTGTTTTTCAGTGTCAAAATAGTACTTAAAAAAAAAAATTGATTGGTTTTCATTTTCTCTTTCTAATAAGAAAAAAAGAAAGTTACTGCCTGAAAGAAAGGGAACTCTTGTTTGTTTGTTTGTTTTTTCACTTTTTAAGGTTGGATGATGTCAATTTCACAGAAAGATTGCTGTTGTCTATGTCCCAAAGATTCTCATGAACAGTGGGTTTGTATGAATCTTTCAGTTTGTATGAAATCAGGACATTGTATACATCGCTCCCTCTACGAACTGCACATTAGCTTTTTCACTTTTCCATTATTATAGACATTTATGTACATTTAATTTTTCCTTTTTTCATTAATATTATGGTTCTGGTCCTCACACTTGAGTTGACATTTGTCTGAACATACATGAGTTTGACACCTCTGCAGCATGGGATTAGGACTAGAGGTAATAATGACTAAAGCTACATAAAGTCATTTTATTTCTGCTCCGTCCCGCAGCTCACATCAGGAATCTATGTGCATCTGTTGACTGTGACACTTCCAAACACAAACACACACAATCCTGAACATATGCCAGTGTTCTTCAGCTGTTAAAAACATCACATACTTCATCTTATGTACAGGGGAGGGGGTAAACGAATAAGAAATAACAAGAAACATTTGGACGGTGGCCACCAAAACTCTCTTTGGATGGGGCCTCTTCAAAAATGAAAACATAAGGAATGTGAGAAAAGATGGTGTTGTGGCGATAGTGGCTCGAGGGATGAGGCGACTGGACTGGACAGACATTCTGAATTATCCCAAAAAAAAACAACAACAAAAAAACCAAACAAATAATGAAATCAAGACATTCTAGAAAAATACAATTATTTTTTTTCATGGCTCCTAAAATGGCAGCTAAATATTTGTACAGAAGTTAACCTTGTTGGAGTGAATGTGAAGACGTCAATGTAAATCATGGGAAAATATATATTCAACAATTGTTAAAATATTATGTTATGTAGTCCTTTGCTGATGTATTTTGGATATATTATTGGTAATAAAGTACAGTAATGAAAAATTCTAGATATTTGTTTACAATAGTACGTGACTGATTAGTCTCCTCATGACTGTTCCTTGTGTTATATATGACATTTTATGTTACATTTGTCCAGTTTATCATTCTCTTGTCTTTTTCTGTTTACTATTCTTACCTGCCTCAGGACAACAAATGTAAATTAGCTTTTTTGCTAACTCTGGCATATTTACATTGGTGCCTTCTGCTGCACTGTCCTAACTCAAACAAATAAATTAATTAAATAAATAAATAAAATATAATAAGCAGCCTGTAAAAAGGCTTTTATAAAAAATAATATTATTATATTATAATATTTATTTGGAATATTTGAAAGAGATTCTGACTCATAGACTGAAGATTCAAGAAGTGCAGTATCATGATAAATAGGAAAAATGGACTATTTTAATTTCAACATTACATTACTACAACCAATAACACTGGTCTACAAGTAAAATGCTTCTGGAATAAAACTAATGACATTTTACCACATGTGTGTTAGTGATAAAAAAAACTCAAGTGTTAAATGCTGGTTGGTTGAAGTTTCCAAGATAAGTCTGAGGTCAAAATGTGAATTTTTTTAGAATGAACAAGAGAATAGGTTTTCATCCAAAGGAATATTGCTGTCAGATCTACTTCATAACACTGTCTGCACATTATGATCCATTCACTTTACAGGTTCTTTCTGGTGGAATATTTACAAATCCATTGTATACATGTACATAAACCAGCATATATGTGGAATAACACACCATCATATGTATTAAAAACATGAACTAACCAGAACTAAAGTAATTTTTTTTCTGATTAATCTTATTAAAGTATGTAAGATTTAATACATTTAATGTCTGAAGCAGATACTTTCTAAAACAAAAACTGTAAAAAAAAAAAAAAAAAAAAAAAAAAGCCTTTCCATTGTCTTACTTAAGTAATGATTTCAATTCATATTCTTGTATAGTTGTGGAGTATTTTCACAGTGTGGTATTACTATTATTAAATATTCTCCTTCCCTTTTTGTCCATTTGTTGGAAATATAATCACATTAAGGTACAGAGGTCCAGTACATGGATGTGAATCTTTCATATTCTAACACTAACACTGCAAATCTGGAAATCATAGCAGACATTTAACCCACTGAAGTGTCCCTGAGCAACAACTGAAATCCCCACCAAGCTCTGCGGCTGCTGCCGAATTGCTGACACTATAACCTGACCTCCCTGCGGGAAAGGGAAAATGAATTTCCTTTATGAAGATCAACAAATTTGAAGATAATTGTGGGGTTTGGAGACCACCGCAACTTTTTTAAAAAGGGCAGAGGGATTCCACACAAAATGAGATTTGAGACAATTTACTGCAACGTCCCATCACTACATGGTTTCACGATAATAAACAAGACATTCAATCGTGAGCTCGTCATGTTGGCAGCTTTTCTGGTCAGAACAGAAGTGGCTAACATGTGCGTTGGATGTAAACAGAGCTGAATACCAGAAGCAGAATAAAATGATACAAACAGAGGTAACAGTAAACAAGCTTTTATCCCCCCCCCCAAAAAAAAGAGGTTCCAAAACCATACAACACTAATCTTTAGTGAGTCATTACCAACATGAGTCATGTCCTCTGCAGACCTTTCTGACTTTCAGGATCTCATGTTTATAACCAAATAAAGGCAATGTTGAAACGGGAGGTGATTATGTACTTCTACCTTTACAAATATTTAGGATTATGAGAAAAAAAAGGCTTATATACAAAATGACCTAAAACTTATACATTGGGCTACAACTTTGGTGTTAAATGCAAACACTTAACGGCAGAAATACAACCCAGGTGGAAAATGTAAATTGTGGTATGCAATTAAGGAGCATCTATTCTGTACTGTATCATCACAGGATAATTATGTAATCAAACAACCACAACATGTGGCTAAGAGCGCAAACAATTGTAGTCAGCGGGATTACCTAATCAACGTCATACTTGATTGTGGTTTTCTAATCCCACTGTCGTCCTGTATTGTTACATGTAGCGTTAAACACCACAGAGTTATTCATAATTTAATAATGTGAAACATCAACAAGAATGGGAGAAAACCCATGGCTGTTTTTTTTTTTTTTTTTTTTTTTTAATACAATTGTTAGTGCATCTATTTATTTATACATTCTATTTCCTCTCGTTTGTTTTTGTTCACTCTGGTGTTCTTTCTCTCAAGGGTTTTAGTGGCTGAATAAACAGAAAATCAGTATGAAATCAGTGAAATATTAGTCAAAGTAGATGTATATATAGCCCCTATAAACAAGTTATGTGCCTCTTGTTCGTCTGTTGAACCCCAGTATGGTTTAAAAACTAGACGTTTTCTGTTATTTTAACTCCAGTTGATGTAAAACATGGCAGGTAGTTTGTTGTAATTCATTCATAATGTTTATTTAATATATTGAGGATGCAACTTCATTTACAATATAGTTAGGAGAATTTTTTTATTTTTTTTTTAACATACAATGGACATAATTTTTTTTAATATAATTTAATTATATTCATACTGATGACACTGCGCTACAATTTCTTAGAAAGTATCTGCTTCAGACATTAAATGTGCTAAATATTACATAAAGTCCTTTAATAATATGATTTTTTTTAAAAAAAAGACTGGTTAGCTCATGTTTTTAATATATATGATGGTGTATTATTCCACCTATATTCTGGTTTATGTACATGTATACAATGGATTATCATTATTATTATGGTAGAAAAGATAATAAACTGTATTTTAAACCAACTATTTATAATGTAATGATAGGATTAATGGATCAACATGTATTAAGCGGTTTATAACAGTAAATAAATGCACTTTCCAGAGGCTGTTTGGGTCTTTAGGGGTTCAATAATAATAATCTGAGCCATAAGTATGAATAACTGGACTAACAGAGCATAGTTTAGGCTTTAGATTATACAGCAGCTGACTCAGTTACTGGAATATAAACTTATCTTTATTTACCGGGTCCCTCTGTAACTGCTTTTATAAATAAAGCCACTTAAGTCGTGGAGCCACTTATCTGGCCGGCAGCTCCCGCCTGCGCGCACCATCTTTGATCAACAACCGTCTTAGTGAGTTGCTGACTGTCAAACACTCTTTTCCTGGCAGCGGCCGCTGTGTGTGTGTGTTTATGTGTGTGTGTGTGTGTTTGCTAGCTAACTTTAAGTGATACAGACACCTTGCTGACTTGGATCGCTTCTCAATTAAGAGGATCAGATCAAGATAGAGAGGAACAGGAGCTCTAAGCTGTTACCATGACAACCTGCTGAGTGATGACTCATGCCAATTCAATAACACATGTTTATATACATCATTTTTCACATTTTTGACATATTTTAACAGCAGAAAATGCTTAATGCTTAAGCATACACACACATACACACACAAAGGGAAGAAAATATTGTCAAGGACATAGAAGCTTATAGCAGTAATATCATCCACCCGCAGGGGATTCAGAATCACAACCATCTACCACCCAATGTATTTGTTGGTAGATGTCTGTAGTAAATTATATATACAGTAGATAATAAAAATGGAAGATAATTACAACTAGAAAAATGTTTTTCATAGGCTATACATATATATTTTAGACCTACAGTTATAATATTTACAAATCCATTGTATAAATGTACATAAACCAGCATATATGTGGAATAACACACCATCATATATATTAAAAACATGAACAAACCAGCACTAAAATCATTTGTTTTATGATTTGTCTGATTAAATTATGTAAAATTTAGCACATTTAATGTCTGAAGTAGATACTCCTAGAGCAGTGTATTGTGTGCAGAACCACCTTTGGGTCACTTCTACATGCAGCCTGAACCGTCCACAGTGAGCGCAGTTACAGTTCAATAGCATTGTTTCCTTGGAAAGACCGGAAGCCTTCCCAGCTGTACGTGTTTGTGTGTAGGTGTTTGTGTGTGCTGGGGTGTTTAACTTTTGAACAGGATGTGATGTCACAACCTGTTTACCGCCACAGGAGAACAGTCGGCCTCCTCCACTTGTCTAACCTCTGACCGCTGCCATGGAATGTATTAATACTTAAGTTTCTGGATCAGCACTTATGTTGTAATGTTCTAAAGTGGCCTTCTAATATTCTGTTCACCTTACATTAATTATTTTCCTTATTTATATAATATATATATATATATATATATATATATATATATATATATATATATATATATATATATATATATATATATATATATATATATCTGAAGAACACATGTAAGGATATTATAATGTATATAGAAAATATACTGTACATAAAAATTGGATTTTTTTTCCACACATATGGAAAAGGGATCAAATATACCAACTTAATCGACCTAAATTTTCTACTCAGGCTGTCAAAATGAACGCATTAATGCATCATCCTGTTTAATCTAATTAATGTAATGGATTATTAATGCAACAGTTGTTTTGTTTCAAGTTGTTTTGTTGAAACTGTTTAATAAACATGTTAATTGCATGTAAATTCATATTTTTGTCAAATTTTTGGGGCATTTGGTGTGTTTTTTTCCCCTGTATTTTATAAGCGTCTCTTTATGTTTTGGATTTTTGCAGGGTTTTTTTTTTGTGAATTTTAATGGATTTTATCATGTTTTGGATCTTTTTTTTCCTCCACATTATTTGTTTGTTAGTATATTTTGCATGAAATTTGAGTTCAAAATACCAAAACCTAAGACAAAAAACTTCAATAACATAAAGCATTTAGTAAATGATTAATCCAAATTAATCCAAAGCAACCTTGTGCCTAATCACTTTAAATATTTTAATCCTTTGCCAGCCCCATTTTCTATGTAACAATTAGAGTTAGAATTAAAGTTCACATTTAGCATAAATAATATAGTCCATTTATGCCCTCTAATAACACATTAAGGTTGAAATTTGGAATTTCAAAGTATTTCTAGGAGTGAACTAGAAAAGGTTAAGACACTGTTACCACCAATAATCCTCAATAAGAATAAAACAAAGACACACCACCCCCTTTAAGACGCCTACACACTGTGAGATTTAACTAATCTTATAAAGTTACCTCAGCCGTGGAGTGAAATGGATCTAATAATCTTTGATGCAATGTGAAGTTTAATAGTTTTAACAGTATTTACAACATTGAAATGGGGATACTTCTTTATTTACAACAATATAGTAAATACAGTTACAGACTTTACACAATCTAAGAGCATCAAAAGCAACAGTTACACAGTTACACAGAAGCACTAACTCCTGTGTGTATCACGTGACTAAAACAGACAGAAAAGAAAACATGGAATGAATGAAAGCACTGTTTTTATCAGTATAAAGACACAGATATAGATGTAAGATCTAAAATGGTTTTGATTATTATCACAAAAACATCAAAAGTGGTAAAATATCAGCTCTGAAATTAAATCCTCAAGAGCTATTTTTGGTGTTATCATTATATTGGTCCAAACAAATGTACCTTTAGTTGTACTAGGTATTAAAATATACAAGGAATTGAGAAAACAAGGGTGGACTGATAGTTTTGCGTGTGCGTCTTTAAAAGACACAAAAAAACTGAAGTAAATGTGTTGTGAAGGTTAAAATCACTATTTAATGTGACCTCTGACCCCATGACAAGAAGCAGAAGAAACATTTGGAAACATCTGACATGTGTTGAATGAAAACTGGTATAAAACAACAGCAAATTAATGCAATAAAGCTCACATTGTCTGAATAAAATGGTGAAAGACATGCAATGTTTAATGGGAGGTCTGCCTAAATACTATCACTTCAGTTTGTAGAAGCTGTATTTGTTCTCTGAAGCGTGTTTTTACTGCTGTATGTACTTCACTTATATCAGACTGGAGCTAAACAGTCAACTGACAAAGTGTTTTAATCATGATTAATCAAAATTAATCCAAAGCAACTCTCTTATTAATGAGATAAAAAAAAAAAATGTTGATAATTTGACAGCCCTGAAAAAAGTTTAATTACTGTAAGTGGGGATAATTAATTAGACAGACAGACAGACAGACAGACAGACAGACAGACAGACAGACAGACAGACAGACAGACAGACAGACAGACAGACAGACAGACAGACAGACAGACAGACAGACAGACAGACAGACAGACAGACAGACAGACAGACAGACAGACAGACAGACAGACAGACAGACAGACAGACAGACAGACAGACAGACAGACAGACAGACAGACAGACAGACAGACAGACAGACAGACAGACAGACAGATAGATAGATAGATAGATAGATAGATAGATAGATAGATAGATAGATAGATAGATAGATAGATAGATAGATAGATAGATAGATAGATAGATAGATAGATAGATAGCATGTGTTCTATCTACACCAGTGTATGAATGAACAATGAGGCCCATGTTGCTCTAATGGCGTTATTTACTGTATGTGCACAGTCAAACAATCCACAGAAGAAGAAGAGAATATGGACCCAGTTGTGGGTTCGTAAAAGAGGCCAGTTCAGGACAGCCATTTTGCAAAAGACAGCTTGAGGACCATATTTTTAGCTTTCAGAACCACCAGCATCATGTTGATCACTGCATCACTTCATGCTGCATTCTTATTGGTTGATTAACTAGCAGCAGGTTGTAACTACAGTGACATGTTCCATTGACCATTGACTACTTTTTTTAAAAATGCGGGTCGAGAAGCGGGTCGGGTCCGTCCTTTACAAATATATTACTTGCGGTCTGAGCTGCGGGTGGGTTATTTCAGAAAGCGATCGGTTGCGGGTCGTTTATACATCGACCCGCGCATCAGTGACGGAAATAGCTTTAATTGTGAAATATTTCATTGACAATAAATCCATCTGAATTAAAAAATATCATTTAAGAATCTCGCTTCGTATCATCATATCTCACAGTCTTGACTTCCTCAATGACGTTATCCTCTACGTCTCCCGAAAACCTGGGTTGGCAGGGGTTCAAACAGCATTTTCCACATCTTTTTTGGGTGTATCACGTCTCACAGCATCATGTGCAGCCTCAGGACGTGCCTTCTTTGCCTCCCGGGGCTCAGTAATATCACATAACCCCCGGCAGCTGTTTGGGTCCCAGACCCTCTGTCCGACGTGTAAATAGTTCAGATCTATCTTGTTACATCGCGTGGGCTGACAGATTTAGTCATCAAGGAACACTATATCCTGACAGGTAGGCAAATGTATGTAAATGACAGTTGTTTCAAATAGTTATGGTTTAGGGTGAGACATTCTTCAGATTCATGCCAAATAATGAGGTCAACGTCACAGCTGAGTATGTCGTCTGTTTCCGATTCTTGAATTTCGTACCTGTAATAGTAAGAAAAACAATCCCGGAGCGCTGCATATGCATAAAATAACCTCCATCTTTTTTTTTTTTTTTTTTTTGGAGGGAGTGACTCAACAGCAGAGGAATTCTCTCCAACAGGGCTGAGAAATGCCAACATCTCCTCCAAACTTTCTTTGCTGGAATCTGGCAAAGTGTAAGGAAGAGTGTCAGGGTCAATGATTAAGACGACTGCAGCCGGCGGGTGTCACCTCACGGAGGGGAACGGGAGAGGCGGGAGGTGGGAGGTGGGGTAAAGAAGTATGCCTAAATCTGGAAGCGCGCAATCTGGCCCGCTATTATGCGACAAATGACATCATTTTGCCATGGAAAGAGACATGTGGAAATGAGCAGAGGGGGAAGTCAGCTGCCTACCAGTGGCTGCCATGCGCTGTGGTTACTAAAGTATTTTTTCCATTGGCAAATCCTGTCCCCGGACCCTTTATTCTTTTATTTCTGCAGTAGTTTTGTAGGTTTTATAGTTTTATAGGACTGCATACAACCACAGCCTGTTTTATTTCCTTCTTTTTTCATCCTATAGTGCCAGATACAGTTATTATTTAGTTTTCAAGAATGGTGATAGAATTATTTTGACCAGAAGCTGGAGGAAAAGCGAAATATTAAAGGTTAATTTTGATAAATGCATGTACAATATTGTGTATTTAATAAAACTGGTATTAGTACAAGGTCATTTTAGTCTGGACAATAAAAAAATAAAAAGTAGTTACCATGGTAACACAGCCATCTTCCACAACATTGATTCACTAGTAAAGGGAATTGGATCAGTAAAAGTGGATGGACACACCTGATTTATATTCACCCAATGACATATTTTGTTGAAAAATTCCCTTTTTCTTTAGTTTTCTCTGATTCGGATATTATAACAATTGACTTTTAATCTGAATTCTTATGTACATCTCCACAGTCAGTAAATAAAATTCAGGAAAATATCAGATTTTTACTAAAGCAACATGAATTACAGAGAATAATATTAGAATAAATAGTGGTGAATTATTGAAAAGAGTAAAATATCTCTTTTCCCCCTTTTACTGCTGACAAACAAGTATGTCGTGCTCGTATATAACTAGTTAAATAAGTAACAAATGGAGGGTTCAAATCCAAACTATTGATCAACTATTGGAGTCCAAATTAACAAATACATCAACCAAAGGCTAATAAAAGTGTGTTTAGTGAAACATGATCCCTTTAAATGTTAAATCGAGAAAAGAAAGTAATTTTGGAACTGACAGAAAAGTAGAACTGGGTCTTAATTTCAGGTTTTAAATGTGTCCTGAGCAGCAGGGTTCCTCCAATTACTGCTGGTCCATGTTCTTCAGAGAAACAGTGTATATCAGTGAAAACTAAATGACTCTATTCTTACCTTATTTTGCTCAGGAAGCTATAATTTGCAGATTACTTGTGGTTCAAAACACATAAAATGATCATGGCACAGATTAGCCACTATTTCATCTGTAACGCTCGATTTTAATCCCATGTTTTATGGACACGGATATGAGCTGTAAATTACTTTTTTGGAAAATACCTGATTTTTACTGAAAAAGGATCATTTTACAATAAATTATGATAATTAATAGAAGAAAGGTGAATTACAATACAGACATAGCATTATATATGATTTTACTTCTTCCTACTCCTTTTTAAGCATGTTGAATTTAATATATTTTAATGTATTATATGTGTATTGGTATGTATATGTGTGTGTGTGTATCAAATGATTAATATTTTAAATCAAATTAATCACAGGGATGTTTAAGATAAATTGTGATTAATCATAACTATTCATTAATAATTTATATTGCCGTGGGGGGGGGGGGGGGTTGTACTTATATTCGCCACAAAATACACAAAAATACACTAAGAAACAATAAAATCTACTGTACAAAATGTGCTAAAATCGACTAAAATTCACAACCAACAACAACATCAAAAAAACTAACACAAAAAAGTGATAAAAAATCCACAACATATTGAAAAATTCTGCTAAAATACAGAAAAAAAACACCAATGTGAGAAAATACCTAAAACATATGTAAAAATAGGAATATACTGTATATGCAACACTTACAACAAAACAACAGTAAATTTAATTGTGTTGACTTTTTTAATGAGATTAATCATGATGATGGATTAATCTGTGTTAACTTTGACATTGTACGTGTATATATATACTGTATATATAATCTGTTTTAATGTTTTGTTTACTTATCAACTGTATCATTAGTGACGTTTTGTTGAAAAAAAAAAGACTCTTATCACTATTTTGCTGAAAAAGTTATAATTTACAAATGACTTGTGGTTGAAAACAGATAATGCTGTCATGACACTGCTTCACGTCTGTGTACGTTTGTGCCATGACCATAATCTTATTGTTGGGGTTAATCACAGGTCAGTCAGTAAAGCAAACTGCTGTGACCTGACACTCTGCTCCCAGTGACTGCAGCCTCTCATCATCTGTTTTTTTACCTCCTGCTGAGAACTTATCAGCACCATCGCTCAAATCACCGACTAAATGGTGTATTTTTACTTGAGCGATAGGGGTTAGAAAATAGTCTTTGGAGACAAATGTCACTCATGTCTGAGTGTCCAGCTGACTGTGTGGGTGTAGTCCTGGTTATTACTGCACACAAGGAATTAGAGCTGCAGTCCAGAGAAGCTGCTGCGTTAATCAGTAAAGAAAATAGTGGAACTTGTGGATTCATGTTTCCCTCAGATATTTTTTTTTTTTTTTTTTTTTGCAGAAGACCAATGTGAGTCACTGAGCTCTGAAGTGGTATGACTGTGGATACCATAAAGGATAAGTCAGAGCAGAGGCTTTGGTCAGATCTGAGACACTGAGGGCTTAAGTTAGCACTGAAAAGTTAATTCTATCCTCATAATAAACCATGGAAGTATTCACGACAAAAGAGAAGAGAAGAATAGAATAGAATAGAATAGAATAGAATAGAATAGAATAGAATAGAATAGAATAGAATAGAATAGAATTTATTGTCATGGCACACAAATTACAATGAAATTGCACTTTAGTTTCACCACAAAAAAAAATCGATGAATAAAAACAGCAATAACTAGACCAACAATAGTTTAAGAGTTTTTTTTTTTTTGGTTTTTTTTTAAGTTTTAAGGTTTAAAAAGGTTCAAAATATCAATTAATGTGGTGTGCAAGTTCAGTTAAGTGCAACATTATGAGCAGTTTGTTTTCTTGGTGCTTTTATTTCCTATTTTCTTATTTTGTTATATATATATATATATATATATATATATATATATATATATATATATATATATATATATATAATATTAAAGCGATTGCACAGCATCCTGGACCAAGTAACATTAAAATTGAAATTGAAATTGAACTGTCATGTCTATTTTTAATGTGAAACAGATAATTGCTGTGGTGTCTAATGAGTAAAACATAGTACAGCAGATCCTTTATAAAAGTGTAAAATGGTAGAATTATGTTATTGATTTGCTTTTGTTGCTGAATTTTTTTTGGTTTGTTTTTAGGAGAATTGAAGCGATACCAAGTCAGTCTATTATGTACAGTAGTAGATCATTTCCTGCTCAGTGCGTACAGGACTCAAAACATCCTTGCAGTTTTGATAAATTGTTGACATATTCATAGTTTTTTTTTTTTTTTGTGGAAGATCCAGAACCATCTATAATCTACTGCGATGCCAAGACGACACCTCTGAGACTTAGTTCAGTCCAGGTGATAACGCTGCTTCAGAGATGATGAGGCTTGTATTTTATTTATTTATTTATTTTTTTACTTTCCTCCGTGGGGATAGAAATACATCAGACGGATGGTATTCACATAACCATTTGATCCAATGAAGAGCCATTACACTGAGGGATGAAGCAGAGAGATGCTGGCGTCAGTGCACCTCATTTCACTCTATCAGAACGCTCACAGCGTTGGAGCCACGCGAGGATTCCGCCTCCTTGCTTTAATTTAATCTAGAAGTACCATTACCATTTAATTAAACTCAGCACATTCCCTTCAGATCTGAGAATGACACAGTTGGGGCAGTGACAACCAAAACAGAGCCCTCTGTTTGATATTTTACAATAATCTCAAAGAACATTAAGTGGTTGTTAAAGTGGTAGTGGGAAAGACATTAAACTGTCTCTTACACTGCAAAAAAAAAAAAAAAAAAAAAAGCAAAATCTAATCTAGATGAAATATCTTCACTCCAGGCAAAATGTGTTTTTGTCAGATATTTTTTTCTTACGAGGCAGCTTTTATGTTTCATTTTGTCCTTAATTAACTTCAGACGATAAGACATTTTACCAGCATTTTGGAGTAACTTAATAATGTTTGTTTGACACTAATACCAGCTTTGTTAAAGTAGAAATATCTTGTTTTGAGCGTCTTAATCTTTCATTTCTTTAAATATTACTATACTGACAGATAACTAGAATACACTGTTCCTGCAGATAAATACAGTCCAGAACAAATGAACCTCAATGATCTTATCGACTTCCTAAATATTTTCTTGTATCTAGGGAAATGCATCTGTTATTGTCAGTACTTTGAGACTAGTTATTTTTATTTCTTTAAAAAAAAAAAAAAAAAAAAATCTTGGTCGGGGCTATTTTCCTGTTCCATTTTCAGATATTTTTTTTGTTAATTATAAGAAGAATATGCCCTATTAGATTGTTTTGTTTGTTTGTTTGTTTGTTTTAAGACAAGGCAAGGTTTATTTGTACTGTATAGTACACAGGACACATTGTATAATGCACAGGTCTAATCCATAGTGCTTTACAAAAATGGAAAAAGAAAGGTTATAAACACATAATTACAGTTAAAACATAATCAATAAAACATCAATATCAATCAATTAAAGATAAAGTGATCCATAAAGATCCAAACAGCCACCAGTAGCACAAATCATCTAAAGGTCTGAGCTGTTTAGTAACTGTTCATCCACTAATCTTATCAAAACATGTATATATTTGGTGGAAAATGAAGTTAGTTATCTTTTTATGATCATCAGATATGAACCATTTGAACGTTCAGAGGTTCTGCAGTTACCGTGGAAACACCGTCATCTTTTACAAAATTGATTCACCAGTTAAAAACCCATGGAGTTTGATCAATGACAGTAGATGGACACACTTGATTTTGTAATAACTTTGCTGAAAGTCATTTTCTTCATTTTTCTCTGTTTTGAGGTACTTAACCCATTTATTTTCTCTTTTTATCTTATCCTATGTACCTAGAAATTTATATCCTTAATAAAGCATGAAATTACACAAAAAATACACATGAGAGAGGATAAGATTATTGAAAAAAATTGTGATAAACCAGTGAATAGTGGTAGAAATTCAGAAATACATTTTTGTAATTGATTTTTTATGTTAAAATATTGATAAATCTGTAGAAATGTTAGAGAGCAAGGATTGACTACTTCTTCCTACAAAATTCAAACTTGTACATACTTCAATGTCATTTTCTTTTTATCTTATTTTACCTTCTTTTGTTTTATTTGTTTCTTTGCACGTTTGAAATAAATCAATAAATAAATACAAAAATTGGGAACTGTCACAAATAGTAGCACAGGGTCTTTAAAGTTCAAGAAGGATCTGTGTGTTTTTCTAGTCTAATGTTTGCCTGCTCTTTCCAGATCTAAGTCTTAGCGAGGATCACACATGAAGAGAATGGGAGAACCCAGAATAACCCTGAGGACTGGCCGTCCAAAATAACAAGCTGAGACTAAACTTGACCAGCTGACCATCTGCTCACACCCTGGTCCAGCCCCAAAGACCCACAGACAGTTTCCTCCTTAAGCCTCTCAACCCAGAAAGCATTGTCTAGCATAAGCATATGGCAGGGTCTAAGCACCTTATTAGTGTACATTACCATCGGACAAATCACATTAACCTCCAGGAAGGTGTTGTGGCCATACTTTCTGAGCCAGAGGGGGGTACAAATACATGTGTTAATGATGATTAAGTTATGTGTTTTCTGACCGCTGCAGCTGCTATGTGGGTGAACACTGCTGTGAGAACATCGCAGGGGGGTTAATACGTAGAAAAAAAAACAGGACCTGTCCACCTTCTTGGGAAAAGGCTACGAGTCGACCCACGTTGCTCAGATTAAGTCGCGCTAAGACACAAGTTTGAGTGTCTCTGCCGACACAAGAGATAATCTGTTCCACCAACATACTGTATGATGGAGTGATGTTTTAGCAGCAGAACACAAGTGAGCTGAAGTGCACACAGGAAGGATAAACAAGTCGACTCATTAAAGTGTGGGATGTTCAGTCAGGACAGGTTGAATTAGAAGAAGACGGATGAATTTGTACATTTACGAGACAGCCCATCTGTAGCCTGAAGCTTAAGGCTAAACGGTTAATTACGGTTTATGGACTACGGCTAGGTTGTGTTCTTAAGGGACAGCGTAAATAAAACACATCATTACTCTGAAGGCGGGGAGGGGGGGGGGGGGGGTAAATTGGCTGCCATCGAGACGAAATTGACATTTTTCTGCCTCTGAGAACCTGTTGCTTTGCGACAAAGCTTCTTTTAATGTGACCCCATCCAGCTCCCATGAAAGGCCTCGGCGGAGCTGGGTTCAGTGTGCGAGCTGTCCCACCGCACGGTTTGCCAAACATAACAGAGTAAACAGAAGTTTTCTCACAGTTAACAAGAAAAAGAGTGAAAGGGATACCTCTGTAGAACACTGCTATGCCTGTATATTTGTAATAATACAGCCATCTCCAAAGCAAGAGTTAAATTAAATGTTAAATGTTATATGACTTGCTAGTTATTTATGGAGTGATGCTTTTTGCATAATTTTTTCCCCATATGTTACGGACAGGGTTTGGCGGTTTGCAAGCAAAATACTTTACCACTTTTTTTTTTTTTTTTCACATATTTTAAGGCGAGTGGTGAAATTTAATGAAGTGATTTGCCTTTGTATTTTTTTTTTTTATTATTACAATGGTGGTTTTATTTGCCATGTTGGTTAATATTTGGAAATCTCACTGTTTAGCAGTTAAACGACTCAGTGACTGTTTTTCATTTTTATGGTGAGACAACAGCCCCAAACAGATCATAATAAGTGTGAGAGGTGGAAAATGTCAGTGCGTGAAAGTGCTGGTCCAACTTGCTCATAACACAGTTCCATAATGTTCATACATGTGCCACATAAATCCGAAAAAAAAATGACTTCTGAAGTGTGTTAGGAGTGGAAGCATATTGTACACGCACATTTACACACAAATTACAGCCTATAACTTGTTGCAAATGCAAAGCACAGTAGGATTGAGAACAGCACGTACTGACTCGAAGAGAAACAGTGCAAATAAACATCATTAAAGGTGTAATGTGCCAGGCTGAAGCACTAATCATCCAAGCCATACCACCTCTTTAAAATGTTACTTACCAAAACTATTTATGTGTTATTTACACAAACATGCAGATCCAGCAATTGTTAAAGGGTGGGCACCAGGCAGGGAGTAGAAAAGAGAAAACAGTTTTGGAAAAAAAAACATTTTTAAGAGCTGATCCAGAATGTTACTGCTCCGTTAAAGTTCATTTGAGGAACTTGATATTTCATTTGGCCACATCATGTGTTGCCACTAAACTGCAGACCAGCTGAAAACCTTTAGAAAATGGACCATGTCAAAGATTTATTATGGCATGTGTCAGATAATCATCTAATAACTCAACTTCCATGAGTGTTTCAGGTCATCTTTTGTTCTATATTGTCATTTGTGTGATATGAAACTTATGTGCAGATATAAAAATGTGTAAACTCACCCTTCTTACTCATAACAAAAAGACCTGTGTTATCGTCGTCCATGTCCAAATCAGTCAGGACATGCATTTAGAGAAATTCAATTTTCAAAACCATGTAAGAAGCAAAATTGAAGTAGTAGTAGTAGAAGTCAGATTAACACAGTCAGATAATGTGATTGTAAGTGAATTTCTCCATACATGTAAATGCCACCCAACCTGAGCTCAATTATGACTAGCCTGGACACGCCCCCTTCAGGAAGTGACAACATGACATGACACCATGACAACATGTATGTGACTGTAATAAGTCACATATGAAGTATACTGAGCTGCTGCACGGTTGTGGTCCATATCTTCTCTGGGTGTTGTTGTCCTGACACTTTTGATTAGTTATTATTCTTCTATGGTGCTAACTGGAAACATGCTAACGTGAAAGGACGTGTAGCACCACCAAGTGTCTGGGAATCCAACGTACCTCACTCAATAATTCAATTCTCCCCATTGCATGTTCTGCAAAACTAATCCCTAATTGAAATAAGGCAATAATTCAAATTTCTAAGTGCATGTAAACATACTGAGTATTGAAATGCACTTTTTCTTTTTTCTTTTAAATTAATCGTTTTTCAAATTTTCTAAATATATATTTAGGTAATCTGAGTGATTGTTCCATGCATCACAACTTACAGTATATCTAATATTACAGCACTGACCTTGTTACAACTCTGCATCCAGGATATGAGAAAAAAATTAAACATCTGGAATAACTTCCAAGCTTGGAAATATGAGCATCCAAGTCTGACTAAAATGTTATTTTTTTACTAGTATGGCTGTTAATAGAATGCCCTGCATGCTAACGATGTATATCATTAGTATGACAATAGTAGTTATTTGTCATGTATTTGCCATTATAGGAGCAATGATTAGTTCAAAGTGATGTTTCAACCACGTCATTATTAGATGAGTTTTGACACTGGAGTTTCAAATATTTATGGATAATCCTCACTGAAGAATCAGAGTCGGGCTGGTCACTCTGATACTGTCATATCTCAGTGAGCTACAGTAAAACTTGTATACATATGTGCACAGTTTTTCTTGTTATATTGGAATTAAACATTAAATTACAACAGGCTGGCAGTGAGGGGAAATAAGAGTGAATGTTATTGCATTACTTCATTAATGCAGATTGATGTTGTTCCTAAAAAAGTGGGAAAATATATGTCCTTAATGACAGGAATATCTACAGAATAAAATTATCACCCCCCTCCCCCTTGTAAGAAAGAAAGAAAGAAAGAAAGAAAGAAAGAAAGAAAGAAAGAAAGAAAGAAAGAAGAAAAGAAAAACATACAGTTTAAAATAAATTATAAAATATTGCTCAGGTAGCGCAGTGAATAAATAATTAAAGAAATAAATATAAAACGATAGAATAGATACTTACTGTATTGCACAACTAAGTAAAATGCACAATTATTCCACATTTAATTGCGGTCCTTTATCTAAAAGACGTATGGTTTGTGGTAAAGAAAGGCTTCCTGAACCTTAAGAGTTTTGCATTTCAGTTGTAGGAAGGTAAACAGTCCACGGGTAGGGTTAGTGGGGTCTCTAGACTTAGAATGGTATTTAGGACAACTCTACATGACACACTGGAGACTGGCACATCTTTATCCTTATTAATTAAGACAGGAAAAAACACGCTAGATTCATGGGAGCCATTTAAGAGAATAAAAGATGCTGCTTTAAATGGGGACGGTCATTAAAGGGCTTTATCTGCTAAGAAGTCATTTAGTCCCTAAAACCTTCACCCAGCAGTCAAAGGCCATATACAAACAGCGTGGCACTCTGGAGGGATGTGAAAGACATGGGATTTCTATGTGACCGTATCCACCATAATAGGCATGGGCCAAGGGATTTACTGTGCCTTCCCTTTAATAAATGTGACCAAATGCAGTGCATGTCAATGTGCCCTGAGGACGTTCTCACCACCACACGCAGACTCACACACAAGCACAAATGCATACACTCCCATTGGAATACACTATAGAAACCATATAATGTGTATAATGCCATGATATACACTGAAAAATAAATGTATACCCAGTTGATGAAGTAATACCCAAAGCAGAATCTTAGTTTTAAACAAATTTTTAACTACGTTATAACCCATAAAGACCCATATATGGACTGATCTAAAGGTTTTAATACCTGTTGATCCACTAATCCTAGCAATAGATGTTAATAATTGGTGTAAAATACAGTTTTCCATCTTTTCATGATCATCAGATATGAATCATTTGGATGTTAAGAGGCTCCGTGGTTACCATGGAAACATCATCATCTTCTATAACATTGATTCAACAGTAAAACCCATGGACTTGGATCAGGAACGATGGAGATGCTGGATTTATTTTCTATTGTTTAAAAATAAATGCGTTATTATTTGAGAACTGCCATGAAAGTAATACTGGGTCTTTATGGGTTCAAATGTTTGTAGTGGTAGTACACAGATATTTTACTGAAGTAGAAGTACTAATACCACAGTGTGACAACTCCATAAGTTAAGATTCTGATTGACAAAAGTAAAAGTATAACTATTATCACTTAATTATATTTAAAATATCCTGTGTCATTTTAACTTTGTTTTATATTGCATCTAGTTAAATGAAGAACAATTGATCACCATATGTCTACAGTATATGTGTGTGTTTCTGAGTGTTTTCAGCTTTATGACAGGGCATACCAGCTAATCCAAGAGAAGTTTTAAGAGTGGATTTAGTTTAAGACGGAAGAGAATTGTATAATGAACCCATAAAAAAACCAAAAAACAAAACACTTAATGCATCAGTTTACAAGAAACATTCACAATCAACACATATTGGACCATGATGAGAAGAAAAGCTGTAACCTACAATAAAAGTGTCAGACAAATGTTAGAGAAAAACAAAAGTATATTTACCTCTGAGGTGGACTGGAGTGTAAAGATATAGTTGTTCTCATAAGTTTACATACCATGACTGAATGCACATGAGTTATTGAAAGGACTTGTTGTTATAAAGCATCTGTTTGATAATAAATGGCTTCACTAAACCACTAACTGCTGTCATATATTACCTAACTACATAACAAACTCACTGATCAGGTTCACACAAACTACAACACTAAGGTCATCCAGCGCATGGCTACTACTGTAGCAACTGACAGAAGTATTACAAAGAAAAAAACTGGGGATGCAGCCTTTGTTTAGTTATGGAATATAATTACAGTACAAATAACATATTTAAAACCAAATTGAAAATATTTTTTATTCTTATTTGCCTTTGAAGGGAGATAAAAATGGGGTTTAAAAAAACCTAACCCTGAATGTTCAATTTTATTGAAATGTTATAAATTATTTACTGTATAGTCACTTATTATTGCATAGCATTTTATTTCCTTGCACATTTGTAATTGTTCTAATTATGTATAATTACATATTGCACATACAAATTAGTGAAAAATTTATTTTCCTCCACTTTTTTTTCCCCCAGATTTTACGTCTATCTTAAGCTTTTTATGAACGTATATTTTATTTCTTGTACATTTTTATCAATATGAAGCACTTTGAACTACAATCCTTGCAATAAAGGTGTTGTACAAATAGCTTCTTCTTCTTCTACTTAATATTATTATTATTATTATTATTATTACTATTATCTGAAAAACAGGCAACGAATCATACATTCTCCTAGGGTATGTAAACTGTTCATATTCATATTCTATCAGTGCTATAGGTCGACTAAACTCCATCCAAATTTTGCTTGTATTTATTTTGCTTTGATAGATGTAGGACATGGAAATAAGGTAGACAAAACACTCTTCACTACAAATTATTTCAATGAATGAGAGAAAAAAATAAAATAAAAGGGGAATACAAACCCCAACACCTGATGGGTACTGTCCACAGATGTTAAACTACACATGTTCACTAAAAGCCTGCAAAATATATTTTACTGTGCATCTCTGTTGGACATCTCATTGTTTAAATTCCTCCATGGGGGGGGGGGGGGGGGGGGGGGGTACCATACGCTTTGCTAAGTGTTGTTTATAAATCTGATTTTCCTGCAGCTGATCCTGATTGTTCCAACAGCCAGCGGCCATCGAGCGCCCCGATATCACCCTTTATCTCCACTGCTAGTTGACTCAAAAATGTTTCCATAAACAAGGAAGGAAAAAAAACAAAAAAAAAAAACAGTCATATCCCAGGTCTGATCTTCAAGTTTCCTCTCAACAAGACTCCTTGTAAAACACATTTATAGAGCCTGTATGAATGCCACATTTCAGGGGCTGCGCTCATACTTTCAAATAATGACGGACTTTGCCAAATTCGGCTGTTTCTTCTGAGCCAGAACCCATTAAAAGAACCAGCACCAGGTGAGCTCCTTTGTTTCCATGCCTTTCATGACAGATTTCAGTCAGCATTAACAATACAGGGTCCTGAAGCTCTGCTTGGGTCACAATTAATGGGTTTAGCATCGCCAAAAACAATGGCTAGGTGGAAAAAATAGAACTGAAGCTGACAAAGGATGGAAGCAACACACACCACAATTGAAAATATACAGGCCTTATACTGTAGCTCTGCTATAAACATAGACTGTAGGTAGAAAACTGAAGTTCAATAACACTTCTATGAGAAAGTGAAGCCAAAATATAAAGGTTAACAGGACAACCATGTCAGTTCTGAGATGAGCCTCAGATTTATTATTATTATTTCCTCCACCAAGGAGGAGTTTGTCTGTCCGTCTGTTAGCAAGATAACTAATAGTTATGGACGGATCTTGATGAAAATTTTATGACATGTTCAGGGTGTCACAAGGAACACATGATTAAACTGTTATGATTGTACATAATAAGTGCAGTTTAGAAATGTACAATGTCTGTAAATCAGAATCATAATCAGAATCATTTATTGTCGTTGTCCCATTGAGCACAACGAAATTTAAAATAGAGCAACTCTCGTTAAAAAAGTGCAACATTCAAGAAAAAAAAAAGAAATTAGTGTCAGAAACACTAATTAAAACACAATGCAGAAAATCAAAACTGTACAGTTCAAGATAAAGATAGAAATAAAATAATACTCTGGATAATATATATATATATATATATATATATATATATATATATATATATATATATATATATATATATATATATATATATAAACAAAGAAAAATTCCAAGGCACTCTCTTAAAAGTGAAGAATAAAAAGCCTTTATTAAACTGGCTTGGTTAAGAAAAAAACCTATAAAATCATATAAAAACATATAAAAACCCCAACGCGTTTCGGCATAAATGGCCTTCATCAGGGAGTAAGAAAATATTATTATAATATATAATATATAATATTATGTCTATATAATATTATATATTACTGAAATATTGCACTTAAAATTATCTATGTCCTCCAATATTTAGGATTAGATTAGAAAATTTGAGGAAGTAGAGTGAGTGTGATCCAGATAACCCACATTATTGATGACCCGTATTGCCCGTAATACCCGTATTGATTGAACTGGTGTAATTATTGCCCCAGATCTCGACACAGTAACTGAAATATGGTAAAATAATGGAACAATAGAGGATTAATTTGTGATTTAGAACCTGTTTTGCTTTATTTAATACTGAGATGGTTCTGGATATGATTAATGTGTCAGTATCAACATTTCCTGATTTTTTTTTTCAATCAAAATCCTTCCATAACTTATTTATTTGACAATTAAACAGACAAACCCTGATGAAGGGCAACTGAACGACTAAATAAACAGGTGTTTTTTGTTTTTTTTTTCATCATTATGTACTTGACTGTTACAGACTTCACCCTTTGGACTTCAGTTAACGCCTCATATGACAATACTACACTGACAGATAATGAGCAGATAATGTAATTTAAGTCCTTGGCTGTCAGGGTCATACTTATATAGGGAAGACTGCGTGATAAATCCTCCTGAGCCTCTTTTTTTTCACTATGTATTACATGGTGTTTTGGAGTAAAACTAGTGAAACGCAGCAGTAAGGGGAAGATAAAGGCGGGCTTTAACATGGTAAGATGAATGTCTGTGGTTGAAAATGGGTCATGGTAGACAGCAGACTTGGAGACATGTCTGCACCATCCACCTTCAACATTTCCTGCCAGATAGCGCCTGGGAGAACCATTTCCCCCCACTGTCTCAGCCCAGGCCTCAAAAATGTGAGAAAATGCTGCTGGGTAATTTGGCCTGTACTATGATTATGGGGTTTTTGATATTTTGATATTCTACCCCAAATCCCTTTTTCTGCCTCTTACCAACATTGTACTGAAACGTCCTGTCAAAATATTTTGGAATTGTTGTCAGGGCTCTAAATATGGACTTCTTGTGAAGCGTACAAAAAGGGATCGAATCCTAATTAGTATGTTCACTTCTTGGGCAACTTTGTCCATGTGGCAAACCCTCTGTACATGAAGCAAAAAAATCCAAACATTACGTGAATCTTTTTTGGCTTTTTGTTGCTGTGACTTTGGACTGAAACATTTATTTTCAGTCTTTTTTTTTTTTAATAATTCAATGTCTCCCAAAATATATTCACTTCTGCAATTGTGTAAATTATGCAATAACCGGGTGATAATTACTAACTAGTCAGGGTGATTCTAAATGTCTAAAAGTGCTTGATATTGCTTTGAAAAGAAGATAACGCACGCAACATCAGCCCAATTCTCACCAACAGTCAAAAATACACAGCCTTATGAACGGTCACATGGTCAGTCCAGGAATGAAACAGAACCACCCTCAGACCATCATGGCTGTGCCAGAGCAACTCAGAGAAACATATACTTAACTGGGATACCATGTGATTTGGCTGCAACGAGGATACGCATGTACTCCTTTAACTGCACATTAACTGGCCTCTATGCAATAACAAGTTAACCTTTTATCTGGCTATAACAAGCTCTACCGCCGTATCCAAATAAACAGAGGATGCTATTCAATCGAATCCGCTGAAAGGACTTCTGGGGAATAGGTCAAAAAACACCCACTATTTTGCAAGCTAAAAATGCCCCGAATGTTTAGGTTATTGTGCCACACGAAAAGAGCACTGTGCACGCTGTGAAATCAAAATGTTGTTTGTTGACATTGCTGAGAAATATTCTTTTTGTGCTTGGTTTTTCTGGCTGATTACAAAATATGTTTGAAGTTTGCTAAAATCCAACATGTCCATATAAGGATATATTACAGCAGATCTGTGGATAAGCTTAACAAGGTGAATGTGGTAAGACTTCAGACATAAACAACTGATTTTGATGCTATAAACTGAAATATGATACAGAATACACTCAAGCTTTTTATATAAGACGACAGCATCAGCCACCCTCTGAGCTCAAAACCTCCACTGTGGTCGTACCTGAGTCGGTGGCTGTGATCAGCAGGATGTATTTCCCTTGAGCCTCGCGGTCTAGAGTCTGAGTCAGACTTAACTGACCGCTGGACGACAGGCTGAACGCACCGTCATCGTTCCCACCGTTCAGCATGTAGCTCAGCTGGCCGTTGGCACCTTGGTCGTCATCTCTGGCAACAACCTGGAGAAAAAAAACCCACACAAATGCGAGAAGTTTCTTTAAAATTTTTGCATAGATGTTATCCAGTTAACTCATCTCTAACATGATATAAGATAAATGTTGATCCTCTATGTTCCTTTTGTCATCAATGCTGAAAAAAATTTAGTTCACCTTTTTTGGGGATTGTACATGTAGTCATATATTTTGGTGTGAAATTGATCTTTTTTTGAATAAGAAACTGAATATTTCTTTAAGTGTTACAGTTGAAAAATATATATATGGTTTCTTTTTTAATGATTTGTCTGTCAAAAAATTATTTATTATAAATCTCGTTTCATTTTTAGTTAAATTGCAGATACATGTCTGAAAATGTTCCTACAAAAAACCCACCTTTGTGAGCTTTAAGTCTTTCTTAAATTCCTATATAACCCTAAAGCTGTGAAAACTGAAACCTTATTTTCTGAATGTAAACTTTAATATTTTGTTTTATTTTCTTTATTTTTTTATTGTTTCATCTCATCCCTCTGTTGCCTTGCCTCGTGTATTGTGCATTGCTTATTTCTGTTGTTGGGATGCATTGATATATTTTTGTAATTTGATTATAAATAAAGTAAAAAACAAAACAAAAACTGGACCTTTACACAATTGGAAAAATAAACATTTTTATACAAGAAATATGCTTTCCATTTTCAGCAGAAACAGATATGTATGTGGTGTAAATTGCTAAGAATATGCTAATATTATCATGGATTTTGATATTTATAAAGCGTATTTACAGTAGTACCTCTTGCCTTTTCAGACTGAGGAAAAAAAAAGGAATGATCACATTTCTGATCAGAAGGACAAACAAACATTAAATATTTAACACAATCAAAGTGTTAATATGAATAGGGTTTAGCATTTATGCATAATTCTGTAAAACAAGCATAAAGGAATATGATTCAACAGTATTTTATATATTCCACCATCTGTGACACTCACTTCCTCACAATTAGTATTTATTATTTTGGTTACTTTTGTTTTGTGTACTTTCTGTGTATCCGCTTGTTGTCTTAAAAGGTTAAAAGGTCAAAGGTTAATTCGCTTTATTATCCCCTGTCTGTGCATTACCTATCTTCATACTAACACACTACCTAGCATTAGCACATACAACAGACTTAGTACTTATTATTTCAATTATTTTGCTTTATGCTGCGTTTCATGTACTTTCAGCGTGTCTACTACTTGTCTTAAAAGGTTAAAACATTAAAGGTTAATTTGCTTTATCATCCCCAGTCTCTGTATTTTACCCATACTACATACACACGCACACACAGTACCTAGCATTAGCGCATAAAACACAGTATTTATTTCAACTGCTTTAGTTTATCTTGTGTTTCATGTACTTTCTATGTATCTGCTACTTGTCTT
This sequence comes from Siphamia tubifer, assembly GCA_020466265.1. Taxonomy (NCBI): domain Eukaryota; kingdom Metazoa; phylum Chordata; class Actinopteri; order Kurtiformes; family Apogonidae; genus Siphamia; species Siphamia tubifer. The sequence goes on along the minus strand of CM035792.1, from coordinate 15,913,387 downwards.
AAAAGGTCAAAGGTTAACTCCCTTCCCCATTCCCAGTCTCCGTATTCTACTCATCTTACCAGACACACACACACACACACACACACACACACAGTGCCTAACGTTAGCATAAGCACATTAGGAGCAGTGAGCTATTATTGAAGGACCTGTACATGTACCTGTTTATGTTCTTAGCTTGTTTGTAGAGAAGGATTTAAGTGCACACTTTGTTGCAGTTTGTGTCATTAAATGGTAAAATAAGTGGAACATTAATTTTCATTAACAATTACAATACTTTAGAGAATATAACGTTGTTCTTTAAATGAGGAAAAAGTCCAGACTATTTTGTTAACATAGATAAAAACATATAATAATCCTCAAAAATATCCAGTTTCATTCGTTTTGGCTTCCAGAATGTTTGGCGTTGGTTTTAGTATTTTTGCCAAAAGCATTTTTCACTCTGTGATACTAATGTAAATGCGGCAGCTTGTACTCAGCAGGACCACTCCTCACAGAAGCATCCCCATCTCTGAGCTCAGTTGCACCGTGAAGGTAATTGTTGGAAGAAGGACCGTCATTATTCATTTACTGTGTCTAATCAGACTTTTCCAAGAAAACCAGAAAGTCACAGACTCTACCTCTTCACCCGATTCTACTCTGGGAATAATGGTTTTTGAGTATTTAAATGATACCCAGTCTAATTTCCCCCAAATGCCGCAACATTAAACTGCCATATTTCACTTACGTGCCGTGATGCATTGTGGGCTTCATATCTTTTCCTGCCGTGCTTTCACACACAACCGTAGCCAGGCTAGCATAGCGTACAGATGTGTGGAACAACCGACGACGTCTGGAGCTTTTCCCGCTACATAAGTGAGGCCTCATTTCCTCAAATGTGGCTCAAGTAAAAGAAAGTGGAATTGATCCGTCACTCTGTTTTCTCCCCCTTTTTTTCACATAGCACGGCTCATTTAGTCATCAGGGTGGTTAGGCCCTTAATTGCCTTGTCATTTAATTTAGCTGAGTTTCATATTTCGGTGAAATCTTATGAAGCCTTAATTGTGCAGAGCAAATTGCACTCATATTTCAAGTCTTTATTATTTCAGTCAGGTATTTAGCAAAAAAACAGAGCAGCCACCATGCTAAGTGGTACAGTACGCTAATACCACACTTACAGCTGGACTTATTAGGTTAGTCTTGCCACAAATTTTATTAAGGTATTAGCTTATTTAAAGTCCTAGGACTGTCATTCACCGCCGCTTTTTCACTTCGGGGGTCCTGTCTGTGAATGTTAATGAGTCGTAACTGCTTAACTGTCACTGAATGTGTACAAAACCAGCTGACATACGAACCTGCAGAATGTTTTTCGGGAGGTTTTCCAGATTCTCCTGCACGTTTACAGTGTAAGGCGAGAGCTCAAACACGGGTGAACAGTCGTTGACGTCTAGCAGTACGATGTTGACGGTCGTCCGGTCAACTCTGGGGCTGCTGCCACGGTCTGCTGCTTGGACCACCAGCGAATACGACGATCGGGTCTCGCGGTCCAGCTGCTTGGCCACTGAAATCACTCCTGTTACAGAGTCAATTCTAAAATCAGAGTTGCCGTTGCCTCCGGAGATCGAAAAGCGGATTTGTCCATTGGTGCCTTCATCGGCGTCGCTGGCAAACACCTGGATGACGTCGGTGCCGGTCAAGGTGTTTTCCTCGATCTCAATGTCGTAGATGTTCTGGGAGAAGCTCGGCGTGTTGTCGTTGACGTCCAGAACCATCATAGTCACATCCATAGTTGAAGACAGAGGAGGTTCACCTTTATCTGTAGCCACAACAGTTATAGTGTAGTTGGAAAGCTCCTCTCTGTCCAGTTCTCCAACGAGCCTGACGTCCCCATCAATCGTACCGATGTTGAACTTATTACCAAACGGTCCTCTGAGCGAGTATTCGACGTAGCTGTTTGGTCCACTGTCGGCGTCTGTGGCGTGGGCGGTAAACACGACCGTATCCACCGGCGTGTTCTCCTGTATGTACGTCATCTTCTGGGACGTGAAGGTCGGCGAACAGTCGTTGACATCTAAGAGGATGATTGACACCTGAGCAGTGCTGGTGAAACGTGTCATGGGAGGCGGAGCCAGGTCGTTAACCGTGATCACCAGGTTGTAGAAGGACTGGGTTTCTCTGTCCAGGGGTTTCTTGGTTTGGAGGACTCCATCCTTGGAGATAATGAAGTGGCCTTGGGGATCACCTGATGCGATTTTGTAGAGCAATTGTGCATTTGGGCCTGGAAAACATACCAAAGAGTAAATATTAGTGGGTGAAGAGATCTAATTGTTGCGTCTTTAAAGTTTTTACAGGGTGAAATGATAATGAGAGAAGTTTGAAAATCAGCTAAAACAGAAGCTGTACATTTTATAAAAAAAGTACTTATTAATCATTCTTTTAACTAAACTAATAGGTGCCAAATATGCAGCCCATGGGCAAAAAAAAAACCAGCATGTGTGGCTCGTTGGAGGAATTTGTAGAGTGCAAAAATTATATAAGATATTAACAGTCAAGGATGTTGAATTATATTGAGTTCAAGGGCAAAATACAGAATAATTCTTAGCTAAAAATAAAAATTTAATAAAAAAATAAAAGTAAAATTATAAATACATATAATAATAACCTACAAATTATAACTCTAAATTTTCTTTTGGTTTGATGGGGAAGAAAAACAATATTACATTATTCTTAAAAATAATAATAATAATTTTCATCTGTATTTTTAGTGCAAAAAACTCCCATTAAATTCAGAAAAATTTGATATTAAAAAAACCGGAACAGATATGAATGACCTGAAATGTATGAATAAGCTATTATTTTTATTGTTTAAAACAATTTGAACAATAATATGCCTGTAGTCGTGATACTGTATGTAGTGCATGTGTATAAATGAAAAACAATACAGTTAAAATTACACTGACTTCATTTTTAAAATGTCAGCTTTTTCAGGTTTTTGTGTTTGGATAGTCTGTTTAAAGAATATTTTCCTTTTTTTGGATGGGGGGGGGAGGGCTACAAACCAAGAAGAATGTTATTAGGTTGTAATTTTTCTATTTGAATTTGGGCTGAACTTGGCACCTGGACGACACCCGTGGTCTACAGGAACTTCAGAAATAAATGAGACTCTACAGTGGAGAGAGACAAAAGATTTATTGAGAGCAGCCACTCAGACCTACTGCTTATAGATCCATCTTTGTTTGCATTCTTCAGTTACATTTAAGTCTTTTAAGACCTTCATGAATGGATTATGACTTCCCATGCAACTCTAATGTCTTTATACAAAAGTTCCATTTCTCGCACAAGGCTCAGTCGGCCTCAAATGAATTATTTTCACCAATGTTCAACCAAGCACCACGTCCAATCAATTTTTAAAATCTGTTTGAATCATAGATAAACCCTAAAATTCAAATTAAAGGATTTTAGACATGTTAAGACCTTGCAGAATCTATGCCTTTTTAAGTTTTCATTCTTAATGGGAGGTACCACACTTTTTTTTCTCCTTTTTTTTTTATCTTTCTGGCTGTTGAAGAGAAGAACAATGTTCTTATCTGTCAAAAACTATATTTAACAGTTTGGCAAGTAACAATATGATTTTGCTATCTGTCAAAATGCATTTATCTCTAACTTCTTCCTTCAATATGCCCTTGAATTAAAAAAAAACACCAACAAAAAAACACGTATAACAAAAAACATGTGATATAATAGACGTCATGTGCTGGTTTTGCTGACTGGCATCCATTGTTATAGAAGTGATTATGAACTATCCTGAATAAGGCACTTATATGCATTATCAACATCCATTTCCTCAAATTGTGCATATACAACAGCTGCAGCTCTGACTGCAAGGTTCGTCCTCCAAGAACTCGATCAATTCATGCACCATGACAGATTGCTATCAAAAGAGAAACACCACAGCAAACCACTTCCTACTCTGATAGCGCAGTTGGAAAATCCCTCCGAACAGAGAGATTTTCTGCATTTAAGTGACATAACTAGAGTATGACCAAATGGATGAATGTGGTAAGCACTTAAAACCAGAGTTAAAATGAACTTAACCCATAAAGACCAAACGCTACTTTGCTAGTCTGACTGAGAAACTGCATTTTAACATGAATTCAGAATCAGAATAACTTTATTGATCCTGAAGATAAATGACTTTTTGTTACAGGAGCTCCTACTCAAGTTGAAAGTGTACAAATAAAAGAGTCATAAGGGCAATAAAAGAAAATCAGTTCAGTATAAATAAACATTAAGCAATAAAAATTACAATAGAATAAATAACTATAAATAAAACAAATATACAACAGTGAAAATGAGTCAAGGTTAATGCATGATGTTGGTATTAATATGATTATTACACAGAAGGAAATATTGTGAAAGGAAATAGATAGACTGATCGGATCAGTGGATAAATAGGTATTAAACATTTTATATCAGTAGACGCTTATGGTCAGCGGTGGATGTTTGGTTTTTTATGGGTTAAATTGAGCGTCTGTAATCCAACTCAACGGGGCATTCATGTGTAAAGTGCTGCCACCTTCCCACACTTCAGTGTGTATTTACAGTACACAAGTAATCCCTTATCAAAAGCTTGAGTGCTACTTCCATCCCAGTTTAGGCTACGCGGTCTGGAGACAAAGTCTGGGGGTCAGGGATCAGGGCTTAGGAAGTGCTAACAATGGCGGCGTTTTATTTTGACAGTGCAGAATGGCGTATACTATATCTGAGCGGACGACGCGGTCAGATTGTGTGGACAGTAGAGGAAGACGCCAGACTCTGGTTGAGAGAGAAGCACTGTATTTCCCAGGAATGTAGGTCACAATAACCACATTAGGCCTGGATGAAGCGGTAATTACAGCTGAGGAGAGTAGCGGTGACTGTTCAAATACCGCACGGCACTTCACAAACACGAAAGCGACCACCTGAAACGCAGAAATAACTCAGCCCACTTAATCACACACTGAAGATGGTATATTTCATCAAATCATTCATGCGTGGCACAAAATATAAATGAAAAATAAAATGTAGGTTGGAGAGCTTCTGTGTAACCAACAGCCATAACAAAATGACAGGCATACATTATATTAATCTGCTAGGGCTAACTCCTGTTTGATTTATAGACTATGAAAGTACACCACTGCTTAAAACATCCTCAAAGGATGATTTTCTTTAAATATTCTCATACTTCTGGGATGTTTTTACATTGACTCAGTGTCACCAGGACTTTACTGGCACTGGGAGTTGAAGGAAAATCAAATGAGATATAATAAGACTAAAGTCTGACAATGTCAAATGCTGTTGTAGTTCACCTTTATCATAGGTTTTATTAGTTATGCTTTGGATGGAATATCATCACTATATAAGGATGCATTTGAATGAAAATTTCACAAAGAATCTCACAAAATGTAGGAGAACAAAAGTGGAGTTAACAGTTTTCAACAACGTTGTTATCAACACTGTCTGCACATTATGATCCATTCACTTTACAGGTTCTTTCTAGTGGAATATTTAGAAATCCACGCCTGCTCAAACTCATTACTTTCTGGGGTCACATTCAGCACAATTTGATCTCAAGTGGTTCAGACCAGTTAAATAATAGTATAATAACCTAGGGAAAAAGTTTAATTCTACATTTTTGTCATTGTTTTAGTACAAACAAACTCCATTACATTATGAAAATAATGAAAAAATAAACTATCCAAGAACAAAGGTGTGAAATTAAATGTGCAATTCTTACAATATATCCTCAATTTATCATTTATTCATGTGCATTGTTAAAATTGTGCTTAATTTTATTTAGAAATTCCAGGTTGTCCATATTTGTTCAGGTTTTTCTACATTTTATTGTTACAGGATAGTTCATAAGTATAAATTGTTATAATTTTTGCAGTATAACAAAGAGAAATTTGAAGTTGTCATTATTTATGAACATGATGTAAATTATTTTTCACATCAAAATCAGAAGAAAATATGGTATCATTCTTTTGTGTACGTTACTCTGCTATAATTTCACTCTAAATCATATTGGTCTGTATGTAGAACCTGAACTAACATGAGTTCCACAGCCTCGACTGTGGTACTGTTGTACTTTAAAAATTCATCCCACGGGCCGCATTGGAACCTTTGGCGGGCCAGTTTTGGTCCCCAGACCACATGTTTGACACCCCTACTCTAGAGCATATGCTGTGTATGTAGTGTGTACGTACCATCATCAGCGTCCACAGCTCCCACGGTGACGATACTGGAGCCGGGTGGCAGACTTTCGGACACAGAGGTGCTGTAGACGGTGGTGTTAAAGACGGGCGGGTTGTCATTGACGTCCAAAACGTTGAAGTACACTCTGACCGTGCTGACCTGCCCGCCGCCGTCCAGCGCCTTGGCTGTTAGGATGTAATACTGTTGAGTCTCGTAGTCCAGCGGACGCGTCACATTGAAAACGCCCGTCACAGGGTTCAGAAGGAAAGTCTCGTCCTCGTCGTCTTCCTCCAGCGAGTATGTGACCTCCCCGTTCACCCCTGAGTCAGAATCGCTGGCCAGAATCGCCGCCACGATGGAGCCTGTGAGAGGCAGACGTACTGTTACACAGAGGCGACGAGTACCATTTTACCGGCCAACAGCACAAAATAAGTTTAATACATCTGCAGGGGGTTATTAGGATTGTTTATTGATACCACTGAGTCAGTAATAACTCTGCCAGTTCCTAAAATAATAGACTTTTTTTTCTCCTTTTTTGGAACATCTCTATTCTGTGATATTTACAGTGATGTCCAGAGATTCTGCTAATGTTGAAAGTTCTTTTATTAGCATATTAATCCACATTGTAACCTAATTAGGACACTGGTCATTGATTCATTTTGTGTTTATTAAACTTGGTCTTTTTCTTTGTGATATGAAGCAGCAGCAGTGATGACGGAGTTGGGCCAGAGCGCTGTCAGTGTAGTTGTAAATCCTACTTGTTACTGATAAGTTTCCACATAAATCAAATAAAGGTTTAAGTACTTTTAACCTTTTCAACTCTTGATTTTACCCTAAAGGAAGATACAGAGGATTTGGTCAAGTTTCATTGTCACATAAAAGTGTTTATAAAGACATTTTTGACAAAATATCAGTCAAATATTTGAGACTCTTGATGACATTAACAGCTGGGTAAAGTTTTAAGGTCCAAATATTGCTTTTTTTCCCCTCCCCTTTCTTTCTGACCACCAGTGTTTTTCGATTGTTCCCAAAGAGAAAAGAGTATATGTGGAAAAAAATTGTGTTTTTTTTTTTTTAACGTTCCAAAATTCTTTGTATGGCCGTTTGGAGCTGAAAACTTCTGAACTTGTCAGAAAAATACCAGTGTTGTCAATAGTGTTCCTTTTCAGGCAAACAGGAAAGATGGTAAAGCTAATTGTGACCTTATTGCTCTGTACAAAACCTGGCAACACAGTAAATATGTCGATTTTAGTGCATGATAACGGAAAAAAATAGATAAGAAAATGTTAACCTTTTTAAGTAGTGAGGTTAATTGTAGACAGAAACACCTCACTATCGACAAAACTACCACAAATGTCCGTGAAATAGATTTATATTCACTATTTGTATCAGACATTCACACTGAAATGTAAGAAATAGGTTTTAAATATGCTGCTCCTTCTGTTTAAAACAACCTGTAAAATTATATGACATTAAGCTGGTGTTATACATTATGATTCCACAAGATTTAGAAACAGAATATTTTGGCTGTAGACATATTTATATTCAATATTGGCTGATAACACTGATCTACAAGTGAAATGCTTCCAGAATAAAACTACTGAAATGTTACCACATGTGTGTTACTGATAAAAAAAAAAAAAAAAAACTCAAGTCTTAAATGCTGGTTGGCTCAAGTTTCCACGATAAGTCTTGGGTCAAAATGTGAAATTCTTAGAATGAACAAGAGAATAGATTTTAGTCCAAAGGAATATTGGTCTCAGATCTACTTCAAAAAAACACTGTCTGCACATTATGATCCATTCACTTTACAGGTAATATAATAAGACTAAAGTCTGACCATGTCAAAAGCTGATCTAGTTCTCCTTTATCATAGGCTTTATTAGTTATGCTTTGGATGGCAATAAAAGAAGAATCTCATCGCTATATAAGGATGCATTCTAATAAAAATTTCAAATAGAATCTCACAAAATCTAGGGAAAAAAATGGACTTAACAGTGTTTCTGCTGCATGTGTTTCATCAGTTTGTAACAACATTATGATCGACACTGTCTGCACATTATGATCCATTCACTTTACAGGTTCTTTCTAGTGGAATATTTACTAATCCATTATATACATGTACATAAACCAGCATATATGTGGAATAACACACCATCATATATATTAAAAACATGAACTAACCAACACTTTTGTCTTTTGTTTTCTGATTCATCATATTAAAGTATGTAAGATTTAGCACATTTAATGTCAGAAGCAGATACTTTCTAAGAAAAAAAAAAAAAATTAAAATTGTAGACTAGTGATTATTGGCTGGTTTATGATCCAATAACATATGTATTGTCAGGTAATCTCTATGATGTGCACATGTGTATGTATGCTTGGCTGTAACGGTCTATAAACTCTGTCAAATGTGCTGCTGGTCTTGGCCTGGACGCTCTGGAAAAAGTGATTTGCAACCTCTGTGAACCCTCCTTGGTTAAATTAAATTAAATAAGGTGGTGCAGTGGTTAGCAATGTTGCCTCAGCAAAAGGGTCCTGGGTTTGATTCCAACAGCAGTTGATGCAGTGCAGAGTTTGCAATAATCACCCCCTTCTCTCTAGATATTCCAGTTTCCTCCCACCATCTAAAAACACTTATAGGTTAAATGCTTAAACTAAATGACCATGTTAGACCAGGGTGACCCCCCCCCCCCCCCCCCTTCACCCATAGGTAACTGAGATAAACTCCAACACCCATGCAGAACTAAGAGCTTCAGAAAATTATTCTGGGTATAAAAAGTATTAAACCCACATGATAGGGTTTCTGTCTTTGTTTCTTTGTATTCTTTTATCCCTCTGAGACTGAGTCCTCTTTCATGGGACAAAACCTTCACAACTTTATTGAAAAAATAAATTATATTGTCCACTGCAAGGGACATTCCAGAAAATCGTACTGTTTCCAAAGCAGGCAATTATTTAATGTAAAAAAAAAAACAAAAAAAAAAAACAAAAAAAAACTTTCCTGTACTTTAATGGGTCTCAACAGGTGTTTTTTTTTTAAATTTTTTTATTTTTTTATTATTCATACATTGAACCAAAGACAAGGACAATGGGGCGCTGTACTCAAGTCAGAGACACTTATTTTAACAGCGCCACATACACAAACAAATACAACAAGTAAATAATAAATAAATAACAAATAATACTATATACTGTAGAACAGTATAAATAAATAAATAAATAAATAAATAACAGGTTAAGGCAGTTGACAATGTTATAACCCTGGGTCATAACTTCATTTCTGTTTAACAAATGTTTTTCTCCTCCAGGCCTGTAGGGGCGCTGTGTTCATGTTGTGTTTTCAGAAAACTGCTGGTTAATTGGTGGTCCACAGGTGAGGTGACACTTTAAAAGTATGATATCCCATCATGCATTGCACAAATCCAAAAATGGCCAATGACGGTAAGATTTATGATTAAATGAAACAAGGACAGATTAAGATTGGACGTCATACCCACAAAACTACAGGAGCTATTCAGTAACGGTAACATTAACACTAGAGTTACTTAACAGTTAATAACAGTAAAACAGTTGTGAGCAAAGTTTATTCTTTTTTTTTTATTATTTTATTGTGCCGACAGTAAAATAAATTAAAAAGTCTTCATTGTGAGAGAGACGACACTGGTCTGTTTTAATTGTTCTATGGTAATGACACGATTAAACAACACCATAAGTTTTCATTAGAGTTAACTATGTACAGTAGTGCACTATATTTATATCCCTATATAGAGAGTAGGGGGTGATTTAGGACACAGTCTGTTTTGCTCTGTGTGTTTTTAATGAGCAGTTTTGGACTTTGTTATGTGAAATAGTTATTAGATAGTAAATAATATATATTATTCTGTTCAGATAGATTGTAGTATTTTGATAGAGTTGAGTGGCTCTTTTTGTTTGATCAGTTTTCTTCTACAGTATTTTTGGTCCAGGGAGTTTAAGTTAATATTATATTTAATTTTATCTTGACCATTAGTTTAGAAGATAAGAGATTTTGTTTTTGGAAGATGCATTTTGTTTGTTGTTTTGAGCCATGTCCTGGTAAACCCCCTAGGTTAACAACAAACAGTTAGCTTTATTTTCCAGTTACTTTTATGTTTCTTACAGTAACATAAGTTCCCCGCTGCATTTTTACTTCCTTAAGGTCTCACTTTTGTTATATTTTGTTTTTTTTGTTCTTTTTATTTTGAGCAATTAAATTATGGGTGAAGGCTTTGTTGTAACACACGTACTGCTGAACATATACAGAGTAAACAAGTTCTGCCACAGACTACAAACAGACAGTACAAACCCACCCCTCACACATATTTCACCCATTATAAGCAAATGGGAAAAATTTTAAAACTTCATAAACTATGTGAACTTTGACCTACTGTTCCCAAAATGTAATGAGATCTATTCTGGGTCACTAGAAATCTATCAAAGTAATTAGGTATGAATGCAACCAATTGTTTTTTTCTGTTAGAGTGTTAACAAACAAACAAAGCCAACCAAAAATAACCCCCTTGTCTCAACTTTTTTTGTTTTTTTGGGTGGGGGTTATAAATATTCCTGAAAAGTGATGATAGTAATGCTTTACAATACTGTATTAGAGCAAAAAAAAAAAAAAAAGTGATCTATTACTGTAATGCATAGGGGTGTGAGAAAATATCACTCCTGGTCTATACCTGATGATTGATTCTGTAACAATATTGAAAAATATTGGACAATTATTTTTAGGTATTTATTCAAATCTAGATATGGTGGAGGTTCCTTTTTTTCCTTGTTTTTCTTTATTGTTTATGTTGTATTTATTATCATTAATAAGGTTTTATTTTTATTTTTTTAAATGTTATTTGAAGCATCATTTTTACTGTCTGAGAGGCAGATGTTAATTACTTTGCCTAAATTACACAAAAATAATGTTATGATGTTAGTTAAAAATAAATAGAATCTGAACATATGAACGGGATCGTAATCTATAATGTTTGTAAAACATAATTTTAGGTTTAACACAGGAACATTTTCTGATATAACACTATATATATATATATATGTTATCCAATGATTTACATTGACATCTTCACATTCTCTCTAACAAGGTTAAACTCTCAACATATTGGATCTTGGAAAATTGATCCAACTAGCATTTAAGATGTGACTTTTCTTTATCAGTATTATTTCATTAGTTTTATTCTGGAAGTATTTTACTTGTAGACCAGTGTAACTGTATGTGTTGTAAACTTGTCTCTTCTACTGTGCTGTTATGTTGTCACAAAAACAAAACTCAGATGTGGTGTTTTTCCAAAGTCTTCGTCCCAATTGAAAATAACTCCACATGGACACTGGCCCAAACTAAAGGCTTTTGCAGAAAACAAAACATTGATGTTAAGTCTATAATCACTGACTGCTCATTACATTCTTTGCATTTCAGTGTTTCATTGCTGGTGCAGAAGATGGATCTTACAGACATTTTTTTTTTTTTTTTAACGTCAAATACAAATCTTACCCGGAGCCATGTCTTCAGGGATGTCGAACGAATATGTTGCTCGAGAGAACTTGGGCGTGTGGTCGTTGACATCCTTGACGGTGATGTTCAGCCTCATGTCCGACGACTGCTTCCCATCATCCGCCCGAACCAGAAGCGAGTACTTGGAGCGCCGTTCCCGGTCCAGTTTTTTGGTGGCGATCAGGTCACCCGATTCAGGATCGATTCGGAAACTGTCGTCGGCCCCGCTGATGATGGTGTAGGTCACGAGAGCGTTGGGACCCTAAGGTGACAGACAGGGAATTTAATAGTAGAGTTTGATCCAATGAGGTTGTGATATCGGATGGGATCTGCTGTTGTACTAAAAAGCAGTTCAGTGCAATTTGCATAATTGAATTTACATGTATATAGACAAAGACCATTTAAGTAAGATAAAGCAGACATGTAGAGTTACTTTTTGTTGTGTTTACAGCTTCATTTTTTCATTTTGACTGAGCTCATCCAAAGCAAATGTAACTCGTAAACACCTGGTGTGACTGTTGTGACAGTGTATTAATTAATTTCTCACTTTATTTGTCCCTTATTAAGTGAGTTATCACTGTTTATTGCAATATAATCATCTTTATTTTGCATTTCTTTAGTAAAAAAAATATGCTGTTTTTCTTTATTTTATGTATTGTCTAAATCCAGTCCTACATGTTTTAGATATTTCCCTCTTCTACATAATTCAGTTTAACCCTTTAACTCCTGACACTTTAGCAGTTACACACTAAATATTATTAAAATAAGCAACAACATGAACAAAAATGGCCAAAGTCATCAATAAAATGAACAAAATTAATAATAAACTGAACAAATAATTAGTAACGTGAAAAAAGTAAGACAACGTTTTTGTTCATTTTGTTGCTCATTGTTTATTTTTCTACATTCTACTTTTTATTTGATTTTTTTTTTTTTTTTAATTTTGCTCCATCTGTGTCTTACTTTCTTCATGTTACTAATTATTTTGTCAGTTTATTATTTATTTTTGTTTATTTTATTGATGACTTTTGTCATTTTGGTTCATTTTGTTGCTTATTTTAATTATTTTTTACTGTGGAACTGCTAAGGTTTCAGGAGTTAAAGGGTTAAACTGAATCATGTGGGAGAGGGAAATATCTAAAACATGTAGGACACTGACCTAGGACTGGATTTGTACACCAAAATATATAATTAACTGAACACAATTCAAGTGTCTCCATCCACGGCCATGGATCAAACTCCATAGGTATTGCTGGTGAATCAATGTTGGATAAGATGTCAGTGTTTCCATGGTAACCACAGAGCTTCTGATTGTCCAAATGGGTGATGACCATGAAAAGATAAATTGAAGTTTAAACCAATTATTTCTATATATTGATAGGATTAATCGATCAGCAGCTATTAAATATGTTCTGGAGGATCATGGAGTGATATTTTTTTTTCAGTTCTCAAATGAATTTTCCTCTCCATTTAACCTTGCTTATGTGATTTATTCCCATCCATTATAATATGATAGTCCACATGTTGCATTTTTCAGATTAAATCATATACTTTCCTACATTTAATGTCCTATATTTAATTTAGACAGTCAAGAAAATAGAGGAAACTAAAGAAAAATAGACTTTTCCAGCAAATATATCATTAACTGAACATAAACCAAGTGTCTCCATCCACTGTCATTGATCCAACTCCATGTGTTTTACATATTAATCAGTGTTGTAGAAGATGACAGTGTTTCCATGGTAACTATAGAGTCTCTGAACATCCAAATGGGTCATATCTGATGATGAAAAAGATGAACAACTGTATTTTTACATCAATTATTTCTATGAAATATTTTTATATGTATGAATAATGTTGGTCGACAGTGGATGTTTGGGTCTTTATGGGTTAGACCAGGCCAATTTTCCATCTTATTTATTTTTTTTATAACACTGTTCTAGCTCAGGTTCTCAGGATTTAGTGCAAAAAAAAAAAAATGCCAGTAAGTTAGATGTGCTCTGCTGAACTTTGTGTGACGCCGGGTTCTCAGACCTCAAAGCAGCGTCATGATTACAGACATCAAAGAGACTCAATCTGTTAGGAAATCAGATTGTTTACCACACGTTAGCGTGTCGTGCCCCCAGATCAAACTAACTACTGGTCTGGCGTGAATGAAACCCTTCACTGTGACTTCTGCGCTGAGACACTACGAAGAAAGAGCATGTGGTTTTGAAAAGCACCATGTGAATTTGAGATGTTTGTATAAAAAAAAAAAAAAAAACAACTCACAAACAGTAGAGAACAGAGAAAGGGGCAGAACTTCAACCTTTAAACCAATAAGTCATAAATACTCATTTACTCTGGACATGTTTTAAGACAATATACTGTATAATGGATGGTAATTTTCAGGAAACTAGTAGAAAAAAGCATCCCATAAAGCAAAAATAATGACTCAGTATCTCAAACTACCTCATTAATCAGAGAAAAGATGACATTATTATGAGATACTACCACATTATTTTGAGTAACATGACTTTTTTTTTAGACATCATAGTGTCTGAAAGGAATGTGGATTTATTATTTGTTGAGTTAATATCTTGATTTTGTTATATTTTGTACTACTTCTTTCTGGTCACTGCAGCAGAATTTCATTACAAATGTGATTACGAAACTGAATAAAATCATTACAGAGGTACGGTGGCGTGTGTACGGTTGTGAAATTGCTGTTTTCAATTGTTTGTGAGTGATGTACTGTGTTCCCGTGGCTGAATGGTATGTGAAAACAATTTAGGAATTTTCGGAATTCTGGAATTTCCCCCTTGTGGGACTAATAAAGGAATATCAGTTTCAGATTCCGAAAACTTTATTTATGCCATATGGATAATTCATTTGCAGCTTTCCACAGATTTCAGTGAAGTGTGACAAACATGAATCAGTTTAGAAATACCACATAGGTCACTGGGAGACAACTACAACTAGAAACATTCAATAATCAACAATAAATATCTATAGCTTCTTTATTTTATTTGCAAAGCTGTTTTATTTATTATTGTTTTTTGATCTCTTCTTATATTTTATTTGATCACTGTACTTTGTATTCCTTGCTTATAATTGTACAGCAGTTTTCTTATATTTTATTCTTGACACAGTTTGATTACTCAATTTCTCCTGTATGTCGCTTTGGAAAAAAAAAACATTTGCCAAATGCATATATAACTAAATAAATAAACAATAAATAACAATGTAAGCTAAACGACTAAGATATATTATCTTACTTTTTCTGTGAATGACAAATAAACATATCTATGCATCTATTGTTTTCATTTGACTGAGTTCATTTTAGTATGAAAATGCACATTAAGGTTACATATTCATATTTACACATTTATATCACATATTCTACTGTAAATATGACACAAAAAGGTATCCCATACTGAAAACTCTGTCTATTTATATCATAATATCCTTCTGATTTGCACTTCTGGTTAAATTATATCTGTTTTCTACTTAACATTTGCAATGAACATAATAATGATAAATGTGAATCTCATCTAATCTTGTATAATTCTCACCCACCCACCCCAAGGGGAGAGAAGGGGTGTTATTTTTGGTTTGGTTGTTAACACTCTAGCAGCAAAACTATTGGGTGAATTTATACCAAATTGTGTTTACAAACTGCCAGTGAGCCAGAATAGATCTGATTACATATGGGAAAAAAGAAAAGTTCAAATTAAAAGAAAAAAGAAAAAAAAAGTTTCTCCCAGTTATTTGTAATGGGTGAAATTTCAAATGCCTATTAAAAAAAATACAAATTTGTTGCAATTTACTTAAAAAATGCCACATATATACAGTAGAGGTAATTGATATAATGACATCAGCTGCACCGATGAAAAAGTAAAGGAAAATTATCAGTAAACTGAAGCTTTACAACATAAATTATTCATAAAACCCCAAAAAGTTAGCTTCAGGAGAACTACCTGGACCTCAATAAGCAATAATTAGAGGTGCTCTTTGGATGGGAAAACTAAGAGTATGACAAAAAGAGAAAATTCCAAGGCACTCTCTTATATATGAAACATTAAAAAGTCTTTATTACCTTTGCTTGGTAACAAAAAAAAACTATAAAAGACCCCATAAATGATTGATAATAGCTTATAACACCTGTACTTTTAACTATACATTTAATTTAATCATGAAGTAAATAACCTAGCAATCCTAAATAATACAAATTCTCTCTCTGTGGTTTTAAATTAGTCATGCTGTTGCTTGGAAAAAAAAACCAACTCTGCATAAGCTAAACTAGACATTTGGAAGTCACACATGACCAATAATGACTTTCAAATAAAAGATGAAAACTTTATGATAACATAAACTGTTGCATCAAGTCATTTACTATAAGAAAATCTGGGGCAATAAAATAATCACAGCCTTTTTCCAATAGGAAACTGGAATAAATGTCTCACATGAAAGACTAATCTAAAAGAGGATCGGTCACGCTGGGGTAACACAGAAGCTGAATGGTGATATTCTAGTGAGAGTCCGTTTGTCTTTGAACTTTTGGAGGCTATAGTGTTCCTCTATAAATGCAACTAATAGATCCCCTGTTACCTCAGACAAGTACAAGCAGCATGACACATGTGATGGCTATAGCAAGCTATGGAATAGGAGAGGAGGCCTGAATGCGATATGACATGTGAATGAAGCTGGTGACAGAGGCTGACGTTTATATTTGTGCGTTGGACAATGGAAGATCAGACAACTGTCTCACTCTTGTGTCTTCTGCCAAAAGAAAAAGCAACATCAAAAAGCTACTGCTATTCATCCAGATGAAGCCAGGGCTCTGATTACAGTTGGTTAAGAGCGAAGCTAAAAGAGACTCTTTCAGTCATGCCTGTTGTTTATGTGATGCTTTTTGATCCTGTCCAGACAATGGGGAGGATTATGAGCAGAACGTAGCATTAAGCCGTTTCTGTAGCTGCGTACCGACACGTTTACTGCCACGCTGGACCATGTTTCGCACATAACGGAGGACGTAAATACTTTATGCATATGTGACCAAGAGTGAAATCTCTATTTTATTTATTTTATTTAGAATTATTCTACAGCCCTCTAGAATGTTGCAACAGCTCCAATTCACTTTGAATGGACGTTCCCAGCGTTCTTTTCGATAACTGCGCGCTGCACCATTAACGCCCGCTGCCAATGGCAATGATTTTTGTCACTTCAGATTCACGGTACCATATCACTCCGCAGGTAGTTCGGCCACTTTGAAAGTAAATATTCACTACGTTGTAACGGCTATTTTATCCAATCTGTTAAACTAGTAATAGTAATAAGCTCTAATAACCTGTAGAATAAGCAGGATAATGTATTGCCCACATGTGACTATCGAAAATTATTTCCCTTCGGGGCAGAACAATACTTTTCGGCCCCGTCGGGAAATATTTTTTGATAGTAACGCGATGGCAATACATTATCCCTTAGTAATGAGTTGGATATATATACAGCACTTTTTTGCCTACACTTTCTATTAGTGACCCATTATTCATTCACTCTCACATTCTCACTCTGGTGTTGGTAAACTACATATTTAGCCACAGGGACAGACTGACAGAGGCTCGGCTGCCATTTTGGACGTACACTCCCTCTGACCACCATCAAACATTCATACAACAGTGTGAGTGAAACTGGAAGCAAGGAGGGTGAAGTGTGTTGCCCAAGGACACAACTGACTGGATTCGAACCACCAACCCTTCAGTTATTGGATGATCCGCTCTACCATGGATACCCCGATTTACGTACTCATTCCAATCAGAGCAAAATGAAGAAAAGTTATAATACACGTGCCTTAAAAGTGCAAAAAAAAAAATCAACTCTGTTAGTTATAAATGTAATTATAGTTTATGATACTATTACTTTATTGTCTGGACCCTGGAAGAAATGTGTTTGATCCCCCTATCTTCAACTTCATTGCCAAAGAATTCCACATTCTGACGCACACAACAGAAATATACATGTGCTTTACTTAAGTCCAAACCCTTTACTGTGATACTAAAACTAATAACTTTGCAAATGTGTAGACAAAAGGACATTTCTCACTCCACACATAACCACCAATGTCCATAATCACATCCACTCCTTAAACTTAAACAATCTTGATTTAATAAAAAACTCATTTGCGTCTTCCCTGAAATTAATATTGCACATTATTCTTATTGCTCTATCTTTGTGTTACTCATATATCTGTTGTAATATAATGAACTTTAATTCAATAACTCTAATATGACATACTAAGTGGATAATATAACATGTCATTGCTTTATAATCCAATGCATATTTTGCTTTACTCAAGAGAGAATTATTTATATATTTATTTATTTTACATAATTCCATGTTAATTAATCATCCACTATTAAAACTAACTTCTGAAAGAGGCTCTTTATGTTTTCTTTACAATAAAAGTGTTCAGGAAGAACTTAACTTTCAATATCTGTCTATTAATTATCATTAATATATCAGTTTTAGTTCAAAAGAAACAAAAACTGACTTGAAGTTGTGAGCACATTTATGTCAATAACAAACATTTTGGAGACTCTTTCCACTATTTCACACCTGCTCAAACATCCTTTTTGGTGTTGAACATTCAGAAGCCATGTTGTGACTTAATTTTTTTTTTTTTGGTTATTTCCATGTTTTTCTCAGGCTGTGTGGAAGTCTCTGTCTAACATTGCAGCTATAAAGTGTAAAAAATGTACATTTATGTTAAATTTATTGTATTCTGCTCCTTTTTTTTTCCTGTGATTAATGTCCATTGATGGGTGCATATGTAATAAATGGGTGTAAATGTAAATAATTAAATAAATAAAATACTGTCAAGAAAGCACAGGATCTGAATGTTCTACTGACATGTGTTTTCCGAACACCAACTTGGATCTTCCATTCCTATTTCACAATCAGGACATTTATTGCTCCCTTTAAACTTTTAAAGACCTACTCTGCTCAACTTCTTTTTGCCATAAGGCATATTTTCTGCTCTCCCTCTCTTGTTCATATCAATATTTCAATACTAACACTGGATAAAAGAATGTATAATGTAGTAAAAGGTGTCAACCAGAAGCCCACGGACATTTTTTTTTTTTTGCCTGTTTTTTTAGCACTTCCACTTCAACATTTTAGATTTTTATGGGTCACAACTTTGGGGGTTTTGTTAATTTATTTCACTCAGATTGTTTTCATTGTTGGATTTTATTGAGCAAAAAAACTTTTATTAAGTGAGCGTAAGCTATCCAAACCACCAAAGTACTGGCAGTTGAATATTCATTAATGTTTTTCACCACATGTTATATTGCATTTCGTAATTAACCTTTCAACAGTGTTTTTAATCAATATGTTCCTAATGGAAAAGTACTCACTTCCTTTATTATTGTTCACTGTGAATAATTTACTATTATATATGATGATTTTGGAGCCATTGAACAGCTATATTAATTTAAATCCTGCATTTTGAGTTCATTTTAACTACTGTTGTTCAGTTGGATCTACTGAAATGTATCATATTCTACAACATTATCATGTGAAGGCAATAAATGTCTAAATACTCATCTTTTCAGCTCATTTGAAGGAGACAGAGTTCAGGAAAACAGGCCTGTTCTAACCTTTGTGACAACAGATTTTTCCGCTAATCCAGGAGGATTTTATAGGAGTTTATTTAAGAAGGAGCAGATTTTCTCAGTCCATGAAAGAACATTTAATCCTTCAGTTTATCACAAACACTGAAAATCCACACATTTGGAGATATAGGGGACAGGAAGGGGATGAAAAGTTGTAATCTAAAAAGGAATGAAAGCTGTCAGACTATTTCCTTCAGATATGCTGTGGGGTAAAAGTTTAAAGATGATAAAATGTAAATATTCCAACGCAGCACACATTGGTTAAATGTGTATTTATGCAAGTTAAAGTACTTTAACACAGTCACAGGTGATAAAAAAGTGAAAAATTATAATATTTCAGTATTTGAATTCCATATAGAGTAAAGTTGGACTGGTTCTATATCCTTATTTTCCCCTTCTTCTAACTGATTTTGTGTTTAAATGTTAACGTACAGACCAGTCTGAGTGTGGCGGCCAACTATTTCAGTCTGAGTCAATATTGTAAAGCCAGGTTCATGACTCAGTCTTATCTTTTTCCTATGGCTGTTTTATGACAGATAAAACCTTGCTCTTCTTAAATAATAAATGATACATTGAGGCATAATGGTTTTAAAATTCACTTATTTTTCTTACAGAATTTCTTTTTTTTTTTTCAGGTTATTCACATTTTTTTTTGCAAAAGAATACTTTGTAAATGTAAGTATTTTCTTAAGTTGCTGTTTTTAATTGCACTAAAACATGGAAAATTTCTATTTTATTTCTTAAACCTTTATTTAACCAGGAAATATCCCATTGAGATTGAGAACCTCTTTTATAAGGGAATCCTGGCCAAGACAGGAAGCAGCAATGCAACACATAGTTATAGGAATACACATTTAAAGGGATAGTTCACTATTTTTTACATGAATTTGTATAGAACCTTGATTTGCATAATAAAACATCACTGAACAAAAACTCACACCACGTAATTGTTTGGAGCTACTTTAGCCTTAGCAAACTACTTTCACTCATGCAAACTCATATTGTTTTGAGAAGACACACGTTTTATTTTCATGATCCCAGGAAACCTGCCGGGACTACTTTCACTTTGACCAAAACCGGACCAGAACTCGACTCACAGGACACTGTCGGAGGTAAGTCACTGTGGGTACACCACAGGAAAAAAAATTGTGTACTATCCCTTTAGCGTGCATACAACATACACGTTCCACAATAAAATACAAAAAATAGTTTCTCCTTCTTTTAACCGACTTTATGTTTAAATGCTAATGTACAGAACAGTCTGACTTTGGCGGCCAAAACTTTCAGTCTGAGTCAATATTGTAAGGCCAGGTTCATGACTCAATCTTATCTTTTTTTTTTCCTGTGGCCTGTTTTATGACAGATAAAACTTCGCTCTTCTTGACCTCGTCTCTCATTGCATTACCAGAGACGTGCTCTGAAATCCAGGTCCACTGAAAAAAAAAAAAAAAAAAAAAAATTTAAAAAAGGAGGAGAAGGAAGAGGACGGCGTGAGGCTCTGCTCATCTAAGGACCCTGCTGTCATCAATCAGTGGATCTGAATCTGGCAATCCCATCAACCACCTGGGCTGCGGTCCGGAACCCGACGCCTGGGGTTTGCCAATTAATTTTCTGATAGGGTTCAAAAGCAGAGCAGGAGAGGCAGTAGCGGGGGGGGGGGGGGGTCCATCTAGGCCACCGTCCAACACATGCAAACCATGAACATAAAGTAATGAAGTATTTATACACATTAAAATACCTGGAATCTCCTATTAATGCACCAACATGTCTGACTGGGCTAATCTCTGTCTTTTAACCTCAGTAATTAAGATCTTCTATGAACAAACACTAACACTCTTGACCTCCACTCCAAAGTGTGACTACTTTAGTGCTCTCCAAAGACATGGTGAGTTGCTGAGAGGTGAAAGGGAGGGAGGGGGGGGGGGGGGGGGCACAGAAAGACGGCTGACCAATTAAACAGCGACGTTGCAGGGAGTAAAGACTGAAGCAGAAGGAAACTCATTTAGCAGATGAGTGGTTTTTGGGAGCATGCAGTTCCTATGAGAAGTGAGAGGTGCGAAGCAGACAGCGCCGGCGGGGATACTGAGCTTCCTGTATGCAAGAGCACAGGGAACGCAAGCCAATCATAACACAGACTCCTGAAAAACAAGCAACATGTTGTCACTGAGAGCTTAAAGATAAAGCCTCAGGCCAGGAGTGATCGCACATGATGACTGCTGCTGGGTTAACCTGTTTGGAACGCATCTACAACTGACTAAAGCAGGTTAAATATCCCAACAGAACAGGGTTATTACAGTAATGAGATAAACTAGCATATAAAAAGTGAATAAAAAGGCAAGTAAAAGTAGCTTTTTGGATCTTTTCCTAAAGGTTTTTGTACGTGAAGCTGGACTTTAGTTGTTAACTATTTCTAAGATAACGATAGTTGTGGTGGTCGAAAAAATGTCTACGCAAAACTCCAATGTTAGCTTCTGAAAGATCTCGCAAGTCTTGCATGTTAACATTTCAACAGTGGGTGGTTTATTTTATAAAAAAAAAAAAAAACTTTAATAAACAATGGAAATGGTATTTTTAAACCATTATGTGATAAACCATCAACTGTTAAAAATGTTAATATTGTACGATTTGCAAGATTTGTAGATGTTTTTTTAGACAAACATTACAATCATTAGCTTAGATATAGTTAGCGAGAGCAACAAAAGTTCAACTTCATGTACAAAAACCTTTGGGAACAGGTAAAAGGGCGGTTCAAGAGTTGGAGCAGGTCGTCCAATGACCAAAGGGTTGGCAGTTTGAATCCCAATATGTCATAGTCATTTCATAGTGTCCTCGGGCAAGACACGTAACATCTTGTCTCCAGCGTATTAATGCATATGACTATTTGGTGGTGGTCAGAGGCATGCTGTTTGGCATGAATTAGCAGCCATTCCTCTGTGGCTCTGGCTACAAACATAGTTTACCACCACCAGAGTGTGTATGTGACAGTGAATGAATAATAGATCAATAATGTAAAGCACTTTGCCTTGAAAATCATTATAGAAACCTAATCTACAGTTATTATATTTCATGTTGTGTATTCTTTCATACTATTTGTCAATGTTTTCCTCACAATACCTTCAATTAAAACTTCTTAAACTAATATTACAGTGGGACCAAAAAAAAGAAAAAAGAAAAACTAAATAACAATGAAAAAAATTTTATGACAATTTCAAAGCTATATTAACTGTTTTGTAGGCGAAATGCTTGTTTCTGGAACACATGATTTCTTTCAGTGGCCTGTTCCTACAACATCTATTGTTGCACCTTTTTTTTTTTCATTAAGGAAAGCTGTACCTTTTCTCATATTTTCCACATAAGGTCAGAATTCTAATAAAACCTTCACAGCCTCTTTGTACAAACTCACAAAAGGCTGTGTATTTTTTCAAATGAGGTGAGAAACATTCAAAGTCCTTGAGTATAATAGAGAAAAAAAAAAAAACAAGGTTTTATATTGATTTTGTTAGAACTCCAATGCCACCCATTCCTTCATTTTTTGGGTGGTGGAAATGTGCGTAGCAAAAAAAAAAAAAAAAAAAAAACAACAAAAAAAACGGATGCGTAGAAACAGCATTTTAATGCCCTCACACATGAATCCCACATGTAGCACAGTTAAATTGGATGGGATCATTATGATGTCTGAATTCAGCCGTCAGCTGGCCAACAGCTTGCACTCTTGGCTACTCTGCACTGGCTCACACATGTGGCTTTCTCAACAAGGGCTCCAATGCGCTCTGTGCGTTTAGTGTCAGCGCAACTTAAGTTTCCTGCGTAAGGATGTGGGCAAAGACTTGGCTGGCCTCATATCTGGCTCGGAGTGAGAGCTGGAATGAAGTACAGGCTTCTATTTAGCAAACCTATTCATGGCAGCTCTGAAGTTTGAAGTAAACATCTCTAGAATCTGTAATTCCTGAAGGCTCCTCAACAACTCTCTTTAAGTTTCTCAACCTTCGCCTTTTTATTTAAATCCCAGACTGACTTGTCTTTGACGTGTCTGTCATTCAGCGGTTGTATGTAACGAAGTACTTGTACTCATGTACTGCACTTGTGGTTCCTTTATTCTTCTTTATACGTCATTTAATCAGGATGTCTTATTAAGATCAAGATCTATTTTGCAGAAAAGATCAGAGTACAACATAATTACATATGTGCATTAAGATGGCAACGTTCCACAATCACACACATGCACAGACTTACTTAAACAATTGCAACTGTTACAGAAAATATCAGCAAAAGAGCTTTTAAGTTGAACCTAAATATGTATTTTCGGTAACACTTTACACAACCCACTATGTATTAACCATTTGTAACCTATTTGTTACCATCCTGTACGATTCACACTTGTGTCTTCCAAGGATAAATGTAAAATTAAATTATTTTTAACAGACAGGTGCAGTTTTTACAACTGTTTTTGTTTCTCTGCACAGTAGGTAAACAAACACTGTTAAAAATAATCACATTTTACAGCTATTCGTTAATGGTTTGTTTATGATATATTGTGTATGAACAATGCATTAACAAACCATTTAGTAATAGTTAACAAATAGTTAATACACAGTGAAATGTGTGTAGGTATTATAAAGTGTGACCGTTTTTTCCTTACTACATCTCACAGACAGATACTTTTTACTCCACGTCATTTGCCTGACAGCTATAGTTACTTTTCACATTACAAGTCTTCATCCCCTTCCTGTCCAGTCGTCTCTAAATGTGCTAATTTTCAATGTGTATAATAAACTAAAGGATTAACTGTGTCTTTATAGAGTGAGGAAACACTCTAGGATTAGGTGGTACTCATGAAAAACTGATTTTTTTTTTTTTTTTTTTAAAAGATCATACATTGTATATAATTACGGAAAAAATATTACACCACCAAAGTCATCAAAAGCAATGGTTATGTTATGGTTAGTACCATGTGACCAATACAGACAGAAAACATGGAATGTATAAAAGCACTGTTTTAGTCAGTATAATGACATAGATGTTGATGTAAGAATTAAAGTGATTTTGGTTATTATCAAGAAAATATGGTAAATGGATAGATATCAGCTCTGACATTAAACTGTGATGAGCGATTTTTGTTGTATTATTATATTTGTCCAAACAAATGTATTAAAATTAACACAAAAACTGAAGGAAACAAAAATGGTCTAACATTTTTTTCCATGACTGTATATTAGTAAAACACAGACTTAAGACTATTTTACTGTACAATCAAAGTTTTTATATTTTAAGTACATGTGCTGAAAATATCTTATTATCCTTGAATAAACTTCTAATTGCTGAATGTGTAGTTGCGGTGGAGTATTTTCACACTTTGGGATCAGTTCTTTCACTGCAGTGACAGACCTACAGACTTCTTTCATCACTGATAACCGTGCACATAAAAATGTTTATTCTCCGACTACTGATTCAGTCTTATGGAACACAGTGCAGACTGACACTCCTCTTAAATTCAAAGAAGAGGAAAAAGTGAACAAGTTGATTTCAATACCATATGTTACGTTTTCAAGATCAAAGCCATGAATACTTTGGCACTCACAAACGAAAATAATCAAATAATGTCCTTAAAATCCCCTACTGAAAAGACTGACCTGCCTCCAGATCTGAGATTTACAGTCAATATAGCATTTAGATAAAAGAAAAAATGTCCAGAAGTGGGACTGTGCATGACTTTTCTCACATTCAGACGAAAGAGAAGGGGGGAGTCAACAGCTGTGCAATAAAAAGACGTGTGGCCTCATAAGTTAACATTAAATCAGAGTCCATATTCCTCCTTTCTAATATCTCTCGCCTCTATGGCCTGACTTTTTCCATTCACGTTAACTGTGTCCTTTGGCTTGTGTGAGGAACCGCAGACCTTGGAGATGCCGGCAGGGTCTGCGTTTTGCTCACTGCAGGATTTAATGTCCATATCCTGCCTAAAGCAGCTTAAGATGGAGCCTTTAACTAATTGAGAGTGATGCTGGTGATGTAATGTGAACTATGGGGACCGCAGAGGGACTATCAGGACGGCAGGCTGAAAAATCAATTGTTGGCCTCCTTCCTCCAGGCTCCGTGACACCGGTGGCCTCCACATGTCTCAGATAACGTCAAAACATGAGAGAGAAATGTGTCACAAAGGTGGACTAGTTCAAAGCGGAGGTCTCTGTTAGCACTTTTACCAACCTCACACAAGAGCTGGTGGGGAGTTTGCTGAATTTGGGGACCTTCTGAAAACCACTTTGGTTTTCCACCAGCTCAGCCACATCATTATGTCACTATATGGGTCTATTTGCGTTCCTTGATCAGCCAGTAGACTCGCAGTCTGAGAGCCACACCCACTGGAGGGGAACCATCTGTGCCACACTAGAAAACTCCAATGCCAATATCTGCGACTTGCTAAAACATTAACACGTTGCATGTTAAGGGACTATTTTGCCCTTCTGAGTCTACCAAAAAGATACAGTCAGTGTCACCAGGGAAAAATTTAACTCCATTGTGGTGAATAAAGATTACTTACCACCCCTATCTGACTCTTTTGCACATTTACAGAGTGAGATAATAGATAATGTTATTTGGAGGGATGCATCCTGTATAAAATCTTTTTTCCAAGATTCCCCAGGGTAGATACACCGCAGGAGGCAGAAGAATTAGCTTTGCAATGTATTTATACTGTAGCTCAAACAGAGCCATTTATAGAGGCTGGTTGATAGGAAAGTTAAGATGTTTGAAAGCAAAAACGTGATTAGCCTGACTGACATTAGCATATTTGCCTTGGAGGAGATAAAATACCTTTACTCAACTTTATGATCCACAGTTTCTTCTCTTATTCTTTTTACTAATGGCTCACATGTTATGGCCGATATCCATCTTTTTTTTTAACCTTCCTAACGCCTTCATTTCTCAGCTTGATAACTGATAAAATCACTGTTGGTTGTGCTCCCCATAGGGGCTGTACATTAGCATGCTAATGTTAGCTACTGCAAGCAAGGTGGCCTCCAATAACATATAGCATTAGCAACATTAGCTTATTGTTCTACAAATGAATGTACATTTAATATTTTATGTCAGAATATAGCTCCTTAAACTTAATATATAAGGAAAGGTAGAGCTTTTTTGTGTTGTTTTTTTTTGTTGTAATTTGGTGTGGCCTGCTAACCCAGAGCTAACTGCTAAATGTACCATCCAATAAGCCTCAAGAGCACATCGTTAAATCCTGTTTGAATTTATGTATAGTAATATAAATTCTACATTATATTACAGTGCGAGGCTGTTTTATTCATGGAGGCCTACATCTTTGATTTTTACATCATTCCTGGGGTTTGTTTTTTCTTCCTCTTTGAATTTGGATGAAACTCTGCCTGTGTTTTTTTTCCCAAAGTGGCAGTCATAGTCATGTTGTTGCAATAATCTGGCTCCTGACGTAAACCGTTCTTTGGTATAGACCAGTACTGATGACACTCTGGAACTAGTTTTGGCCCAGAAATGGTTCTTTGGCTTTTTGAAAAAAAACAAAAAAAACACCAGTTGGATATTAGACAGAGGCTTCCTGAATCTGCCTCAGTGGAGAAGGGGTATTTGTGTTTTACTGTGCAGGAGTAAAGGGGAGTGTAGCCTGTCTTGTCCACTTTGAATCACTGCTTGAAGTTAGCTGTGGTTACAAAGTTCAACTAAAAGCATTGTAATCTAAAACTGATTTTACTCTGATATCGGGCTGCTGTTTCTAACTCTTTCCTGTTCTTAATATGTGCAAATTCACAAATAAATTGACCCCATTTAAGATTCTGAATGTCAACTCGGCTTCAGTTAAAGTCTGACAGCTGCACTGGCCTCAAAAATGTATTCGAATCCACGGCGGTTTTTACACTGTAGGAACAAAAATTAAGAGCTTATTTTAATTCAAATCACTCCCAGGATATCTATTCTAAAAGCGCTGGAGTGGAAAACGGGCTCAGAAAAGCACAAAAAAACACTGTCAGACAGAATAGAAACTCGGGAATCATTACCTCGTCTGCATCGGTGGCTGTTAGCTGCATTATCTTGAAGCCATCTCCCACGTTCTCCTCAATGGTCACATCAAGAATATCATTAGGGAAAACAGGCGGGTTGTCATTGATGTCCTGCAGTGTGATCTCCACCTGCAGAGGAAGAACAAACACCATTTCCATTAAAGCTCAGCCAAAGTTGGCTCATTGCTGCTGTTGAATTCTCACACAGAAAAAGTAAAAGTATAAAAAAAAAAAAAAAAAAAAAAAAAAAGAAAAGTGTACAACTTCTTGAGTTTCAGATGATGAAGAAGCTGCACGAGGAGGGGGAACTTATCATTCCTAGTCCCTGGGGAGCCTAAAGAGGGAATACTGTAAAATGATAAAATACAGGGGATTCACCTGAAAGGTCAAAAACTAAAGAAACTGAATTATTGTTTCATCCAAAGAGCATTTATTTAGATTTAACATTAGAGATAGACTGCAGGAAATCAGATATGTGTAGCTTTAGTACATTATAGTTTGAGTATATCACAGAAAAACTGATAAATTACAGCCAAATTTTACTTTCTCTATCTTTTCTTTTATACTGAGATCACTTAACTATCTCAAAGTAAATGTAAAATTAAAATCCTGCATTTAAAATGTTTTGAATTTAAATGTAAAAATTACAACAAAAAATGCTTCAGATATCCCACGTTGCATCTATACTGTACAATGTATTGGTTTGAGCTTTTATGTTGAATTACCTGAATAAAACAATTTTAGTAGTACCTGTATATCACTGGATTACAATTATGAATGGATTATTGTCCTTAATACTGTACTTGATTTTATTTGCTGTATTAAGTAGTTTTATTGATAATACTGCATTTACAGAGCATTGAATAAAGTAACAGATGTAATATAAAAGTGTAGGACTTAACTTATTAACTGTACTGTGTCCTTGACTGCCAAGAAAGGTGCTTAGAAATAAAAATGGATTCTTCTTCTTCTTATTATTATTATTATTATTATTATCACTACTTGAGAACACACCTTAGATTTATTCCACTTTTCTGGCTTTGTAATGAGCAGTAGCCTTGTAGTAGTTGTAGAGTAGTAGCATAAAAGTACTGTAGCCAGTCCAGATACAATACCCACATGTTCAGCTGGCCTAATCTTAAATATAGAGAAGTGCATTGTGGGTCTATGGTAGACCTCATATACCCCAGTGTCACTAGAGCTCATGGAAACTGTACAATTTACAAATTGACTTGAGGCTCTTTTCCACTGAGACTTAGAGTGAGTGTAACAGTAGAGCAAACTAACTGCAGCTCAGGGATTTTCACTTTCATGTCTTTCAAACCAAAATAAACACACATTACAGTCGACCACAGACCCCCCATATGGATAAACTTTGTCCCAAATAGTGAGACTTTTTCTGATAAGTTAAATCTAACACAGACACAGCAGTGGAATGAATAAAATCTGTGATTATATCTAGAGTTTATGTAAATGTTGTGATGTATCTTTTCCTTGGTTTCACCAAACTTTATGGAATATACTTTTCAGATCCATGATAGTACTCAGACCACATGCTCATTTACAGTAATCGATATGGCCAAAAATATGTGCACTCACATGGTATTGTTTTTCAAAACCCTGGTCCAAGGCCTTTTGTTTCAGTTAAGGTCAGTAAATAATACAATGGAACATTAGACAATAGCTTTTTAACCCTTCGAGATCTAGAAATACTGTTGTGGGAAAGTCATACCTAAATATTCTAGACATTAACATTTCATAAGTGATTTTTTTTTAATCATTTATTGTGATATTTTCTTTGTGTAAAGCAGGTATTTTCCTGTATTTCATAGACTGATTATTGAGATGTTCATAAAAGTCCACATTAAATTCACAGGTTATTATATGAGAATATTATTCTATCAAACACTGACATTTGCAGAATCATATATATCATTACTGCATACCTTTAAATACCAGCATTTGTCAGACTACATGTGTTTTAATAGTGAGTTAATGTTGCAGAACGTAACAATGTGAATGTCCAAATGAGACATGTGATGCAGTTGAAAACGTGACAAACTGCATTTTATCTGAATTATTTAATCATTATGACAGGATGAGTGACTCAAAAGATGCTTAAAGCTATAGATGTAATATCATAACTTTTTGGCTGCACGACAAATTATATACATAATGATGAGGATATATGAAGTAATAGCAAGACTATAAAACACATAAATAACATAAACCACACAAAAAATGAAATAATGAGGTATAATAATTACAATTTAAACTTAAAGTGTGAAAAACTTTCAACAGGTCAAATTAAAAAAATATATATATATGGAAAAATATCTTTTATTTTTGCTGTTGTCTCTCATCCAAACCCAGGTCTTCTATAATATACAACATAGTAGGTTCATTCTTAGTGGTTATGCAATTTACAATATGGTTGGACTGCATAGTTGAACTAACTCTATCGAAACTGTGCTTCTTTTCTTGCTAGGATATATATATATATATTCAAAGTGAATAATCAAATGATCTTTCCCCCACTATATTAATATTTTCTTAAGTGATTTAGCAACATTTCTTCTATTAATATAGTCAGTATTTTGTATTTACCAATGAAAACCATGTATTTTCCTTCATTGAATTCACTAATTGTGATTGATGTCTATAAACGTGCAAATTAAAATTGAGGGGAATTGTATCAAAAACAGAGAAAATGGAGAAAAAAGTGACTTTTTCAGTAAAATTAATCATGAACTGCGCATAAAAACAAGTGACTGATCAAATTCCACAAGTTTTACTGGTGAATCAATGTGATAGAAAATGACTGTCATTTTCATGTAACATCCAAATGGGTCATATCTGATGACTATGAAAAGGGGAAAACCACCAATTATTTACATGGATTTATATAATTAGTGGGTCAACTTTTATTTAACTTTTTATATTTGTAAATTATTTTGGTCACCAGTGGGTGTTTGGGTCTTTATGGGTTAATTAAAATACAAAAATAACACTAACACTTCACTTCAGTAAGGTGTTAAATGCAGAACCGTTACTTATAGTGCAGTATTTTCACGCCTTTTCACACTTAATTAAAGGATCTCAACGCCTCTTCCTTTACTAACCTTTGTGCATCTCATTACATTTCTGTAAAGGCTCCAGTGACAGTTAAACCATCCACCTATGGCAACACAATGAGGAACAGATAGACAAGCTCAACTATGCAAATGTAGGAGGGAAAGTGGAAACCCTGGAGACAGTGAGAGTGAGACATTTATGGTTTCAGATGTTCTGTGTCTAGTGTGGCGATATTACATTTCCACTCATATCCCACAACTTAAACTGCAATCCCCTTCGCCTCATCCACTAACCCAAATATGCATTTCAAAGCCAGTAAACAAGCTTTGCTTTTGAATCATAACAGACATTTTGCTGTGCATTCTTTGTTTATTGCTTCTATAAATATGGAAAAGCCGTGTTTAAATTCTCCAGTGATAGGATCTCCATTAATGTTGACAGTGATTATGGTAATTCTTTTGCCAGGGATTGCACCATGCCCCCACCTCTCATCCACACATCCTAGAAACACACAGATGAGGCTACAGAAATGTAATGGGAAATAGGAAAAGAACGCTCGACACAATGTCCACAATGGGTGCAGCTTTTTTGAGGCCTCACGGGTATTTACTGGACACACAATGGAACTCAAGGCCATAAGACCACCAAGGCAGGGTGTCACATACTATTCATCTATTCATACTTTAACCCTACTTTTATGTTACGGGTCACAGTGACACGTTTTAATGTTTGAACATTTATGACATTTTTTTTTTAAAGTATGTTTTTCAGTATGACATTTTTCTTCTGTAATGTCATACTGAGCGTAAACAACATATAATATGAAAATGGTTCATCTCACATATTTGTTATCACCCCCTTCATGTTTATAGATGAACTGTAACTGTAACTGTAACTGTAACTATAACTGCAGTCAAACTGGAGGGAAAAGACTATTATATTATTTACACCCGAAAAGGAGTGGTAAGAAGAAACACTTATTTAATCCCACCCCCATTCTCATCAATAACTAAAAAAAAGACTCAAGTTCTAAACATTCACTCCTGTCCCTTAACCATAAACCAAATAAATGTTATGTTCTATATGTTGGTGCAAGATTAAAAGAAAGTTTGAATGTGTTTTTTTTAAAGAAAAAAGTGAGTCATCTTAAATGAACCTGTTAGAGAAAAATTAACATCACTGTACTAAATATTAATAGAATAGAATAGATTATTCTATCTTTTAGATAATTAAACATACACCGGGTCAAACTGACCCAGGAACACCACTGCTGTTCCTGACAAATGGACCGAACAAGAACGTTACCAGGAAAAGCTAACTTCACATGTCCTACAAATCCAACTATGTCACCAACAGTAGCAGAAAAACTCTTCTCAACTACCATGACTTCTCTTGGAAACATCTAGTTCATTAAATATGACCCCAGAGTTAAAAGCTTTAGGGACAGAACAGTCTACAATGGTGTCAGAGTCTGAATATATTACATTCCGTGACACCAGCTCTAGCCGGGCGAATCCGCGTCAGGCCGCAACAATTACAACAAATCTCATTATTGAACACATTCATCTGTCCTGCCTGTGCCCTGATGAGGATGTCGCCCACTTATTAAACCGACTCTGAGTTTAGTGTCTGCATGAGCAGAGATAATTAGGGAAGAACAAGACAGATTATGTCCTGGGCACCGGCGATGCAGAAATGGCACAAACAAACCACAATGACAGCGGCTCTCGACTCTCAACTTGAGCCCAGGGACCGGGGCAAAGTCAACAAACAATGAATATTTATCTCCCGCCCTGTGTGTCCCCTTGATGTGTAAATAATGCAAGGACCACTTCTGAGGAGTGAACTAATTAGGGTAGAAGTGTAGTTTTGAGAAATAATTACACTGCACGCTTCCAGTTTGCATTAACTACGCTCCCTTGGGACGGGAATGTATCAAAGAGATTTGGTGAAAATTTCATTGGAGGAAGAAGAAGCAAGGTCAGAAGGGGGGGAGGTTTAAGGAGGCAAGAAGAGAGGTTCGGTTCCCCGTACCTGTCTGCAGGTCTCGGCGGGCAGGCGGTGGACCTGGACGCCCAAGCTCAGGCAGGTGAAACACATTAGTTTACAAGGTAAAAGATTGTGTTTCACAAACTACTGTTTCAAGTTGCAGGTGCTGCTAACAGGCTGCCAGGGTTTTATTATTTATGGGGAGGTATGAATGATTCACGCGTCCGCTGGTTCCTGAGCGCTGTCGATTATGAGACCGTAAGTGATGGAAGATATTTGTCCAAGAGGTTGAGAGTGGAGCCGGTGCTGAGCAGTGATAAATTAATCTTGTCGCAAAATTCCCAGAGCTTACATGATATATGACAGGTTGGATAATATAGACGTCTGAGCTCATGTTATGTAATCGAGTCTCCATTTTTGGCTCATAAAATCTCATTTAAAGAGTCATTTCACACATATTATAAAAGACACATTTTCCAATAATACCCAGTAAGTTGTTTAATTTTATGTGCATAGATTTAAAGATACCATATATGAGATTTCTGCCCTTTTACTAATGTAATAGTCAAGTGGAATTTCAATTGCGGCCCCCCCCCAAAAAAAAAAAATGAGGGGAAAATTACGTTTAAAAAATTCAACAGCCACTTTTCTTTCCAGAATAGTGCCCCAGTTACACTAGAAAATTAAATGACCCACTGGAAATGTCTTTCATTGAGGAATTGTCCCAATTAATGTTGTTGACAGAAAAGCGCATGGATCATCTAGACTGACTGGGTCACCGTTTGGAGAAAAACAGCGAGGGTATTGAAAGGTAGAGTCTGAAAATGTGGTTTTTCAAAGTTGAGCACATAAAATACCTTCACCTTCTTTGTTTTGGTGTGACGGCAGAAGCAGTGGATATTTTTAAAAACCACAAAAGAACGGTAAGAACATCTGTTTTTGCAATTGGTTGCATGTTTCCCCTAAAATCATCAAAGGAGTGACATTTTGGGTTTTTTTTTTAAGATGGAATAATTCCTTTTTGAAACATTTCCCAGTGTTCTACATAAACTGTAAATGTTCTGTTTATGTCTGAATACTTGATTAATTCAACTCCACAGGTTTATATTTATCTATATTTCTGACTAATGACACCAGAAAGGTCGTTTTGAACCCAGGACCTTTACATACAAATAAGCCAATTCACACCGCACCCTCTCCAGGATGTTGATTGTGCCGCTCTGTCCAGTTCAACCACTTAATACAGCAAAGAACCAAACATTATAGGCAATCGGCTTGAGGTTTTGACATATTTTCAGTCTTTAGTACAACCGCTGCTGCTGACAAACAATTATGTCATACTCGAAGAAATGTTACTCGTAAGCTTTGACCTTATATGCGCAAATTTCAGGATGTAACTAGTTATAAAACATAACAAATTAAGAAGGAATTACATGAGGTTGTGGAAATCAACTTGATTTTTGCCAAAATGAATATACAGTAAAGATACTTTCTCAGCACCTACAGGGTTAAAATTCTAACTTTTTGACCTATTGACCCCTTAATATGCAACACACAAAAAAAATCTATCTATTGTATCTGCTATAGTCCAATTAATTATCTACACTTAATTTAACATGTACTTTTTTTTAAGGCCGTCACATTTTTAATCAGATTAATCGCAGAGTTGCTTTGAATTAATTTTGATTAATCATGATTAAAAGACTTTATGTTCTTTTTTGCCACAAATTTCCCACAAAATACACAAAAATACACAAAGTAAGACAATAAAATTGGTGAAAATATACATAGAATGTGAAAATCCACTAAAAAGGCAGACAAAAATCTCTCCTAAAATACAGAACCCCCCCCAATTTTTTAAATAAATATCCAAAACGTATGCAAAAAAAAAAAAAAATTTTAAATC
The DNA here is from genome assembly GCA_020466265.1 of Siphamia tubifer. NCBI lineage: Eukaryota > Metazoa > Chordata > Actinopteri > Kurtiformes > Apogonidae > Siphamia > Siphamia tubifer. Next base: position 15,879,004 of record CM035792.1, on the reverse strand, counting down.
AGATTAATCATGATAATGGATTAATCTGAGTTAATGTGTTCATTATGACAGACCTACTTTTTTCATATACTTTCATTTAAATTCAGACATTAAGGGGTTAATACACAAATAAATGAACCAAAGACTAATAAAACATGACCCCTTTATATCTAATCTCTGTCTTCTATTCAGAATTAGAATCATAATTAAACAGTACTATAATGCAGACCATGGTCATCACAGTACAGACAGTGGCTACAGTAACATAATCTACCAAAAACAATTCTTTTAATCTGCCACATTGTAATATTAACAGTGAGACGAAACAGAACCATTGGTCACAACTCAAGGTAAACCTGCATCCTTCAGAGCAAACAACTTTTGTCATTTCCGCCTACATCTACAAAGTGGACATAGCACAGGAGTTCATATGTTTCCCACTTAATAGTTGCCGGTCTGCCAAGTCCACTGCAGACAGTCAGGGGATGGGGGGGGTGGGGGGAGGGGCCCACTTCGGGAGTAAAGATCGATTACTTGAGTGCAATCCCAATAAGGCTGTGCACATATTTTGTCAGTTACAGTCAGTTGTTTTTAATAACGGTACAGCCTCTGATTAATTAAGTGAGTAATGGTTTGCATTACAGAGGAGTAATACAGTGCACGCTTCTAAGACAGCAAAGAATTCTCATCATTAGCACAAATATTTCTTCTACACCAGAAAAAAAAAAAAAAAAAAAAGGTTCCGAGAGCATCTGATGCAACAGTTGGCCAGTAAATGTTGAGCTCATCTGATCATAAAGCTAGACTTTGTTGCACCTCCTGCAGGAAACAATCATTTCATAATGATTAAATGTCTCATTAGATGCCGTTGACGACTTGGGGTCAAAGGTTGAGGGAAGCGCCGACTTCCAGCTCTCGTTATACTTGGCCTCTGAGATTGAACGATTCCACTTTGCCTCATCCATTTTTCATTGATGTGCACATGAGTCCAAGTTGAACCCAAATGTGTCAAAAAAATGGGATCACAAAGCGATTCCAAATATAACACTTCATCACACAGCCACGGCCAGAATCATATGCTGTTAAAAGAAATTACTCAAGCTCTGGCGCAGTAGAAACAGTTAACTGGCACAAAGGAATTTTTGCAATGCAATAAAAAAAAAAAGAAAAAATGAGTCAACACTTCAACCCATAAAGAACCAAACATCCACTATCAACCAAACTGCTGATCCACTAAACCTATTAATCCATGCAAATGATTTTACAATCATCAGATATGACCCATTTGGACATTCAGAGTGAACTTACCACAGTGAACGTAAAAACACCATCGTCTTCTACAGCAGGCATGGGCAAACCATTCCTAAAACATTCCAACCAAGCAGCAGCACACCCGACTTGATTCAATTAATCAACTGATCTCAGTCTTCAGAGAGTTGGTTGGTTAAACTGTGAACTCTTGGTTGGTTGGAACAAAAACCTGCAGCCAAAGTAGCCCTTTGTGGAATAGTTTGCCCATAATTGTTCTACAGTATTGATTCACTGGTAAAACACATAGACTTGGATCAATAACAGTGGATGGACACACTGAGTTTATGTCTATTTAATGAGATATTTAACTAGAAAAGTAAGTTTTTCTTCATTTTTTGCTGTTTTGCTACAATAATCTTTGACTTTATTCTGATCTTATGTCAACATCTACATGATTAATTGATTAAAATTTAGGAAAATAGACGATTTTCACAAGAAAAATGGTAATTTCAGAGGATACTATCATAAATGGTGTTAAACCATAAAACAAAAATAATAATAATTTGAGAACTATCACCAAAGTCACACTGGATCCTTAAGGGTTAAGTCTTGGTTGATTAGTTGATTTCAGTGACTTGTAATAAATGGCCAACCAAATGTAATCCCATCTGACCTGTCTGTTTAGGATGACAAGATGGTTATCTAAGGTTACACTAGTCTAGAGCTTCAGCCAAACTTTGTGTAATGTGAGGACAGTGTTTTGACACTGAGAAGAGGGAGGCTGGTACAGAGCAATCCAACAGAAGCAAAAAATATGAAGGCTCCTGTTGCTGCAGTTCCCAAAAGGAGACGTGGAGTCATCATCGAACCTTCTCATATTCAGACAGAGAAGTTACATCCATCCTGATCCAAAACTACTAACTCGTCGGACAACCACGCCCAGGTCACTGAGGACGCTTTTGTTAATTCAACAATGTATTAAACTTCCAACTCACTGCACACTGGAAAATCATACTCTTCCAAAGGTTTCTGCACTACTTTAGAGCCACTGTATTATATGAAAGAATCTGTCATTCGCTCAGCTCTGAAAATGGATTACCGACCGTCCAGAAAAAGCCCAGGCCCGTGTCTGTGTTTGCCTTTCTTAATCTGAAAACCGTATGGCATGCACGCACATTTGATGAATGCCCTGCTACGTAAAAGACAGAATGCCCCATTTAACATAATTCGTTATCTGCAACTCCAAAGACTTGCTTACAAAGATCTTCTTTTCACTTCACTTCCACTTCTACCTCTTTTTGTGGTTACGTCGACTGTTTAGACAGAACTTCATAGACTCTTGGCTCCAAATTTATGGAGTTTGAGACCTCATAATTTCTGCGGGTCAAGGACACAAGGTAAAAGTGTCATCATGGGTCTGTCTTTTAACAACGAAAGGTAGGGGGGGAAAAAAAAACCCTAAATAATTAAAACTAAGGTCACACTGACTCTTCTATCCAGCTTCTTTAACACGTGTACAATCGCAACTGGCCTGATCTGTCAAACAAATGCCTGCAGCGTAATTCATCTTCCAACCGCAGTCATCAGGCTCGGCAAAGTGCTCGCGCTCCGGAGACAGGAATTTGAGCGTGCCGGAGAAGGGAATGTGCCCGGGAAAAAGCAGACAAAGCTGGACGTCAGCCAAACCTCAACGCACAGTGCAAGAGAGAAGTCAGGATACGATCATATCCCCCTCAAGTCCCCCCAAAACCTTCTGCACCCTGATGGAAAAAAACCCATATATATATATATATATATATATATATATATGGGCAAGAGAAAGGGAGAAAGAGACTCAGACAAAACAAAACAGGAGAGAGTCTGCAAACAATCACAAAGCACCTTGGCCTTATGTAACCAACAAGGGGAGAGACAATGCCGGACAAGTGGTTTTAATAAAAGGGATCACTGTCCTCTCGGTGGACCACTTCACCAACTGTTAAAAGATGTTTGTCTACAGCAGGCCCCTTCAAGCCCCTCTGCACAACCTTGCCAAGAGAAGTTCCCTCTGAGCGTTTCTGGTGGGATATATAATCCAACAAAACGAATAACCCACCAGGTCATCTGGACAGGAGTATTGTTTCACAGAACTTCTGGGCCCGTCGACATCTCCGCACACCGGAGAATGGAAACAAATCGTGATGGATTTGCCATTTTAATGGCTCTGTATCCGGCAGTGAGTAGTGCAAACGGGAGCTCTTCTTCACTATAAACAGCCATAACTCCTTTCCTATTATTCCTACCTGGGAGAGTTAGATGGAAAGTTTAATTAGACCTTGTGCAAGATCAGAGTACAACTAATGGAGGCGAGACAAGATTTAGCTCTCCTTGAAGCCAGAGTACAATTCAAAGCCATCACTGAAATTACCATAGCCTATTAAACGCACCACGTTCTGCATCCCTGGATTAAAAGGTTAGAAGAACATCAAAACAAGCGTTTTTTTCCCTTAGTGTGAGATGAAAGGTAAAAAACAAAATAATTAGCTTATTTGTGAAAGTATGCTTTGAAGATGTAATGTAGAGAAAAAGAAGGAACATGTATTTTTCTCTTATCAGTTGTCTGTCTTTTTCAGGGACTTCTTAAAAATGGAAGGAGACCATAACTGGAGTCAGCCATCTATCCTGCTCCATGTTAGTGCCACTGACTCTGCAGGAGCCTAAGGTCTTATCGCCCCGTTCCCTCCGCAATTACCTCCATTTACGGCATTCAAACTGTGCAGACCATGCAGAGATGGAAAAACTCAAACAATGATTAGTCATAAAATTCCCAAAATCCATCAACATTTTCATCCCGTTGTGATTCTGAAAAGTTATAGAGTTGAACTCAAGTAAACAATGTCCAATGTAGTAATAAAATACCGTTCCGTGACTACCTGATGTGTCAAAATCAAACTCTAATGTGTTTTTTCTGGCTATTACAGTTCAACAAGAGATAAGCCAATTTGTCGTTTTCAGATAAAAACGTCAGCTTTTCACTAATGGTGCTGTTTTAAGCTTGATGGAAATGCATTTTTGCGAAGGATAAGGTGTTAAAGTTTTTCCAGCCTGTTGATGTGAGTAATTGTTGAAGCCAAAATTGGACATGCAAGCGTCACCTTGGTCCAACATATGCAACATAACAGATAAAACACACAGATGAAGAAGTTGGACATAGTGCGGCAGGTTAATGCACTCTATACATGGTTTAAAACATTGTTATTTGAATAAAGGATCTGAAAGTCTCCTCCTCATCTTAAAGGTATTATTATTGTCTTCTACTCAATGTCTGCAGACATCATAAATATACCCTAAATGCGGAGATGGTTCCAAATGGCGCAGTTTCTAACGTCAGGCTCTACATCAGTGGGATTTTAACAGACAAATGCTACATCTAAGTGATATACAGTAGATTAGGTATGTTTCACTAAAGCCAGAGTTGGTTTCCAAGGTCTCTGGAAGAGCTGCAGAAGGCTTTAAAGACTATTATGGCATCCATTTCATAGTCGCTGTCAACCAGTGATGAATGCAGGAGATTTACAAGAGTTTGGGGGATGAAAACCCATTAGTGAAAGATCTGTGTCTGGATTTGACCTAATTATTAACAAGTCACATCTGTGGTGACATCTCCCCCTTTTGAGGAATAAATCTCTTGAATGTCAAAATCTAGGTTAAGCAATTAGCTATCAGTAATGATGTTTGGGACTGATTTGATTATCAGCTCAGGAGAAGGATGGGAATCAAAGCATGTGTTCCTCTGAAAGCTTTGCCATCACTTATTTGTTAGTAACAAGGTTAGAAGTTTAAAAGTTTCTGTTTGAAGTCTGGGAAAAAAAAAAAAGGCAAAAGACTTTTGCATTTGATGGTTCATGTTACCACTTCAATAACTGCAGGTTGAGAACTACAATTCTTCACAGTGCTGTTTACTTCATTTATACCAGAGTGTATGATGTTGGTGAACATGTGTGTATGTGTGCATATTATATGAGCGGCAGAGTAGAAACCAGCTTTAATCCAAAACAGACTCGGATTGTTGTGTGAAAAGCTCCAGGCACCCCCTGCAGCCCCTGTTTATGTGAAAAAAACCTGAAAACATTACTGCTGGGAGGAGCAACTGGGTGGGGGGGGGTGGGGTGAGTGTGTGTGTGTTTGTGTGTGAATGGGGGTTATGAAGTAGTAACTTGTGGCTGACCTGAGCTGTAGAAAGACACACAAAACTCCTGCTGACCAAATAAAAAAACTAGAAAACACAATGAACAGAAGTTAATATATCAGAACTGGGGTCTATGGTCCCCTTAGTGGTATTTCATTCTTCTGTGCATTCTTAATATATTGAAAAAAAAAGCATCACATTCGTGTCATTTAAGTCAGGATAGTGGAAAAATAACTGGTCTTAATTTTTTTGTCAACTTTAATATCCCGCCACAGAGAAATAATCTTCCAGTTGTTAATGTTGTAGATAGTAGATAAGTCTTTTTCTTACTAATAGGTTTTAATTAAATATGAAAAAATAATGAACCCCCTTTCATAACAACTATGATTCACAAGCCTATGTGTAATGTGCTATGACGAACAGACTGTCCTTGGTTATTTACTTAATTAACAACTTTAGACTGTGTTTAGGATCAGTTTGTCTAGGACGCTGTTTGTGATTTATTTTTGATAGGAGACTGATGTTGCATTTGGCGTGCTATACTGTATGTACGCATTTTCATCCTTTTGTGTATTATTCAACGCCATTTGGTCGCAGGTCAATTTACACTAAGATCTCCAGTTCACATGTCCATAACCCTTAACCCTAACCCTTAGTGTGTGGTATATGACATGACATAAACATACATGTAGTAAGCTTATAATGTATAGAGATAACATCAATTAAAAGTTGTGTGTATATTTATCAGATTTTTTAATAGATAAAGTGTAACTGGGACTTAGTATGTAATCACTGTGTCACATCAAAGCTAATTACTGATGTGTATAAATAAAAATGAAAAGAGAATTGTGTCTAGAAATAGACATATTCCCACGTTTTATGCTCAAGTGTATACTTTTAAATGATACTTTATTTTTTTTTAAAATGTCATAAGGATCTACTATTTCTCCACTACTAATATGACATTATTTAGAATGCTAAAGTTATTTTTAAATACTAGTGAAGTACTATAAACAAATCAGATAAATCTGATAAATAGTTTGGCAGCTAACAGCTAAACTACTAACTTCCAAAGCTCATTAAACGTCTCAGACATTTTGCTGTGGAGCAGGTGGAAATAAGAGAAAAGGAAATATATTTGCTAAAGCCTTAGCCACATTTGGTTTGCCCCTAGTGGCTAAATTGCTAATACAGCTTTGAAATATAGTATTAGGTGTCCAAGCTCTTAAAATAAATCTCTTAGAAACACTGCTTCACACCACATAAGTCTGCTTGGTTATTCGTGATCCAAGAAATGACTTTCACTTTTGCTTCATAATCATGAAAGGTATTGCTCTTTTCGCCGCACCATACATCTGCAGTGGTCATTTGGCCTCAGCAGGAAACAGCTTGGCAAGAAAACCTGATCTGAAGACATTCTGAGGGGCAAAAGAAAAAAAAAATTGTTGAAGAAATGTTGATGAATTTAACATGAGGTGGCGTAAAAAAGACTTCTGCCAAATAACTTGACAATGAGGGACAGTTTCCCCCTGCTGAGGCCATTCATGGAAACAGACTACAGAGCCTTGAGATAGTTCTGCCTCTCCTTTCTCTTTCACACACATGGATACAAATGGATGAAAATGCAAACTGTGCACCAATCACATGGTGGCCTATGACAAGCTCATTCATACAAGTGTGACGGTATAGGAACCCTTCCCCCTTTCGAACCGCACACATACCTCCACACGTACTTTCACGCTACAAAGAGGTCTTACAAGGCTTCACATGTTTAACTCTCTCTTATTATCATGAAGATGGGCCTTTTAGAAGTACCATCCATCTTAATTAACAAGCCATTTGTATGCACTCCAACCCCCAAGACAAAATAGCATGGGAAGAAGTCCTGTAGCCAAAGACGAATTCTGGGGCTCTAAGACATCATTAGAGGATTAAAAAAAAAAACTTCAATGGTCTTCCCATGTTGCCTGCACATTTCATTATCTCCCACTGTTCATGGCAATTCCCAGCTTCGTCCTTTTGCGTTTTACGGATGTGATCCAGAACTTTCTCCATGGAGAGAGAGATCCTCGTTTCCCATTCCTTTAGAGTTCCACATAATTTGAGGCACTCTCTTCATGATTTACGGCCCAGCAGTAACATCAATGCTTCAGTGTGTGTAACGCTAAGCGACTGACGTATACCATGTCGTTCTGTGGCTACCGAAATGAGTGAATATAATTTCTGCCTTCAGACGTCAAGCACGAACAAACAAATGTCAGCCTCAATATGATCTGTTTTCTCTCACCAGTCCCATGGCTAAAGGGCTCGCAATAAGAAGAGCTGTTGAAAGATCACTATTTTAAAGTGGCCCACTTTTGGCAGATGTCTGGTTTTCCAAATGGTCACTTCACCGCTTGGTGTGTCAGTGTGTGTGTGTGTGTGTGCTGGGGTCTTCCCATAGGGCCTCTGCTTGAAAATAAAAAAGGAAATGTTTCCAAAAACAGTCTTATGGGTGATTCGCCTTCAAAACCATTGTTTTTTTTTTCTTTTCTTTCTTTGGTCCTTTTTTTTTTTTTCTTTTTGTTCAACGGCACGCTTGAATGCAGCTGAATAGCCAAGAGACAATTCGTCTCAATTCCCCATTCAGGAAACCTATAGAGACTATTAATTGCCAAGTCATAAAGGACCCATAGACGCCCCATGAGAGAGGAAGCAGCACAAACTCTACAACTTTTTTTTCTCACTCTCCTATCATCCATAACACCTACTAGTTTTCTCCAGGGTATAAAGGGTCAGTGCGAGAGGTCAGAAGGTGATGATTAATTCCTCCAAGCAGTTGCATTGTGGGAGCCTTTGGTTACTCTTGGGGTCGAAACCTCACTTCAGCACAAGGGTGTCATTTGTTAGTTGACCTCTCCTGCAGTTCTGACATGCATTTTGTGAATCAGGAGTGGAGAAAAAACACACACAGACACACACACACACACACACAAAACCCCAAGACATGACTGCTGTTCTTCATTTCTATCACTTCTTGCTTAAATGAATCCTGCAGACTTTTACCCCCTGAAAATCGGCAGACAAACAAGACTCATGGGCATTTGGAAATCTGACAAAAAGAAATGCTCAGACAACAAAGGAGCGATGTCTGACTTGGGAAGTGAAACCAGCAATCAACAATCACTCAAACAAAGGCTTTCTTAAAAACGGTGAACACCAAACTCTAACAAACTTCGTGTTTCCTAGCAAGGGTATTGTTTAGTCTAGTGACAATAGGAACAACAAACTCCAAAGTCATTATCGATATCTGTGGCAAACAATGCTAGGATGAAACCTAATATACACAGTATACGCTAACCTCACTCCACACTCCGGCAAACACACAAACAGAGCTGTGACAAGTGACATATTAATTCAACATTTACATAATTCGTTAAACAATGTCCAGGGAAACGATGATCGTGTTCGTAACCAAAATCTTCATGAGCTATGTTTAGACTGATCCCCTTTGGCCAGAACAAATATACACTTGACTTGTTGGAAAACAAGCTAAAGGAGGGAAGATCTTATCCTGCGCATGTATGAAGTAATAAAATCAAATTTGTGTCTATGTTCCGTTAGTGTTTGGGACAGTTTTAGCAGGATGTCAATGATGTCTCCTCGAAAACAAAAACAATGTTTACCCACAAACTGTCAGTACCACTTTCGTGACTTTTTTTTTTTTTTGCAGATTTTAGGAAAAACATCCATGGGACCGCAAACCATGCCAGTATGACTACCATACGACACGTCTCTGTCAAAAAATCAAAACATTTGTTTGATGGTCATACATCGAACCATGGCAGGAGGTGGAAAAAAAAAAAAAGCTTCTCATGACTTAAGCTGGAGGATGTCTGGCCGCTGTCAGTCAGTGAAGAGAAGAGGATTTAAGACGGGCTACGTTGGGGTAAAAGGGCTTACAGTGTCACATATGATCTAGTCAGTGACAGGAACAGTCACCACCTCTACCTCCAGCCACCACCACCACTGCCGCCCCCCCCCCCGCCACCACCCCTAACCATACTCACACTGCCGCCAGTCGGCCAGCATGCATGGACAGAGCCAGCCACTTGGCAGGACGGGTACAAAAAAAAAATAAGGTGGGGGTTAGAGAGTGGAAAAGGGGAATGAGGGCAGCAATTGAGAGACTCAAAAAAGACAAGTGAGGCCCTAAAGTCAATCCGGCCTCTTGTCTCTTCTCTCTGCTCCTTTTCTCCATCTACTCTCCCCTCCTCTTAACCTCCAGTTCTTTTTCTACTATGTCACCCCTCCCCCTCCTCCTCCTCTTCCCCTTCATTGCTTTTTTGTGCCCCTCTCTCAGCTGTCCCGCTGGTTTTGTTCTACAGCGTCACACAGAATTAGACGGATATGTCAGACCTTTACTAAATATCAGATATCAATAGGCCAGCACTAATATGATGGATGTTCTTTGTCAACTACAGCTATAGATCTGAAGAGTAGCAGGTACTATACAGCTGTACTTCAAAAGAAACCTGTTCATTCTGTACTCTTTAGAAGTATGACTAATGCCGTGCTTGCTACTACTAAAAGGACTTACTCAGGACATTTAAATGCACTTAGAGAAATTTGAATTAGTGCCTTACTCTGATTAAAATCAAAGTTTTCAAAGTCACGTAAACACCTTAATCAGAGTATAATCGAACAGAAGTTTTAGAAGTCGGAGTAACCAACTCAGAAAATGTGATTTTAATTGAATTTCTCCATGTATCTAAATGCCACCCAACTTTTACTGTGGAGGCATGAAAAATGGACCAGAAAAAAATGCACAAGATGATGGAGTGTGCGCCCACTTAATACAAGGAGGATAGTTGATGGCGAATTGGTCTCATTGGTGCTACCTATGTGTTAGATGGAAGCATTTTCAGTATTATAGGATGACTACTGATACCTTTGACCGTCTCCTTGCCCGGGTTAAGCCTAATTTATACCTTAAATATTCTTTGTGGGTGGAATTCCGAAATTTTACACTTCAGCCTCTCTACTGCCCCCACAATTTCCTGTGGAAATTAAAATGACTTAGTGGGATTTTTTGATGTTTTTTGCTCACGCAGGTCAGTTTACTTTACTTGTACTACTATAAAAAGCAGAGATGGAAGATGCTCTACTCATGTAAATGCTGATACAAGGGAAAATGCTAAAACTACATTTTTGCATTAATTCTTAAGTAAAATATGTAAATATTGTCAACAATTGTACAATAAAATAGTCTATGTCAGTGCTGGTTCTATTATATCCTCCTGAGATCCAGTAAGACAAAAGCTTTAGCTTCTGTTACATTAAATAATCAGATGGAATAATCAAAATGGAAACAGGATGATTCACCAGCTTCCATATAGTTTTTTTTTTTTCAAGGAATGTATTTGGCAGTGGACTGCATTTTTTGTAGTTTTTTTTTTTTAGTAAAGTTGTGAAACTCTTCTCTCCTAAAGAATACATTGCTGGATCTCTGGAGGATATATGATGCTTTTAGATGCATTAAATGTTTGAGGTTGAGTTCATTTAAAAAAACTTTTGGCTATAGTTGAATTCACGGGGCAGCACGGTGGTGCAGTGGTTAGCACTCATACCTCACAGACACAAGGACCCTCACAACAGACCTTTCTGTGTGGAGTTTGCATGTTCTCCCCGTGTCTGTGTGGGTTTTCTCCAGTTTCCTCCCACTATCCAAACACATGCACTGATAGGTTAATTGCTTAATCTAAATTGTCCATAGGTGTGAATGTGAGAGTGATTGTTTGTCTATATATGTTCAGCCCTGAGATGAACTGGAGACTCATACAGGGTGTACCCCGCCTTCACCCATTGTCGCTGGATTAGGCCCCCAGTGACCCTAGTGAGGATAAAGTGGGTTCAGATGATGAGTTTAATTCACATTATATTCTGTAAGATTGTATATTTTGCAGCTTCATTGCACTGTGGCACCTTTAAAAAGTGATATTTTTTTTTTTTAAAAAGGAATATTTTCATGAGTTGTTTTAAATTTTATGCATTTTACAACATATCTGAGTAGGTTTTAACCAGTTTATGTAGCTTCAAAAGGAGGAGGATTTTAACTAACCTCATGTATGAACATTTTCTCCCTTCTTTTGGGCACAAACAATAACTTCACAATAATATATGTGAAAATATGTGGTATTTGGAAATGACTTCACCCTGTCAGATTAATGTAGGTGACATTTAGCTCTGATACGTAGATGTGGACTAAAGGCCGTATGATACAAGTGATGTACAAGTACCACGCATTAATATCAACAGAAGAATGAAGTACTTCATTCTGATGCTGGTGAAAACAGAAAAAATGTTTTCTGTTGCTATGGAGGGAACTTTCTAAAGTGCGAGAAAAATAGCCCTGATGATTTCATCTGGCTTATCTACAGTATTTGATATAAACCCTGTGTAATAAACTGGAGAACGTTCTAAACTATGGTTTGAGAGATGAAGCCATTTATCAGTAAGGAGGGCCTAATTACATTGTGGGATGTGAGATGCAGGATCCAACTCTTTTTAACAAACACTATGGAATGAAGTCAGAATATCCTCGGCTGTTTTGCTTTTCATCAAACCTCCGAACAATAAAAGCCCTGTAATGATGTCACAGATGCTCGACAATAAGCACCACAAACTGATTTCATATGAAAATAGTTGTAAAAATGGTGAGTCGTTTGGAGCAATACAGCCCTGGAAAAAATTATTAGACCTCATCAAAAACAATGGTTATGCGATCAAGTACAAACTGCTGTTAGTACTTGATTGCATGAGTAGTCAAGTTGTTTAAAACTGTTGAAGGTGTTGAATAAACATGTTGAATGCATACATATTCATATATTTCATATGTTTTAGATATTTTCTCAAATGTTTGGGGTTTTTTTTCTGTATTTTGGAAGAGTTTTGGAATATTTTCATTGCTTTTTTTGTTAGTTTTTTGGTGAATATTTTGTGGATTTTACCATGTTTTTTCTCTCCATACTTTTTGTGTTTCGTGGTGTACTTTTGTGTAATTTGTGGTCAATTTGAGTGCAAAAAAAAAAAAAAAAAAGTGTTTGATCATGATTAACTGAAATTAATCCAAAGCAATACTGTGATTAATCTGATTGAAAATTTTAATCATTTGACAGCCCTAATATATATCATCAAGATCCAAGATGAGTATCTGGACCACATCATGAACACCTTCAGTGCGGTGTCATCTCCTTAGGTATCAGACACAGTGGTTGAGCCGTACAACACCATGCTGTCAGTGCACCAGCTGGTAGAAAACACTGATGAAACCTACTGCAGTGACAACGAAGTGGTCTAAGACTCACCACGTCCACCTACAGTGGCCTCAACCACCTGGTTTCATCCATCATGAGTGGAGTGACCACCTGCCTGCATTTCCCCAGCCAGCTCAACACTGATCTGAGAAAACCGGCAGTCAACATGGTGCCCTAAAATATATATATATATATATATATATATATATATATATATATATATATATATATATATATATATATATATATATATATATATATATATATATATATGTGTGTGTGTGTGTGTGTGTGTCTGTCATGTGACTAAAATGGAGAAAAAAAAACATGGAATACCTAAAAACCACTGTTTCTGTCAGTACAGTGACATAGATATTGATATGAGACAGATATCTTTTTTGAACATAAACTCTAATAAGCATTTCTTTTGTTTTTAACATTGTATTTGTCCAAACAAGCACACCGTTAGTTGTACCAGACATTAAATTGAACAAGAAATGAAAGAAAACAAGGATGGTTTAATCATTTTTTCGCCGACTGTATCAACTTTCTATATCTGTTATTGATTAAAGACCCTCCTGTGTCTCCAGCTAAACTTTCCTTAATCCATACTCTGTCCTCATCCCTTTCTTCCAGGCCTAGTCTTAATTCCTGTTTCTATTTTTCCACTGAGCACTCGAGCTCCTCTTTCATTTCAGATTCCTCTGACAGGTGGTTCAGGTTTCCAGTGAATTCAGCTCAGGGCCGCCACGGTTTACGACAACCCCTTCAAACAATGGCCAGAGAATTAAGTCAAATAATCAAATATATGTAACTAAATAAATGCTACTGTATGGCTTCACTCTGTGAGATTTGAGGATACCAGACTGTCGCACAGCGTGAGGTTTGTTTTCCATTACGGTAATATAATTTCCATCTGACATGAAGCTGGGTTCGTCAGCCGACCATTCAATTCTCATCTTTCTACCCAGGGAAGGCTTTTGCTGAGCACACATAAAGCTTTACACACAAACAGTTCCTCACATTCACACCTGGGAGCCACTCAGTGCAAACGCAGCCATCTACTGCTGGCAACCGAGACGCTTTACTCCACCAGTTGTGGCTTGAGCGAGTGGTTAAGTGCCTTTCTCAAGGGCACCTAAATGTTATTTATTGAAGAGGTTTTTCTTATTCAGGTTTTAGCTGCAAGTTTTCCCAACTGGTCCAAAAGTTAAAACGATGGACTGCCTCCTTTACACCTTAAGAGTTTAGTTGTAAAAGCATTTTTTTTTTACACACTGAGCTAATGTAATACACCAGCTGAATGTCAACTTACTCTAATCCAAACAAGATTTTCTATAATTCACCATAGGATGAAGTACTACATGTGGCCTTTTTTTTCCCTTTTCCTCACTGTTCTTGCACTTTTAATGTCCTTTTAATACACTTTATTGATCCATAACAGCCTGAGGAGATTTTTCTCTATACATCTTTGAGCTATAATATAAAATATTTACCAAATATTGTGCAAAAATAGGCCATATTTTGACAGAAAACAAGGACACCACAGCACAAAAGCCACAACTTCTAATATAATCATGTGCATGTTATATAAAATAATATGGTCCTATGTCTTTGAATATTGAGAGAAATGGTACCATAATAGCATGGACAGTTTCTTTGAGCTGTAATATAGACTCGTTGACCCACAGTGTGCAAAAATGGATCATATTTAGACAAGAAACAAGAGCAAAAAAAGACACCACAGCACTAAAGACCCCCAACTTCCAATATTACACCTTTAAAATCCCAACAATAATAGTATTTTTCTGCATTAGCTGTAGACTAAACTTAAATCTGACACTATTTTTGAATATGTACTGTATTTTCTACACACTGTCACACTGTCAATGAATGGTTTATTTTGCTTTTTGTTTTCATACTGTTTATTTTGTAATAACAGTGCATTTTCTAATACATTTTGCCACATTTCTGTTTCCAAAATATATTTATCATTTCAAATTGTCCATTTCTAATATGTCTAATTACCAGCCAAGCCATAAACCACTTGGAATGTTTCTCAAACAGCTCCTTGAGTTTTAATGCTACACCACCAAAGCGCCCTGCTGCTGTAAAATGTAATAACTTATTACATAATGTGGCAAAATGTATTACAAAATGCGTTGGGGAAATTTATTACAAAATGTGGCTTTATTACAAGATGAAATGAAAAACTTATTACATTTTGGACTTTTATTTCAAAATGCAGCTCAACGTTCACTCTGGATTATAAGGTAGACTGTTTTTTTTTTTTTGAGAAAACCAAAGGATTTTAAGTGCACCTTATAGTCTGGAAAATGTTGTACATGTTAAAATAATATGGTCCTTTGTCTTTATCCCTTACAGTTGGACAATAAATCCAATTATCCTCCAGTGGATTTTCTTTTTTAGACTCTGTCTGTCTTTCAGATGGAGTCTTTCGAACCCTTTAGCTGCCACCTCTTTGTATGTCTCCGCATTGTCTCGGAATGCCTTCATGTTGCACGGTAGCCTTACGACTTGGAAGGGCAGAAACATCTCTCCAGGCCAGATGGTTTGGCCTGGACAGCAGAGGCCTGGATTCCCACGAAGGAAACACAGAAGTTGGAGCTTTTTCAGTTCCACTCCTGAGCTCCCAGCAGCACTCTGTAATACGGCGATTCAAGCTCACTGGGCTGCGTGATGTTTAATTGAACCACAAGCTGTTAATCCAAGGAAAGAAAATCAACTAATCCAGATTAAGGTCAGTCAGACGGGGAATGGAATTGTCAAAAGCACTCCCTGGCCTGCTGGGTACCGTTAAACACGGGGCTCATTACTAGAAAGCCAAACATGCTCACGTGAAACAAACACCGAATGGAAACGCTACGGTTTTTTAGTCACGCCGTGAGAAGATTTTTGATATAATCTCACACCAATTGACTGCTTGTTTGTTGGTTTTTTTTTTTTGCTGAACTAAGGATCTCAAACAAGGGAAAAGAAAAAAAAAAAAAAAAAGAGCAGTGTGAAATGTGTGACTAGACTGATCCATGAATGGAATTTTAACAAGAGAGTTTTTTAGTTGCGAGCAGGTGGAGGGGTTATTTGATAGCGTTAGCAGATGCGGGTGGCATCGGTTTCATTCCTTGCGACACCAAATCTAATTCAGCCTCCTTTTTATTTGCTGTAGAAAACTCAAAACCGCTGTCTCACTCTGTCACTTTCGCCTAGAAACACACACACGTCCTAATTTTTATCAGGATTCCACAATCTTCTCGTTATCGTTGCTTATCTCCTCTCACTGAGGGGAAAGACGGAGCCAACGAAATCAGCACCGAGAGGCAAAATTCTGAAATAGTTTTGTGTTGCTGTGGTGACAACCCCATGTTGAGGAGAGAGAAAAAGAAAAACTGCAAGATTCAATTTATCGCAGCAATGTATCAAGAAGGAATTCAGTCTAACTTGCACAATACTCTGAATAGAAAACAGTCACTTTGGTATTCGCAGTTTAGATGGATGTCCTACATTTCATTTAGCATTTCAAAATTATGAATCATTTAAAAAAAAAAAAAAAAAAAAAGACAGTGACAATTGCTGTGTGTGGTTAAAAAAAAAAAAAGTATTACTTCATCCTATTCCATTTGGAGCAGATTGTCTTTTGTAAATAGGTTTATTTCTTACTCATTAGGATTTTTTATTTATTATTAAAACAGTGATGTCTATACTTGTTTTGTGGAATAGTTCTGTTTAATGTCTATAATGTTGTTGTTGTTTTTTTTTGTACAGAAGTGTCAGGTTATTTTTATCTGTGTTTTTTTATTTTATTTGAAAGCTTTCCTGCTTATATTTTGTGAATTAAGTCAATTAAGTTAGCAATTCTCACATAAAAAGCAGTTTGATATTACCAAGTAGTACATGTATTTATGAGCAGACACATTAGACAGAGACATTAGTTATTAATAGATAAAAATATAGTGAACGTTTCATTTGGGAATTAGCATAAAAAGTTGCATTGGGGTTTTTAAAGGCTAGCTAAACACATTTTTCAAAGTATTCCTCACTATTTTTTGGAAAATTTTGGCCCTGTAAGTGAATAGAAAGCAAACATCACAATCTGATCTAAGTATGAGAGTTTATCAGAAGCAGATGTTTGATAAAATTATCCTTAAATTCACCAATTCAAGCCTCAATTTAGTTTTATCTGTCTTCATAATACAGTTTACTCCATTTTGCAATGAACATTGTGTTGCCAATAAACTGTTCCCGTAGATTGCTTTGATGATAGTCTTATTCAATCAATCGTAATGAAATAATAAATGTATGGTTGTCATATTTTAATGAGATTGAAGACGCTCAACTGAGACGATTATGATACTGTATTTCCAACTAATGTAATAAATGAAGGTGATTAATTATTGCTTGATAAATGGACCTGGCTGCGCTCCTCCTGTGTCATTCTGAATAACTGCGGTCTATTGTAATGCACTGAATAGAGAACGTCACGCACGTTGCCAGGTTTGTAAAGGTCCTGTGGCACAGTGAGGTACTTTGGTTTAATCTCTCCAACAATGACACGTTGCATCAAATGCTGCACTTTACATCCTGTGGTTATTAGCACATACCAGAAGGGCCCCTTTAGTGAAAGAATGATTGTATATGCAGTTAACCCTTATTAATGCAATAAAGAACCAATAGAATGGTACTTTGTGCAGAAGCTTAGCCATACTGTAACAGCATTTGAAGCTAATTAAAACAGAAATGGGCAAGATCTTGAACAAACTTGATGAATTTTGACTGTTTTTTTTAAGTGGAATGTTGTAAATGATTCAAGTATTGGATTCTTTGGCTTCAGGTTTTTACTCTTACTCAATCTGATCTCCCTCCGACAGAAATATGTTCACTTACACTGACTAAGTAAGCAGGGGAGAGCACTGCATCATGGGTCGTTTATAGCATTAACGTTGGGAGGCTAACAAGTATATTTCAGTAAGTCGATGCTGATTCTTTACAGTTTGTCTCTGCCAAATGTTCAGTGTGTTAATTTTTTATCGGTAGGAGTTTGTGCAATGTGGGGTTTTTTTTTTTCTGTTGCTGTCAAGTCAGTCATGTTGATGGGAAAAGAAAAAAAAAAGTATGTACGTCACAGAAAATGAGTTGAGAAAGGCAAACTGATGAATGTGAGCTGTCAGCTGTCTGTTTTCTAATGATATTTCCTGAAAATTGTAGTTTGGCTGCCCGATTTGCTTACATTTTAACATTTTATTGCATTTTAGTTCTTAACATGACACCTAAGTGAACTTTGTTATTGAACACTTTCGTTTATGGAATTGTCTGAAACACATTTTTTTATAAATAGTCTAATTTTTTGACTATATTTGGTCATTTACATACACATTATAAGACAGTGGCGACAACATGAGGTCCAATGTGGTCTACTGTACAACAGTGTTTCCCAACCTTTTTGAGCCATGGCACATATTTTACATTAGAAACATCACAAAAAGTACATATATTGAAATATAATACAAACCCGAGTCTGTTTAGTTAAACACAAAGCTGATACTGTGGCAGAAATTTAAGAAAGACAATCACAGCTCAACAGTTCTGAGTGGATCAGTGGTGTGTACTGTTATATCTATAATCAGCTGCTCATTTATAGTACCAATAAGGTGAAATTACGTCATTTTTTACGACACACCTGATGATTTCTCACAGTACTTTAATGTGCAATGGCACACTGGTTGGGAAACACTGTTCTACATGGTTTGTAAGGTCCACCTCTGCATGAACCTGCTTTATTAGGTACCATGAAGTAATGGTACTAATGTAAGGAATGATGACAGGGTCTGGATCAGCACTGGTCTAATGTTCTAGATCACTGCTCTACAATTATTTAGAAAGTAAAAATCTAAATCTTACATACTTAATCAGATGAATCAGAAAAAAATGACTTTAGTGTTGGTTAGTTCATGTTTTTAATATATATGATGGTGTGTTATTCCACATATATGCTGGTTTATGTACATGTATACAATGGATTTGTAAATATTCCAGTAGAAAGAACCTGTAAAGTGAATTGATCATAATGTGCAGACAGCGTTTGGAAGTAGATCTGAGACCAATATTCCTTTTGGACTAAAACCATTAGTTTTAAACTGTTGTTCATTATAAGAATTTCATATTTTGATGCCAAACTTATTTTGAAAACTTGATCCAACCAGCATTTAAGACTTGAGGTTGCTTTATCACTAACACGTGTAATAACATTTCATTAGTTTTATTTCACCTTACATTCGTTATCTTATATTTTTTTAAGTGTGCTTCTAGGATGTATGTATTACTTGCTTACTAATTTATTTTGGCCAAGTAACCAAATACAGTAACTTCATTGACCTTGGTTTTCCACATAACAAAAAAAAGTCTTGTCATATCTGCCAATAACAGACTATGGTTGAGCATTTTGAATCTGCCATATAAAGGGTTAATATGAAGATATACAGGTGAGGAAAAAAATTATTGAACCATCAAAAATCATCAAAAACAAGAGTCATGCCATCCATTACTAACTTCTGTGTGTATCATGTGACTAACACAGACAGAAAAGAAAACATGGAATGAATGAAAAGCCTTATTTTGTTCAGTACAATACCATATATATTGATGTAAGAACTGAAGTGATTTTCATTATTATCAGGAAAACATGGAAAGCCGATAGATATCAACTCTGAAATTGCAGAATTTTCTTTTTCTCATTATATTTGTCATAAAAAAATTTACCTTTAGTTGTACCAGGTATTAAAATAAACATGAAATTGAAGAAAAACAAGGATGGTCTAATATTTTTTTCCAATGACTATACTATATACCACAATTCAGAAACATATAATTGAAGTGTGTTTTTTTTTTATCTCTATCAAACCACACCTGTTTTTTTTTGCTGCATTTCATTTTTTCTACAGTCTCCAAAACTAGTTTCAACTTTTTACAACAATGATTATGAAGCTGACCTTTTTTCACTCCCGAAAACAATTTCCAGGCTTTAAAGCATGTCAACAGATGGGACTACTGCTTGGTAATTTACAGTCGAGGACGGTCAAACAGTGTTCCAGAAGCGGACATGGTTAATGCATCCCATACTGTATCCCATTCAGCACTGAGTGATTTCAGGTGCGACTGGACACTAACATTTATCCACGACGTCTTAGTTTTTCTTGGGGCAGTACTGACGATGAAGGGGGGTGGGGGGTCAAATTTGACAAGGCAGCTGTGTTTGGGAAAGGAAACAATTTATCAAAATGAGGAGTGATATACGCTGGGGTCTGTACAGTCACCTCAGTTGTGCATGTGTTGTCTCATCGGCGGCCGGTCTCATCTGCAACTGCTCTCAGAGATCCATCACGACCTCAAAGACACATACGCCGCTCTCCTTGGCCTCTGCAATTAGTGCATCAACAGCTGGGGAGGCCATTAGACACTCCTGGGTGTTGGCTTTATCCCCTTTGTTTAGAAAAGCCCGAACAGCACCGACAAATACAGGACACTAATGAATGGCGTCTGTCACCGCTGAGTAGGAACGCCTGGATGGGAGTCGCACGGGTGGGGAAAAAAAAAAAAAAACACAGATTCGAAGGGAAAGATGTGATTTGGGGGTAAAAGTGGCACTGAAAGGGGATGACATGATGTGAAACAAACTGTGGAGAGCTGTTTGGAAAATCTTATTAAGATGTGTAATTTTTGCAGATGTTCATTATACTTTGGACAGGGTTAAGAAAATAAGTATTACAATTCTGCCATTTGTCTTTGGAGAATAGATTATTGGCTGAAGCCTTGACTAAGAGCCATTTGAGGCCACTGTTGCATATATGAGGCAATCAATCCCAAATGTGAACACTATTGGTTTAATACACTGTCTACTGTGTCCACTTCAGACAGTTTAAGTCAGTAAATGGGTTACGTAGCTGCCGTGTCACCACCTACTGTACTATGGTTCTGGGAAACACAGTCCAACTGGCACACGACGCCAAGTTCATGTCACGGAATTTATTGAAAAACTTCATCTTCTGAAAACATATATTATGGTCATGGAACCTTGAAAATCCCTGAAGCTAATGCTACTTTGAAAAAAAACATAGGTTTCAAGCTAAATGTCAGCGTTAGTGTTTGTCTTCTCAGCATCACCAATTGGTTATACTGGATGGATGGATGGATGGATGGATGGATGGATGGATGGATGGATGGATGGATGGATGGATGGATGGATGGATGGATGGATGGATGGATGGATGGATGGATGGATGGATATACAGATGGATGGATATACAGATGGATGGATATACAGATGGATGGATGGATATACAGATGGATGGATGGATATACAGATGGATGGATGGATATACAGATGGATGGATGGATGGATATACAGATGGATGGATATACAGATGGATGGATGGATATACAGATGGATGGATGGATATACAGATGGATGGATGGATGGATATACAGATGGATGGATATACAGATGGATGGATGGATATACAGATGGATGGATGGATGGATATACAGATGGATGGATGGATGGATATACAGATGGATGGATATACAGATGGATGGATGGATATACAGATGGATGGATGGATGGATATACAGATGGATGGATGGATGGATGGATGGATATACAGATGGATGGATGGATATACAGATGGATGGATGGATATACAGATGGACGGATGGATGGATGAATGGATATACAGATGGATGGATGGATATACAGATGGATGGATGGATGGATGGATGGATGGATGGATATACAGTTGGACGGATGGATAGATGGATGGATGAAAACCTATTCTCTTGCTCATTCTGAGAATTTGACCCCATTTGACCCCAATTTGACCCCAGACTTATGTTGGAACCTTGAACCAGCATTTAAGACTTGAGTTTTCTTTATCACTAACAAACATGTGGGAACATTTCCTTAGTTTTATTCCAGAAGCATTTTACTTGTAGACCAGCATTAGTCGTAGTGCTAGTATTAAAACAGTGAGTTAGGTTGATATGATCTTAAATGAAGACATAACCTTTCTGACCTTTCAGCAGAAAAGCATCTTTTTTTCTGAGAATAAATGGGCTGTAGTTCAGTTATTGCAAAGAAACACTACATTATGATCAGCTGTTCTGGGGAAATTCTACCTCAAATCAGTTTTTTCAGTGTTTTGTTTTGTTTTTTTTTTACTCCATTTCATCAATACCATAACATCCAACTGCACTAAATAACTGTTCTTATCCATCACACTTTAAGATTCTATAAATTCCACTCACTGGCCAGTTTATTAGGTACATCTGTGCCTTGGACAGTTAAGTCCAATCAGAGCAAACGTCATCAGTTCAGTGTATTTTGGCTCAAGTGAAGATGATTTGTTGAAGTCTCTTAATACTAGAGGACGTACCCGGCTACAGAAATCCCCAAAAACCAGGAATCAAGAACAGATATAAACAGTCTGGCAGGTTTTCAGAGTGTTGCAGATTAGTGCTTTTCACCTTATCTTTAGTCTGGACTGGACTGGACTTGAAAGTACTGACTTCAGTACAGTCTAACAAATAACTATTTGATGAGGCTGAGGATACAAGTACCAATGACTGAATTAGCTGTGCATTCAAAAGTACGTATTTTAAGATTTTCAATCAAATCCATGATGTGAACTTGGAGGCTGAGGTTTACCCTTAAACTGAACATTTCTGCTCCTGACATCATTTGACGTCCATGCTGACTACAGGTAGGATCCAAAGCAGTGGTGAAATAGTGCGAGTGTGGGAGTCTGAGGACTGTCCACCTTATCTGAAAGAATTAAGATAACCCCCAAGTGAATCACTCAACATGGCCTAAAGCTAATCTAAGCTCTGGCTGATGTATTCTGCATTATCTCACCTACACTCACACACCAGCGGGCGCTCGCACTCAAGACACACACAGATAGAAAAACAAACACAGATTACAGATACCATTTATTCAGTTTCAGTCAAACCGAGGCCTGGGTACAGTATATACGCTGGGATGATAAAAAACCTTTACCCCCCGAATACCCTAAATGTGCTAAGTCTGCTTTTAGGAGGCAGGGAAGAGATGAGATAAGGTCGGAGTGTTTGGGCTGTAGCTTCCAAGAGAGTGACAGTGATCATTTTTTTTCTTTTTTTGGCAGACTTCGGCAAAGACTGTAAATGTAATCCATCCAAGAAAGAAGTACAGCCCTCTTTGCAACAGACTCCCCTCGATGTTGTTATTGGCAAATGCACTGGAGCTGGCAATTGAAAAGAGTGATGCTATTTTCTGTTAAAAACGACGCTCAATCATCCATCTCTCTCTCTCTCTCTCTCTCTCTCTCTCTCTCTCTCTCTCTCTCTCTCTCTCTCTCTCTCCTATCTATTCCTGAAATGTTATCCACTAAATATGTTGATTCTTTGGTCAAGTGCGGCCTAAAAATCGAAGGCCTGTAATCAGTTTTCCAAACCTCTCCACCGCCTTCGCTTGACCAGGCTGTTTATTTCTATCTTGATGACACTGTCCAAAGTTGGCTTAACTATGAAACAGTGGAACGACCAAATCCATCCTGTCGTATTATGCTTTAAAAACTCTTGTCAGAATATGCCTGCTTTCTGTTACAACTAAATATAAAGCAACGTGGTGTTTTAAAAATTAACCGGGTCTCGCAGCGTGATGGAGATTTATTTGACGAGTCTGGGGCGGTCTGTCGTATCCCACCGTACTTCATCTAAGATGTTTTCACCACATTCCGCTAGTGTAACACAAGCGTATTTGTGCTGCGCTGCATGCTGCCCATAACCTATGACATGAAAATGAATGGGATAATTAAACCACTATTGACATTAATTTAACATTCTCTGGCCTCCAGACTTAGAAGATAAACAAAACCAGACCAGATATAGTTCATACGCTAACCATCATACCTCTAAATCAACTTTACAACCAGAACAAGGGATTTACAATGGTATGAATGCTATACACCACTGGACGCAAAGATATAAAGTATGTTTTAAGTGTTAAGATAAAGAGTGGAGGTGAAGTTTCAAGACCATAGTTGCCCCCATTATCTATTGTTAACCCTTTGTAGGTCACTCAATAAAATACTGTAGTGTATCATCTTCCTTCTCTTACCTTAAAACATTCAAGCAGCACATGATATGAACACAACTGTTATATGGTTATAACTGACAAAAAACAACTATTTACACCTTCGAAATGTCTATATGTCTCTGAATTGAGTGTTTAGTGATTGTAAAAACAAACATGCTTCTGAACCCAGACATGATTGGCCCTGGATTTAATGTTTGAGTTAATTACCAAAAGTAGTCGCTTGCCCCATAAAGGGTTAATGGTAAACAACCTGTTGACCATTTGTGTGTGTGCATGAATGGTGTAATATTTGATGTAATGCGATGTTTGTTGTGGGTGTTTTTTCAGTATTTTGAAAGAGTTTATGAATATTTTTTTGATTTTTCATTGCTTTTTTTTTTTTTTTTTTGGTGAATATTTTGTGGATTTTACCATGTTTTTTCTCCATATTTTTTGTGTTTCTTTGTGTACTTGTGTAAGTGATGCGCAGGCTGATACAAAGTGAGCGGGTGTCCACGGCCACCCACAGTTGCAAGTCATTGAAAAATATTTTTAATAATAATCGGGTTGCGGTCGGTCGGATCGTTTGAGATAAACATTAAAATAACCTGGTAAATACGCTTTATTAGCTGAATTTATGTGAAGGTGACGTACAACATCGTCAGTATCCTACAGTATGAAGGGAGCAAGAGAGAAAGTCAAGTTAGGAGAGTGGAAGCTCCGGAAATATCCAAACAAAAAAAGCTAAGTTTGGGACACACTGGCTGTGGAAACCGGGTTCAAATGTCTCTTTGGGTGTTACAGGTTGTCAACCCCTGGTTTAGATGCTACGCGTTGATAACTTTTAAATGATGAAGCAGGACAAACACATTTTCTCAACATATTAACTTAAAAGCAATGACATCAGAGTTTAACACAGAAATAAATGCAGGTATGTGAGCAAACTCATGTGATGTTTATTAAGACCATTGACTACTTTTTTAAAAATTATGTCATTTTTGATAGACTTCTTGGATTTTTTATTTATTTATTTATTTATTTGGCCACTTAAGGGGAAGAAAGCAAATACAGTAACTTCCCCGACCGTGATTACCTACATAATTAAAAAAAATTTAATGAAAAATCTCACTGTAGTATAATAATCTGTATATATGTAAATAGTGTGTGTCTGTGATGCCTGTTGTGAATGTGTTCATAATGTGTTTCCCATGCATATTTTTTTATTTTAAGATCAACCTGCCCAAGGACTGCAGGTGGAAATGGTCATTTTTGCTATAACCTGGCATGAAAAAATACTACCTGTTTTGTGTAGGTCAAAGTTTTTTATTTGTATTGTCCCTAATAAACCAATAAATAAATACAAAACTTATACATTCTTGCAGTAACACACTAATTTACTTTTTTTTTTTTTGATTATTTAAAGTATTTCTATAAATGACCTATAAGGGGTTAAAAAAAAAAAAAGATACTTTAAAAGGAAGAAAAGCTTTTAGTGGACCACTTTTACAAATTACTTGGCAAAACTTGACATGGAAAAAGATGTCTCTGAGTCAATTAAGGAAGATCTGAGAAGGTATTTAGAGTTTCCAAGTCAAACTCTTGTTCTGCTATGAGGAGGAAAAGAAAAAAAAAATCCCCTGACATAGACCAGCTGAGGCTAAAACACTGCAAAGTAAACTGAAGACTACAACTACACAGAGCACAGATATGGTTTTGGTCCATTTTCTTGGCTTTTATATCAAACATTTGTCAATTTCTTCTGAAAAGTGGCTGTTTCCTTTTTCGTGCCTCTAAATTTGGCCTTAAAAAAAAAAAAATCCTTGACAAACAAACAAAAGTCACTGAGTCACAATGTGTTGGAAACAATAGCCAGAGCCAGTACTTAGTGTCAAACCACTTTGGAGCAGATCTAACCATGGCGACACGAGGCTGAAGGAGGTCGTAAAGTTAAGTCAGCAGAAGAAGGGAAGGAACGAAACACAAGGGTGGGGATTGTTGAAATTCTCACAGTGTAGCCAACACAGCTTCCTGTTATTTGTTTTGTAGTAAATGCGAACTCTCAGGGGGGTAGTATGACTGGACACAAGTCGCCATCTGTCCTCTGACCGCCTTTTTACTCTGAATATGTGACCATGTGTGTTAATATGACTAAATATGTCTCTATACCAGAGGTGTCAAACATGCGGCCCGGGGGCCAAAATCGGACCGGCAATGGGTCCAATCTGGCCCCTGGGATGAATTAGTGAAATTACACATTAGATATTAATAATTAAGGAAGTTAACCATCAATTTCAACTAAATTTCTTAATAAAGTGTTGTTCTTCGACCCTTTTAACAACGTGTAGATGGTGTTTGATTGTATTATAAATGGAAATATTAAGATGAAAACTGGGATATTAGAGGTGGGTCCTGTTAAATGATGCAATAGATAAAACATTTGTGGATATTTATTGATGTTTTGATGTGTTTTGGACTACATTTGGACATTTTTTTTGTTAGTTCTGGGGTTTTTTTTGTTAGATTATGACTGTATGTGTTGGAATATGGTTCCTCTGTGGATAATTATAAGACATAAAGGTTCAGATCAGCTGTTTGACATTTGTATTTTGAACAAATGAGTGATTGTACCTGCTGGTGTTATTGTATCTGAAAGTTGTTCATAATTTTCTGATGTGTTAGAATCTGTGTTGTCAAACTACATTTGGTCATGTGACATTTGGGACATGTTTGGGTGGTTTTGGTTAACATTTTTGACCGACTACTTCTGGCCTATATGTGGACCCTTGGAAGTTTAAAGGGTTAAAACCGTTTGATATCAGTTCAATCTGAAATGGATCGACCATAATCCTAATAAACAATAAATTATGAAAAAGTGTAAAAAAAGGAATAAATAAATAAAAAAAAAACAAGCTCGTGTGAATAACTTGAAATGTACATGGAATTTTACCATTATTCTGAATGTTACTACTGTAAATGTTGTGTGTATTTGTAAATCCACAGTTACCTTTAAGAGATATGTGATTTATAAAAAACTGTAAACTGAAAAATAAATAAGGTGCTCGTAGAAACATGGAGTAAAAAGTAGGATAAAACAAACACATACTGAACTGTGAGACTTAAAAGTTGTTTTAGCTGATATTTTCAGATATAAATCCAGTTGTTGAACTATAAATACTATGTTTGTGCTTGTACTTGATTGTTGAACATTTCTGTTTTAATGTGAATATAATTATCTTGTATTCAGGTCTATAATCTGGCCTTCAGTCTGGAGTCTTTATACCCCAGAGTCTAAAGCTGCATAAATTAATGTCAACTAAAGTAAAAAAAAAAAAAAAAAAAAAAAGCTCTTAATGCGACAAAAATACTGTATTTCAGAAACTAATTTTACACTTAAAAGATCCATGTGATCTCCAGACCTTGGTCCAGTAAAGAAACGAGGCGCAGCTTTGAAAACTACACCCATTTACATCAAACTAAATCACCTTGATGGTGGACTGTAGGTGTGTACAGACTTACATATAAGGAGATAAACCCTGAACTCTGAGCACTTCAAGACATTTTCTGTCCAATAAAGTCCATAAACCCCTTTTATGTCTAGCAAAGTATGCTTTCAATGCAACTAAAAATGGTACGAAAGCTGAAAAACACAACTATGGCATTGAATGACAGAGTAAACACACGACATAATGCTGTGTTCAGTCAGCTGCTGGAACATATTGCCAGATGCTTTTTGTCTTAATTACTGTGTGGTGTTGCAAACATTCTGCAGTATTAATGGATGACACAAATGGGTTTTTTTTTTGGATATCATGCCAGTCATCTGAAGTCATGGTTAACTTCCTTTCCTTTCTTGTTTGTGTTGTCACAATAACAGCACAGTTGGAGATGTACGAGTGTGTTTCCTTCCTCTGACAAGACGACATTTATAGGTATCATTCTAAAAAAAAAAAAAAAAAAAACATCAAGAACAACAAATATGAGCAGCAGTATAGCCGTTATACCGTCTGCATGGCATATATTTAGGGAGTGAGTTATCGTATTTCCTGAAGTATAAGTCACTACTTTTTTCATGTTTTGAACCATGAGGCTTATACAAAGGGCCACCACTAGGGGCGCTCTAACTGGAATTAAACCAAAAAATATACTACTAAGAAAAATCAATGCAAAGAAGAATACGCTACTTTTTCTTTAGCGGATAGAACACGGATAACAAATTAGTAACTGTTAATTATTCATCATGGAGACAGATGTGACAAAGCACTTCTGAGGTTGATCAACTCTGACACAGAAGAAGACGATTTCATGGGTTTCAGCAAAGATAATTTTTTTTTTTTTTTTAAAAAGGTCAAATGGACTGCACTTATATAGTTCTTTTCCACCTTTATGGTGCTCAAAGCTCTTTACATTAGCCTCACATTCACCCATTCACACACACTCATACACCAGTAGGTTTCTAAGGTTCTGTCAGTCCTACTGGGAGACTGAGTCAGGGTTCAGTGTTTTGCTCAAGGACACTTTGACACGTGGACAGCCAGAGCCAGGACGTGAACCGCCAGCCTTTCGGTCATTGGACGATCTAAATGTTACCAAGTGTATTTTTCTCATTTCTAGTCAAAATATCTTGAAATGAGACATAATTACCTAAAGAGGAACTTCTCAGTGGGATATAAGTAGTGTTTTTAGACATTTAGGACATTTACCCAGATAAGTTTCATTTGTTCCAATGGCAGGTTTTTTTTGTTTTGTTTTTTTTTTTTGCTTGAATTACGTAAAAAAAAAAAAAATAATAATAATAATAATAATAATAATAATAATAAAGGTAAAGTACTTTATTTGTCACTGTACATTGTACACTGGGGCAATAATAATAATAATAATAATAATAATAATAATAATAATAATAATCTGCCAATGGAACAAGTGAAAATTATTTAGGTATAACTTCTTGAAATCATAGTTTCCAGATCTATTGTCCAAATCTAAATTCTTACATCTAACTGAAAAGTAAGAGATATTTTGACAATAAATTAGAAAAATATCCCTGGTAAGTTATCTATTTTTACGCACTGTATACCACATCTATTGCATATATTCAGTTACTGAGTTAGTTTCGACTGTGCTCAACAAAAATCCAAATCTTACCGAGTGTATTTCTCCTACTTTTTAGTCCAAATATCTCATCACACTTAAAATAAGACCTAATCACCTCAAGAGAAACATTTTCACTGAGATAAAATAGCTTATTTTTAGCCAAATATTATTTTAATAACTCTTACTATGATAATTTCCCCTCTTTTTTTGCTTAATTCAAAGTTTTTTCTACTTAAATAAAGAAATAAATCAGTCAAATAAAGTTTTATATGTCACTGAAAAGTTACTCTTTAGGTGATTATGTCTTATTCTAAGTGTGATGAGATATTTGGACTAAAAATGAGGAAAAATACACTTGGTAAGATTGATATTTTTTCCTTCGTCGTAGTGACATTTGTCTTAGAAAATCGCTACATTTGCAAGTTTTGACTCAGTTGTGCTGACGACATATGAATGGCTGAAGTCCTTCTGCTGGACTCTGTGGAAAGCTAATGGTCCGGGACTTTTCCTCGCCTCGTTATCTGGTTCTGGTCCTTTTCAACCGGAGAGGAAAAAAAAAAGGAAAAAAAAACCAAGAGAGGAGTAAGGAAGGAAAAATGTATAAAATGATTTGGAAAGATATAGAGAAATAAAGCAGCATGAGGAAGGAATTGAGAAAAAAGGACAAACAATTTAAAAAAAAAAGTATAAGAGAAGAAAGACTCAGCAAAATAATTATGGTGGAAAAAGGAAAATTAAGCATGCAAGGAGAATTAAAGACAGAGTGAAAATAGACAAACCATAAAGAATTAAAGAGTGCAACAAAGAAAAAAATGAGAAAGGAGAAAAAAAAAAACGAAAAAAAAAAAAAAAACACAGAATGACAAAGTGTAGCTGGAGACGAATGAACAGACTCCATGGCGTGAGTTTTATTGTCTAACTACTTAATTGTAAATAACAGGCCTCGGCGATGTGAACGACCATTCATTGGGGCAGACAGAGTGATTAATCCATGCTGGGCTTTGGGAAAGTGGGCAAATGTGTGTGAGAGAGAATGAAAGCAGAAGAGAAAAACAGAGAAGGGTCTTTCTTTTCCTTTCTTGTCTCTATCTCACTACCCTGTAGCTCCTAATTGGTTAATTTCATAAACTTCTCAAAGAGACGTTCACACAAACCCACCCCACCCCCCTTTCCCTTTTTATTTTAAGAATCACTACCTGCACACCCTCTGGTCTTTGTCGCTGAAGGGGGGTGGGGGGGGGTGGGGGGGAAGTCAGACAGTGCCCGCAGGGGTCCCTTCACTGGGAAATAAGCAGGGAGATAATGGGTCCAGACTGGGAGAGGGAGGTTTTTTTAACTCAGCTTCAAACTGGTCATTTCCCAGTGTTTTGTCCATGGAAAGAATCTATGACCTTCTCATTATTTCATTCTCGGGGGCTGCAGTGATATCATAGCTAACAGGCTTAGTGGTGAGTTGAGCAAATAGGTGCATTTTCATTCTGTCCAGTGGTTTTATTTTCAGTTTGTGCTGTTTTTAAGTTATTTTTGAGCTCTATCCATCTATAGCATCTATCTATAGTATCTATGTATAGTATCTATCTATAGCATCTATCTATAGTATATATCTATGTATAGTATCTATCTATCTATCTATCTATCTATCTATCTATCTATCCTTTTGGAGGCAAGAGCTTTTGGTTATAAAAATGTATACAGGAAGAAACAGTAGGATTTTATAAGTGTTAACTTCCACCCATTCCTTTTGAACATGCTTGTGTTGTTTTGGTTTTTTTATTGTATGTATTCTTTTCTTTTCCATTTTTTAAAATGTTCAAAATTAAGCGAATAATTTCAAAAAAAGGACTTAAAAGTTAGATTATATATGGAAACAGCAACAAAACACCACTGTGTAAAACTAAAGAAGTGAAAAAGAACATGAAACTATATTGTATACTTAAAGTATCTTCTGTTTTTTTCTTAACTATTAGATATTTGTATTTCCAAAACAATTTACTGTGTCCTGACACATAAGAGGCTTTTGTCCATATCACTCTCACCTAATGTGTTTAGCAAGTGCAGATTTATGCATTATAAAATTAAAACCAACTGTAATACAATGATAAGTTGTCACTGAACAGCTACAATCTTAGATCTAATAAATCATTTATTAAAACTGTCTATAGTTACAAAGAGCTTGGGAAGCTCTTCCCACATGAGGACCTTGCTGTAATCCAATCTTACGTACTTTTTTATATGACTTTTATGTGACCTATCCCGCCTGAGTCTTACCAGTGTGCATTTCTCTTCTGTCTGTTTAACTTTGTAACTGAAGTAAGTCAGATTCTAATTTTGGCTGGACTACATTATTTTCAGAGACATTTGGACGTGTCCACAAAAGCGCTAATGTTTACTTCCCAAACATCCAGGGAAGTTGTTTCTTCTATATGAGGCTGAAAATAGATTTGATACGCTTGAAATAACATTCAATGAATGAGCCATAATCGTACATTTACCAAAAACAGCCAACTTTAATCACTCAATAATAACTGCGTTAAATCGCTGCCCTTGAAATCGCCGCAGCCAGACATTGAAACGTCTGCATCAGTTACTCGCCACTCAAATGCGTCTCTCTTGGAAGAAAGGCATTATGGAACCCCCCCCTCCCATATCAAAGCTTGGGATCAGTGTCTTTAAAAGTGTTTTGCCTCTAAAATGAGCAGGAGTGCCGAAGCTCAGAGTCGGTGTTTACACTCTCCCAGCATGGCGAAGTGGACTCGGCATGAGCACCGGGTCCAGGAAGGAGATACCATCGAAGCCCCTTTTTGTTGCATGTGACGGACGTACTCCTGCCTTTCCACCCACCTTGTGTGATTATTCCTTTCATTTATTTATTTACGTGACTTTGTGCGGTGGTATCGAGCTTTTAAGACAGGAATTCCAGCCTTTGTACAGTGGAGAGCCATTCACAGCAGATAAAACCCAAAGTATAAACACGCTCCCCATTAGGGAACTGGCGGCAAACCAGCCTTTACCTCAAAGCGATCTGTGTTATCTGCAAAGCAACTTGGGTCCGTGTCCAAGTGATTCACTACAGGGACCGCTGCGGAGGACTTTGAAATGAGCCAGGTTGAGGTGCAGTCATGGTCTAAAGGCCAATCCGTCTCCATAAAACTGACTCTTTGGGGCCAAAAAACAAAAGAACAAGTGGTGTCAACCTATTTGGGTCCATGTGCATCATGTCTAAGAGGAATCTCAGAGTTGCTATGTGTGAACTCTGCCTTCTGAGTGAACATTACATCAACAGAAATGAGACCACGGACCATTAAAGGTACAGCTTTCACATGTAACAGCAACAGACACGCTTAACTAGAATGGATTTCCCTAGGGGGGCATTCATCTTTCGATTGTTTTACTTAAGGGTTGATAAAT
Source organism: Siphamia tubifer (assembly GCA_020466265.1). Classification (NCBI taxonomy): domain Eukaryota; kingdom Metazoa; phylum Chordata; class Actinopteri; order Kurtiformes; family Apogonidae; genus Siphamia; species Siphamia tubifer. The sequence goes on along the minus strand of CM035792.1, from coordinate 15,846,687 downwards.
AGGATTGAAGGGGATTCTACATTGACACCCCCATTGTCAAGTCTAACATTAGGGGTACTGTACTGAACTGCTGCTGCCATCTATCAGTATCACCAGAGCAGTTTACAATTCTATAAAAGTGTTACTGCGCCTTTGACGAAGTGTAAATCATGGATGTAGAAAACTGACATCATAAGTAACACAAGAGTAATAAAGCAACGACTTAACCTGAAGCACTTTCATAAATAATGTATATTAAGAAGGTAGGCTGGTAATAAAAATGGAGACTGGTGCACCATGGGAACACTGTCCTGCTTCTGAAGTCATTTTTTTTTATTCCTTGCAGGGTCTTATGAAAAGATAATTTTCGGATTTACGTCGAAGTGAAAGGATTCGAATGGAGAAAGACGTTTGCACACAACACCCAGACAGTTTAGACAAAGTTAGAAAATGAGCTGTAAAATGAGCTGCAAGAAAAGTTTGCACTGTGGGATACAAAAAAAAAAAAAAAAAAAGAAAGAGAGAGAGAGAGAGAGAGAAACACAAACATTCACATCTGCAACTTTCTTTCATCTCCACTTTCCATGCCGTTAGCCATGACCACTGTTTGCATTTGCATTTACATATACCACTCTGCAAAAGCCATCTTATTTCTGATATTATTATTATTTATTTATTTTTTACTTATAAAGACCGCTTATCAGTCCCTGTTCCCAACTCGGCATAAATTCTGAGGATTAAAGGAGTTTTTTTTTTTTTTTTTTTGAGGGTGGGGAGTGAAAAAAGTGGGGGTTTTGAGGGGGGGGAAAGCCGACAGGATGAAAAGAACTTGGGGGCCCATAGAAATGCTAAGGAAGTGGCCCTCTTTTTTTTTTTTTCCCCTCAAGTTGCACAGGGGTAGGAAGTTCCCAGCTCCGCCACTTCATTAATTCATGCTATTTAAGAAGTGGGATTGTGGAGGGGCTTCTTCGGCCCCCTTCACACTGGAACCAACAACAGTGCCATCAGTAACTGACAACCCCCCGGGCGGAGGGGCTATGGCCTCCGGGGTCCATGCTGCAAACAGAGCCACGGGAAGCAGAACCTTGCCATTCAAGAGTTCAGCCTTTATTTGTCATCCCTGGTTTCTCCCCACCATACACATCCCAATCATGGGCCTCCGGGGGTGGACGGCGGATTGGAGGATGAATCTCCCCTGTTTCCTATTAAAGACAGAGGGTGGGGAGGGTGGGGAGAGGGGGGTCTGCTCATCTGAAGAATCAGTATGCTCATCCATAACGTCTTAACATTCACTGCTTACAGGGTTTGAGTAAAAAAAAAAAAAAAAAAAAAAAACACCAGGCGACGAGGAGAAGAGTTGAGGTGGCGAGTTGAAACAAAAGACCCGAAAGAAGAAACAGCAGTGAGCTCACACACCCACTTATCTAAACTTTTGCGGCCGACGTTGCTCCATTTTGTTGGAAAATGATTCACAGAGTGCTTTTTTTTTTCCCTTTTTCTTCTTCTTCTTCTTCCAGTGGTAATGAACTCATTCACTGGAATTAAACCGTACTGCTTTTGATATGAATGATTTCACTGTTTCTGACCCAAAAATATGTTTTAAATCAGTTTCATGATACACCCACACACAGATATATATGTGTATATATATATATATCCATATATATATGAACATTGTAGTGTTTTAATCACTCATACACTGCAAAACCCAGTGTATTTTTCTCATTTCTAGTCACTATCTCATCACACTTAAGCTTTACTTATATTGCACTTTTCACAGATGTATAAAGTCACAAAATGAAACACAATCAAAACAATTAAAATACAACAAAAAAATTATAAAATACAATTAAAATACAATACAATACAGTTAAAAAAAAACTAAGATACAATACATACTCTCTAAGACATAATCCTCCAACGAGTAACTTTTCGGTGAGATATAATAACTTATTTTAGACAATAAATCTTACTAAGATAGTTTTCACTTCTTCCATTTTTTCATGTATTTCTTTTTGCTTAGTTCAAGATTCTTTTGCTTAATTCCAGCAAAACCAAAAAAGTGGAAGAAATTAACATTATCTTGGAAAAATTTATTGAAATAAGATTTTACAGATATATTATTTAAAAACCACTTCTTATATCACTCACTGAAATGTTTAATCTTTAGGTAATTATGTTATTTTAAATGTGATGCGACATTTTGACTAGAAATGAGGAAAAATACACTGTAAAATTTAGATTTTTTTCTCAGTGTAAGGTCACCTTTAGGCAGAAATGACATTCATATGTGAGTATTTAAATATTTTATGGTTAACTTTACATACTGACAGCATACTGGTTAAAGTTACAGAAGGAAACAGGGTGTGGATGCTTTTCTAATTACAGAAAAAGTCTGCAAAGATGTGACAAAATAGAACTCCCAGTATCTTTAGTAATATTTATACCACACCGCAATCTTTTCCCAAGTGTAACTAAAGCACTTTTACTGTCTGTTTTCTTAGTAAATGACACACAGGGTGATTTTTCTTCCTTCTAGAGACAATGAGCTCATTCACTGGAAAAAAAATCTTGCGGTTTCTGATTTGTATTTTAGTCAATTTCAAGCAACATTATAGTATTTTAATGGCTTGTGATTTCAGAAATTACACTCGTATATAACTATTTAAGAATTTTTATGGTTCATTTGACATATTTTCAGGACTTAAGGAATGATTAAGGAAGTTTGGTCTAATTGTAAAGATATGACAAAAATAAATCACATTAAATTCTGTAATATTTAAACCTAATCTAATCAAATCACTTTTTGTCTAAACCGGAAAAAAAAAACAGGAAAAAATGTGATATAAACTGTCAAAACAAGTAGACCCTTTTGTGACATTTTACACTGAGAGTATATGTATCTGTGGTTTGCAGAAATGTACAATGACTACATTTTACTCTGGTGAATGGGTTGATAAAATATGTGTTCTGTCCAAAATAAATTCACAATCTGACAAAAAAAAAAACACACACACACACACATGAATAAGAATCCTATGAATAAAGTTTGTCCTTTTTTTTTCCAAGCAGGAAAATCAGTGCGCCTAGAATAATAGGTGTACTTGAACTAATAATATACTATCCATATGTGTGTTTCATCCATCAGCAGCTTAACACAAACATGCTAAGAGCCCCCAGGGAAGTTGCATAAGGATGTGGGTCGACTATTCATCATAACCTTAAGGGACGCCTTTTAATCCAGCCTAAAGGAACCTGCACATGTGAGGATTACTATGATTAAGAAATGAAAGCTGAGTATTTGGAGAATTATTCCGAATTGAATTGTGCTAATGCCTATTTGAAAGAATGTTACCCAGAATTCCTTATGGAGATCCAGTCTGGGCCCCACATCACTCACAGAGCCTATAAGGTGCTGAAATCTGGGGTGAAATTCCCATATCTATAACCTCAACCTCTAAATTTAAGTCGTATTAAGCCGTTCCATGATCTGCTCATTCATTATCTTGCGCAACCGCTAAGGGACGACAACTGAAAATAAACACTACGTAGGGTGTTATATGGTAAGGTGACATTATCTTGAGTCTGTTATCTATTATGGTGAGACCATAATGAATGAGGGTAAAAGAAAAAAAAAAAAGTACATGGATGATGTCTTCTCACAGCCCATTAAGTCAGGCCGCAATCGTTTCATCGGACAATTTGTGAACGCGGCTGTAGGCACCGATTGTGGCTCGACCTCATCACTTAATTGCTAATATAGTTATTAAGGCATGCCAATAGAGAGACCACCATGGTAGGATTGTCCCTGAATTATCACAGTTGCTTTTCAGGGCCGTGGAAATTCTCTAAGGGCCAACGATTCAGTGTCACACAAGGCTTTTATCAGGGTTCCACTGGGGCCCCGGGAGGTTCCCCACAAAATGTTGGCCCCCCCACCTCACACACACAGACCCACACACTGAGAAGACAACTAAAGAATACACACTTATATCTGTGGTAATCAATGAGTGTAACTGAGGTTCACTGTAACCTGTAAAAGACCAAAAGCATCTATTGATTTAACATTTTAACATGTTTATTATCTGTTGATCCACTAATGCGATCAATATGTGTAGATAATTGTAGTAAAATGCAGGTTTTCAGCTTTAAAAATCATACATAACATCTGCTTTATGTGTTAAATTGTACATATTTAAATAACATAAATCAGAAAACAAATGACTTTAATGCTGGTTAGTTCATGTTTTCATTTCATTCATTTTTAATATATATGATGTTGTGTTATTCCACATATATGGTGGTTTATGTACATGTACACAATGGATTTGTAAAGAACCTGTAAAGTCAATGGATCATAATGCGCATAATGTGTGTTTTGAAGTAGATCTGAGACCAATATTCCTATTATCTTGTTCATTTTAAGAATTTCACATTCTAATGTTGGAAACTTGAACCAACCAGCTTTTAAGACTTGAGTTTTCTTTATAATTCACACATATTTGGTAACATTTCATTCATTTTATTCCAGATGCATTTTACTCAGATCAGATATAACCTATTTGGATATTCAGAGGCTCCATAGTTAACATGGAAACACTGTTAACCCATAGAGTTGCATCAATGACAGTGGATGGAGACACTTGTTTTTACATTCATTCACTGATATCTTTGCTAAAAAAGTTTTTCTTGTCATTTTTCTCTATTTGACATATAATAACCTTTGAATTTTTATGACATTTCTATAAATATCTACATGATTAATGAATTAAGTAAAGGAAAACATATGATTTACATTTAAAAATGTTAAAATATACAGGATAATATGATCATAAATGGTGATAAATTGCGAAAAGCTGGTTGAATACAAAGAAAAATCCATTTGGGAACTGCCACAAAAGTAGCAATGGGTATTTATAGGTTAGTCCAGCTGTAATTCACTTTAATAAATAAATGTAAGAGTGAGTGTAATAGACCTGGATGATATCGCTGAAGAGTATGTGACAATTTCAGTTGATAATGACAATTATTAATTACATGAGAAAAAAAGGACAAATTTAACTTATTCATTTACAGGCATATATTAGGAAATAAAGCAGAGTATGCAATCACAAAGTAATTAGTAATGCAAGTTTATTATTGACAAAGTAATGCTCCTATTTGGATCTTAATGAAATTAGAAAGTTTATATGACAAACCACAGTCATATCCATTACAAGGATGAAACAAAATCAGAGGGAATAACTGCATTCATCAACGTATCATTAAAAAAAAAAAAGGAATAGTTGTATATTGTATAAATATGAGTTTATTTTCCATATTTCACATCTGATAAAAAAAAGAAACTGTCTTTAATAAACATCATTAGTTTACCTTTGGTTGTGTGTTCGGCTTTATTTACCTGTGTGTCTGGTAAAGAAAGCTGTTAAACTGATTCTCTTTTTAATTTTTTGTAAATACGGGTGTGTACTTTTAGTCTGACAAGTGAAGTTTCGGAGATTACATCTGCTGTTTGTGATTTATCAGTGGTTTCGAATTCATGTTTCACCACCATAGAGTTATGATGCAATGGTGAAATAATTGTCTGTTTGTGTTTTAGAGAAGTCAAACTTTACAGCATCTACATCTTAATACAATCTGTAATTGATATGTCCATTTAATTTGTGTATTTTATTTACAATTTCACATTTCATAGTTATATGAAGGAAGTTATATATCCCTTTGTACATACGGGAGAGCCCAACACTGATCAGCTTTAAAAAAGCATCTTCAACTATGGCTGAAAACAAACTAGTCATGTGACCACTAGACTCCACAGATTTCTTCGCACTGCTTGTATGTAATGACATGTTGTAATGTTGTGTTTTTATGTCTCGGAACTGCGGATAAAAATTAGCATTGTAGCTAAAATCCGGCAGATTTACATTTGTGTCATACTTATGTTCATTAATGTACACTGTCCCTATCAAATAAATAAATAAATAAAATGGTATTGGTACACATACTATACACTGCAACTAAATTTCTCATGAATAAACTTCAGAATCATAAAAAATGCAAAATGAGTAAATAGCGTTGTTAATAATATATAGGGTTGGTCTTTTGTCCTTCTGAACAAAAAGAGGATCTGTAATCGGATCTAAACCTTTCTCACAAGGGAAACCATCAGAGCTAGAGATAAGCAAAACTCTGATGTTTTTTTGGAACAGACAGATATAATTAATGACACAATTTCATATAAGAGCGATCATGTTTTAGCTAAAATGAATCTGAGCAGAATCAAAAGTGCTGTTTATACTTGGATGTACACAGAGCTGAATGGAAACTCTGCCAATTAATGTAGTCGTGTTCTCATTGAATAAACTTTATTTCCATTACTGGGAGCTAAATGTAGCGTGACAGACATAAAAAAGAATGTACCATTTAGATGACAATCCTCTTCTCCCTTTTTTTCTTCACGTCTCAGTTTTTAAACATTTCCCAGGACGGGGCACATCTTTCCTGAATGAAGTAATGAGCATTAAGGGTGCGTTTGCTTCTTCTTTTTTTTTTTTTTTTTTTTTTTTTTCAATTTGCTGATGACTTTAACATACACAGATGGGTAGAATGGGTAGACGCTGCGCTTTTCCCTTAACTAAACAAGGGGAAATGCCTGGGAATTACCTGTTGGACCCAAGAGATCTTGGCAAGCCCCATGCCAGGGCAAAAGGGCTGCAGTGAAAACACTCACTTTAACAAACAAAGACAGAGGCAGCTCAGGTCTCCAGGGCAAAATTTGCTCATTAATTCCACTTAGCTCGATTTTGCATGGTTTTCACTGAGCAATGACTGACAGAGTTTCCTACAAAAACAGCATTGAGACATCTTCACTTGTGTGGTGAAAATTGTTAAAAGTTTGATAAGGCTACTGTCACGGTGTTCAGACAGAGAAACTGTGACTTTGACCACCAATTTGGCAGGGAGAAAGTTTCCGATCCGCCTCCCTTTACGACAAGCTAAGCTCAAAGAAAAGAGTTCTTAACACACTTTTTCCAAATTAAACGCAATATGGCGTTACATCTGATTGCTGGAGCGAGCTTTGCTCAGCTGGGTTAAGTTAACCATCAAAACGGGTCAGTGCTTTTTAATGCAACTTTGCCAGGAAGGACAGCAGCCCTCAATTAATTGTCAAAGGGAAAGCGGAAATCCTGCAATAAGAGTTTCTAGGACAGTTCTGTCAATAGGCTGTAAAATTGGGTGGAGAAAAAAAAAAGGAAGAAGAAGAATTTTGACTGGACAGATGTGTCACAGTTCAAGTCTATTTCCCCCTGTCTCTGCCCTGCATTGTTTCATCAAAGTCAGTATGATAACTAATAGTGGAAAAGACTGATCAGGAATCCCTTTGATGGCAACAAAAGCCGCTGGGGCTTGTGACATCTCTGCCTGGTTACACGTAATCTCAGCGGTCCCAGGCGGTGCCACTATTAACATAGCAGCAGCGGTGAGCGGTGAGCATAGCGCCGGCCTCTGTGCTTGCTCAAACCTCGGCTAAATCTGTCTGATTCTCATCAAACACTGAGAGGGGGAAAGACTGAGAGGGGGGAAAAACTCCAGCCTAGACTCCATACAGACCTTGCACCACACAACTTGCCTGGCAGGCGAAGCTGTCACCATTCAGTTTACTCCGGCCCTGCAAAGAGACAAGCCAGCTACAAAAACAGTCTGCTGGTGCCTTGAATCATGAGAAGGAGCGAGGCTACACAAAAGGGAGAGACAGGGGTGAGGTAATCTCCGATTAATGGGATATGATAAGGAAAAAAGTGTTTTTAACATAACAAGGCAGTCCGACAAATGAAAGTACAGAGCGGGAGGCTCGCCTTAATGATGTTATCTCAACTTCTTTTAAGCTGGAAGCCCTGGAAATACTGGCGAGATAGATCCTTGACCCCAGTTTTCTTTTAGTTTTGTAAAGTTTTACTTCTTCCCAAGTGAGACAAGATACTCTTCCCACCTTTCGTGTGACCCATTTTTACCATTTCTATCCATCCACAATACTCAGTCTGACTGCTTTTGTACCACCACCCCCCCCCCTCCAAGGGTTTAACCTCAGGTCACCACCAACTTCTTAATCAGTTCAGCACATGACCATTCTCTTCAATCCCCACATACCAGGAGAGAAGCACTCCCTGATACAGTAAATTACGATAAAGAGCTCACGACCGAAAATCGAGGGACCATATCCCCGTATGAAAGCTGGGGCCCTGATACATCAATAGACAGATTTGGGTGTGGGACGACGGGGAGGTGCTGCAAAGCACTTCTCCAGAAAATCCACACTTCAAAAGCAGCCAGTATTAGATTGAGGGGGGGGGGGGGGGGGGGCATGGGGAGGTGTGTGGGATGGTGGGGTGTATTTGAGGAGGATAGAGTCCCTCTACAAAGTCTGCCATGCCAATCCACTGTGGTCACCAAGAGAAAAGAAAGAAAGAGGAAAAAAAAAAAATCTGTGTGTTCTCAAAATTCTTTGAAGGATTCAGGCCTGAGTTTCAAATAGCGTAATGGTTACCAGTTGGCTTATTATCATTTTGACGTTTTAAAACTAAAATTCATGGACTGCGAGCTTTGTGAGTGTTAAGACTCCCCATTGTGTTCTCATTACAACTCTTTCACTAAACGTCGGAAAGATGGGACTGAGAGCAGCCCCGACTTTGCTGTCAAAGGGGCCGGGCAATTTCCTGGGTTAGCCAAAGAGCCCAAAGGTCAAAGGTCAAAAAGCACTCTAAAAGTTTGGAGCCTAGTCAGGAGGGGTTAGAGTTCAGGCTTTGCAGTTGTATTTCTTTCTCCTGGTCATAAAAACCTCCAGGGTCAACCTCCCCTTCTCTGCTAAAAACACTAACAGCAAAAACAAGCCCGATCATCTTTCATTTGGCATCTTCTCCTCTGATCGGACTCCACCTCCCACAAATTATATTTATATATAACTAACCTGCAAATCCAATTACATATTCTCATGAAGCAAAACATAATGCAAATTGCATTATTGACCTAAATAAACAAAAGTAATAGCTTGATACTATTAATGAAGGATGGGTTTTTGACAACAGAGAGCATTCACATCTGAACTTTAGTTTTGTTTTTTTTTTCTGGATTAAATCAACTATTTTTATTTGAAACATTTATTTTGAATAATTAGAATAAAACAAAACAAACAATAGAGCCGAAAATAATTTGGCAACTGTGTGAAAAAACAAACTATAATAGACATTAAACAGAACTATTCAACAAGACAAGTATAGATATCACAGTTTTGACTGTCCATAAATAATCCTAATGAGTAAGAAAGAATCCCATTTACAAAAGAATGTCTGTTCCAAATGGAATAGGATGAAGCAATTCTTATCTAGTCCTTTGAAGCATTTTTTGAAGCATGTTATATTGATGTTCAGATTCAACATTTTAACCACCTAGAAATAAATGTCTTAATATTTGCTTTGTGACTAAATGTATTTTCAGTTGCTCGTTGAGTTGGCATTTCAACCTGATTTTCTAAAAGTACTTCTGATGCTACAATCCTTCTGTCCAGTGTGTTTTTCTTCTCTAATGACAGAGATAATAAAGCAGATGAGAACAGTGTGCTATCATCCTGGCATAATGTCAGGGTTTCTCTTCCAAAAAAAGGGAAAATGATGCCACTCTCAGGTCAAGAACATGTCTAATTTTGCATGTGACATCATTGCACGGCATTCTTTAACAACAAATCAGGTTTAAAATTATCTTTGGCAACCCTTGGGAATATATTAGTTGGCGTTTTAGCTGAAACACACACTGGCACAAATTATTCCATCCTTCACACATGCTGGACGCCTGCCCAGACTGAGCCTACATACAGTATTTATCAGCAGGGAAACAGAGCCAGGGTTTGCTTCAAAGAGAGGCCTTGATAAGAGTGACCCGATAACCTACACTAGTGTACGGATTAGTGGACACTACTCTTTAGTTAACTTCAACAGATTTGGAAAAACGTGCACAAGTGCTTACACCTACAGTATGGCTAACACTGAGTTTGTGTGTGTGTGTGTGTGTGTGTGTGTGTGTGTGTGTGTGTGTTTTCTTAAAATATTTGGGGTAAATCTAGCATGACAATGAAAATTCTCTTGAAATCTGAGATAATAAGGGTTTTAATCAAGACATACTTTTTGGCTAAACTGGACCTTATTATCAGAGCTGGGAAGTAAATATACAGAAGTACTCTATTACTGTAGTTGAGTAGATGTTTTTAGTTGTCTGTACTTTACTTAAGTATTGTTTTTTTGTGGCATTTTTTTTATTTATTTATTTTTACTCCCTACATTGGTTCATAAATATCTGTACTTTATACTCCTTACATTTTCTGAATAGACTCAAACTGAACACATGTTTGTAAGTCACTTCAGAGGGAAAAATCGGTGTAGGAGAGAAGCTGTAATTACAACTTTTTATCTAAATTGTGCCATTTTATCTCATAACTTCAACTCTTTGTCATAATTATTATTGTTATTTCATCATTCTGAGTTTTTATCTCAGAATTTTTTTACCTAATAATGATGACTCTTTATGTCGATTGTGACTTTTTTCCCCCACATTTTCTCCACATTTCCAGCCCATAACCACAAAACGGAGTAGTGTAACCTGATCAAACACATTATCTGCACAGTAACTTGCTTTTAAAGGCTTTATTTTTTGATAATTTTTCTTGGTTAAATAAGTATTACTTCATTCATGACAAAAAAAATGCTTTTGTTTTACTTTCTTTTACTTTATTAGAATTCAAAAGTTGTAATTTTATAACTTTTAGTTCAATAAAGGAGTCAAATTATGAGTATTTTTTCCACACAAGTAGATATACTTCTACTTAAGTAGAGAATGTGATTATTTTTACCACTTCTGGCTATTAGAGACCACAACCAGTACCTCATGCTAACACACCTTTACTTATATAAAGCGGCTGTCTCTGGTCCTGACTGTACTTGCAGTACAGTACTTTCCCAGTGTTATGGCAGTGCTGTTACTTAATTAAAATATCTGAGAACTCCTTCCACCAGTGGCTTACAGTATTAGCTAATGTAAATCCACCTCCCATCTGAGCCCGGGCGAGGCTCCCCGTGGTCCTGACGGATACCACTGAAGAGCACTCTACTGCAAATGAAGATGACAAACAACCTCTGCTCTCAGAGGCGATGGGACTCAGAGGGAGGGTGTCAGGGGTCAGAGAATGAAACGGCAACACCTCTGCAGCCACTTGACAGAATGAAAAAAGAGTGGGAGACGGGGGTGGCAGGGTGTTTTAGAGAGGGTGGGAGTAGCACTTGAGGCCAGAATGGAAGACACAAGCCTCCCAGCAGCAGCAGTCAGAAGCAAGGGGACACAGGGGCTACTGTTCCCATTGAGGGCTTTGTCTCCCAGGCACTCTCTTGTTTTTCCTCAGCAAACCGTGGGTACAATGAAGGCGGCATGCTCCCCTCCCCTCGCCCCAAAGGGCTGTCAATACTGGACCTATCAGACCTTGAATGGCCAAATCAGCCTTCCCATGAAAATCAAGTCAATGACCTGCTTCCCCTGGCTCTGCTCCTTGTGAAGTGGGTGACAGCTATAATTTCAATAAGTAAAACAGAGGGAGAAAGAGAGAGTAAGACTAGAGTAATGGAGAGAGGGAGTTTTCTCACATGTTGCTGAGGGGACTTCGCCACAGAGTCGGCATCCTCATATAAAATGCATTAATTCCTTCGCTGTGAGCTCACCGTAAATGATTTGATTGTGGCCGATTCGACACAGTTTTCCGAGCTTCCCTTAGCACCGTAAGATAAAAAAAAAAAAAAGAAAAAGAAAAAGAAAGGGGGAAAAAACATGATGCCGGGAATGCTAAGACAATTTTGAACCAAACATTTAACTTCAGCCTTCTGACCCAATCAAGTGGAAGAGAAGACAGGCTTTGTCTACCTTGGCCCATCCAAGAAAAGTTAGAGAAGGGAGGGAGAGAAAAGAGGAAAAGAAATGTAAAGATTTTGCCAAGCTTTTGTCACGCCTTAAGGACTGGCTTAGTCAATTGCTGTCAGATCAAGAAGACAGAAAGAAAAACAGCCATGGTTGCCTTATATAAAAAAAACACTTTCTCTCGCAGCCAAGTCGGGAGAGTCCCCATAGACAGAATTACACAGTTTCTTTTAGAGGATTTGCATTTAAAAGATTGCGTACAGGCCTGAATGCAGGTCGTTTCCCCGTGACCATAGAAACACTAGAAAAGGTGGAAAATTCAGTCCGCTGAACGTTAAATGACTTTATTAAAGTGTCACTAATCAGACGTGAAAGACACAAGGTTTTAGTGTTTGGGCAAACTTACAGAAAAACTCCCCCAAAAAAAGCTTAATGACCTGTTAAGAGCATTACTTTGAAAAGCCATGTTGATGTCCCGTCCCATAATAAAGAAAGAACGCAGCTCACGTCAGGAAAATTAATACCTAAAATATTCCAAGAATTTGACTTAAGCATTGTGCGGAGGATTTTCGATATCATGCAGATGGAGTTATAATAACAATCCTTTAATACCTGTCTTTTGTCTCTGTTTGCAACCCTTGATACCACGAAAGAATCTAATTTTACTGATACATGTACATACAGGGTATTCATTCTGAAACAAAAACAAGTTTTTTTTTAGTTTTTTTTTTCCTGGAGATCCAGAAGATGCATGTAATTGGGAAAAGGTCACCGGCCATGGAAAAGTAATCTAACAATTTTTACAAATTGCAGATGAATAATGGTTGACTCAAAAACATTCTGGCATGTATTTCCGCCTAGAAAAAGCCAAATTCCGAAGCAGAAAATTGCTACCATTACAGCATAATGGGATAACAACCCGAAGAATAATCCCTCGCTAACAATGGTGAGGTTTGAAAAGACTCCTGTGAGTCCTGTTTGGTGTCTGCCAGGGGAGCGTAGAATTTTACAGCCACCAACCGCCAGTGTAATCTCTACTCAATGGAGACCTGGAGGGAGAGCCTCCACACTAGGGTCCACCCCCCCCCCCCCCCCCCCCCCCCCCCCCCACCACCACCACCACCACCACCACCCACCCACCCTCCCATCCATCCGTGCACTGATCCATCCATCCCAACCCTACAGAATTGATAGACCTCATTTCCATCCAACACAAACCGGTGTCGGAGTTGGGGGTCGTATGATCTAAAAGAACACAAATGCAATAAGATGTGAAGGGGATTGAGAGGAGGGTGGAATCTGGGGAGGGGGGTGGTGGATGAATTAACATCGGTGCTACAGATTAAAAAGAGCCTCTGATCTTCCCGGCTGGTCCTAATCATATACACCCTAAATGAATCATCCCGGGACTTCTCCCAAGTTAATTTCAGTGCAAGAATTAATTAAAGCAAGAGCGAATTGATATATGCAAATCAGCAGGAAAACTACAATGTAAACAACACTAACAATAGGGTAATGATTGCAGGGGGGGTGTGGGTAATTTGTGTCATAATGCAGTGAATTTTATGCTGTGAGAAGAGCCTGACTAATGAGGGAAACACAAATCTTTTTTTATTATTATTATTATTTTAGGAGATGTTTGGAAGAGGTATGTGTATGAGGGATTTGTCTTTTTTATCGTAATGTCAATATAATGCACTCAAGAAGTCGGTTCATTCTGCTGCAGTGACCCACTCATACATGCTAATATTTATGCCCAAAAAGGGTAGAAGAGTTGGCACTACTATGAATACGTTTGCATCTTCATATCCCACAGGAGATAAAAAAAAAAAGAAAGAAAAAAGAAAGAAAAAAAGAAAGAGTGAATAAATGACGGTAAATGGGAGATTCTGTTCGGTTACAACCCCAGTCACTGCTACGATTTAGTCCAACAAACAACAATCAAATAGGATGAGCTGTTTGTTGTGCAAGATCAATTGTGAACTGAAACAAAGGTTAATTTGTTGTCATAGTTTTTTAAAGAATGCACTCCTACACAATGACCTCTGTTTATATTCATTTCATTGGAATGAATGATTATATATATATATATATATATATATATATATATATAAATAAATAATTCAAAAACAGAAAACTTTAGAAGCAGTTCTTACTTTCCAAGGTTTGGAAGAGAAGATAGAATATTTAGTTTTGAGTCCAAGCTGCAATTTGTATAATGAAATGTAATAAAATGTGACCGCTGCAACTGTATTTTTGGTGTTGTGTAAAACCATGAGGGTTTGGAACTGTTGTGTACATGACATGAAAATAAAAGAATCAATCAATATAACAAATAACTAGTGGTGGAGGAAGGACTGAAGCATTATACTTAAGTAAACGTACAAATATCCTGCTAAATATACACTGTCAAGTAAATCTAGACCCTTTTTTAGGTTATTTGTTACCATTCATTATAATATTACCATATGTATTTTCAATTTTCAATATAAATCAGGTTATTTTTCCCAGTATTTAATTTACTGATGATGTATATATTCATAAAAACTCAGATTAAAGTTGAGGGTTTATATATCAAATACAGAGAAAACTGATGAAAAAGTGACTTTGTCTGAAAAGTCTATCATTAAATGAACATAAACCAAGTGTTTCCATCAACTGTCATTGATTCAACTCCATTAATTTTACTAGTGAATCAACGTTATTGAAATGGCAGTGTTTCCAGTGTAACTGTGGAGCCTCTAAACATCCAATTGAGTCATATCTGATGACCATGAAAAGATGACAAACTGTATTTTATACCTATTATATTCATGGATTATTAGGATTAGTGGTTCGACAGGTATTAAACAGACATTTTGTTTTTGGTCGCTGGTGGGTTTTTATGGGTTAAGTACAGATATATAAAAATGTACTCATGTAAAAGTAAAAAAGGACAGAAATAGAAGTAATAACCCATGATATTTGAAAGAATGGAAAGACCAGGAATGGCTGTATCATGAAAATCATCACTTCACTGTGATAAAATGGAAATCGTAACACCTTATAAAGCATAATATTTGATGAAGATGGTGTAAAATGATAAAACTGTGACTTTATATATTTTAGTTAATTGAGTTTTATCTCATAATGTTGACTTTTTACCTTTTTCTCTTAAAATTATGCAGTTTTATTTCATATATACTGTATATATATTTTTTAATCCCATGAATTTTATTTCAATTGTGACTTTTTTCCTCCATTTTTCTTAAATTTCCTGCTCATATCCACAAAACTGAGTAACTGTGACTCGATCACACACATTATCTACACAGTAACTCACTTTTAAAGGCTTTATTTTAGATATTTTTGAAACTTCTCAGATTTAATTTTCTGAAGTATTACTGTGTTCATGACCAAAAAAAAGCAGTTTTACTTTTGTACTTTATTACAATTGAGAAGTTGTACTTTTTTACTTTTACTTTAGTAGAGAAGTTGAATCACTACTTCTACTTTTACCAGAGTATTTTTTTTCACACAAGTACCTGTACTTCTACTTAAGTATAGAATGGGAGTACTTTGGTCATATCTGATGCCCATGAAAAGATGACAAACTGTATTTTACACCTATTATGTTTATGGATTGATAGGATTAGTGGTTCAACAGGTATTAACATTATAGATGAGTAGATGCTTTTGGTCGCTGGTGGGTTTTTATGGGTTAAGTGCAGATATATAAAAATATTAATGCTTATGTAAAAGTAAAAAAAGGACAAATACAAGTAATAACCCATGCCATTTGCAAGAATGGAAAGACCAGGAATGGCTGTATCATGAAAATCATCACTTAACTGTGATAAAATGTAAATCTTAACACCTTAAAAACCATAATATTTGATGAAGATGGTGTAAAATGATCAAATAATAACAGAATAAACTTACAGATTATTGATTGGTTAAAAAACAAAACGACTAAAACACACCACATCCTTTTTAAACTCTATATGATACGGCCTGTGGTGGTTTTTCTGATAGTCAAAGAATGTAACTGTAAAATAGTGAGTGTGTTACCAGTACAGCATCAAAGAGCATCTGCACAAAGTAAGATCAGAAAATAGATCAGAATGTTAACATGGCGTCAGTGTCAAGACCACTTTGTTTTCCAGCGGTTTTCCTCTTAATCATGTGACTCTCATGGGAATGGGGACGAGGTAGACACACAATCCCGACTCTTTTGAGCGATCGGAGACGTAGTGCTAATACCAAACAGCACCATGTCCATGCAGCAGCCGTACACTGAGGGCACCAGGGCATTTGACAGCCAGGGGATCAAACTGGTTCCATATGACCACAGCTGGCATTACTCGAGGCCCGGGGCAACTTGCGCTCCCTTCGCAGCCCAAGCGGAGGGTCTGCTCGTGCGAAGCCAACAGCGGGGGCTGCACATAATGCCTGCAAATAAATCTAGAGTTTCAAAGACCACGTGAAATCTGATTCCGATTCCGTGTTACAGATTGATTTCCGTGAGCAGATGAAGACATAACGAATTCAAAAGGGGGGAAAAAAAGTCAATATGTGTGGAATTACGATGACAAAACACTGTCTTTTATCCTAGTTTTTTTTTTTTACATTCTTGTACAATACACACTCATACAGCTTCTTGGTTTATTACAATGACTTTTTTTTTTTCTTTCCTATATTGCGGCTGAAAACTAAGCAAAAAAAAGCTAAGTTTCCACAACTAAATCTATATCAAAGGCCTGAAAGATGCTAAAAAGTAGCAGAATTAAGGGATAACTGTGACGATTACACATAGTCAATGCTCATGCTTAATAAAAAATATTGAGAGGTGCAATTTTGTAGTTAATTTGAAGGCAAAATTTGCTATGCATTGGAGATAAGAGGATTTTTCTTTATGTAATATTGGTTAAATTAAGGTTTTCTTTTGACTTTGGTATATTGTGAGATAATTAAACTTATAATGCCAAACATATCATATCTGATATATTAGTTTTTAGTCTACATGATCAGTGATAGTTTCCTTGAAAAACCAGATGTATACAATTAGATACACAATGCATGGACAATCCACTGGGGGGGTGTTATTGTCATTATTGAGGAAGGACTTTGCCCATTTTGAAAAGGAATTACCAATTTGATAGACACATTTGTGTTGGTTCAATAATAGTAATAGTTGAGCATCAAGAACTGATGTATTGAATATGATACAAAACTATAAGTAATACACAAAGTTTGTTTATTTTGTTGCTCATCGTTTATTTTTCTACATTTCACTTGTTATTTTATCATTTTTTGTAAAATTTTGCTCCATTTATGTCTTCCTTTCTTCATGTTACTAATTATTTTGTCAGTTTATTATTCATTTTTGTTCATTTTATTGATGACTTTAGCAGTTCCACAGTAAAAAAAATTATTAAAATAAGTATTAAAATGAACAAAAATGGCCAAAGTTTCAGGAGTTAAAGGGTTAAACTGAATCATGTGAAAGAGGGAAATATCTAAAACATGTAGGACTGGATTTGGGAACCCCTGGTTTAGACTTTCCTAGGTTAAGTTGGATCTCAGAACCCTAGTGTTTGTACTGTGCAGGTGGTTTGGAGACCATGAAACCGTTTTTATTTTTTCTTGCAGATGAGAAAAAAAAAAAAAAAAAGACACCTCTGATCTCTAGAAAGAGGTGAAAGGAGCGGCGATGTCTCTATTTTTATCTTCGACATGATAATATGATGAAATCGAACGTCAGATGGCTGGACGGTTTTGTGAATGAGGTCCCAGGAGTGTGTCAGTTAAGTATCTGAACAGAGTGAATATGCTTCATAAAAGAGGAGCCTCCAAACCGATGTGGGACACAGAGAATATACCGCACTGTTTTTACGGCCCGGCCTACAGCGAGGCATGATGGGAAGTAATAACCACATCATTACCAACAGAGCCTCAGCCTTGTCAGACGTCAGCGGAATAAAGGAAGCATGCAGAGTTCACGCTTGGGCTGCCAGTCTAACGCTCTGTAGGACACTGTCACACATATGAAAATGTTCACACACGTACACACAAACATTTATCCCACTTTCTGAATAAATCTACACACACACACACTTCTGGTCACACATGAGTGGTTGTTTAACTGCCAAGACAAGGGGCAACGCTTCCGCTCAAGTTCAGCCAAGTCGGGTCAAAGGTCTCGTGATTGGCTGGGAAGAACCCAAGTGTTGGTTTTCATTGGATCACTCAGTCATTATCAAATAACTGCATCAAGTCGCATGAAACTTCCACAGAGATCATGTGTAAATGTGCAAAAGGAGGGATTAGCACCAAGGCAGCTGTCATGCTATAAGACTGTAGCAGTTTTAGAGCACAGACACACACACACACACACACACACACACACACTAGTCTCACCATTGTTCTTTCAGACTTGACAATGAGCGGTGGAATGTAAGTACAAATGTCAAATAGAGGAGGAATAGAGTATTTCCATCTTTATATTTGTATGTCACTACCTCATCACACGCACCAACTTCTTTTCGTCTCAAGTCAAAGTCATTTCCAAGTCTCCAAATCTCCTTACCCTATTGTCAGTTGTTTACTTGATTCCAAAATAAGGCTTGAATTACACGGGTCTACAAGTAAAATGTTTTTGGAAGTAAAACTAATTGAATTTTAACACATGTGTGTTACTGATAAAGAAAGCTCAGGTCGTAAATGCTGGTTAGATCAAGTTTCCAAGGGTAAGTCTTGGGTTAAAATATTTCTTTTTTTCTATTGAACAAGACAATAGGTTTTAGTCCAAAGGAATATTGGTCTCAGATCTACCAGATCTACTTCAAAACACTGTCTGCACATTATAATCCATTCACTTTACAGGTTCTTTCGAGTGGAATATTTACAAATCCATTGTATACATGTACATAAACCACCATATATGTGGAATAACACACCATTATATATATATATATATATATATATATATATTAAAAACATGAAATAACCAGCACTAAAGTCATTAATGGAAGATTGAGCACATTTAAATGTCGTAAACAGATACTTTCTAAAAAAAAAATACAAAAAAATTGCAGAGCAGATTAACCCTGAGACAAACATATATTTCTGTTTCGTTTTGTAGCTTGAAGAATAGTCCCATTTACTTTTTAATGTTAACATATAAATGACATTTGTGACTCAATAGCTCAAGTTTAGTATTAAAAGTTCTCCACTTGAATATTAGTATTGAATACTAAGCTCCGACAAAAGTGTCATGTAATTTTTATCTGTGATTGTTTTACTCACACCTATTAGTACCACCTTCATATTTATATTCAAGCCGTACGATTCCAGATCGATTTCTCATGAAGTAAGACGGTTAATACTTTTAACCTTTTATAGGGCACTCACTAAAATACTCTCATATTCATAATGTCAACCTTAGTGGAGGACATAAGATATTTTTCTTCACATGATTTGGTTCCATGTCCATAAATGGCAAAAAAAAATAAACACATCCAACTGTTATAAGGTCATAAACTGACAAAAAACTACTCATATGCACCATTTACAGCTTTAAAATGTCTATAAAAACTGTCTAAATTGCTGTCAACATTCTTCTTGACCTCACTAAGGCACAGGATTGGCCCCATATTTAATGTTTGCGGAAATTACTAAAAACAGCCACTTCCCGATAAAGGGTTAAAGCCACTACATTTGTCTAATACTTTGTTCCTCACATACGGTTGTAATTTTTACTCCCTTTCCACTGAAAACCACAGTTTGCTGAATGATAAAAATCCTTTTAATTCTTAATTTAAACAAAAACTCCGTTGGATTAGCTAAAACAGAGCTATTTTGTCAGAACAGTAACACTAATGATCCTAAAATAATGCAATGCCTGTTATAAAACAACACATAAAGTTTACTAGACTGCTTTTTCTTTTGATTATTTACCTCGACTTTACTAGTAATACTTTTAATTAATTTTAATGTGGAACTTTAATTGTTGTGAACTACTCTCAATTTAGTAGTAAAAACTCTGATTACATCCTCCCAGGCATTGTTAATACTGGGATTAAACATAACTATTTTCACATTAGAGAGGAAAAATACTTTTTTAGGATGATGGTGGTTGTTTTGGGTTGGTTTTTTTTTTGCAGCACACAGGCACCAATTATTAACTAGGTTTGTTTCTTTTCTTCCTCTTCCTCTGATATACCCACTGGTCTCTGCATGGAATCTGCAGACCTCACTGTAAGAGAATCCCCAACAGCACCAGCCCCCTGAGGAGATAAAGATATAAAGTAATATCTGATCACCCTCCATGTAATACCCTAAGTACACAGTGTCCTGGGAGAGAGACTTCATTACGAACTGTCCATCAACGGCGGGGCAGCCAAGTTTAGACAAAGGTTTGGATGATTCATTTTTGACTTGACTTGTTTTCTTTTTTTTCATCTGCTTGGCGAGCTACGTGTCAGCACCAGTGACGCCAAGGAGGATAACTGCAGAAAAATGAGCCCAGAGTGCCAAAGTTTGGTAGATTGTGCAAAAACTATGCAAGAGTAGAACTGTGGAAGGCTGAAGGCATTTACTGTTTTAAAGAGTAAGGCATGTGAGTAAGCATCCGTACAAACAAACAACGTACACGGAGTCAAAATAGCACAATGTTTAATGGAAAAGAGAAGAGAACTTTGTTAAATTACACCTCAACATCCACAAACAATAGAGTCTAGTCAACCCAAGTCCATATGTCCGGGAAAATCATACAGTAAGGAAGAAAAAAACTGAATTAAAACCAGTAAAAATAGCACATTGTCAACTGAAATAATCCAAACCAGAGCCTTGTGAGTTTTCTTTTTACCTTTTAAAAGCAAATAACAGTGAGACTCCCCTTTTGTTTCCAGCCTGAGATATCACCCGCTTTAATAAAAACATAACTTTTGTCTGACAAAAGAGCAAGGGAGGGCAGCTTTAGGTACCCCAATTGTGAGGGAGTCTGAGTCACGTTGACTGGACCCGCACATCTTTGCCCAGAACCTTCACCAGATGTTTTCAATTAAAAAAGCCCCGAGTAGAGAGTGAAGAGGAAGGCCTCAGTCACCAAAATGGCTAGCTATTTCAAGCCAAGGAAGCTGTTTGTGATGGTGAGATCGGTCGCTGGAGATTCATGTAAACACAATGCGTCGTTCGCCGTGTGTAGCGCCGGTCTTTTCGCTGCTAACCACGCAAATCCATACAATATACAAGACCAAAGAGGCTTGAACACCGACCTTACACCCCATGTGCTTTGCGATGCTGAAATGAAAAAAGATGTTTAGGGATGATTGCTTTGGAAGTACAGAGTAGCTTCGCCAACAAAGAGCTGACAGTGATCCCAGAATCTCCTTGAATGAGATAATAATCCTCCAAAGTGAGGCTCACGCTCAGCAGTTATTGTCTTGGTGACCACAAGCTATTTTCCCGAGACGTTCCACTCGGCTACGTGCTCAAACAACCACAGGCTTTCTGCAAAACGACCCATGGGAGGATGATGTGTACGGGCAATTTAACAAGTAAAGAAGCTTGTGTGTTTGGAAGTGTGTAAGGTGCCTGAAATTCCCTGCACAGAAACACCTGATAAGAAGCACCTGCTAGTTAGATAAAAACCCAAATGGCCAGTTATGGAGTAAATTATCTCCAACTTTCCTCTAGTATCTATTTACTTGGCCGGCTTTTGACATATCTCACCCGGGGAAGAGGCTGAACGACCTCTTAAAGTATTTGGAGCATTTTGCCAATGTCGACGAGCTGACGACTTTGACAATGCTGCGCCGTGTTTGCAACATACAGACAGACTGCCATAAAATAGACTACAACGCACGAAATAGGCGAGAATTCAAGACTCGAAAACAAGACACATAAGCTGTCAAACGAAGAGCCGGGACAGAATTACGATCGACACGACTGAAAATCTCACAGCTTGCATAGAAATTGAGTGCCGGAAAAGTCAAGCAGGGACAATCTGAAAGCTGACATATTTCAACTCTAGAATTGAAAACAGATGCAAAATCGACTGTGGCTTGGCTTATTATATATATAGATTTTTTTTTATTTTTTTTTGTATCTTTTTTGGTTAAAACCTACAGTACACAGCAGAAAATGACTAGAAAAGAGCTCACAAGTGCTAACATTATTACAAACAACACATAACATTTGTTCTGCACCAACTGCTACATGACAATATGGTTAATAAAGTTGTGAGTGTGCGTTGCAGACAGAGCAGCCGCTACAGTAGATCTCCTGATGGAAAACTCATAAAATAAGAGTAGATAACAATAACATGGGCTCTGGCTCTGTGGTGCCAGTCTATCTTTTCTT
Source organism: Siphamia tubifer (assembly GCA_020466265.1). Lineage (NCBI taxonomy): Eukaryota > Metazoa > Chordata > Actinopteri > Kurtiformes > Apogonidae > Siphamia > Siphamia tubifer. Next base: position 15,824,415 of record CM035792.1, on the reverse strand, counting down.
GTCTCCTGCCTTTGACACTAAAGCCCTGCTCTAGCCCTCCCTGTTTCCCCCGGTGCCCCCCCCCCCCCCACCCTCTGTTCTTTCCTCCCTTTTTCCCTTCTTCCATCTCCCAACTAGCTCCTAAATTATCTGTCCAGGCTGTGGGAGATACCCCTTCCTGCCCGGGGTCGCTGGTCTTACCACAAGCTGGGGAGATGAGGTGTGTGTGTGTGCACGTGAGCCGCTATGTGCTTGTGTGTGTGTGTGTGTGTGTGTGTGTGTGTGTGTACGCCAACATGCGAGAACGTTGCAAACGCTGCAGAAACGCACATCCTCTCTCTCCTTCTCGTTTGATGTCCCTGGAGGTGGGAGGATCAGTGAAGGAGGTGACTGCACTAAATGTCACTTTGGAGGCGCCGTTGATGGACGGCCCAGGGAAGTGAGATGTGCAGAAGTGCAGAAGCAAGTTCTTTTTTTGCTTTTTATTTTTTTTTTACAGGAGTAAAAAGCAGTGAGATAGGTCAGCAATACACCAAAGTGAAGTCTGAGCTCTGAAAACAATGGAAATTTGCTGTGTGTATTTCTGCATGTGAATGTGTTCGTGTGTTTGTTGACGCTAGAGAGCTCGGTAAGTCACGTGTACGAACAAATCATTCTGTAGCTGGGATCCATTATTACCACAGAGAGTATGTGCCAAAATCAACCCTCTGCTCTCTCTTTCTCTTGAACTCCTTTCTTTTTACAAGTGAAAGTAGTGGAACATTAATTTTTTTTTTCTTTCTTTCTTTCCTTCTTTCTTCAAACCTGGACAGACATGGGTATATTTTATAGTCCCTATGTAGTCAGAGCAGTGCAGAGAGAAGTGATGTACAATTCTCTAAGAGGTAATCATAGACACGCAAAAGATTTATTCCTATATGCAGGAGTTACTCAAGAAAATACACGACTCAAATCACGGCTATACCTGATCGTACCACCTCCACTACTGTACTTCTATTCTAAATTTCTGTGCTGGAACGTCTGCGGCAGTTGGAAACTTTTAGATCACAGCTACTGATGGATCCTTGTGATCATAAAAGAAATGGAAAAACGTCATCCCTCCAGTAGAAAAACAGTAAACAGCTCCCTTTTTGATCGCACCTAATTCTACAGACCAAAGGAAAATGGAATTCCCGGTGGAGATTAGTACTATTTCTGTTGCACATTTGGTCAGAGCATGTGTGCTTAAGACAGAGGAATGACCCGTCCCAAATGAGGCATGGCAATCAAAGTCAAAGGACACGAGAAATGTATCTCTGATGTGAAAATAAACCTGATGATGCAAAACTCTGCGGAGCATGCACTGCTCTAGCCACATTCATTTATTATTCTAACCAAAGGTCGTGCATTGACTTTGCATGAAGCAAAGCAGAAAGGGTGGGGGTGGAGAGGGTAAGGGGGGGGGCAAAAATGAAAAAAAAAAAGTTCTGCCTGCATTGAGTCAACCACAGAGCTGAAAGACTTTTCTTTTAATATACGTGTGCATTCCCCACTATAAACATAATTTAGTGGGAAACCCGGGTCAAAAATAGTGTATGTAAATAATTTTTGTTTTAACCTGTTTAGAGTAGCAGCAGGGTGGGGTTCCCACACCAGGACAATTCAGTTAACCACAAAACACAACAAAATGAGAGCTGGAAAGTTACGACAACCCACACAAATTTAAAAGACATTGGGTATACTTTTACTAGGGCTCACAATATATAGATTTTCTAATGCAGAAAGCCTCAAATAACACCAGAATTGAGTATCAAACCTCAGTATTACTAAAATTAGTTTATGAGTTCACAAAACCTATGCTTTAGTTGACTTATTATGACTTTTGGTTGTGCGGTTTGACAGACTTTAAATGGATTTTTTTATAGGTTAACACAAACACTGAATGAAATAAACAAGAAAAAAAAAAACAATAATACAGTGTCGACCTAGTGCGAAGTCATACATTGCGTCGTTGTTTTGTCTACTGGATCATTTGAGCAGCTAGCTAACTATATACCAGGTGCTGAAACTCTTCAACAAAAACTACTGGTTGATAAAATATCTAAGCTGACTGGTGAATTGTGGGACTTAACTGCTTCTGTGGCTTGTGTCCAAAAACATTTCTCTTTCATTTCTACCGTGACGCTTGGCTTAACTTTATAAAACATGGCAAAGCAGAACAATATGACCCTGCCTCTGACCTTTCAGCCTGCTGTCTGACAAATGTGTATTGTGAGCTGTACCAGTCACTGCTCTGTGATGAGAAAAAAGTCAAACACAGTGAAATCTGAGAGTTTGTTGTACAACTACGCCTAGGACTTTTACTCTCCTGAAGAAGTGCTTCGTAAAAATGACAAAGCACTGCATCTTTAATGATCGCTAACCGGTCAAACAAGTAACAGAAGCGGAGGTGCTTAACACTTTTTCCAAACAGTGTTCGCCACAAAATTAATGGAACAAAACAAACACTAACAATCAGTCTGTTGTAATAAAGGGAACGACATGAAAGAAGATGTAAACCACTGCCTCCATTAAAGCTCATTTTCAAGTAACCCAATGATCATATTTGACAAGAACAAAGTCATAATAATGTAAATGAAACTGAATTATTTTGACTGTACTTCCATTTTTCAGTATTCCTGCAGTGGGAAGGAGTTTGGACTTGTGGTCAGTGTGTGTGTGTGTGTGTGTGTGTATGTGTGTGATTCTGGCAGTGTTTGCTTGCATGCATGTATGCATGAGCGAATGTTTATCTAAGTTTTATGGCGATTGTCTCGTAAAACGGACAGACGCTCTGACACAACGTGCACTCCTCACTGCCGTTTCACCCGCGGCCCGTAACGACCACCTACGAGAAAGGCCCAGCCGTTTGCGTCACCTTCTCGATGACCATTTCTAAATCCGTGTCCGGCCAGATTATGCCATGAATTACAACCTTGGTTATGGGAGGACTGAACCGTTACCACTCTGTGTGCCTTTCTTAAGCACATATGCGCTCACAAATGGTTGCATGCAGACACACTCTAAATATCACAATTAGACCATGAATTACAATACACTAGGATGCAGTTTGTTCTGCATCATTCCTTGCCCAGGAGTTGTAAAAATGCGCCATTGGAGGGAAATGAAATTTTAATATTAAACTTGTGTATGATTTAAACGTAATCAGATCTTATTTTCTGTTCAGTTAGTCCACGAAGAAAGGCCAAAAGAAGCCTAACTGTGACATCATTCAAGCAGTATCCATCAATATTCCCATTTTTATTTATACTGTATCAGCACTCACACACACATACACACAAAAACCAGCATCTGTATCATATTGTCCAGACCTGCATGACCTTCAGGTCCCTGCTTCATTGACCCGACTGGCTTTACAGGTTTAGGTTTCAGACAGGTTTTTTTTTTTTTTTCTCTCCGTCTTCTCAACAAGCCAACCTCAATACCTCTGATGCCCTAATCACATTTCCCACAGAGTTCATGTTGGAGGAGGTTCAGCATCAGCAAAACACAGAGAAAGAAAAAGAGGGGAATGAAAAGGAGACGGAAAAGAAAAAGGCTGGACTTTGAAGTTCGTTACTGGGTGAGATTTATGCATCAGACTGATCCACAACACAGAGACAGACACAAACAGATTCCCTGAGACAGAAAACAGGCAGACATGGGAATATGCAGATATATACAGCTAACCCATGGATGGAGATAGCCTATATATGATCCAACAGTGATCTGAGCCTTGTGCTGTATCTGTCTCAGCCATCTGCATTCCCCGACTGTGATGTCCAAAAGTAGGCAGGGCGGATTGAACACCCTTGTTCCCACCTGCTTTGTACATGATCTGCAGCTCTGCCTTACAATAATAGCTTACAACGCTTCAATATTCCCCATGTCTCGTGCTTCCAGAACCCTCCTAAAAGTGTTTCCCTCATCCTCCTCCTCCTCCTCCTCCTCCTCCTTCATTCCCACAACTCCTAGTAACACTTTCTGACATGTCCAGAACCCTCCCAGAAAACACTCTTTTCTTCAGTCTCACAGCTCCAGACAGCTCTACTGTATGTCCTTCATTGGTGAGGAGAGGGGAGGAAAGCTGGCTGACAGGGGCATCCATACACACTCCTAAATCTGCCAGGGCAAGACGCTGGCACAGACAAAAAAATAACAAAAGCCTCCCGAATCACAGCCGGGGCAGCGCAGCACTTTATCTGCAAAGGCAAAAGAAAGGAAGGCCTGTTGAACACTTCAACTGTGTTTACTTTCTGAGGGAAACAATGACTTTAAGAGGAGGGGGCATGGACTGATGTGGCACTTCGAGGCCTCTCCAAAAAAACAGCACTTCATCACACTGAGCGTAAGAAAACAATTGTAGGGTTGATGGGTTTTTATGTGGAAGCAGATGGAAAAGTACAGAGAAGATATAAATGTTGTTACTCCACATACAGTAACTTCTTATTCTAAGGATTTATTTATATATTTCTTACAAGAAATACTTTGCCAAAAAGCTTTTCAATATGTGTTGCTGTTTCAGGTGTGGCACAGTATAATATGTCATATTGAATGAATGTGGCATTCAATTATAGTTTTCAACATAAAGTAAAGCAAAAAAAAAAAAAAAATGCATTCTGCCCAGGCTATATGCTTCTAATGCAACTGCTATATATAGTTACGGGAAAAAATTATTAGACCACCATTGTTTTCTTCAATTTCTTGTTCATTTTAATGCCTGGTACAACTACAACTAACTTTTTTTGGACACATATAATGATAACAAAAATCACTCCTAGCAGAACTGATTTTCTTGATAATAACATGAATCACTTCAGTTCCTAAATCAATATCTATGGAATTTTACTGACTCAATCCGTCTTATTTTCTGTCTGTTTTAGTCACATGATACACACAGGAGTTAGTACTTGATTGAATAATCTTTTTTTAAATTTGTTTTATTTTTGATGGTTTAATATTTTTTCCCCATTGACCGCATGTCTAATAATCTGGATGACTGTATAGACTGTATGACTGATCACTACTAATATGACTTTAATAAGTAATTAACTATGCACCAGGCTCTGAGTATCTTTCACAAGTGTGGTGTATCAACAACTTTCATTTTTTACTATGTTTTACAACTTTTAAACAAAGTGACAAACACAGAAAAGATCTGTCTATAGTTGCTTTGTTATGGTTTTCTGAATATGAAACCGCTTCGCCATAAACATTCATTGTAAACTTCTCGAATCCACACTGTCTGCTGTCGTCTGTGAAGCTGCAAACTTCTCACAGTCATCTTTCAAGTCTGGCGGTGAGTCTGTCTTACTTAAATTATAGGTTCTGGTGGAGTATTCCTGTAAGACTATCCTATCATTCGAAAACATTTGTAACACTCAGGGCATTTGGAGTTTGATGCTGCAGTTAAAGATCCTTCTACTGCTACGATTTAACATTTGAGACAAAAGTGTGAACAGTAAATGCTGTAATAGATGGAAGATGTGTTGACAAGTAAATACCACTGCTCTGAAACCTATTTGTTTTCTTGCTGAATCTTAAACGTACTGCGTAGTGGATGTAACACAATCCCAAAATGCCCAGGTGTTTTGTCTTTTTCTGACCTTAAAAACACCTGCTATCACATTACTGATGAGAGTGCAGCCAAAATTGGACAATAAATAATCACAATGTCAGCTAATGCACAGTCTGCCATTGTTAATTCACTGTGGACTTACTCAATAGGGGTACTGGGGTGGGGGCTTCTCTCGGCCGTTAAACAAGGACACTGCAGGATGTGATGAATCAAAACCCAATTGAGGTGAAATAAAAAACATCCTCTGAAACAGCAGCAATGGAATCTAGTTTCACCAACAATGGATGAATCTACTGCCAAGAGATTTCTTTTCGAACATTTTTTATGCCAAACAGCTACTAACAGGAAAATATGTAGGGATTTCTGGGTAATGAAGTCATTTCCACTGCATTCCAAACTGTCATTTAGAAGCTACTGAGGCCGGAGATGCAGCTTTAACTAATGAATAAACATTCAATTGTATTTCACATGTGGCTTTGGCTTCAGAGCCTGAAGTGAGAGAAAGGGCATATACAACTCAGCAGAGACAGATTTCATCAGTAATACTTGACAATGAAATGTTCAAGGATGCTAAAGAGGTCAGGGAGGGAAAAAAAACAACTCAGAATCTCTTCTTTTCCACTCTCTCTCTGCAGCAAACCCAGCAGGGCCCTGAGTTGTTTAAGATTATGAATGTCGATAAAGCATGTCCAGCCAAATTCTCTTTGTTTGAGTGTTTCCAAAACATCACACATAGTGCATAGGAGGGGAAAATATGCCAGCTTCAACTCATGCATCCAATCAATGGGGAGAATGGGAAATGGAGAATGTGAAAGGGTCACAACCCCAGGGATGGAAATAATCCCCCAGTTGCTACCGGGTATCTGGTGTATAAACACTGCACTGGAAAAACATTAGTCTAAGTCTGAAGGTTTATACTATTGTACCACACTGTGCTTTAGGTCTCATTGACAGGGCACATAAAAACTGTATGCATATGTCTTGCTAATTTGTACGATAAAAAATAATCCCATTCATACAACTGCCTATTTCACAGCAGCACAAAACCCATACCTCCACACAGGGAGGGTCATTTGAATTCCTTAAAGTTATTAAATCTCATGCTTCTCAAAGTGGAGAGACTGACTACTCGGTGAGGTGGTATGGTAAAGTCATCTCTTCAAGGGGTGAGAAAGTTCAAGCTTAGCGTGAAACCAATCTAGAGTTTAAGGTTTGGGAATAGAGCACCGAGGCACTATATTCTCTCATTAGCCCAACAGCAGAGTCTGCAGGAAAGCAGATTGCCATCTTCCCTGCAGGCAATGTGAGAGAACATTTGATATTCCCATTTGGCCTAAGCAAACCTTTAAGTTAACTTAGCTAACAAGATTTTGCCAAGTAATCCTTGATTTCAATAATATGTGAGTTTGTCTCCAAATAACTGATTGCTGTATTGGATTTCATTTCCAATACTTGCAGTGGTTGAAAAGACATCCATAACAACTGTCAAAGGCATCCCGCTAATTTTAACCTCTTAAATCACTTCACATCAGCTTTTTTTTTTTTTTGCAGGAAAATAACACAAAACACATTTTTTCAAGGAAACAGAAGCACAAATCACTGTTTTTGGCCACGAAGGTGAAAATATATAAACTCTTCATTAGTTTTTCAGTCTTTCTTTAAAGGGACAGAACACATCACTTGTTTTTAGTTAAGTAGAGGAAAAGGTGGAGATTGAAGATTGTTGAATTAAGACTCGTTTAACTCACTTTTAACAGGAAATTTGAGGGAAACCTTCAAGTCGTATGCAAATGCTAATGCCAGCTAAAGTTTCACCCCCTGCCCTAAGCACCTTTACTTAAAGTCTTAAAAGGTCATGCAATTTTAATGGTCACTTATTGCCTGCATGGTGGTATGACTGTACCCCAGGACCACCTCAGTGCCAAAATAGCCTCAGGCTCAAAGGATAAAGGAGATATTGGCACTGATGATGCATGTCTGCACTGAATTAGCCTTTTTCTACATGAGACATTGAGAAAACAATCTTGGGCCTTAAATGTGCACCAGAAGCCCTGGATGATACATGTGTATGTGATGATAAATGGGCTTATTTCGATGTGCTCATATGCACCGATAAGAACATTCATGAGGGCAGGAGAAGAGCTTGTGCAGGAGACATGCAATGTTCATTTCCCTTTCCCAAACTTGAATATTAAAGGAGGCACATACAGTACAAGATGAATTGTTATGGCTAGTGTGTTTGGAAAGAAGAACAATAAAGTTATCATGCCAAAGAACAGGGCTTTCTTACTCATGTCCAAGAAGTTTTGATTTAATATAATACAGAACCATGTGTATAAAAGCTATTTAATTAATGAGCAGACAAATGCAATAGGTGGCTCTGTTTTATGTGCGACTTGGACATTCTCAATCCCCAATTCTTCCACTTCAAAGCTTGATTTCATTACACTTATTCCATCCAAATGTCTCTAACAAATGCCAGTGGCTGAGTTCATGCCCTCTTGCTGCCAAACAGATCAAATAGAGCAATCGAGCAAAATATAAGGTGGCTTTCCAGTACCTGTGGAGAACAGAAAAGTCAGCAGTGTACTAACCTCAGCACGTTGTGTCCTGGGCTGGCTGGCGTCTGTCTCGATGGCGTACACATCCACCAGGTAGAGGTCGGTGCCTTGTTCGCGATCCAGTTCTGCTGCAGTCTGTATCACTCCGGTGTGGCGGCCGATAGTGAAAAGGCGTCCCACAGTTTTCCCACCGCTGCGCACTGCCACAATGAAATACTCCACTTTGGTCGCGGAGCCTCGTGGGCTTGAGGCATCCAGAGAGATGACGTTAGTGCCTGGTGGTTGACCCTCTTTGAGAATAGTGATGTATTTTGGCTGGGAGAAAACAGGTCCGTCAAGCCCTTGGAGGATGATGGTCAGTTCAGTTCTGGATGTCTTGCGATCAGCACCGTGGTCTGTCGCCGACACTGAAAGGGTGTACATGAGCCGTGATGGTACCAACTGGGAAGCCAGGCGAATATCCCCACTATATCTGTCCATAATGAAAGTGTCAGAGTCCCCTTCGAGAAGCTCATACTCCACTTCCCCATTTTCACCTTCATCGGGGTCAAAAGCTACTACTGTTGTCAGGATAGAGCCGATGACAATGTTCGGCTCAGCCACAAGTGCATTCTGGGACACGAATAGTGGAATGTTATCATTTTGGTCCGTGACCCATATTGTGACATTTTTTAGAGCAAAACGTCTGAATTCTATAGGAACTGCTTGGTCAGTGGCTTTGATTGTGAGCTCAAACAGATTAGAAAACTCCCTGTCGATTTCTTTATTGGTGTATATGAGTCCAGTGCTCGGGTCAATAGTGAAGTGGCTTCCTCTGGGAATCTGCTGAACAATGGAGTACTCCAGCTGCCCATTTATGTCTGCGTCTGTATCATGGGCTGTAATAGTCATAACTGATGCTGAGATGGGAAGATTTTCAGAGATGGATTTGAAGATGTCACCAGGTGAAAATACAGGCGGGTTGTCATTAAAATCCCTGACGTGAATAACCACAGGAATGGATGAGGACCGAGGTGGTCTGCCATTGTCCTTTGCAGTGATGTTGAGTCTGTAAAATGACTGAGTTTCATAGTCTAGTTTTTTAACCAGAAAAATGCTTCCAGTGTTAGGGCTGATGCTGAAAGTGCCGTGGTTATTTGTGGCTGTGATACTGTAAGTAATGTCTGCATTTTGACCATAATCTGAATCAGTAGCAGTCACCGAAGCCACAAGTTCCCCTATCCTCATGTTTTCCAGGACATCCACAGACAGTGATGATTTAGGAAAGGAGGGTGTGTTGTCATTTTCATCCAGAATGCTAATACTAAGCATACAGGAGGAGGACAGAGGCACAACTCCAGCATCAACAGCTATGATTTTCAGAGAATAGGATGAAGTCGATTCATAGTCCAACTTTCCAATTAAAGTAACCTGTCCAGTGCTGCTATCTATAGTAAACTGACCTTCCTCATTTCCTTCAGAAACGTGGTAATGAACGAGTCCGTTTTTATTCTCATCCACATCGGAGGCAGAGACTCGGAGAAGTTGTGTCATGTTTTGGGCTGACTCAGAGATGGAGGCCTGGTAAATGTCTTTGGTGAATTTAGGGGGGTTGTCATTGATGTCTTGAATGTAAACTTGCACTTTGGCCTGGTCTCTGAGGGGCTTGGGGAGACCCTGGTCTGACGAGACAACCACAAAACTGAAAACAGAGGCGCCTCTTTGTCTCATAAGTGACTCGCGGTCCAACTGCAGTGTGCTGGTCAACTCCCCTGTGATGGCATTCAGCTCAAAGTTTGGCTGAGGAGTCTCAAAAGTATATCTGACCTCACTGTTTGGGCCAAAGTCCTTATCCTCTGCAAAAACCTGTCCAACAAGTGAGCCCCTGGCCTGCTCTTCCTCAAAATGAAACACATAATTAGTGCTGTTAAATAGAGGACGGTTATCATTTACGTCATCCAGAATCACGCTGACATTGACAGTGGCACTTAGAGGTTCTACAGCCCTGTCTTTGGCCACAACCACTAAATTATATCTGTCCTGTATCTCTCTGTCCAGCTCAGATTTTATGTACAACTGTCCATCTGGAAAAATGCCAAACACATCACCTGTGTTGCCACCCACAATGTCATACATAATCTCCCCATTGAGGCCAGAGTCTTTGTCTGTGGCCTCGACCTTGAAGAAGCGGCTGTTGACGGGCTCGGACTCCAGTATGATGACCTCGTAGGAGAGCTGGTCAAACACTGGAGAGTTATCGTTGACGTCATAAACACTGATGATGAGGATGAGGCTGGATGTGTGCTGGGGAACCCCCATATCTGATGCGGTGACTTCGACCTCATAAGAACTTGTGGTGACCTCCAGTGGGCCGGTCAGCGTGATCAGACCATGCTTCTCATGAATATGAAATAGGCCTCTGGGATTTTGTTTAAGGCTGTAGACCACCATGCCATTTGTGCTTTCATCAGGATCTGAAGCTCTCGCCTGGAATATGACATGACCTGTGCTCCAGTTTTCAACTGCGCTCACATGCTCCACGGCATGAATAAAATGAGGAGCATTATCATTTAAGTCCTTCACAGTGATGTTAACAAAAGCGTCTCCTGTGACCTCCCCACCTCTGGCTACAATTTTCAGCTGGTAAAAATCCTGCTCCTCTCTATCTATTTGACTAGATGCTATAATCTGACCTGCACTGTTGACGGTGAAAAGCCCCCTCTGGTCCCCAGATGTGATAAGATATGAAATGTTTGTGTTCAGATCTACAGTTGTGGCTGATACAGTCCCTATCACGGTGCCAGTGCCCACATTTTCAAACATCACAAAGCTGTATGCTTTCTGGCTAAATATGGGTGGATTATCCTGTGTGTCTATGACTGTGATAGTTACAATGGCCTGGGTGTGTGAGCGCAGGCCACTGCCATCTGTTGCTGTCACCTGCAGCTGGTAAGCAGTTTTCTCTTCTCTATCCAGGGGTACGATTGTAGTAATTTTCCCTGTGTTGCTATTAATGTGGAATTTGGACGTGTCTCCTGCTGTAATGATATATTTCACTGTGCCATTTCGACCCAAATCAGGGTCTGTGGCTGAAACTGTGGTTACATAAGAGCCTGAGGGCTCATTCTCTTTTACATTGGCAAAATACTGCACGGGGTAGAAAACTGGCCTATTGTCATTGATATCCCTCAGGGTGATGTTGACTTTTCCAACAGAGTGCAAAGGGGGGCTGCCTGCGTCTGCTGCCTGGATGTGGAGTAAGTAGGAGGCCTGATCCTCCCTGTCTAGCTCTGCGGCTGTGCTTAATCTCCCTGACACGGCATCCAGGCGAAACAGCTCCTGGACGCTGGCTGGAGTTTCTGCATCAAATGTGAACCGGATAGTTCCATTGGCCCCAAGGTCGTCATCTGAGGCAGACAGCACCACCAGCTCTGTGCCGGCAGGAGCGTGCTCCACCAGGGAAACATGATATGTGTTCTGTGTAAATGTGGGCACTTGGTCATTCACATCAGTGATGTTGACTATCAGTTTAGTGTAAGAAATCTTGGGCTGCAGCCCCTGATCTTTGGCACTAATGTTGAGTACAATTTCAGATGCTATTTCCCTGTCCAGCAAAGCGGCGCTGGTAACCAGACCACTGTTTTCACTGATGGAGAACCAGCCCAAAGCGTTTCCAGACACCAGGGAGTAGCGCAGGTTGGCATTCTGCCCAGAGTCACCATCTGTTGCAGAAACCCCTTTAATGTAGCTGCCTTTTGGTATGTCTTCACTGATATCTACTCTATACAGTGTTTCCTGGAATATGGGTGGGTGATCATTGATATCATTCACAAAAATAACCAGACTGGCAAAGGAGGATCTGGCCATAGGCTTTCCATTGTCAGACACAGACACAGTCAGGTTATATGATGAAATTCTCTCTCTGTCTAACACACTGGCCACTTTGATCAGACTTAAATTGGGCACAGGAGACGTGTGCACTTCAAAGTGTCTCTGCTCGTTGCCTCCCAAGATTGAAACAGATATGTTACCATTAGCTGTGGGTGAGTCTGAGTCTGAAACAGTGAGCAAAGCCACAACTGTGCCAATTTGTGCATTTTCATCAACAGAGGCGAATTTAGAGGTTGTAGGAAAATAGCGAAATTTCACAACAGGATCATTATCATTTACATCTAAAAGTTTGATAGTGGCTTCTGTTCTGCCTGATAGAGAGGGCACCCCATTGTCAACTGCATGGATAGTTAAAGAGTACTCTTTCTTACTTTCATAATCCAAACTCTCTTTTATAATAATAATCCCTGCTTTGGGGTCAATTTGGAAAGGTGTTCCCTCATCTAAAAAGTACCTGATCTCAGCATTAACACCGTCATCCTGATCTGATGCTGTGATTTGCAAAATGCTTGAACCTACAGCTGCATCCTCAAACACACTGGTTTGATACTGGTCTTGCTCAAAAACAGGGGGATTGTCATTTATATCTTGTATTGTGACATTTACTTGCAGGTAGCCAAACTTTTTGGGGTCTCCTTTGTCCTCCACTTCAATTAGGAGCTGGTAGAAGGGAGTCACTTCTCTATCCAAGCCTCCAGTTGAAACAAGGTGCAAGAATGCCCCCTCTCCACTAGGATTGACTGTAATATCCAGGCGGAATTTCCTCTGCTCGTTGCCTTTGACTATTCTGTACGTGGTGTGATCAACTCCGTTACTTCCTATGTCTGAGTCAGTGGCAGTGTCCAGGATAACTTGCCTGCCGCTGCTGGCGTCCTCCTTAAAAGACACGACAATTGACGCGTCTGGAAACACTGGGGAATTATCATTTATATCCAAAACTACTATCCTGACTTCAGTGGGGTAGGTGGGTTGACTGGACAGCACCACAACGTTGATGACATCGCTTTGTAAAACCTCTCTGTCAATGACTGAAGAGGTGTAAATGACCCCCGTGGTGCCATTTATTGCAAAAAGTTTATGATTCTCACTGAAGCGGTAGGTAAAGCTGGGTTTAGTCTCTATGGTGCCCACGTAGGTGCCGATGGGCTGCTCCTCCAGGACCTGAAACTCTTGACGGACTTGACTGGATGCTGAGTTTTGCGATAGAGTCCATAGTATGAGTAAAACCAAATGAAACCGGCCTAAGCCCCTACCTGTGAGTGCCATGGTCAGATAGCCAGTCCACCTTTCTCAGACAGAGTTCATGCCTATGATGCATTAACTTTACTGAGATCGGACGAGTGACTAAAAAAGCATTGTATTCCAGCAAACGTGCAGAGAAAAGTCAATGAAAAAAAACCCCGCGCGCAACAGTGTCCCAAAGTACTCCAGAAGTGTTACTTATTAATAGTATTATTATTATTATCATGCGCAAAACGCTGGTTCAGAGCGAAAAAAAAAAAAAAGAAAAAGAAAATCCACAGACACCAGTGAAAGGATTCCTTTAGTTTAGGGAAGTTTCATTTCAACTCCTCAAATAACATTTTCAGGATAGAATCTTATCAATCCCTCTGAGAGAGAAAAACAATAGAAAAGTTCCTGGCTTCCATACGATGCGTAAAAAAAAAAAAAAAAAAAAAAAAAGTTTATCCAAAGTCAGGGCGCACGTCTGCAGCAATGAGCGTATATGCATGCGGCTGAACCGAACCCACCGTCCCGTGGAATAACGGTACAAGCGCTTCAGTCATATTGTGCTCAGGAGTTCCAGTAAGTTAGGACAAAGCTGTGGAGTTCGACAAAACTCCCTCCCATCACTGATCCCATTGGATAGCGGTGCTCCTGCGCGCCCTCCCACCGCCTTTTTCCAACTCTCATTGTGCAAAGCGGCGCGTCGTCTCTGCTAGTGGAAGAGGATGTCAGTCATCCAGACAGGTAACCATCCCCTCAGAGTTTCTATTTAACTAAGTAATAGTGTTTTTTTTAAAGTGTCATAACATCCCTCAGGAAATAGAGACTGAAAACTTTCATTAAAAAAGTGCGATAGAGTTAAATATAGTCTGCGTAAAATACCAAAAGCATGGGAATGAAAGAGGATAAAGTGATAAGAATAGGGAGAAAATGATGTGAAAATCAGATATGTTTGAAGAATTACTTAGATGATTCTATAATAATGATAAAATAATCAATTATTGATTAACTAAGTCAAGTAAGTTGTTGTAAAACTGCAGTGATATTGATATAATATTTAAATTATGTGTTTCAATCATTAACTGAAATATATATTCTGTAATATATGCAACAATATGTGACTATATATTGATGCATATGATATTAAATGTTATCAGTTGTTCACTTTCTAAAGCAGATATTTATAGTTATTAAAAAGTTCTGCAACATTATGTAGTTGTGATGTTATTTTTTCTCTCTAATAAATTTGTTCTGTTAAGTGAGATGTTTGATCCAACTGCATGTTTTTGCTTCACTTAATTTATCCTGAACAGAAAATTAGAGACAGTTAATAGAAGGTTGAAGGTGCAGCCAACTTCAACAACATGGGTAAGTAGCTCCATCTAGTGGCAGGATTATTATACTTCACTGAAAGTACAGTGCAGTATATATTTAACACTGATGTTAAATATATTTATCAGTCGTGTTTCAGTTCGAGGTACAGATTCTATATATTTTCAGAAGGTGAAATATGGAGAATAATGTACGCATGCTTAAGAGAAAATGCTTCATTTACATATAAACGTGTTAAAATATCATAAAATACAACTGTATGTAGTATTAACATCACTACAACTAACCACAGCCAGCAAATAATAAAATGTCCAAAAGTGGAATTATTTATTTTACAAGGGAATCATGGTATCTAGATGAGCATTATAATAAAAAAAAATAGGATTTTAGGAGTTTTAATTGATTATTAAATATCATTGTTTAATAATGAGATGTTTGTTTGACTTCTATAATGATGTGAAAACATATTTTGTTTCATGTTAACCTGAAATTGTGACTATTTATCTCACAATTTTGACTTTTATCTCATAATTTGCCTTTTTTTCATCTCATAATGCTGACTTTTTTTAAATCTCAATTGTGACATTTTCTCCTTTTTCCTAAATTTCCTATCCATACCAACAAAACTGAGTACCGTGAAACCCATCATCTACACAGTAACTCACTTTTAAAGGCTTTATTTTTTTGATAGTTTTTAAACTTTTCAGACGTTTCCTGGTTAAATAAATATGATTTCATCCACAGCAAAATAAATATTGCAGTTTTACTTTATTACAGTTGAGGAGTTGTACTTTTTTACTTTAGTAAAGGAGTTAAATTAGTACTTCTGCTTTTACCAGAGTACTTTTCCACACAAGTAGCTGTACTTCTACTTAAGTACAGAATGTTAGTACTTTGACCTCAAGTAAAATGCTTAATAAATAATTATTAATATATGATAAATATTATATATAGATCATTAGATATAATTAATGCTTAATAAAACTAGTGAAATGTTAGCCACGTGTGTTAGTGATAAAGAAAACTCAAGTCTTAAATGCTGGTTGGACCAAGTTGCCAACATAAACTCGGGTCAAAATGGGAAATTATTAGAATGAACAAGAGAATAGGTTTTAGTCCAAAGGAATATTGGTCTCAGATCTACTAGATCTACTTCAAAACACTGTCTGCACATTATGATCCATTCACTTTACAGGTTCTTTCTAGTGGAATATTTACAAATCCATTGTATACATGTACATAAACCAGCATATATGTGGAATAACACACCATCATATATATTAAAAACATGAACTAACCAGCACTAAAGTCATTTGTTTTCTGATTCATCTTATTAAAGTAAGTTAAAGTATTTTATTTGTCATTATACACTGTACAGCGAAATGTGTCCTCTGCATTTAACCCATCCTTTGATGCCATTGGGGCACCTTTAAGGAGCAGTGTGCACCCATGGGCGGCACCCGGTGTAGAACCAGGCTAATGGTCAGAATCACCTGGCTGGAGGATTTGACCCGAATAAACATGATTGTGGGTGATGGGGGAAACCAGAGCACCTGGAGGAAACCCATCCAGACACAGGAAGAAAAACATGCAAACTCCACACAGAAAGGTCTGCACGGTCTGGAAATAAAACCCAGGTCTTCTTGTTGTCAGGCAAGAGCGCTAACTGCTCTGGCACCGTGCCGCCAGTAAAGTAAAATTTAATACATTTGGTTTGGACACCATTGGTCCAAGTGTCCAAATGATGATGATGTGCAAGTTCAGTGGCCGTGTTTGTACTCTCCTCCCACCTACATTATGCAGGGTGCTTGGTCTTTATCCAAATAAAAATTCCAGACTTTTTCAAAACTGACCCCCTGCCCCCCTCACGACCTTCATTTTATGTACTTTTATATTTTTGTACCTGTTTTGTGTCGTAGAAAAGTTAATTTTATTATGAACGAAGGCAGAAAATTGACAGTAAATATTTTTTTTTTTACTGAAACATTTTCAAAACATATGGAAACTACAAAAGTGCATGGATATCACCCAAAAAAATACTCTAGAATCATTCCATAGTGAAATCATATCCAGTGTTTTTTTTTTAATATGCTTTCCTCATATCTTCTATCTCTAAAATTCAACAATAAGAGAAAGTTTTCCCATACAAAATTCACATAAAATTCCAGACTTTTCAAGGTCTGGAAAAAAATCATTTTAAAATTCCATAACTTTTAAGATTTTCCAGACCTGTGCAAGCACCCTTCCTATGGCTGAATATCTTCAAGGGCAACAGGACACTCTGGCCCCGAAATGACGCCATGAGACAGGAAACATGTAGACAGAGAAGACATGGTAGATGTGCCCTGGGTGTTGTCTTACAGGACATGTCATCGCGACTCGTGCTCAGGGCGTAGTCTAATATTATATTTCTCTAACACATGGTCATCAGATATGACCCATAAAAGGCATTCAGAGGCACCGTAGTAAACATGGAAACCGCGTCATCCTCTAGAAGATTAAGTCACCAATAAAACCCATGGAACTGGATCAATGACAGTGGATGGAGACACTGGCTTTATGTCCAGTTGTCCATATCATTGTTGAAAAAGTCAAGTTTTCTTCAGTTTTTTCTTTTTATAAAATAACCCTGAACTTTAATCTGAGCTTTTATGAACATCTACATCAGAGGTGATAAACATGCGGCCCGGGGGCCAAATCCGGCCCGCCTCAGGGTCCAAAAAAATTATTAAATTATTAATTTTTATCTCATATTTATAACTTTTTTTTAATCTCATGACTTTTTATCTCAGTTGTGACTTTTCTTTCCCCATTTTTCCTAAATCTCCTTCCCATACCCAAAAAAAAGTAATTTTGTAAATTGAGAAATTATACTTTTTTACTTTCACTTAACCCTTTGGGCGCCCCATTTTTTTTCAATGTTGACATATTTTTTACATGAATATTTCAAAGAGCTGTTGCACAAAAGTGGTAAGAGATAGAGCTTTGCTCCAAATTACAAATTTGTAGGGCAGGACCTAAAGTATATTTTTAAGATATTTTTGTAGATCTAATTTGCATATTATGACATCATCATGACGTCATCAGTAGGCGGACAGCTGAAATTAAGGAATTTCACAGTGGGAGAGACTCTGGATCAATCACATTGGGATGTTTTGCTTAAAAATTTAATGTTTTGTCATCTACTGAGTGTCTGTGACCTTGTTGTTGCTTAAAATACTGTTATTTACTTTAGATGCATCCGTAGTGAGCATCCAAGAAAACATTGACATATGTTGACTGCTCGGAATTCTGTTGAAATTTCTCTTGTGTGTCTGGCCATAAAATAAGGTAATTTTAGACAATATGCATGGAAAAAAGAGAAAATACTTCATATATTATCAAGAGGGTTGAAATATCATATTTGAGTATCAATAACTCTAGCTAAGAATCCTTTTTAGCTTTTGAGCAAATTTGATAAGCTCAACGAACTGATTCTGAACTGATTGACTGAACTGATTGAGGATATTTATATTTCAGGAACTGATTTTATATTTCAAAGAACTGATTCAAAATACAATTCAAAATATTATTTACATGGCAAAGAACTGATTCAAAATATTATTCAAAACAATGAAACATGTAGGCCTAAGAACTACACAAACATGCCAAATATTCATCCATACACATGCCTCAGGGGGTCACTCAGAAATCAGTTCTATTCTATCTGTCCAAATGACACTGTACGCAATAGTTTCCCTGGTCAGATTCCTCACTATCACTGCTACTACTTCGGTCAAAATCATCAAATGTTGGATCTTCAGGTTCAGAATCCGAGTCAGCTAAGACCTGACACAATGCCTCATGAACCGTGAACCTCTTTTTTGCCATTTCGTGTGTTTGATGAATAACTTTAGTCAGCAATGCGAGAGCAGCCGCCTCCGTAATACTCCGGAATAGCTCTGAGCGAGCGCTTCGAGGTGCGGTCATTTACCAAGGCATTTCCTGGAAAACTTTTCATGGGGGCAAGGCCTAAATTTGTGCTCGGGAGACAGATTTGCATGTCTGCCACCTAATAGTATGGAGTATGAACTGCATTCAAATCGCAGTTAGATGAGAGAGTGGATTAAACAGAGCACCGCCGCTTGTCGCAAATTTGCGACTTGGGCGCCCAGAGGGTTAAGTAGAGGAGTTGAATCAGTACTACTTTTACCAGAGTATTTTTTCCACATGAGTAGCTGTACTTCTACTTACGTACAGAATGGGAGTACTTTGACCACCTCAGATTTTTATTTATGTTCTCTTTCTCTTCAACCAATAAACATTTTACAGTGATGCAAGAAGGAAAGAATAAGAAAATGTATCCATAGAAACATGAAAAATCACAAACGAACAAGAAAACACAGCACCACCAACAACAACAACAAAAAAAAACCTCAAAATTGTAGATTTCCTTTTTTAATTATTAACTCAGAAGCTGTTACATAGCTGATCTCTGCATCTACTGTCCCATAACTGAACTGAACTGAATCAACAAAAGTGAATAAATACAGTAACACCACATTCACTTTCAAAAGACACAGAACTGCTCATTTCCACATACGATCGATGTCTGCATATCCTTCAGAAAAGGTCAAGTTCGGGTCAAACCAGTGCATCAAAAACTCTAATTAAAGCAGGAAGAACCGCTTGAACGTCTACGTCTGATCTGGGAAGTGAAGTCTGTGGCTGAACCCGTGCACTACACTTCATCTGTCCTGTGAAATAACATTACGGAGGATAATTACAACCCTCCTGCTTTTGAGAGACATAAATGTTTATTCAGGTTTTGGTATTTGACAATTTGTGGCTTCCGTAATCAGTCCTTTAGCTCCCTGGACGTTAAGTAGGACATGAGTCAACTAATCTAATTGAATTAAGAGGTGGGCTGGTAGCGGCTGGTAGCGGCTCCGTTTGCGTTGCCTGACACAGATTTAGTGTTTTGGTAGCAGACAGAGCATCAAAGTAGATTATTTCCCCACGGGAGACGTTTCCCTAACCTGATTACACTGTCGAAGCCACCAGCGCTCAGGATGCGTTTGATATGAATGTAAAGTTGTTGTGTTATGTCTGAGCTAATTCCTTCATGCTACAGTAATGGGACGTTTTCAGATGTTGTCAGTGACATTTAAAGACGCATAGATCTAATTATTTTTCACTCATAGAGACCAGTGGTGATTTCTCACACACTGCAAAGGAAGTTCATCATCTTCGTCTTCTTCCTCTTCCAGGACACCTGACAGTCATTAGTAGTCTTCTTCAGAGCTGGATGATTGGCTGATTATTTGAATCAGGATGCATCTAAAAAACAGGTGTCAAACTCCAGTCATCGAGGGCCGGTGTCTTGCATGTTTTAGATATTTCTCTCTTCCATGTGATTCAGTTTAACCCTTTAACTCATGAGAACTAACAAAATAATTGGTAACATGAGCAATTAAGACATAAATGGCATAAAATTAAAGAAAAATATTTTAATTAAAAAAAAAAAAGTAGAAAAATAAACAAAATGAGCAACAAAAACTAATAAATATATATAAAATTGCAAATAATGTGGAACATTTGGGGGGGGGGGATGACTAAAGAAGAAAATTAGTATTGAAATTTGGTCACAGCAATTTTAATTTTGCCTTTAAAAAATGTTTAAATAAAATAAAAATATGCACAAAACTAAAAGGAAAATGGTTGAATTTTTCTGAATATTTAAACTAAATCATCCATTCAGAACGCATCAGCACTGACACTTAAAGAGTTAATAATCAGCTCCTCATCAGACTGATAATGATGCAATGGCCTCCAGGTGGAATGGAAGAGGGAAACATCTAAAACATGCAGGACACCAGCCCTCGAGGACCGCAGTTTGACATCTGTGAAATAAACTGATCTTAACTTACCGTCTGTGGGTCCATTTACATGCAACGTTTCTTTCAAATGCACATTTGAATGCAGAATTCAAAGTGACAACACAAAGCCTCTTTTGCATTTTTGGTTCAGATCATTACGGTCTAAATATAGTCTGAGCTTCGAGTTGTTAAGTCAGTGAAGATCTGGAGTTTCAAAGTAACCATTTCTCCCACATTCCCTGCATATGTCCACTCACAGTAGGATTTAACACTCCATCAGTACCATCACCTGCTCATAAATGTCTTGTTCCAGTAGCTTATTTAACATCAGGATCTTGTTATTGATGTCCGAGCCAGTAAAACTATCATTAATGACATCGTTCATTCTGAGGTATGGGGAAAAAAATATATATAAATTTTCTTCAATGGTTCATTTTAATACCTGGTAAAACTAAAAGTACATTTGTTTGGATACATAATGAGAACACTGGTCTACAAATTAAATAAAACTAATGAAATGTTACCACGTGTGTGTTTGTGAAAAGTCTTAAATGTCTTAAATGCTGGTTGACTCAAGTTTTCAAAATGTCAAAATGTGAAATTTACAATTAACAAGAGAATAGGTTTTAGTCCAAATGAATATTGTCTGCACATTATGATCCATTCACTTTACAGGTTCTTTCTAGTGGAAGTGTCAAGTTTCCTCTGTGACCTTTGCCCTCTTTATGTCTCCTGTTACCTTTCCCTTCCTGTTTCTTATTTGACCCTCATTACCTTTCTATTTATGTGTTATTTTCTCCTCTTGTCTTTGGTTGTTTCGTCTCTCACCTTAGTCGGCCGTAGTCCACCCAGTTCATCAGATACTCGTCGGCTCAGGTCCTGCTTCAGAGCCGCCTCATTGGACTTTGTCTTCTGTTCTGTAGGGATGCTGTCTTTTTGAGTGTCGTCCTTTTCATGTGTTTTGTGTGTGCTCATTAGAAGGAGCTTCAACTGTTTCCTGGCTGTCTGCTTTCTGAATGGATGATTTAGTTTAAATATTCAGAAAAATTCTACCATTTATTTTCCTTTTAGTTTTGTGGATGGAAAAGGTGTCAAAAAGCATAAAAACAAATTTTATTAAAAAAAAATTAAAGGCAAAATTAAAACTGTTGAGACCAGATTTTAATACTAGTTTTCTTTTTTTTTTAGTTTTTTTTTTTTTTTTAATTTTCCACATTATTTTTTATTTTGTTAATATGCATTCATTTTTTGTTCATTTTGTTGCCGATTTTGTTTATTTTTCTACTTTTTTTTTTAATCATTATTTTTCTTTGATTTTCTGCCATTTGTGTCTTACTTTGCTCATGTTACCAATTATTTTGCTAGCTTATTATTAATTTTTGTCTGTGTTGTTGCTCATTTTACTTTTTTACTGATTGCTAAAATCTCAGGAGTTAAAGGGTTGAACTGAATTACATGGAAGAGGGAAATCTCTAAAACATGCAGGACACCGGCCCTCGAGGACTGGAGTTTGACACCTGTGGTATAAATGTACATGAACCACCATATATGTGGAATAACGCACCATCATATATCCCAGAGGTGGGTAATTCCAGGTCCATCAATTCAAAGTCCTGTCATGTATTGGTTCAAACCTATTAATTGAACCAGCCCATTTTGATGAGCACAATGCCTCATCTAGGTAAATGGGATAATTAGTGGAATCACCTGTGTTCAGTGAACAGATTTGGACCAATACATGGCAGGACTTTGACTTGATGGACCTGGAATTACCCACCTCTGATATATCCTCCTGACAAAAGTGAAATGTTTAGCTTTTTTTTTATTATTATTATTACATTAAACTATTGTCTTGATTGGAAACTGCACAATACTACATTTTAAAAAAAATATTTGTATTTATTCAGAACTCATTTTTCAGTGTAAGGTCATTTATAATTGACAGAATTTTTTTTAGTAAAACTGACATTTTTGTCCCTTACAGAGGACAAAAATGCATTACTGGCTCTCAGGAGAAAACATGAGCTAACCAGCACTTTTGTCATTTGTTTTCTGATTCATCTTATTAAAGTATGTAAGATTTAGCACATTTATTGTCTGAAGAAGATACTTTCTAAAATAAAAAAAAATTATAGAGCAGTGTAACAACAAAAGTAGTTGATATTAGTTTAATTTCAGTTTTGATGGTCTAATATTTTTTTTAGTGACTGTAAATAATTCAAACAAAATACAAAAATTATACAAAGATAATTAAATGCCCTCATGTAAATTAAACACTGCTGCCATACAAATGTATGATTTCTAATTTTTCGCTTTAAATTCTAACTATAAAATTACACACTAGACAGATAATAAGATCCTCTGAGTCCTAAAGGAACAGATTCTTCTAATTTTAATGACTATTACAATTCCTCCAGAAACCCCAAAGGAACATTTTTCAAAGCTGTATTTTTAATCTTTAAACTCAAGAATGGTGAAATCATCAGGGTTTTTTTTCCTTCTTGTTCTGGCTGGCACAGTGGTAATACGTGGGTGTTAAAGTATTTTAGCAGATTCATGTATTACTCCTAGATGGTAGTGTATTTCCAAGACAGCCAGGGTTCACAGCAGCAGGGTGGATGGAGACATAACTCATACCTCAGCTTTAAGGATGTTGATGTGTTGGTGAGCCCTATGAAGAAAAGATTTAAAAAAAAAAAAAAAAAAAAAAAAAAAAAAGAACAGAAGTCAGTCAGTCAGAAAATTGAAAACTTACTTAGAGCACTTAAATTAATTATTATTATTATTATGAATACATAAATAAAGTATTATTTTATTAGTTGTTTTTTTTTTGCCCACGGTACAGGTTTTTGCCATACCGTTCTACCGTCCATCCTGTAGATGGCAATACTGCAAAGTTTGTTATGTTCACCAGCTGCCTCTAATAAGCAGCTAGCGCCACAGTCTTAGTAGATGCTAGTAGATGTTAGCAGAAGCATTTCGTTTAAATAAGCTACAGATATAAAATATATAGTTTATGTAGTGCACTATTGGTTATAATGGTATGTGATGACAACATATTTCGATTCAGGACTCTACAATTTAATTTACAGGATGTCTGAAAAGCGAGCTAACAAGCTAACAGCCAAAGTCAAGACAAGTTTATGATGACAACAAAACAATTATGCTAAACGTTCACAGTGCCTTAAATTGAACACACTGCACCCGCCTTAATAACTGTGTGTTACTATATCCAGTTGAGTTACTATTAGTCATGGTATCAGGCTGGTGTTAGCAACTAAAATGACTGTTCAGAATTACAATTTCATTAGCAATTTTGCTAACGTTAGCATGATAAGCGCTGAATGAAGAAAATCTACACAAATATGAAATACTGCACTTGGAGCTATATGACCACTAACAAACTGTTCTGGTGTCATTTATAATTTATTATTTATGTATAGTAGCCTACCCTTCTTCAATGTAACTCTGAAAAAAAAAAACATACACAGCAAACCACACTACTTTTTTCCTGATATATTTATGCAGTACATGTACAGTAAGGCTGGGTCTTGAATTTCAGTATTAATAGCATCAATGGACAGGCTTTACAATTAATGGAAAATGTCTATTTTCCCTGCTTATTCGATGCCAAATTCAATATAGTAAATTTAGTGTATGAATGATGACACACACACAGTAGAGTGTTGGACTATAAAAATAACAAGTGGTTCCAGGAACAACGAACCCCACCCCTCACATGTATTTTGGCAAAAATGATGTTATGTCTATGCATGTAATGACATCAGCATATTAATTACATCTATATATATATATCTATATCTATCTATCTATCTATCTATCTATATATATATATATATATATATATATATATATATATATATATATATATATATATATGACAAGATTGATGCAAATTGAAACAAAATTTAAGGTTTTATAAGCATTTCAAATTCCATTATAGGTTTAGTCATAAGTAAATTGAAGGGAGAAAAAAACATTTAAAAATTCTTTCAAAATGTGAACTTTGACCTGCTTTTCCCAAATTTGAATCACATCTCTTGAGTCACTGGCAATATATAGTGTTAACAAAATAAAGAAACAACCCTTGGTTATTAAAAAATAAATAACAAAGAAAGCAGAGTGAAAAATTTAACACTGCACCCTAAATCAACTTCACTTTTAACATCTTATTTGTAGAGTGAATTTCATGGCACTTAGACACTTTACTTACAACACAATAAAAGCCAAGTACAATAAAAAATAATGGAGAACAACATACTTACATGTTAAAAACAGAATAAAAGTATTTAAATGTTAAAATCAATCTTAAATAAATGACTGTGTTGAGGTCAGAACAGTGACAGAATGTAAGGGGGAGTGAATTCCAGAGTTGAATCTGTGTTGAACGTTTGTTAGTGATTCTCAAAATTACTTGGAGCATATGATCAGTGTTTGATGATAAAACCAAAGACAAATCACACGACCCTTGACTCTTTTAGATAAGGAAACATGCGAGGCTGGCAACAGATGTCAGATAGAAGAGTGATCTGAAATCCCCTCCATGAGATTATTGGAGACCATCAAAGGTTGTTTCCTCGGATCTACAAACGTGCAGTGAAAGTACAGTGCCGACTCTCATAAAATCTATCAACATGTTGTAAAGTCAGAGCTCGGTCATAAAGATCAAATGTAGGAGTCAATGAGCAGATGAAGAGCAGCAGTAATCCAAAGCATCTTTTTACACACCCCATTCTGTCTTATGTGAGGAGATCAGAAATGAGACCAGACCTGAACGAACTGACGAACATGACAATACAGATTGAACTTAAATGAAATATGTGGATGGGTAATGACACCCTAGTGCTCGACTTTTAATCATAGTTTTTTTAGGCTGTAGTCCCATCTCATCATTCAGGCAGAAAAAGTGCTGAGGAGGAGGAGGGTAAATTAGTACTTCATATATATATATATATATATATGCATAAATTGCATTTGAAAACATTTTGTCTTTGATTTAAAAAGTTGGTTTTTTTATTGAAGTGATTTTTTATTTAATTTAAGCAATATTTTTTGGGATTGAAAAAAAATAACTCACTTGAATCAAAAAATATTTTTTCAATCAAAGGAATAAAGTGTTCAAATGCATGTTTTTGGGTCTGAAATATTCATTTTACATTAAAACTCTTTTTTTCTTTGATTGAAAAGTATTTTAAATTAAAGTGAAGCTTAAAACAACTTTCTATCTTCATAGGACTACAGCTGTCAGACAAATACAGTGGAGTGAAAAGCATATATATATATATATATATATATATATATATATATATATATATATACACACACACATATATATACACACACACATATATATACACACACACACACACACACACACACACACACATAGAGGAACCATTATCCAGAACAAAAACTACTCTATTGACCATTATGAAAAGAGATTGGACTGAGTAAACTGTGGGTATTAATAATTTTGAAGATGGTGTGTTTTGGAAATCCACTAATAAAATATTCCTGAATTTATTTGTTTTTCTCCAAATGTCATTTGTTGTTTTTCCTTCACTTGTGTTTCACATACAGGTTAAAAGGGAAGTGAATATAATTCATTGGCTTCATGACAAAAACAAAAAGTCACATGAATAATTTTGAGGATATGTATATACTGTACATACACATTTGTGCTCATAAGTTTACATACCCTGACTGAATACTCATGGGATAGTCTTGAATGTTCCAACAAGACAATGAACCAAATCACGAAGTCACATCGACCTGTCATTGGCTACAGCAGAAAACAGTGAAGCTGAAGGAGTGTCCACCTCACTTAGCTGACCTCAGTATCATTGACCCACTTTAGGGAGGAGTCAAACATACACTTGATGCAAGAAAACCCAAAATTTGAAATCAACTGAAGGTGTTCTACCAAGAAGAATGAGAAATTAAAGTGTGTGATCCACAATTACCACAAAAGATTAACATCTACCATAGACGTTAAAGGAAACAAAAGATACAGAATACTCATTTGGTGTACAGGGATAAACACATTCACAATGAAACAGGAGGAGCTTAAATAGGGCAATAAACAGGTGAGACACATTAGGATTAATTAATGGGCAGAGACAACACTGTGGCCAGAAGGAAAGTAGGTAAAGGGTGAACACAAAGTAAAAGCCCAGACACTCACCATGACAGAAATAACAGGAAGACGGACAGAAAAGCACAAAAAACACATCCCAATGTCCAGAATGTAACACCAACACACAATGCATTCAATAACAATGGTGAACACAGCAATATTAATGGAATAACACCTTTAAAAAAAAACTAATGTATGATCCACATCTTGTCACGTTACCCATATTTACTGTAATCACTAGGGTCAGAAACAGCACTGATGAGGAGGGTAAATTGGTCCTTTTTTTTTTTTTTTTTTTTTTTTAACAAGCGAATCGTTAGTTTCAGTCTCAGGCAACAGGAGTTCAGTTGAATGGGCTTTTAAAAAGTGAGCTACAAAAAGGTTATTGTATGCCTCTGGGAAGTGGGAGCCAGCAAAACAACGTTGCCCTCTTTTCTAATAACGAGTGTGTGAACAGCCGAGCATTAATGCTGACAGTGGATCTATTGCATGTCTGTATTTGTTTAACATGCTTTTTGGGTTTTAAATTGTCGTCCTGGTTTTTTTTTTTTGCAGGACTTTACCCAACAACCCCTGGTTGCTAAGTCTAATGTGAGGACCTGCTGTTTCCTAACGTCCTCTGCTTCTCCCACTTTCCATTTCCTTCGCCGCCGAGGAAAAACTCAGTGCGAGGAAATAAATATCAATCAGTAAACTTCGCCGTAGATTACGTTACATGGGCGTTGCACGAGATATCATTTGCAGCAACATTTGCCAAACAAACTAAACAGTCATTCATTTTGAGGTGGAGGGTTGAATACTGCAGCCATGTTGAAATGTAGAATTATAGAATCGCTCGGTGAAACACATATTTTCTCTTTGTGAGTCAACACAGGAAAAGGGTGGGATGATGACAAGTGATGGAGCGGTTTACCCAACACGCCAGTCAAGAGCTATTGTATGAGTTATTATCTAGTTTGACTGTACAATAACATTTATATGATATCGTTTGCTTTTAATGTGGTTTGCTTAGAATTTTCACTCTGGTATTGTTATTTTACAGTATGTTTTATGTTTTGTTTTGCTTCAGAATATTGTTTTCATAGTCTTACACATGTCAGGATATTATGAAGATTATAAATGAAGCAGAAAATACATAGCAATACTGTAGTATTGGGAAAGAGCTAGAGTTGGTCCCTGAGCCTTCAATGGCAGCTGACTCCTTCTGTTGTGCTAATGCTAATGCTAATGCTAATGCTAATCTGGTCGAGAATGTTAAAATGTTAACATGTTTCAATGTGCAATAAAATGTGTTTTTTGAAGAATCCATAACTCCACTATAATAATGAAATATAGAACATTACCTAAATAAGTGAATATCTAGTTTAAAATAACATATAATCTTCATTCATTCATTCATTAACACATTAATAAATATGATATTATCTCCTTATCATGATAGTCTCTATCATGATAAGGAGATAATATCATATTTATTAATGTGTTAATACATTTGTCGTAAGTATTTAATTTGCATGTGAATATTGTAGTTAATATAAATTAAGTAAATCTGACTGTGTGTGAAGTGATTAAATAAGTACATGTAAATTTGTTGTATGGATGATTTGAATTATTGTCAAAAATATACAGGAAAAACAAAGCAAAGGGGAATTAATGTAATTATTATTTTGTAAAAAAAACAGTTAGGAGTATATAAGTTACAATACTTCCTACTTGTTTTCGAGAGGTAAAACATTTTGTGTGACATCTTGTATGATTCTTTCTTATCTAAAATAAAACTAAACTAATGCTACTGTAGGTACCATATGTGTGTTAGGATAGGTACATGAGTTAACCTTTAAATTTTAAAAGTTATGATGTATATGATATGTCTTTGCAAATACCTTCCACAATTCAACCAAATTAGCTAAATAAAGAACATTTGTATGAATGAATTGTGTTGTAATGTGAACAGAAACAATGAAGATAACTATTTTTAAATTTATTTTAATGTATTAGTGTATTTAACAGGGACCATGTCTATTTATGAACATTGTTATATTCAAAAATACACCCATTTAAATATGCCAGAATTGGTTAAACCTTTTTTTAACCTTTTTTTTCTCATTTGTATCAAGGTTTCCCTGAAGAAGAGCAACTCTGTTCTTTGTGTGACCTGAATGTTGTGGAGGATGAGTTGCATTTTGTCTTATATTATCCATGTTCTTTAAATGTAAGTTTTTATTTCAATTTTACTTGATCATGTAAATGGAAGGTAAAAGTCTGAGATTTCTGTTTACAAAACATGTACCATATTTTCTGGATTATAAGCTGCTACTTTTTTTCATATGTTTTGAACCATGAGGTTTATACAAAGGTGCAGCTATTCTGTGGATTTTTCTTCCACCACTAGGGGCGCTCTAACCAGAATTAGAATCAAAATTACTAAGAACAATCAATGCAAAGAAGAGTACGCTACTTTTTCTTTAGGAGATAGAACTTGGATGACAAATTAGCAACTGGAACCCACATGAAGAACTTTATATGATACAATACAATACAGTAAATACTGGTTATTTTCCTCTTGGTTCTGTTCCGTTTTAATCAGCAAAGTTGCTGCTGTTGTTAAAAGACACTGTTAGAAAAAAATCTGTTCAGGTTCCTACATGTAACTACATTTACAGTTCAAAATCCTTCTGTACATGTAGTAAATATATGATTTTCAACAGATATTTGCGACTTATAACCTGGTGCGGCATATATATATATATATATATATATATATATATATATATATATATATATATATATATATATATATATATATTTATTTATTTATTTTTCTTTTTAATATATTTTTTTTTAAATACAGCAGATGCGGCTTATATACAGTTGCGGTTTATAGTCCAGAATATACGGTATTTGCTTTTGCAAATTTTCTGTGTTTGGCATGGCAAACACAGTCCTGTTTTGTATGTACGGTGGTCTGTGGCCAACACAGCACATCTTTTCAAGTGTCTTGTAAACCCATGTGGGCCGAACATGGTTGTACAGGACACTTTAATAAATTCAATCAATCAATCAAAATGTATTTCCATTACATTTCCTATCATACTGTTGTTCATTTATGCCTTGCTAATATAATTACTGTCAAATTGTGTGGCTTAAAACCTTATTTTCATCACCTCTTACAAAATGAAGAGAAAGGACATGAATATATCACTGAAACATGAACCTAACAAACTACCTGGATACCTGAGGTCTGCTCAAAGTGTCAGTTCATTTAAATCAGGCCTGAAAACATTATTGTTCACTGGAGCTTTTACTTAGATTATTATTTGCTTTAAAATGTTTTTATGTCTTGATTTTAATTGTCTTTTAATGCATCTTTATGATTTTAATTTTCTTCTGTTTCTGTTTTTGTGTAAAGCACCTTGAGTTGTCCTGTACATGAAATGTGCTATACAAATAAATTTGCCATACCAAACTAAATGCAGTACCACAGATGGCCTACAGATGTCACTGTTGTATCATTGCAAAAAGCCTGACCGTTGCTGTGAATGTACAGCACTGTAAAGCACATTGCAATGCAGAATGTCAGAGTTTTGGTTTTTTTTCCTTTTTTTTCAGAAGCATTTTTATGTTTATTCCTCAGGACACAGGCTTGTTTATAGCAGAGTCACGCTGATGGAAATCTGGAAAGCCAAAATATTGTGCAAGTCCACAGGGGCCAGTTTTCTGCCTTTCTATCAAACAAACCCTTTCATTATAGTTCTATTGTTACACCACATGCATGTAAAAAAAAAAAAAAATAAATACTGCAATTACCCGATATATAATTAATTAGTGTATGGTAAACCTGAATGTTCCAAAAAAAATTAGAAGAGTTAATTAGCAACTTGTAATGTGTTTTATTATTAAAGTTTTGCAGCAACATAAATGCTGAGCCGTCACTTCAGCAGCTTAAAACATGTGACCATATTTAATTAAAACATCCATTCAACAGCTAATACTGAAACAATAATGTCTTTTCCATTGGATATTATGTGTAAAACTTTGCTGATGTTTTCTAAATGTCGAAAAAACAGAAGTGTGTAAGGGTTTTTTTTTCCCATTAAATTATAAATGTGATGATTTGTTTGTGTATTATTACGATTTGACATGACAAGTCATTCCATAAACATGTTATATTGTTTTTATAGATGACACCTCTATCTCATACCATGTTTCTTTTAACCCTTTAACCCCCTGATGCGTCAGCGTTCTGAAAAGGATGGTTTAGTTTCAATATTCAGGGGGAAAAAAGTACTGTTTTTTACAGTGATTTTACAAAGTTTTGTTCATGGATTTGATATATGGAAATAAACAGGTGTCAAAAAGCAAGTGATTTAGACAAAAGAAAAAGCCAAAACTAAAAGTACTGGAACCAAATTACAATATTATTTATTTATTTATTTATTTATTTATTTATTTATTTATTTATTTATTTATTTATTTATTTATTTATTTATTTAGGTATACTTATTTTATATTTTAGTTTATTTTAACGAAGTTAAGTTATTATTTTGTAAATAATGTTAATTTTGTTCTTTATTTAATATTTAATTTAATATTTAACATTTATTATTGTATTTTACTATTTTTCTTCACTTTTGTGGCATTTGTGTCTTATTTTGTTCATGTTACTTATTATTCTGTTGGTTTATTATACATTTTTGGCTGTTATTGTCCATTTTGTTACTTTTTTTTTTTTTAATTTTTGACTGGAACTGTTGAAGTCTCAGGAGTTAAAGGGTTAAAATTCTTCTTTACTTATTGTACAACATCTTTTTTAAAATACATGCAACTATATTTCCAGTGCAGTTTTGCATGACATAGCCATTGAACTATGTAATTAAATACATTTTAATGCACAAGTTATTTTCCCACAGTTTGAGGAACAATGGAAAAGAAACTTACGATCCTTGTTTGAGGGTTTGTACTGATATAAACAGCTGGAATACTGATGAATTTTACATAATTTAGAGGAAAATGTATCTAAATATCTTCCTGCTGTCCATTAAAAATTGGTTCCTAAGCCGTTATTATTATAACTCTTACTATTCTTATGTTTTATTGTCTGTTATCACGTTGTCATATTTTTGAATTGATGGTTGGGAGACATTAATATCCAAAAACATCATCTGTAATAATCAATTCCAATGACAAACTGACCTTTGATAGATGGGATTAGATCATTAATGTCACAGAACAGGACGGCGCCTGCACACACACACACATTCACACACACACACTCACACACTCACACACACACTCTGCGAATGGCTTCACTTGTGGAGCTGATCCTGTGAGAAGATAAGAAAATAAAAATTGTTGGAAAAACAGTATGAAACTCTACACTTGGACTGCAGAGGAGTGAGGAGGACAGTGACAAATTGCAGAGAGTGGAGTGTGGTGCAGTTCATCACACTCTTTATCCCATTTCACACTCACAGTGGACACACTTTTTGACTTTCAAAGCACAGGCCTGAGAGTTTATTGGGGTTCGGTCAAAGAGTCTCCGATCTAGATGTAGATGGTTTTGGGGACAAAAACAAGTATTATAAATTATCCTTGTGTATCTTATCTTATCTCATCCTATCCAATCCTATCTTATCTTATCTTATCTTATCTTATCTTATCTTATCTTATCTTATCTTATCTTATCTTATCTTATCTTATCTTATCTTATCTTATCTTATCTTATCTCATCTCATCTCGTCTCGTCTCGTCTCGTCTCGTCTCGTCTTGTCTTGTCTCATCCTATCGTATCCCATCCCATCTCATCTCATCTCATCCCATCTCATCTCATCTTAGATTGTCTTGTCTTGTCTTGTCTTCTCTTATCTTGTCTTATCTCATCTCATCTCATCTTATCTTATCTTATCTCATCTTATCTTATCTTGTCTTGTCTTATCTTGTCTTATCTTGTCTTGTCTCATCTCATCTCATCACGTCTCGTCTCGTCTCGTCTCATCTCATCACGTCTCGTCTTATCTTATCTTATCTTGTCTTGTCTTGTCTTGTCTTGTCTTGTCTTGTCTTGTCTTATCTCATCTTATCTTATCTTATCTTATCTTATCTTATCTTATCTTATCTCATCTTATCTTATCTTATCTTATCTTATCTTATCTTATCTTATCTTATCTTATCTTATCTTATCTTATCTTATCTTATCTTATCTTATCTTATCTTATCTTATCTTATCTTATCTTATCTTATCTTATCTTATCTTATCTTGTCTTGTCTTATCTTGTCTTATCTTGTCTTGTCTTGTCTTATCTCATCTCATCTCATCTCATCACGTCTCATCTTATCTTATCTTATCTTATCTCATCTTATCTTATCTTATCTTGTCTTGTCTTGTCTTATCTTGTCTTATCTCATCTTATCTTATCTTATCTCATCTTATCTTATCTTATCTTATCTTATCTTGTCTTGTCTTGTCTTGTCTTATCTTGTCTTATCTTGTCTTGTCTTATCTCATCTCATCTCATCACGTCTCGTCTCGTCTCGTCTCGTCTCGTCTCATCTCATCACGTCTCGTCTCATCTTATCTTATCTTATCTTGTCTTGTCTTGTCTTGTCTTGTCTTATCTTGTCTTATCTTGTCTTATCTCATCTCATCTTATCTTATCTCATCTTATCTTATCTTATCTTATCTTATCTTGGGTCATATTTTGCTAAATCTTTGGTTAATTTATTTGTGTATTTGGACCCTAATAGTCCAGGTGCTGCAAAGCCATCTTTATATTCATTTTGGCAATATTATATTCATCTTAGTTTGTTACGTTTTCTATCTAGTTACATCACATTTGTACATATGAGCTCAAGACGTCTGATGAAAAACTGAAAATATATCCAAATTTCAAGGAATAAAGGAATATTGTTCTCAGATCTACCAGATCTACTTCAAAACACTGTCTGCACATTATGATCCATTCTTTCTAGTGGAATATTTACTAATCTATTGTATACATGAACATAAACCAGCATATATGTGGAATAACACACCATCATATATATTAAAAACATGAACTAACATCACTAAAGTCATTTGTTTTCTGATTCATCTTATTAAAATGTCAGATTTAGTACATTTAATGTCTGAAACAGATATTTTCTTGAAAAAATGTATAATATAAAATATTCAGTTGTGACATTCAGGAAAAATATGTTTATTAAGGATCCTAAACATGTTCTGACACAATACTGGCTTTTCTTTTCTTTTCTTTTCTTTTCTTTTCTTTTCTTTTCTTTTCTTTTCTTTTCTTTTCTTTTCTTTTCTTTTCTTTTCTTTTCTTTTCTTTTCTTTTCTTTTCTTTTCTTTTCTTTTCTTTTCTTTTCCTTCTTCTGGTCTTTTCTTGCTCTTAATTCAAGGAAAATATATCATATTAAAATGAAAATGTTCTATAAATAAAAATTATTTTCAAAATTAATCCATTAAAAATATATTCAGTTGTTGGTTTTATTTATGATCACAAGAGGCTGAATGGAACAGAGCATCACAGCCAGTAACCTGGGGGGGCGGGGTGTTCATA
Source organism: Siphamia tubifer (assembly GCA_020466265.1). Lineage (NCBI taxonomy): Eukaryota > Metazoa > Chordata > Actinopteri > Kurtiformes > Apogonidae > Siphamia > Siphamia tubifer. The sequence goes on along the minus strand of CM035792.1, from coordinate 15,790,276 downwards.
TGCATTCAAAGGACCAGTTTCTTTTGTCATTGGTGTTGAATTAATGAAGAATCCAGACCCAAGCATATTATTTATTGTGTTTATGTAGGCCACAGGGAAATGTTTGAAATTGCATTATTCTATTTAAAAAACCAAAACATCATTCTCTTAAATACAAAAACAGTAATATTGATTATATTAGTAGGCTATTACTAGTCGTAGGCAGATATATTACAGCAGACAGATGAGTTACAAAACATGCTCCTCGTGTATGAATTCTATAGGGATGAACTCTCATTATTACATAATATAATTATTCATTTGGTGTTTAGAGGATGGGGGTGGAAAGCGCTATGCAACATGTTGGTCCAAAAGCTCCTGTAGGTGTTTAGGTAGGTTGAGATCCAGCCACTGAAAGCTAATGTGATGTATGTTATCATCCTGTAAACCTGTAAAACCTTCATGATGCTGCTTTTTAAACCATCCATGTATAGTGAACACCATGGCACATAGATTATTCCTATTTTATTTCTATTGAGACAATCTTACAAAAGACCGGAAATAATGAACATGTCTATACAGTAATAATGCAAATAATGACTATGTTTTTATTTCTATTAGGGCTGTCAAAATTAACGCATAAACTCACATTAATCTGTCATCATGATTAATTTGATTAAAAATTTTAACGCAATTCAATGGAACTGTCTTTTTTTTTTTTTCTTTTTTTTTTTTTTTTTTTTACAGTTGTTTTATTAAAAACTGTCAATGGTGTTAAATAAACATATCAATTGCATATATGCATATTCATGTTTTGGGTATTTTATCATATTTTTTGGTGGTTTTTTTCTGTATTTTAGAAGAGTTTTTGAATATGTTTTGGATATTTCATTGCTTTTTTGGTTTGGAGGAAGTTCACTGGATTTTTTTTTTACATGTTTTGTATATTTTTTCTCACATTTTTGGTATTTCTTCATGTATTTTGTGGGAAATTTGAGTAAAAAAAAAATCAACACTACCTGCGTTTCCATTACAGGAGTGTCGTAACTCTCGTGAAATATGATCCCACGAGATTTCACTGCTGTCACCTTCGCAGCTTCAGATTGGCCATCACCCTGATAGCATTAGAATGAATGAATTGACAAATTATCTGGTCAGTAAAAGTCCCTGGAGAACTCTTTACAGACACTAACATGTCAAACAAACCAGCTGGCTCACATTATAAGGGTCTGTACATGTGGTCCCTACATTGTCAGGTCCAAATATTAAGTGTAAATATGATATGCTATCATAATTTTGACTTTCTATCTCATAATTGTTCATTTCTTATCTCATATTAGAACTTTTTATCTCATAATTTGGATCTTTTTTTAATCTCATAATTAGGCTTTTTTTTTATCTCAGTTGTGACTTTTTTTTCTTTTCATTTTTCCTAAATCTTCTGCCCACACCCACAACACTGAGTACCATGACCCAATCAAACACATTATCTACACAGTAATAGACTTGTAAAGGCTTTATTTTTGGATAATTTTGAAACTTTGCTGATTTTAAATAAATATAATTTCATCCATGACAAAAAATGCAGTTATACTTTTTTTTTTATTTATTTTTTTTACTTTTACTTAAGTTAGAAATTAGTAATTATCCTTTTACCAGAGTATTTTTTCCACACAAATAGCTGGACTTCTACTTAAGTACATATTGTGAGTGCTTTTAACACCTGTGATTATGATGTATAGATGACATATAATGTGAGTTCTGACCTACATCTGTTTCAATAATCACTTATTTGGTTATTTTCTGATGAATCCCAATAAACTACACATCTAATTTAAGTGTCTCCTTTTACCTAGGCTTCAAATAAAATAAATCAGAGTAATATTTTTCAGCATTTTAGGTTTCCTCTATACTGTCTATTGTGTTATGCCACGGTTTATTTTGAACAAATATGGAGCAAAGCACTGTACAGAGACACAGCAGTGAAAATGCACATACATAAATAAGGTAGAACACATAAATGCATCTAGTCTAAAAGCATATAAAGCTGAGTCAGAGGCAGAAGGAATAGTTAAATAAATAAATTTTTTAAAAAATCAAACGGATAAAAGCCTGAAAGTGCCTGTGGTAACAAATAACATACTAAAGAAACAGACAAATAACTTCCCCACTGGTTTACAAGTCAAGTGTTGTATAATGTGAGGTGGAAAACAGTTACCATTAGCTTCGCAGTCAGAATTGTTCATCTCAAACACACACAACTGATATGAATAGCCTGGTATGAAATAATTTTACAGCTACAGTTGTCAGTTTCTCCTTCATTTTTAGCTTCTTTTGACCTTTGGTAAATGAACTTTTCACTGCAGGGTGCCCATAAAAATATCACTATAAAAAGATAGATGAATCCTTACCTCAGTTTACAGCTACAGCAGTAATACATAGCTTTGTATCGCCCAGTAACGGGCTCCGCCATTTTAAAAGGGGAAAACAACAGTGTAGCAACACTAGACAGCTAGCTCTGTTACGATGTCCTACGACTATTTTGATAACCTTCTGCCCTCCGAAAAAGACTGTTATGAACGGAAATTAGCAGGGATCAACTGGGGAGATGTCTGTATAAATTACCAACAGGTTCTTGGTGAAATGACCACACAACATGACCTAATATGGAGTGGCCAACCATCTCCAGCTATCTAGTCCAAAGTTTTGAATACTCTATTGCTAAAAATCGGGCAGAAAAAAAGGTTTATCATTGTTGATATATGTTAGAGATAAATTAAAGTGATCATTGGTCAGAGTAAATGCAGTTGGTAACAAAATATAGACAAGTTATTGCCTTGACAACATTTACTGTCCATACCTTATACAAGAAAACCATCTTACATCCTGCCATTTCTTTGTTCTATTTTATTTTATATTCATCGCTTTTTGTGCACGATTAGATTAATTGAACATTTGTTTTTTTCTGTTTGAATTAGGAAATATATCTCAAGTAAGAAATGCTTCTATGAATGTAAAACGTATCATCTAAAGATTCTTTTTCAACCCCTTCAGAACTTCATGTCGTAAACTCGGTCTCTTGTCACAAATAAAGGTAATGACTTGGCAAAAGCTAAAATGAAGATATTATGTCACACATCAGCAGGGGAACCATTTTCTAAAGCCATGAAAATATTCCAGTTGCAGGGAAACTGTACTTAGGAGGGTTTATGGTGTTGGTTTAATGATACAAGCTAATATGAGATGTGAATGGTACGCTGGGTTTGTAGTCTGACTGACTGACTATATTTAACACTGATAGCATCTTGGGTTAAGTATTAGATGAAATCCTTTCTGATGCTCAGGTAATTCACTTCGGCGTGGTCTGGTTGGCCTTTCTGATGAGTTCACGTTGGAATTATCCTCAGGACTACTGCACTGCTTTTAGTGGTGGTATAGTTCAATGCAATGTCATGATTTCAGATTGCCTACAGTAATCATTCCACTGGTCTGGCATATTGAAGCATATTAAACATTCTAGCTGTGGACGAAGGTTCACTGAAAGACACAAAACAATCACATTTTATCACCAGACTGAATGTACTGGATCTGAAAAAAAAAAACAACAACATAAAAACAAAATGCAAAGATGTTTTGAAAATCTGGTGACGTGTGTTTATTACACTGGTCTACAAGTAAAATGTTTCTGGAATAAAACTAATGATATTTTACTATGTGTGTTAGTGATAAAGAAAATTCAAGTCTTAAATGTTGGTTGGTTCAAGTTTCCAAGATAAGTCTGAGGTAAAAATGTGAAATTCTTCGAATGAACAACAAAATAGGTTTTAGTCCAAAAGGAATATTGGTGTCAGATCTACTTCAAAACACTGTCTGCACATTATGATCCATTCACTTTACATGTTCTTTCTAGTGGAATATTTACTAATCCATTGTATACATGTACATAAACCACCAAGCGGAAAAACTAGTTGAAAACCAGTTGAAAATTCCAGTAGAAAACCATTTGGAAACCAATAGAGTTCAGCTGGTTGTTATACTATGGAAATTCAAACACTATGTAACTCAATATTCACTGGTAAAAGTCACTTTGAACGTTTAAAAACATTAAAAAGTTCAAACTCCTTTAAGTTACATTAAGAAAAAAGGTATGGCTCAATTAACATTTTCACAAATGGTGGTTCCTCAAACACACACACACACACACACACACACACACACACACACACACCAGTTAAAGCCTACTGGTTTAAACTGAACCAAACTGGTGAGGAGTCTTAATCCAGTAGCTCTAATGGTTCTACTGGACCTCAACCGTTGTCAAATGGTATTTGAGGTCCACGAAGGAGGTTATGTTTTTGCCAGTGAGTTTGTTTGCTTGTCTGTCTGTTTGTCTGTCTGTTTGTTAGCAAGATAACTCAAAAAGTTATGGATGGATCTGGATGAAATGTATAGGGTAGGTTGGTAATGGGGAGATCTGGAAATGATTAGATTTTGGTGGTGATCGGGAGCAGGGGGGGGTAGGTCAAGATAACTCAAAAACATATAAATGGATTTTGATGAAATTTACAAAGATAAATTAACAGCAACATTTGTTCAGTGAGTTAACATTTGTGTTTCACACTTCAGGAGGCCACATGGAGAGGTGAACAGGAAAGGCAAGTGCACACATTTACACCCATGACTTATGCAATGTTGAGGCCTAAATTACTGGTCTGTTTATATTGGTCTGTTTCTAACAAATACAATTACCAACAGGGAACACCCAGATGATAAAAATGAATTATGTATACTGACTGAAATGTTTAGAATTTCAAATAGGCATCTCAAAACCAGCTCAAAGAATCACCATCTAGTCACATGACAAACTCAAACCTGTCCTTAACGTGAAATCTTTGTATTGATGGTGGATTTATATTGTGGTTGAGTAATCTTTTCTTATATTACATCAACTTGGCCTTGGCCACATATACACACATAAAGGAAAGTACCTTAGAAAGCCTTAAGGGATTTTATCCTTTAACCACATTTATTCCACAGCTATCCGTTTCTTCAGCAATGCTATGCACACACTATGAATACAATGAATATTTGATAACTATATGTGACATCTATCTATCTATCTATCTATCTATCTATCTATCTATCTATCTATCTATCTATCTATCTATCTATCTATCTATCTATCTATCTATCTATCTATCTATCTATCTATCTATCTATCTATCTATCTATCTATCTATCTATCTATCTATCTATCTATCTATCTATCTATCTATCTATCTATCTATCTATCTATCTATCTATCTGTCCATCCATTATTATAAACGTTCCCATACATGTGAATAATTGATGTAAAAATACAGTTTATCATCTTTTCATGGTGATCAGATATGATCCATTTGGACATACAGAGGTTCTGCAGTGAACGTAGAATTATCTACTACAACATTGATTCACCACTAAAACCTATGGAGTTGGATCAAATGACCATCAACTTTAATCAGAGTTTTTATGACTATTCACTTGATCAGTAAAGTAAATATTGGAAAATACCTGAAAAATGCAAAATAGAGAAGATAATGTGGTGGTGAAGCAATTAAGGAAAATCAAATATAGAGGGGAAAAAATGAAGTAAAATCAAATATTTTGGAGCTGCCCTTTCCCTTCGCCCTTTCCCTCCGTCTAATGGAGAATTGGGACAAATACTCCCCCTTCATATGAATGTATAAAACAGAGGGGTAGGACCAAGAGGTTAATTGGGATTCAACCTAATGATAATATTCTTGCTTCTTTCTGATCGACATAAACATTATATCACTTGTCACTAAAACACAGTGTCATACATTTATTTAGACTTTTCAGAAAATTCCATTCATAGATTTAGGGTTTAGTAGAACATTTATCATCTTGTCTTTTATGTCTACAGTCCACACTATTCTGTAAGCAAGAAAGCCGTGTATATGCTAATCAGGACAAATTAGCTATTTGTAAAACAACAAAGAACTACGTGAGGAGGGAGCTTAGAGGATGTGGGTCTGACGCTGGCAGCTCAGTTCAGGGTAGACTTTAATGCATGGAGTATAAGAACATGTTTAAATTAGTTATGTTAATGATCAGTGGGTGATCCCTTAATTAAGTCATCTCCCACATCACAGGTGTAGCCATTACAGAAAATTACAATTTTCATGTATTTTAGTCTGCATTAAGGATCTATCTATCTATCTATCTATCTATCTATCTATCTATCTATCTATCTATCTATCTATCTATCTATCTATCTATCTATCTATCTATCTATCTATCTATCTATCTATCTATCTATCTATCTATCTATCTATCTATCTATCTATCTATCTATCTATCTATCTATCTATCTATCTATCTATCTATCTATCTATCTATCCATCTATCCATTATTATAAACGTTCCCATCAGTACAGTATGTAACATACTTAAGCAATAAAGACCCAAACAGAAACTGAATGAATAATCATATACAGTAAATACATGTGAATAATTTATGTAAAAATACAGTTTATCATCTTTTCATGGTGATCAAATATGATCTGATGATATGATGTAATTTACATGCACAATGTCCATTCTTCCATTTAATTAATACGTTCTTTTCGAAAAATATTTTCTCCTGAACCTTTTTGGGGTGAGAAATGTTAATAAAAAGCAACTGATAATGGCATAAAACAGTAATCAATTTAGTCAGATTGGATTTTTCAAAAATGAAATAAGCATAAAAACCTCACCTGATTGAAAAGGATTGATGTAATTTTTTTTTGATTTAGCAGTGCAAAATGGTAGATAAAATAGAAAAAAAATTAACACATTTTCATTGAAAATACAGAAAATATCCAATGTAAAGAAAAACTCATCAAGAAAATCAGAAATAGTGTTAGATCTGCGAGTGTTAACTCTGGACTGGTTGGTTTCCATCAGCAATTCTGAAAAACACCTGACTTTATAGGTGTTAATTATCACAGATGATTAACAAACAAGCTTAAAACGTTGCTTTTTTGTGTGTTTTTGATGCTGCACATGTAGGTTTATCAGATAATTTTCAGTCAAGCAAAAAAATACAGCCTTTTTCTTGAGCCTGTGTTTATTAGCCAAGTATCACTTGAAGGAAATGAACATTTCAACTATGGTAAAACAAATCCATTGTGCAGCAGCATGGATTATTCACATCTTATCTATTTGCTGTGATGTGAAGCCTGCAGCTCTCTAAGTATGTTATTCTCTGTAGTTATGTGAAAGTCGTGCTTCATACACAGATAAAAAACTAAAGCTGACCAAAGAAAAGTGTGTAAATCTTTTTACTGTACATGATCCACCTCTTTAAAATGCCTTCCTGCAGTTCCATTATTACCTAGGGATAAATTTCATGTTTGTCAAGGCAGAAAATAATAGCTTTGAAAGTGTTATGTTCATCCATGAAAAATGTGGCAAAGAAAAAGCTGTGTTCGAATGTGCTGACGGTGGGCGAGCGACTACCTCCCACAAGGGAGAGGAGATCCCTTGATTTGTGTCCCTCGATTCAGCGATCACATATCATAAATGGTGTCGCGGTGGGGGAAAAAAAGAGCAGAGGTGTAGATGGATCCCTGAGGCACCCCATTAAGCAAAGTTTAACATTGTAAGCATTTCTTGAGTTACACTGGTATCAAATGCACTGGTGCCTATGAGGAGCCTAGGGATATACTTTTCAAGTTTGAATAAAAAGGCACATTCAGTCTTGGGCCTTGAGCTATTGCTAGAAAGATAGATGAATCAGGACGCAACCTATTTATAACATCACATTTACCAATGTGAAGCAAAATGAATGTCTTCTTCTTGAATAAGTCAGGACAACAACATTCACACAGTGATGTCTATTTAACCAGCCTTACATCCCATTTCAGGTACATAGATGGTCCACAGGACACCTTCTTTATTATTGTATTTACAACTTGACTTCAATTCAATTCAATTTATTTCGAATATGCAACAAACAAAACAACGGCACTTAAAAAAATATATAAAAAAAACATATACATGAAAAAAAAAAAAAAAAACGTTACTTCATTTGCACATTCAATAAGGAGTGGGAGGAAGTAAAACATACCTGGATCACTTTGAAATGTATTCTCCATTTACTGCAATGTGAAATTTCAAAGTGATCCAGTATCCAGGATCTCCTCCGGATCATCACTAATATCTAATCATTTGTTTCTTGTGACACCCCCAACACGTCATGAAATTTTCATCAAGATCCGTCCATAACTTTTTGCGTTATCTTGCTAACTAACACACAGACAGACAAACAGACAAACTCTGGCAAAAACATAACCTCCTTTGCGGACCTCTCTTCATTCAGAGGGGGGTAGGTCTGCCTTGGTGGAGGTTTGTGCTCTCAGAGTGCTTTTCTAGTTTTATTTGGTATAGAGGGACAATGTACATTAATGAACATATCTGTAAATGCACCAAATTGTTGCTAAAAGGCTCATTTGCATTGGTCAAAAACTGTGATAAAAAATAAACAACAAAGAATCACAAACAAGAAGTAATGGATGCACAACATTTAATGAAGTTAATATAACACAGGACCAGTCGAAACATAGAATATGTAGTATAGGTTAAAAAACAACAACAGATAGAATACATTACAAATATACAGATAAAATACAGAATATATTACAGATAAAATGCAGAAAAAAAATTGATAATTCCCCAAATATCCCCTCTGTAAAACACATAAACATAACCATAGAAAAAAATAAATAAAAAAAAATAAAGTTTTCAACCTTGAACTCCAAAGTACCAATACATTGGTCTGTTGATAAATAGTGTGTTTCAGTCCATACCTATCAAATATAGACAAATACATCTACCAAAAAAAAGTCTACAGCTTTTTATCTGTTAAATAAACAGTAAAAAAAAAAAAAAAAGTGTTTTAATCTAAACTATTTCTACTATTACCTTTACAAAGAACCCATTCTATATCTATACTCCAAATGGTTAAAGAACATTTTAATTTCTAAGTTAAATCACCCCAAAAAATGGTGAGGGGTTAAAAAGCTTGAAAGGGAAAAGTGAGAGTGAAGGAAGCCGGTCCCGAAATCTGGCAAACTCCCACAGCAAGTTCCACTGAGGTTGGGAGATGTTCTGTAATTTCCGACCCCGAGCTAATCTGTACAGCATGCTGTGTGGTAAGAGTGTGATTTCCACTCTGGGCGGGGGGATGACAGATTCGTTGCATTTGAACTCCCCCATGTCTCCCTTGTCATGTCTGTAATTAAATATGTGTTCCCTGGGAGACAGTGGGGTTCTGGGTAATAAAAAGGCTGCTTTGTGAGCATGCACCTCTCCCCATCTTTTAGTTTGTGTTTGTCGGCATAGTGACAAACCCCAAGACATGCTTTACATGGAATCTCAACGCTTGTAAAATTAATCTCTGTATCCGCCAACATCTACAGTATATCCGTCTGAAACCGAGTCACGAGAGTTGTTCTGCAGCTGAACAACCTTGACTCATTGCACTGAATGACTTCAACAGATTTCTTTTCAAGTCAAAATATAAAAGACATGTTGAAGTGTTGGGGTTTTCACTGACAGATCTATCACTGGGCCTGTTTACATGACAGTTTTTTATTCAGAATAAAGTTTAATTCCTCTTTAAGATAACCATGTAGACATCTATTTTGAATTCAACTTAATTCCGAATAAAATCACTGGTTTATTCCACTGTTAACCTGTTAACACCTGAATTTAAATATAAGTACAGTGGTACCTCTACTTACAGAATTAATTCATTGCAGAAGTAGTTTTGTACCGTGACGTTTTCATAAATACAGTCGCATTTTACATGTAAAAGGCCTGATTCGTTCCAAGGCCCCAAACACTAGCCCCAAGGGGCGTCACAGAGATGAGTCTATCATCGGAAAATTAATGGTTACATTCTTATATTAAAAAAGTAACATACGGCTGAAAATAATAACATAAATGTGTTTTTCCTCACTTAAACATTTAAATCATTAGACAAAATTATGAGATAAAAAGGACTTAAAAAAATCAGACACTGATTTTACAGACACTGTTTCTCTTTTTTCTTACAAAAATGTTTTATCCAACTACAAATTTTTTTTCCTCGGGGGAACATCACTGAAAAAAGTTCTAGAACCACTGGTTTAAGGTATATGTCACAGAACAAGACATAGTTTAGTTAACTTAGTTTAACAACGGCAACATTCATCATTACTTACTGGTTGATGACTGTTTGCTAATACTCGAAGAAGAGCTGTGCGCTTTATTTACAAATGCTGCTGTGCCGCCCGGGCGGGTAAACAGTTTAAACAATAGATATTATAACAGCCCCGCAATTTTATTACTCTTTGTTTGGCGTGATTGTGAACGACAGTAACAGTTTATCCTGAAATAAAAAGTAGGTGAGACCAACTCTCTGTCCGTTTCCTGGATCCAGTAACGAAACAATATATAAACTCAGGAAAAAGTGGAGGGTATGAAATCATCTGGTTGGAGAAGTGGGGGTGTCGCAACACCCCCACCTCCATCCCCCACGGGTGCGACACCCATTACTACCCCTCAAACACTTTAAAAATTATTTAAAAAATGACCAATTCTGTATGAAATATGTGTTAAAAGTAAAAAAAAAAATATGTAGATTTAGATTTTAGATTTAAGTGGGCAAATGTGTGTTCACTAATTAAACATTAAAATGAACCAGTCATTTTCATATCATTGTGGTTATTTTAATTCCTACTTTCACCTTCAGTGTTTGTTGACGGACGTTTGGTGAGGTGTAAGTACTACTGTAAGTACTTTTCTAATTATTGTTCTTTGCATACTTTTGGTAGGTACAGTACGAACCACTAGAACTGTAAATAGTCTGACCAAATAATTAATCACATTTCCTCTGTGTGGAAGTTACTCAGATCCATAGTTTTGCCAGAGCTCATAAATTACAAAGTGCTTTTCTTTGCAGGTTTGACAGGTCTCTTCACTGTCCACTTTTAAAACCCATCTTAAAACCTATTTTTATTCTTTGGCTTTTGACCCAGTATGAGACTCTGTTCTTGTTTTAGTCTTTTTATTGCTTTATATAGTGTTTTATATATATATATATATATATATATATATATATATATATATATATATATATATATATATATATATATATATATTTGACTGTTTTATGATTGATGTACAGCAGTGGTTTTTCTAGAAACACTTCATAAATAAAGTTAAGTTTCCTATTTCGTCATTTTTAGCACCTCAAATTTGATTTCTAAATGTTCCCGTTACTGTCTAATATATCTCACCCACTGACAGGTCAAACTATCATGAGATAATCCCAATTAACACAACCTTACCTCTCAATGTTATGACTAATGTTATGACTGATCCATATGTTTCTGCTTCAGGATTAACAGAAAGAAACAACCACAATATTTTATTCAGCTAAATGGGTTTCTATTTAAAGCAGTCAGTGCTTTATGTTGCACTATTCTTTTGGAAGTCATTTCCTGATTTGGTTTTATGCTAGAAAATGTGAGTTATGTTTATGACCCCACAGACCTGTGATGCTCTGGAACCACTAAAACGACTTTTTATTTATTGCGTAAATTTGTACAGTTCCATTAACAGTACTTCCACTGTCTCTGCACTCACTTACCTTAGCAGAAATGCACAGTAGTTATAGACACATTAGACCAGGGGTGTCAAACTCATTTTAGTTCATGGGTCACATTCAGCTAAATTTGATCTGAAGTGGGCCGGACCCGTAAAAACAACCAAAAAATAATATAGAAATAATGTCAACTCCAAACTTGTTGCTGTGTTTAGCGCCAAAAAAAAGTAAAATTACATTACGAAAACAAACAATATTACATATACATTCTAATTTACAGGTCACACTGGATCTACAGATACACAACATATTTAGTAATAGGTGGAAAATTATTATTAAAATTGCACTTACTTCTCTTAAAACATTTCAAAATTTTCACATTTGTTCACATTTTTTGGTGAAATTATACCTTGTTTTAGTGTCACTAAATGAAAAAACTGAATTGGTGTGAATGTGGAGAATGAATTAAAATGATTTAGATCTTATTGTAATTTTTGCATTTCATAAAGTCATCCAAAGGGCCGGATTGGACCCTTAGGTGGGCCAGCTTTGGCCCCAGGGCCGCATGTTTGACACCTCTGCATAAGACACAAGGAAAATGACTGTAACTCAACCCAGTTCTGCCTAAGATTCTAAAATGAAGTAGTTTAGGGGCTTCTTGACCGTGTGCTTTCCTGTTGAGGAACAGAAAAATGGATGGGAGGCTTGTGTCAGTCATAGAGTAAACCCCCATGAGTACAAGCAAACAAGTAAATAAGTGTTGTGCAAACACAGTAACATAAGAAAGCATGCATTTAACACAGTTATGAACTTTAATTAATAATTAAATTATGTAAATGTGGCCCTCTAGAATGTTATGACAGCTCCCGTTCACTTTGAATGGACGTTCCCAGCATTCTGCGGATGGATTTTTTTTTTTCTGAAAACCACCCGCTGCGTCATTAACGTTGCCAATGGCAACGGGTGTTGTCACTTCAGATTCACGGTATCATATCACAGGTAGTTCAGCCACTTTGAAAGTAAATATTCGCTACGTCAGGGTGCTGTTCGGGAAATATTTTTCTGATAGTAACGTGTGTACAATACATTATCCTTTACTAAATTCCACCTACATTTCTATTCAATTTCAATTCAGTTTATTTGCCAGACACATAAAAAAATGACAGATTAAAACAGATACAAATACACATTACAAACAGACCAAGATAACCCTGTAGACCACATTAGACTTTACAGACCCTGTAGACCACATTAGACTTTACAGACCCTGTAGACCACATTAGACTTTACAGACCCTGTAGACCACATTAGACTTTACAGACCCTGTAGACCACATTAGACTTTACAGACCCTGTAGACCACATTAGACCTTACAGACCCTGTAGACCACATTAGACCTTACAGACCCTGTAGACCACATTAGACTTTACAGACCCTGTAGACCACATTAGACCTTACAGACCCTGTAGACCACATTAGACTTTAGAGACCCTGTAGACCACATTAGACCTTACAGACCCTGTAGACCACATTAGACCTTACAGACCCTGTAGACCACATTAGACCTTACAGACCCTGAAAACCACATTAGACTTTACAGAACCTGTAGACCACAGTAGACCTTACAGACCCTGTAGACCACGTTAGACCTTACAGACCCTGTAGACCACGTTAGACCTTACAGACCCTGTAGACCACATTAGACCTTACAGACCCTGTAGACCACAGTAGACCTTACAGACCCTGAAGACCACGTTAGACCTTACAGACCCTGTAGACCACATTAGACCTTACAGACCCTGTAGACCACATTAGACCTTACAGACCCTGTAGACCACAGTAGACCTTACAGACCCTGTAGACCACGTTAGACCTTACAGACCCTGTAGACCACATTAGACCTTACAGACCCTGTAGACCACGTTAGACCTTACAGACCCTGTAGACCACATTAGACCTTACAGACCCTGTAGACCACAGTAGACCTTACAGACCCTGTAGACCACATTAGACCTTACAGACCCTGTAGACCACATTAGACCTTACAGACCCTGTAGACCACATTAGACCTTACAGACCCTGAAAACCACGTTAGACCTTACAGACCCTGAAGACCACGTTAGACCTTACAGACCCTGTAGACCACGTTAGACCTTACAGACCCTGTAGACCACGTTAGACCTTACAGACCCTGTAGACCACATTAGACTTTACAGACCCTGTAGACCACATTAGACCTTACAGACCCTGTAGACCACATTAGACCTTACAGACCCTGTAGACCACATTAGACTTTACAGACCCTGTAGACCACATTAGACCTTACAGACCCTGTAGACCACATTAGACCTTACAGACCCTGAAGACCACGTTAGACCTTACAGACCCTGTAGACCACATTAGACCTTACAGACTCTGTAGACCACATTAGACTTTACAGACCCTGTAGACCACATTAGACCTTACAGACCCTGAAGACCACGTTAGACCTTACAGACCCTGTAGACCACATTAGACCTTACAGACTCTGTAGACCACATTAGACTTTACAGACCCTGTAGACCACATTAGACCTTACAGACCCTGTAGACCACATTAGACCTTACAGACCCTGTAGACCACATTAGACTTTACAGACCCTGTAGACCACATTAGACCTTACAGACCCTGTAGACCACATTAGACTTTAGAGACCCTGTAGACCACATTAGACCTTACAGACCCTGTAGACCACATTAGACCTTACAGACCCTGTAGACCACATTAGACCTTACAGACCCTGAAAACCACATTAGACTTTACAGAACCTGTAGACCACAGTAGACCTTACAGACCCTGTAGACCACGTTAGACCTTACAGACCCTGTAGACCACGTTAGACCTTACAGACCCTGTAGACCACATTAGACCTTACAGACCCTGTAGACCACAGTAGACCTTACAGACCCTGAAGACCACGTTAGACCTTACAGACCCTGTAGACCACATTAGACCTTACAGACCCTGTAGACCACAGTAGACCTTACAGACCCTGTAGACCACGTTAGACCTTACAGACCCTGTAGACCACATTAGACCTTACAGACCCTGTAGACCACGTTAGACCTTACAGACCCTGTAGACCACATTAGACCTTACAGACCCTGTAGACCACAGTAGACCTTACAGACCCTGTAGACCACATTAGACCTTACAGACCCTGTAGACCACATTAGACCTTACAGACCCTGTAGACCACATTAGACCTTACAGACCCTGAAAACCACATTAGACCTTACAGACCCTGAAGACCACGTTAGACCTTACAGACCACAGTAGACCTCAGATTGTTGCCTGTCACTGTCTAGGAAATTATCAAAAATAGTAACTTTCCTAATAAAGGGTTAACTTAATGTTTTGTTTTTTTTATTTCACCCTGTCTTAAAATTATATTTAATTTTTAATCAATATGAAGCACTCTGGGCTTCAGCGTTTGTATGAAAGATGCTATACAAATAAATATTATTATTATTGATTATATTAAGATGAAGTTAATCTTTATTTACCTTATGCAAGTGCTGTCAGTTTATAATATTACAATAAAAAAAGTAGAATTTACTGCTGTACAGTCAGAATAAAATATTCTGTGATACATTTTTTTTTCAAGTAGTTTATGGAGGTTTTTGTCGTTTCACCTGAGAGTGACGGGCAGAACAGAAACAGCTGTTCAAAGTAAAAGAACTGGTTTGTTTTTAATGCATTATACATTACTAGAACAGACTTCAGACAAGTTGTAATGGAAATGTACAAACGTGATTCTTCGGCTTGTCCTTCAGGTGTGTGAATGGTTTGTCTACTAATAACAAAAGCCCAGTTTATCTATGGATCACAGAAATGTCACTATGCATGTATGACATTCACTTGTGTATCAGAACATCTTGAGGTCACGACTGAGTGTGGGTTGACCTCAAATCTCAATTTCAAGGTTTGAAAAGTATCTTAGAGAAACGTATCCTTAAGATCAGTGAAAATAATTTTCTCTGACATTTATTGACAGTTTATTGGAATATAAATATGAACCTAAATGTAATAAGTGCTTCCAGGCACAACAAACCCCGCCCCCTCAGAAACATTTTACCTCATTTGCCCCTTACCTCTCTCTTATCATTGATAAAAAAAAAAAAACAATCACATTTTTGGTGACTGTAACATTGACCTTTGACCTACGTTCACCAAAATGTAATGGAATCTATTCTGGATCACCTCGTACCTTTTACTGAAAATTTCACATCAATTTGTCTGGTATTTTTTGCATAAAGTTGCAGCAACAATTCAGCAAATTCATTTCAATTCATTTCCTTTAACACACTTTTTTTCTGTAAAATTTTCAAGGGGAAATTACTTATATAATAAAATTATAAATTATATTATTATAAAAGCTCCTATTCAAGATGAAAGAACCATAAGGCAATAAAAAATGTAAAAATAAACATGATAAATAAAAATTACAATAGAATATGACTCATGTGAATAAATATAATAATATAATATATATTAGGGTATTAACAGACTAGACTAGACCAGACTAGACTCCCGTAGCACGAGTCGACTTACATTTGGAGGAGTCGACAAGTCGCATGTTATTCTTTCTGTCTCTCTCTCTCTCTCTCTCTCTCTCTCTCTCTCTCTCTCTCTCTCTCTCTCTCTCTCTCTCTCTCTCTCTGTCTCTCTCTCTCAGCGCGTAAACACAGTCAGACCTAAACAAGTCGTGGCTGCTGCAGGTAAGACAGTTGTGGTGGACAGACACACATCGCATATGTGTCTGTCACTCTCTTTTACTTCACCTTAGATGAAAAAAACGGCACAGCCATCTGAAGAGGGATTCACTCGCTAATCTGCGTGATATAAGCAGCATCCGCTAGCTAACCTGAGTGAGCAGTAGCGAAGGCGCTCATTTTATCCAGGCATGATGTGGACAGTGGTGTGTGTCTTATCGGCCGCTGAATTAAACGTTCTGCACTTAATATTAAAAGTAAGGACGCGTGACAGACATGTGGACAGTCTGGTTTTAGAGCCGTGGGTCCAGACAAAATGTGGACATATGTTCACCTACTGATGTTCAGTTAAATTTAGCAGGAAACTCTTTGCTAACGTTAGCCTTAATTTTGTTGGTGTTTAAATGCATATGCTTGTGTCTTGTCAGTGGACATTGTTACATTGCGGTGAACTTTAATACAAGTTGCTCATTGCTGGACAGACATGTGTCCTTGTGTTGTTGTTTTTTTTTAGCCGCCTGTCTGTGTTGTTCCAGCTGACAATGTCATGATGTCATTATGACAAGTCGACTAGACTCCCACTTTATTGACAGATAAGTTGACTTGAACAAAACTGAAGTCGTTAATGCCATAATATGTACCCAGTGAAAATGAGTCACACAATATTGTTATTACTATGGTTATCGTACAGAAGGAAATATCATTAACTGACACTCAGAGGGAGGAGTTGTACAGTTTAATGGTACAATGTGATATTTATATTAAAACCAAAAAGCGTGTGACTTGGTAGCTCTGTGTACAGTAGCCTCTGTTAGCCTACCTGTATCACACAAATACACATCTGGGGGCGGACCCGAAAATCTCAGTCTGCCTCTCGCTCTGCCCTCTCCAGAAGCCTCCACTGAACTGACCAATCAGAGAGCATTTCAGACAGAGGCACGAATCTGCTTAGATCTGGACTTTTGTGAACTAACTTTTTTGAGCTAGAAATCATGCAAAGCTACTCTGTAGGTGCTGAAAACTCACATAATGATTATTAAAACTGAGTAAAATAGGTTTACTTTAATTATCATTTTTAAGGAAATTTTGTAGACATAAATATTTTCACGATGTAATTTGATTTTTCTTTCACGGCTGTTATTTTACTGGTGTGGTCAGATCATATTGGGTTGAATTTGAACGTGGCCCCTGAACTCATCTGGGTTTGACACCCCTGCTGTAGGTGTTCACAATGAAAGTAAATTAAGTTTCACCATAGTGTACCTTACACTGCCCCCAGCATACATAACGGGCCATAAATCCACTTTTATCGCTCCAGAATTCCTGGGGATAAATGTCCTGGCTACAAAGCTGTATTAGGTATCGCTGTGCAAACACAATACTGATGATATCTCCTTCATCACGTTGCTCATATAGTATCTTTGTGATCGGGGTTGCAGGGTCGTGTTGCGCTGAGTGTTTATCTCATATTTCATCTGTCTTCTTTAACAACTCTAGAACAAGATGGCTGCTGATTTGTCCTTCACTCCTGCAGTTTATCACACATCTTTTGTTTGCTGGTTCCCACGACCGTAACGACCGTGTTAAGCTACTGTGCCTTGGAAACGTACAGCGTTACAATCTAAAAGTCTTATAGCAAGGGGTTTCAAATTATGGGATAGCAGCCCACACCCCACCCCCCTCCAACAATACATTTTATAAACCTCTTTATTATTTTTTTTATTTGTTTATTATTTCTTCCAACATCCTTTTTTTTATTTACATTTTAAACATCTTTATCTTCATCTCTATATGTGCTTAAATATGTTTTTTTAAACACAGTTTAACATATTTTTGTGTTTTAAACATATTTTTAAGCAGATTTTAACATCTGTGTATATTTTTTTTTACATATTTTTTCCTACACATTTTAACATTTTTGTGCATTTTTTTATAGTTTTTAAATAAATTTTCACATTAGTGTAGTTTTTTTAAAATATGTCATTTAAAAAAAATCTCAAAATTGTGTGTAACAATTTTTAAATACATTTTCACATCTGTATATGTTTTTCAATATCTCTTTTAACACATCTTAAAATTGATGTTTTTTTTGGTTTTTTTTTTATTTTTCTAACATCTCTTTGATTTTGATTGATTTTGATTTGAATGATTTATTTCGCAAAGTGCAACAATAATCAATACAACAATAATAATAATAACAATGACATGTCCGAAAAGGAGTAGGATGAAGCATAAGCTTAACACATCTGAACATTATTGTGTTTTGTTTTGGGGTTTTTTTGTTTTGTTTTGTTTTTTTACAGTTTTTAAAAACATTTTCACATCAGTGTAGGTTTTTTAACATCTTTAAAATTCATGGGTTTTTTTATTAATGAAAAAAAAGTAACATCTCTTAACACATCTGAACATTTTTCTGTATTTTTAACAGTTTTTAAATACATTTTCACATCTGTGTAATGACCACGGGAACTGAAAATAGAGGTGTTAAAGTACCGTTTTTTGATAAAATGTTAACACACATAAAAAAATCGCCTTCTAGCCTAAATTTGGCTGTAGCTCTGAACGGTTCAGCGCGACTTATGCCTGATTTCGTGCTGAGCAGTCACATATGTTTTATAACATCTTCTTTAACACATCTGAACATTTTTGTGTACTTTTTAAATAGTTATTATTATTTTTCCACATCTGTGTATGCTTTTAACATCCTTTCCCCCTACATTTTTACACCTTTGCATTTTTCAAAACATCCACAATTCATTAAACGTCCTATCAAAAATTCATACTGTAGGTTATTCAGGTTTATCCTTCTTATATCACCCCTCCCACTGAAGTCGTCTGGCACCCCCCATGTGAGACCCGCCTCCCTATTTGAAAACCACTGTTCTATAGGGTTGGATAGGAATTTTGCATTAGAGTGGAAAATGAACACTGGCTGTGATCTAACCTTTTACAGAGTGTTTTCATGTGCTTCCCCTCAGTATAAATGACTATACAGTGTGTGCAGAGAAGTGGGAATACATTCCACACAAACTGCACACGCTCAGACCGTATCTCAACCTTCATCAGACTGGATAATGCACACTGGTTCCACTCTGTTGCTGTTGAGATTGCCATTTCAACCCGAAAGCTCGTCTGAAGGAAACACGGTGGTTATCATATCTGGCCCTGATGCCTGCTGCGTCTGAATGTGAATCATGTGTTTCACTGTACACAAACTCAAGTCGTTTATCAAACTTGTTATGATGGACTCGGGTTTGTGTTGTCAACCTGGCAAATGATCTGTGACTGAGGCTGTTTCAGATCTGTGAACATGCACATATCGCAAGGAAAGCATGTCTATTACCGCTGGAAATGATGATGTATGGTTTTATACATATAGATGGACTTTATGTTGAACATAAGAAGGCAAAAGAAATTCCAGATGTAAAAGGACGCCCCCAAAATATGGAAATAAATCAAGCAAAAAAAAAACTAAATAAATGTAACTTTAAAAGTAATTTCTGTCGGAAAATGAGTGAGCTTATACTCACTTTACATTTTCTTATGATTAAAAAAAATTAATAAATCGTACAATTTTCTTTATAATGACTGAAATATGTGTGAGGAGTAGGGTTAGTTATGCCTGACACCACTTTGTCAAAAAGCCTCTCAGGCATGTCACTGTTCAAATAAGCAAATATTGTTTTTTGCAGCAGAAAAGTATGTTTGTTTTGTCTGCCTGTTCATAGTCAACTAGTGTGTTGTTAGCTGGTTAAGATTACATTTCCTGTCACCAAATTCCACTGATAAGAGTTAGAAATGACTTGTACTGTGCTCAGGTCTAAGGGAAAATGGACAGTGGAAATGATTTAACCAAGGAAGATCCAGTATGAGCATTATTACTTTGTCATTTAACGAAAAAAATCCTTATAATAATAATAATAATGGTTAGAAAAAAGAGACAGGAAGGGAAACAAGAAACAAGAAAAATACACATAATAAATTCATTTGGAATGATGTTGTTCCACCATATTTTTACCATTACAGTCTGAAAAACTGCAGTTCTACTACTAATGTAAATGTATATGTAGCCTTTAGACTGTTAGTACTCATTGGTATTACTGCTGGAGGTGGGAAGTAACTAAGTAAAAGTACTGTTTTTTTTTAACTGTACTTACTTATACTTGTGTATGTATTTTTCTGGAAACCATTTACTTCTACTCCCTACATTTGTTCATAAACTTTATACTCCTTACATTTATATAAATATCTGTACTTTATACTCCTTACATTTATAGAAATATCTGTACTTTATACTCCTTACATTCTCTGAATAGACTCTTTACATCTTCAAACTAAACAGATGTGACAGTATATAAAATAAGTCAATTCAGAGGGAAAATCACTGGAAGAGAGAAACTGTGACTTTATATATCATAATTATGACTTTTTTTATCACAATTGTGACATTTTATCTCACAATTATGTATTTCTTATCATGATTGCTATATAGCAATTATTATTTCATATGAAAATCAATGAATTAATAATGATCATAAATAGAACTATATATCAAATCTTCACTCTCATATACTCCAATACAACAATATCCATTTATAAATGATCATACTAGCATTAGCATTAGCACTCCCATACTAGCCAAAACCAAGAACAAAAATGTTTTTAAAAAAACAACAAAACCAAAATACAAATATAATATAAATACATAATATTCTATATTGTCTATAACACAAAATAAATAATAATTATATAAACGGTTTCCAACAATTATCTAAATACATAGACACACTCAAATTCTCTCACGGGGAGGTCAATTAAATGATATTTAAAAATAAAAAGTCTAATGCATGGTCACCTGCTACTATTTCTAAACTATAAAATCATAAGACTCTATTGAAACCTCTTAAAATTTACTAATGATTAACAGTTTTTTAATCTAATCTAACTTTACCATTCCCACTTCCCCAGTTTCATTGATATGATAATGACTTTTGCGGTCTTTAAACCACCCAAAGGTGTGGTATTTAACTTCCCTTGGCTGTAATGTAGATGATTGTTTGAGTCTAACCTGTTTCCTAACAACCCTGCCAGATTATTCCTCCATTACTGAGACCAGTTCAGAGCTGTTCTTTAATGGACGCCTTTGGGCCGGGGGCCAACACAGTCATTTTCAACTCTGCTGCTCTACAAAATGACTCACAATTAGCTCCATTGAGGTAACTGTCATCACACTAATCTCAGTTGTTTTTTTGTTTTTTTTTAATATAATTAAAGTAGAAGCTTTCAGTGTGTTTACACAATAACATGATCAGATTCTTGAAAGCAGTGACTTTGTTGATGAGCGGGAGCTTTGTGTCTAATCCCCCCCAGGCCTCCTGCTGTGTCAGAGTCTTGACGGAGCGAGATGAGAAAAACAGGTCACCTGCATCACACCCTCCATCTCCACCCGTACCCCCACCCCCACCCCCACCCTCGCCCCCATCAGGGTGAAGGCGGTGGACAGATGAGTGGTGACTAAGTGCTGCTGACACGCTGCTCGTCCTACCTCTGTTTGTGGAGACGTTCTGCAGATCCGTGCTCTCACAGGTCTTTGAACCAACACTGTTTTACATTGGGAGTATTTTTTTTTTTACTGTTACTGAAATAAAACCATCATATTAAAGGGGTCATATTTTTATAAACCCACTTTTATCAGTCTGTGGCATATTTATTTGTGTATTTGTATTTTGAAAAGTCTGAATTTATTATTTCTAACAAAAAATTGGATGCATTTACACTCTTTACCCAATGGCTAATTTGCCTACATAGTTGATCCTCATGGAAATAAGTGTGTGTGTCTTTTATTCTGAGTGATTTTTCTTCTAAATGTGTTGTAACTAGCTACATCATGACATTTGAACATATATTGTCAAGAGTTCCGATGAACATTCTTTTCCAAGGTACGACAGTGGTTGTAGTAAAAACTGAACATACATCCAAACTTTGAGCTGATTCAATTGTTGATTTAACAGGACGGAACAGCACAGTCAAAAACCTGGAGGGGGTTGGGTGTGACGTGGCTCATTTACATTTAAAGGGCCAGCGCTCAAAATGACTTTTCCAGTGTCATTTCTCAGAAACAGGGTTGAAGATGGACCTGTGGAATTGAATTAATGAAGAATTCAGACCCAAGCAGAGCATTTACTGTTTATGTCAGGGTTCTCAAACATGTGGCCCGGGGGCCAAATGCGGCCCGCCAATGGTTTCAATGCGGCCCATGGGATGAAGAGCATAGTAACCTATTAAATGACTCCGTATTTTCTTCTCAATTTTTTCTTTGTCTATAAATGATGACAACTTAAAATGTTTGTCATTGTTTTAATGCAAAAAAAATGATATTAGACTCTGAAAATATTTACATTTACAAACTATCCTGTAACAATAAAATGTGAATAACCTGAACAAATGTGAACAACCTGAAATGTCTAAAAAAAAAATTAGACACAATTTGAACCATTTTCTGCTTCTGTTACTAAGAGTTTAGTGTCTTTGTAGAACTGATCCATAATAAAACACATGGACTAATGATAAACTGAGGCAGAATATTGGTAAAATTGTCCTTATTTTCCTCATGAAATGTAACTTTTTTTTGCATTTGGATAATTGAATGAAGTATTTTCATATTTAATGGGGGTTTTTTTGCACTAAAACAATGACTAAAATTTGGAGTTGTCATTATTTATAGGTTATTATGTTTTCATTTTACTGGTCCGGCCTTTTGGAGATCAAATCAGGCTGAATGGGGCCCCTGAAGAAAACCAGTTTGAGACCCCTGGTTTATGTAGACCACAGGGAAATGTTTGAAAATGCACAATTCCATTTTTAAAAAGCAAACCATTGCTCCTTTAAATCCATTTCTATCATATTTTCTTTTCTTTGAACCTTTGCTCAGCTCAATTCCCATTAGAAAACTGTGGCCTGTTGACTTTTCAGTATCTGTACATGAGTCATTTTGAGTGAGAACTCTGAAAATATCCTGAATGTGCACAGTGGACTGAATACACACATGCACAGGCTAAGATTTATGTAGTTTATGTACTGATTTTCCACTGATTTATCCTTAAACTAATGCATATAACATGACGCATATGTGTCAGTCACCACCAAAATGTAATCATTCGTTGCTACATCAGCATTTCCTGAAAATTTTACCCAAATCCATCCATAAATTTTGAGTTATGTTGCACACAGACAAACAAGCAAATAGATAAACGCCGGGAAAAACATATGACGGAGTAATATTTCAAAGTTTAAATACCCAACAATGGAAACTAAATGGGTCACAAGGTCACCGGCTGTGTTCCAAACCGTGCACTTCAGCAGATGGAATCCATTTGAGGTCATAAGTGCGTTCACACTTTCAGTAGAAGTTAAATGCAGTGCACTTCAAGTACCAAGATGGTGCACTCCTAACAGTCAAAATGTGGAGTGGAACCATGGGCTTTGTCTGAAATCACTCCCTAACTACTATATATTGACCACGCCATTTTGTAGGGGTGTCTGAATCTTTAGTGAACTATTTATAATCACTATGTAGTGCATATAGTGACTCTGTAGGGCGGCTGTGGCTCAGTTGGTAGAGCGTCGTCTAATGACCGAAGGGTTTATGGTTTGTGTCCCGGCTCTGGCTGTCCACATGTCGAAGTGTCCTTGGACAAGACACTGAACTCTGACTTAGGCTCCCAGTAGGACTGACAGAACCTTAAAAACCTACTGGTGTATGAGTGTGTGTGTGAATGGATGAATGTGAAGCTAATGTCAAACGCTTTGAGTAACATAAAGGTGGAAAAGCACTAAATAAACGCAGTCCATTTATCATTTACCAAACAATATATCCCACAATCCACTGTGAAATGTAGTGGATATTTGATGGTCACTAACCAAAGCATCATATCACATCATGCATTGCACAAATCGAAAAATGGCCGAATCTATGGACATTTGTGCATGTCCATAGATTTGACGTATAAATGTAAGTCTGCCTGTTGGATGACACGTGTGAGACAAGAGTTGCTTAAAGGTGTCATTCCCCTGAAAACCACTTTCCCACAATCTGATGGGTCACCCCGAGTTACCAACACATGCTGCGTTTGCTGCGTGGTGTATCACCTTCACTGGCTGTGTTTAACATTCATAGGAAACAACACAGAGAAACGAGCCACTCAGACAAAGTCAGTCCACTACATGTCAAAAGGACATTGACGTCACCCACATGGGGTTAAGCCTGTCCCCCATTGCAGCGAATCTGAAGTAGCATTAGCATTAGCATCTACAAGAAAAGACGGCGCCACAGTAGCTGCTGCACAAACTGGAAAAAAATGGCTCTGTGGAAATAAAACCTCTTTTTTTCCCCTGCACGTTTTCAGAACAAGCGTATCGCAATTGTTAGTTTTGTGCTTCAAAACCAAAGTCAAATAAATCAGTGTTTTTTTTTTTTTTTGTTTTTTTGATTCCCATTCATAAACGGAGAATCCAAATACCAAAATATACACAGACCCAAACCGTTATGTTTTTTTTTTTTTCATTTTGGTTTTGGAAACAAATAATGAAGAAACAACATGTTGTTTTATTGTATTACTTATGGTTTCCATTTTGAAAAATGAATGAACAAATGATAGAGATAAAATTTTGACAAATTATTTTCATGTTGTTTTCAAATCTATCTATCTATCTATCTATCTATCTATCTATCTATCTATCTATCTATCTATCTATCTATCTATCTATCTATCTATCTATCTATCTATCTATCTATCTATCTATCTAGTGATTCTGCAGCGGTGAGAACAGAAAAGGAAAAGAAAGGAAGTAAGAAGAGGATGGAATAGTGTGTGTGTGTGTGGGGGGGGGGGTGACTAGATAGTTAGCTGTCGGATTAGTTTACCACCATTGGATGCTGTCTTTGAAAGGGCAGCCTGGCGGTTACAGGTAAAGGGGGTGTGGGGGGGTGTTGACGGGTCGGGACCGGGCCTGTCCTGTGACTCACTGGCCACAGGTGTCAATCAAACTGTCAGAGGAATGTGGTAAACAAGGCTGTGTGGTCCTGCAGTGTCAGAGCATGGACCGATACAAGGGTTGAATGAGGCGCTCAGCTGCAGCGGTGGGAACACCTGGGGTAACGGCACACAGAATATACCCCTACCTCTGCATGGGCTTTGTGTTGTTTTAAGAGCTGTAATGGAACGCCAGCCCCTCCTGCCTGGAGGCGCTGTGAGCAGAGGTTATTGTGCAGTCATCTAACAGTGCACCTTTCTTCCTTCTCAGGTTCCACTTCAACAATTTTATTTGTAGAGTCACTTCTTTTTTTTTCTTCCCACTTCACAAACCATGGCTTCCACAGACACAAAACGCTGATGCAAGGAGTTACCTACCAGCACCAAAACACTCATCTGAACATTTGTTTTTGAGCAACTTTACATAAATCTCAACCTCCAAAAATAAATAAAGTAGCATATAATATAACTAAATTATTACCTCTGCCAAGGAGGTAATGTTTTTGCCAGTCTGTCCGTCCGTCAGTAACATAACTCAAATACTTATGAATGAATTTTGAGGAAATTTTAAGGATGTGTTGGGGGTGTCACAAGGAACACATGATTACATTTTGGTGGTGATCCAAATTAGATCCTGGATTCTGAATCACTTTGAAATTTTACATTGCGGTAAAAGAAGAATACATTTCAAAGTGAACCAGAATCCAGGACCTCTTCTGGATCACCACCGAAATGTAATCATGTCCATAACTGTCCATTACCAACCTACTCTGAAAATTTCATCAAAATCCATCCATAAGTTTTTGAGTTATCTTGCTAACTAACACACACACACAAACAGACAAACTATGGCAAAAACATAACCTCCTTGGCGGACGTCTCTTCATTCGAAGGGGGGAGGTCTGCCTTGGCGGACATTTACGTTTTTTTTTTAAATATATCATCTAGGCTTATATTTTACAGAGGTAAATAAGTTTAACCATTTTGTCAAATAAATTGTAAATAAAATAAAATGACTTTAACCCTCCTTAAAAAACAGTGTTAAAACAATAAAAAGTGAGTTCTACATTTTTAACTCTTTGAAAAGTGTTAATTTTTTACACTGCATATTGCAGACAGATATAGACACTTTATGTCAGTGGCATATTTGCTGTCTATGGGCAGGAAATTTAGAGGAGAAAAAAAAAGAGTCACAATTGAGATACTACAATCGAGGTACTTCTACTCAAGTACAGAATGAGAGTACTTTTGACACCTCTGTATGTTATACACTTCATTACTTCAATCCACAGCTAATAATGTCTTTAATACAAAAGTTTTACCTCATATATGAAGACAGCTTGTACTTCCTTCAAGCTATTTACATATTTTATAACCTCTAACGTAAGTTATGATTATGAATTGTGATCGTGACAGCTTTTCAAACCTGCTCAGTGATTTATGTGTCATTTGAGGAAAATCTACTGCACACAGACTGAACTGGCTGCCATTTCTCTGTATGTTGAACTGTATTTGAACATTTTAAAGATGTATTACGTCCACTGAAGAGGTTATATTCAAGTGTCCGTCCCTCTGCAGGATAATGTAAAGACTACAGCCTGGATGTCAGAGGACATGATGAACCCTTTATGAGACATTTCAACAAGTGTGTGTGTGTGTGTGTGTGTGTGTGTGTGTGTGTGTGTGTGTGTGTGTGTGTGTGTGTGTGTGTGTGTGTGTGTGTGTGTGAATGGGTAAATGTGAGGCTAATATAAAGCGCTTTGAGCACCACATATAAGTGCAGTCCATTTACCATTACCATGTCCTGATTTCTTGATTGTCTGCACCTCATGTTGATTCCCCACACCTGATTGTAATTCCCTTCTCACCCTATATTAGGGCATTAATGACTTTAGTTTTTTTCAAATCGACTTATCTGTCAATAATGTCGGAATCGAGTCGACATCATCACATTGTCAGCTGAGGAATAACATAGACACGCGGCAAAAAAAACCCCAAAATACATGGACTTGTATTAATAAAGTTCACTGCAACGTAACAATGTCCACTGACAAGACACTAGCATTAGCATTTTAACATCAACAAAACAAAGGCTAACGTTAGCAAAGAGTTTTCTGTTAAATTTAACTGCACAACATCAGTAGGGTGAACATATGTCCACGTTTTATCTGGACCCACGGCTCTAAAACTGATCTGTCCACACGTCTGTCACGGGTCCTCACTTTTTATATTAAGTGCTAAAAGTTTAAGGCAGCGGCCGAAAAGATGAACACCACACTGTCCACATCACGCTTGGAAAAAATTAGCATGTTGTCTGCACTGCTGCTCACCCAGGTTAGCTAGCGGATGCTGCTTATATCACGCGGATTAGCTAGCGAATGCATCTTCAGATGGCTGTGCAGGGTTTTTTTTTTTTACCTAAGGTGAAGTAAAAGAGAGTGACAGACACATGCGATGTGTGTCTGAGAGAGACAGAGAGAGAGAGAGAGAGAGACAGAAAGAATAACATGCGGCTTGTCAACTCCTCCAAATTTAAGTTGACTTGTGCTACGGGAGTCGACGTGTCTGTTAATTCCCTACCCTAAATATTCTGCTCTTTCCTTTTGTGTGTTGTACCTCTCATGCCTTGTCACTCTGAAGTCTATGTGTGTTCGTAATCGATTATTTATTTGTCCCGACCTGGATGGACCACAGAGCTCCCTTTTGGTTTGGTTCATTTGGTACTTTGGAAAAACAATTACCTTTTAACTTCATCATGTCAGGTTTTGATCTTTAGAGTATTATTATAACACAAAGTATAAGTATACTTGGTTACTTCTGCAAAATGGCAAAGTAAAAGTAAAAGCTGTGTTACCATGGTAACCGTCACTAAAACTACCTAGTGATAAAATGTCTCCTCTCTGGTTAGGTATAATTTAATAACATTATGGTACGAGGAGGAGGAGGAGGAGGAGGAGGAGGAGGAGGAGGAGGAGGAGGAGGAGGAGGAGGAGGAGGAGGAGGAGGAGGAGGAGGAGGAGGAGGAGGAGGAGGAGGAGGAGGAGGAGGAGGAGGAGGAGGAGGAGTGGGCCATTGGCCTTGGCACATGTCTGTACTCTCTGGGTATCCTTCCAGTTCCTTTTATTTCATGCCTGCACTGGTACATGTTTTAATATATTTGTAACTTTTTTTAAGGAACTGAACAAGACAGTGGAACATGTGCACTAGGGTTACAACACTCATACTTAAAATATGTCAATGTTTAATTAGGGTTCAATTAAAGTCACACTCAGTACATTTACATGCACTCAGAAATATTTGAAATATTGCCTTATTTTCCGGCTAAAATCGAAGTTTTCAAAACCAAGTATACACCTTCATCAGACTATAACACTGCTCTGCAAATGTGTATTTTTTTTAGAAAGTATTTGTTACAGACATTAAATGTGCTAAATCCTACATAATTGTGAGAAATTGTGATTTTATACATCATAATTGACTTATGATTAACTTTTTATCAACATTTTTTTTTTCTTTTTATGACATCTGACTTTTTATCTATATAATCTGAAGTGTGATTTTTTTTTACTCTCACTTTTCCAAAATGTCTTCTTCATATCCACAGAACTGAGTACTGAGTACACATTTTCTACACAGCAGCTTCCCTTTAAAGGCTTTATTTTTGGATAATGTTGAAACTTCTACAATTTTTCCTGGTTAAATGAGTATTATTTCATCCATGGCAAAAAAAAACACTTATTTTTTACTTTATTACGATTGAGAAGTTGTACTTCTACTTTTACCAGAGTATTTTTTCACACATATAACTGTACTTCTACTTTAAATACAGAATACTTTTACTTCTTCTGGTTTTTAATCACTGCTTTAAGCCCTGAATGCAAGATAGACATGTTCAAGTCTCTTTCTTTCTACTTATCTGTGTAGCTTTCTTGTGTCTTTGTCATGTAACAGCTCTGTGACTTAATCTTCCTGAGAAGGCGCTCAGATGCTTTAATGGTATATGTGAGCACGGAGTTGAAATGAAGTACAACGGAGCTGTAATTCAGCACTCAGCACTATCTAATCTGTGTGAGGCAGTTCAAACAGTTGAGAAAAACACTGCTCTCACATCGCTGAAGGGATGGTGCTAAGTGCTCCACACAGAGGGAGAGAGGGAGGGAGGGATCAATACCTGGGAACGGCACCGCACATGCACTGACAGCCTGTCGACGTTCCCTGATATGTGAGAAAGAGCTGGAGGAAAATGAAGCTGCTGGAAAGTCTGACACATGTCACCTGTCAACTGAGTCTGAAACGGTCTGAAGCATCTGACAAGTGATGCTTTATGTGAATGTGTTTATGAACATTTACGTGTTTTTGAACATTTATGTGTTTTTGAACTTTTACGTGTTTATGAAACTTTACGTGTTTTTGAACCTTTTACGTGTTTTTGAACCTTTACGTGCTTTTGAAACTTTACGTGTTTTTGAAACTTTACGTGTTTTGGAACATTTACGTGTTTTTGAACATTTACGTGTTTTTGAACATTTACGTGTTTATGAACATTTGCGTGTTTTTGAACATTACGTGTTTTGGAACATTTGCGTGTTTATGAACATTTATGTGTTTTTGAACATTTACGTGTTTTTGAACATTACGTGTTTTTGAACATTCACGTGTTTTTGAACATTCACGTGTTTTTTTTTAACTTTTACGTGTTTATGAAACTTTACGTTTTTTTTTAACATTAACGTGTTTTTGAACATTTATGTGTTTTGGAACATTTACGTGTTTTTGAACATTTACGTGTTTATGAACATTTGCGTGTTTATGAACATTTATGTGTTTTTGAACATTTACGTGTTTTTGAACATTACGTGTTTTTGAACATTCACGTGTTTTTGAACATTCACGTGTTTTTTTTAACTTTTACGTGTTTATGAAACTTTACGTTTTTTTTAACATTAACGTGTTTTTGAACATTTACGTGTTTTTGAACTTTTACATGTTTATGAACCTTTACGTGTTTATGAAACTTTACATGTTTTTTAAGCTTTACGTGTTTTTTGAACATTTACGTGTTTATGAACATTTACGTGTTTATGAAACTTTACATGTTTTTGAACCTTTACATGTTTAGGAATCTTTACGTGTTTTTGAACATTTACGTGTTTTTGAACATTTACGTGTTTCGGAGCCTTTATGTGTTTCGGAGTCTTTACTTGTTTTTGAACCTTTCCGTGTTTCGGAAACTTTATTTGGTTCAGAGCCTTTACGTGTTTCCCAAACTTTACGTGTTTCGGAGTCTTTACAGTTAGTGATGAGTCAGAGCAATCTATGTACAGGTAAGTTGGAAAGGACAAGTGGAGCCTGCAGGACTAGACAGATAAAAGGATATCAAACATGATAATAAGGGAGACACTTGTAAAAATCTGTATTTATATGTTTCTAATGTTGTTCTAGCTGCACATTGTCTTTCATTCCACTGTGGGTTTTTGTACTGAAACTTGCAATTTAATTAATTTTACTGATGTTAATAGTAACAAATTAGTTAGAAAACTTGGTTCATTTACAAACGATGGTATATTTTCCATCATCCATTTGTCCTTTGGTCATCTTTACTTGTGTTTAATACCTTCTAGGAGAATATTGCAACACTTTGTGTCATTCTAAGTCGACTGAAGTAGATCAGATTGTTCCTTTTTCTCACTAAGACTGATTTTTCAGAGGCTTCTCTTCTCTTCTCTTTTTTTTCTGCTGATAATCTGAGTCAATAATCTTCACTAACATAACAAAGTAAAATCAGAATTCATAGATATACTCAAACACAACACAAAATGAAGTGTCAGTATGAAAAGTATGAAATACACTGTGCATGTTGTTAAAATCTGTTTTTAAATGTCTATAAATCAAAATTAATTACATTTGTGTTCTAATTGAAATGGAAGCAACCTATGAGCAACTCTGTGAATAATCCGATTACACATTGTAATTATCCAACAGCCCTAATAACATTTCTGAATTACCTTTCAATCTTGTTTTTCTCTTGCATTTGTTAACTCAGACGTATTGATGGGAAAAGTAAAGGAAGAAAAAAAAAAGCAGAAAAAGAGCATTTCCTTTTGTTGCACAACAAAAAGCCCATTACACCATCAACATGATGTCATTATCACAGTGCGCTAAGAGAAAATACAACTGTGTGTTTATGTCACGCAGACATAAACAGAAAAGCACCTGCACCATGTGAGTAAAAAGAATCAAAGTTAATGTTAATAAAAGCAGCTGAGATTCATGTGTGTGGAAGAAAACTCACCAACACAACAGCTTCATTTACAGTACAAATAGTTTCCTGTAGCTGGAAACATAAAGACATAGAAAAGAGAAGTTGTAGAAGGGCTGACATACATCATTCCAGTTTCATGATATATATTTGGAATTGACTTCAACTTAACCTCTTGACTTGTTTGCAACAGTGAAGTCTGTCCAACATCTGTCTATATCAGGGGTGTCCAAATCCAGTGTTCTGCCTGATTTAACCCTTTCAGACCCTGTATCCATTACAATGGACGTCACATGACAGTTGTTGTTGTCTTTACTTTTAAATTAAGCCACTTGAACCCTGAAGTCCCTTTAATTGAACCCTTACCATCCAAACAAATCCACCACACTGAAGAGAGGCATGTCAGGTCTTTACTCCACATGTCAAAGTGAAGCTTGTTTTCAACATTTTTATTCACATTCATAGATATTTGTGCCAAGGTTTCATAGTTTTGATATAATATTGAATAAAAAATATGAATTAATGTGTAATATCAAATGTATTTGCGCAAGATTTTTTCAAACATTATTGTCCATTACAATGGACAGTACCGCGCTTTTGAATGCACCACAGATGTTACGACGGTCATGAACGCACCACCTCTGCGCATAACGCTGGTGTGTGGATGAAGCTAATACGATGGTAAGCTAGCTGTCGTCTGTGTACCTTCCGTGGGGTGATTTCTGTGTAATCCATAACGCATATTATACATCTGAGTGACTCATACAGTCGTCTACGGTCATTAAAAGTGGTATTTTTTTTCCAACTTAAAATGAGTAATTTAAATTTGCGCGGGAAAATCGATTTTTGAACAAAAATATTTAAAAATTGTAAAACAAAAAATCCCGATACACATGTGAATTGATTTTTTTTTTTATTCCCCCCTTAACGGACAACCATTGGTTACTGTCGTTCACAATTACGCCAAACAAACAGTAATAACATTGCGGGGCTGTTATAATATCTATGGTTTAAACTGTTAACCGCCCGGGCGGCACAACAGCATATGTAAATGAAGCGCACCACATTTCGCCGGTAATTTAAACAGCTCTTCTTCACGTGTTAGCAAACAGTCATCAACCAGTAAGTAATGAGGAATGATGCCGTTGTTAAACTAAGTTAACTAAACTATGTCTTATTCTGTGACATATACCCTAAGCCAGTGGTTCTCAAACTTTTTTCAGTGATGTTCCCTCTGAGAAACATATTGTTAGTCGTCTCCCCTGACATAGACAAAACATTTTTGTAAGAAAAAAAGAGGAACAGTGTCTGTAAAATCAGTGTCTGATTTTTAAAATCCTTTTTATCTCATAATTATTTTTTTTTTTTTTTTACTTTTTATCTCATAATTTTGAATTGAATTGAGGAAAAACACATTTTTGTTATTATTTTCGGCCATATATTAGGTTTTTTAAATTATAAATAATGTAATCATTAATGGATAATTAATAATTAATTTCCCAATGATCATTTTGCTCATGTGCCACAACCCAGAACACCCCCACATTTTAAATGGCTGTGACGCCCTTGCGGACAACACTAAAGAGTATGTGTGTTTCAGTTAAAGGAGTGAAATTATGGAATTTACTTTCTGATTTACATTAAAAATAGCAGCAATAATTATTGATTTGAGTTTGAGTTTATTTGAGTATTTTACATATCTTGTAATAATACAAGTTATAGTGTTTATATAATGACATCTCAAAAGGAGTAGGCTGAAGCAGAGTTGCTTATTTTTGCCTACCCCCCATTCCATAGTCACAACCCATACATTCATACTCAAAAAAAAAATAATATATAAACAGAAAAATAAATAACTTGTTTGAAATGCATGATTCCAGTCACAAATGTTCCTTGATCTCATTGATCCATTGCTCTCATCTCTCTACATTTTAAATAATTAACAAGAGTGTATGCATTACATTACACAAACTTCCAACTCTGAAAATCATCACAATGAGCATATGTTTTTTGGTTCTCTATAATTATATATTATTTGTCTTTTTTTTTTTTGTTCCATATTTGATGGTTCAGGTTTGCATAATTCAAATTGAACACTTGAACACCTTTTTTTTTCTTTTTAAGTTTCCTTTACGTCAATACAATAACCTTTTTTTTTGTTCTTTTTTTGAAATAAAAAAAAATATATAATTAAAAAAAAAGTGTCAGAAAAATAAACTATGGTCAGTCTGGATTAATTAAGAGGGTTTGGTTTAGTGGATTATGTTCAGGTGGTATTTAAACCTTGTTGTATATGTGGGTTCTACTAAAAAGAGAAAAAACAAAACAAAACAAAGAAAAGAAAAGGAAGGAAATAAAAAAGGAACTTGCTTTGTGAGGTTAACCAATAAGACAACTGTGGCTCAATTCCTCCCTTACATGGAGTATGAATGCCACATATAAAGCTGAACCCACTCCCACTATGTACAACTAAATCCAAAAACCTAAAAAGACACTTGAACTTGGAAGAAGTGTCAGCGACTGTCACACAGGAAATAAGACTGCGATTCTATTCTAAGAAACACTGGCATTTTGTGACAAGTATAACAGCTCAGTGCACGAGGAAGACAAACCTATGTGAGGGTCCTGTTGGGATTCCAAAACTCCACAAGGACTCGATTCCTGAAATTATCACCACATGTCTGTATCACCTGATACTTCACCTAATGTTCACCTCTGCAGATGAAAGGTAAGAAGATATTTAAACCTGTTTACTACTGAAAACCTAAGGGGAAAAATATGAAATAATTTTAATATTTCTGCACTAATACATCAAACTATTCTCTTATTCAAATCAGGTTAAATGAACAGTGACAGATCATTTAAAAAAAAAACTAAACAAAAAAAAAACAAACTTCCACTCAATTTCACCTAAATTTCTTAATAAAGTCAATTGAATGTTGTTCTTGAACCATTTTAACAACATGTAATTGGTTTTTCATTATATTATAAATGAAAATATGGGATATTAGAGGCAGGTCCTGTTAAATGATTGTTGTGGATATTTATAGATATTTTTGGACTATATTTGGACCATTTTTTGGGTTAGTTTTGGATGTTTTTGTTGGACTATGACTGTGTTTGTTAGAATATGGTTCCTCTGTGGATAATTATGAGACATAAACGTTCAGATCAGCTGTTTGACATTTGTATTTTGAACAAATGAGTGATTGTACCTGCTGTGGTTATATTATCTGAAAGTGGTTTATATCTTCTGATGTGTGAGAATCTCTGTTGTCAAACTATATGAGGTCATGTGACATTTGAGACAGGTTTGGGTGGTTTGATTAATATGTTTGAGCGACTACTTCTGGCCTATATGTGGGTTAAATCCCCATACTTTTATTATTATAGTGTTTTTTTTAATTAGTATTTTGGCAACTTTTATTAGTACGATAGTGTTTTATTTGTATTAGTGTCTTGTATTAGTATTTGTTTCTTTGCATGTTAAAAGTAAATAAATATTAAAATATATATATATATTTTTTTTGACACTACAATTGAAGTTCCTGCCCAAATATTTATATTCTATTAGTTCATCACTGACATTGTAACATTATTTATGTACAATCCTAATAAAGGACCTTACGTCAGCCTCACAACAGAAAAAAAATTGATTTTACACAGTAAATTTTGCAGTGTTAAATCAACACTTAGAGAGTTTATTTAACTTCTTCTAGAGTGTATTTGGTCCCATTGTCTCCAAATTAACACTGCAAAATGTACAGTGTAGGATGCTTCAAATATCCAGTATTTCGTAAGTACAAATACAAACAAACCCCAAGACAAAACAGTCGACTGACATAAAGTGATTTAATCATTTCTATTCATTTCAATTCTATGATGAATAATTTTAATCATTTGACAGAATGACAAAAGAAGTGACAGAACAAAAAACATTCAATTGAGTGGATGATGATATACTGTAGATAATTTTTTTTTGTATGTTCAGGGTTTAAATTCATACTTTTCACACTCATAATGATACACATCTACATTTCACATTTGTCGTCACCCTCATGCTTTCAGAAATATAAAGACCACTTAAATTTAAATAAATAAAATAAAGAGCCCAAACCAAAAACTCCACAGCCAAAATGCAAATACTTATTAATTAGTGTGTTTCAATTAACTGTTCATGTTAAGTCTCTTATTGATGTACATTTGAAGTGTCTCATTTAGTGAAACTTCAGTTTGTCTTGTCTTTTTCTGTTATTCCACTTTTTTTTCTTTATTTTATTTATTTTTTACCCCAAAACACACAATAAAAACAAAACCACTAAAGAAAAGGAACACAAGCACATAATCACAGCAGCTTTTATGACACTAATACATAAAAAATATATATACGTACATTCACAACCATTACCTGGAATCATGTCTCAGATGTTAAAAGCTCACAGATCAGTGAAGAACAACAACTCAAAATGTGACTTTTCCAACAGGAAAGACAAGAAGTGCAGCGGGTATTATCGTTACGATGGAAAACAGAGACACCATCTATGAGAATTTCCCACTGGAAAAAGTCAAAACACAAGGTACAGTTTGAATACAAGAATATAAAATGTCTGTATTTCATCAGAACTCAGTGTTTTCTTTTAAATAAACAATCTACTGAAACTACACGGATGTGGTTAAATAAC
Source organism: Siphamia tubifer (assembly GCA_020466265.1). Classification (NCBI taxonomy): domain Eukaryota; kingdom Metazoa; phylum Chordata; class Actinopteri; order Kurtiformes; family Apogonidae; genus Siphamia; species Siphamia tubifer. The sequence goes on along the minus strand of CM035792.1, from coordinate 15,753,932 downwards.
TAAAATCTGGAAAAAAAATTATTACATCATCAAAAGTAATCAGAAACAATACTGATGTAATCCACTCTAACTGTAACTCCTGTGTGTGTCATGTGACTAAAACAGACAAAAGACAATGTGGAATGAATGGAAACACATATTTTGTCAGTACAATGATGTAGATATTGATGGAAGAACTTAAATCATTTTAGTTATTGTCAATAAAACCTGGAAAATGGATAGATATCAGCTCTGAAATTAAACTATGACCTTTTTATGTTGTTATCATATGTGTTATTATTATTATTTTACCCCTCTGTTGTGTACTAAAAAGTAAAAACTAAATTATTATGTCCACACATATTGCACTATGTTTTAAAAGGACTACAGGTGCACTGCAAAAACCAAAATCTTACCAAGAATATATATTTTTTTCATTTCTAGTCAAATATATCTCATCACAGACACTGATTTTTAGATAATAGATTGGGAAAATCTTATTTCAAGAAATCTTCTCAAGATAATTTACATCTTTTTTTTTTTTGCTTGAATTAATAAAAACCAAATCATGACACATTTATTTGTATAATACAATTCAAAATTTTACAAAAATGGAAACAATGCAACAAGTGAAAATGATCTTGGGAAGGTTTCTTGAAAAAAGATTTTCCAGCTCTATTGTGTAAAAATAAGTTCATATATTGCACAGACAAGTTTCTCTTTAGGTGATTATTTCTTCTTTTAAGTGTGATGACATATTTGGACTAGAAATGAGGAAAAATACACATGGTAAGATTTAGATTATTGCAGTGTGGACATTAGCACTAGTACATTACATCTGTCCTGTTTAAGGTTAATATACACAGTGTCCCCATAAATAGGAGACATGAATATTGATTGATTGATTTTTAAAGTGCTTTTATTGGTTTTTAAGAGTCTTAATGGTTGTGGCCATGTTTATTTATCGGCTCTGCTTTTAACATATGAGCCCTCTCAGACCCTCAGGTCCTTGGGCAGTAAGCTTTAAATTGTCCCGAGAGTTACGACTAAAACACACAGTGAGGCCTCATTCACTTTTTATTTCCCCAAACTATGGAACAGTTGACCTGAGCATCTGAGGTCCGCTGCGAGTGTTCATATTTTTAAGGGTAAACTGAAAACCTACCTTTTTAACTTAGCTTTTAGTTAAATTTTACTCATAACATTATTTCATTCTGCTATTTTATGTATTTACTTTTATTTTATTACTATTATTTATTCATGTATTTATTCTAATCTTTTTAACTCTGTAAATCTTTTAACTTTTTCCTACAATTGCGGGATAATGAGGGGGGTCTGATGTAAAGCACTTTATGCTACATGCACCATGTATGAAAAGTGATATATAAATAAAGTTTGATTGATTGATATGGTTCTAACATGTATTTCTTTATATTTCAGATAACCCAAAGCATGTATTTGAAAGAGCAATGAACTGAAATAGCAGTCATATAGAACATAAATAAAAATGGTTTATGTCAAGAAACATTAATTTTTCGTATTTATGGAGACTTATAGGACACCCTGTATATTATGTATTGTGAAATTAAATGAAAATGTAGATGTTCATAAAAACTAAAGTAAATTCAAAGGTTATTGTATCGGAAAACTAAGAAAAAAGTGACTTTGAGTAAAATCTATCAGTAACTAAACATAATAAATATCTGCAATAACTGTCATTTGTTAAATGAACATGTGTTTTAATGGTGAATTCATCTAAAAGAACAAGTGTTTCCATGTTCACTACGGAACCCCTGAACTACCAAATGGGTTTTATCTGATCATCATGAAAAGATGACAAACTGTTATGACGAGTCGATAGGATTTGTGGTTCAAAAGTTATTTTACTATTTAAGACTGTTAATGTTAATGTGTTTCGTTTTTATCATTTAATGGTTTAGTGTCCATGATTGACCTTGATGCTTCAATGTGGAAAAGAATAACACTAGAAAATGTGGATATATGATGACGTACAAATTAAGTTTGGAATTTTCCTGTGTTTCAAAATGTCCTTTCGTTTCAGTTGGTTTTCAGAAAAGATGTCTGACTTCCAGATGTGTCATAATGTGTCTGGGCTTGTTGTGTGTCACCCTGTTGGCTGGTAACATAGCACTGATTGTCATCTGTAAGTCACAGATTTTTTTAACTATTTCTGCTTTTTTTTTTTTTTTTACTGATACTTCAAATAGAGACAGAACAACACATGTAAAGCACATATTTTTTCAATAACTTTTGTTTTTTTTTTTTCACAGATGTAATGGATCTCTCACCAGGGTTGTATAATTGTGGGTAACTTTACAATAAAAATGTCACTGTTGCAATATTTATTTATATATATTTATTTTAGAATAATGAACAAAATACCAGGACAACTAGAAAAGTTTCACAACTGACCTCAGCATATATTTGCCTTAACGTTTCATTGTGTGCAATCTATACATAAATAAATTAATTAATAAGACAACAGCTAGCATTGTTCCCATGTCTGACCATAGAGTAACTTTGGATTCCGTGTTGGACTCAGATACAAAGCTGTGACAAAGAGTGAGAAATAACCACTGAGATGATCAATACAAATCAATAGACCGGTCAAGCAAGTTCATTCTCTTCAATAGAGAGCTAAGCTACTGGTTTATTATCAACAGAGATTAGCAACCTAGCTCCCCATCCATAGACAGTTAAGTTAACAAATCCCCATCCATAGAGAGCTAAGCTAACTAACTTAAGATCAATAGAGAGCTAAGCTAACTAACTCCCCATCAATAGAGAACTAACTCCCTATCAATAGAGAACTAAGCTAACAAACTTCCCATCCATATAGAGCTAAGCTAACTAACTCCCCATTAACAGAGAGCCAAGCTAACTAATTCCCCATCCATAGAGAGCCAAGCTAACTAACTTCCCATCAATATAGAGCTAAGCTAACTTGCTCTCCATTACACCACAGCTGCATTGTAGCCAGGATCGATCTTTTGGAAGGTCAACATCATTAAAAGTCATATATTTGTAAGTTAAGAAACACAATTTTATTTTCATGTTGAGCAAATTAGTAAAATGAATAACAATCAGCTCTCCACAATGTCTACATATTTACAGTGTAAATAGGAACATTATAATTTTAACACTAAGTTCATGTGTTTAGTTTGGAGAGGGAGGAGAAAGTTTGAGCTTTTGTAGATTCGTTGACTTTTCACACTATTTGTATCAATTTACAGGTCAATTGCAGGCCAACAGTGACTGTAAGCTGGGCTGGACCAAATTCAACGGCAGCTGTTACATCGTTTCATCCAGTAAATTAACATGGGAACAAAGCAGGGATGACTGCAAAGCTCAAGGAGCTGATTTGGTGACTATAAAGAGTAAAGAGGAAAAGGTGAGGCAAGAATCATATGACTATTTGTTTATTTGATAGGGACAGTGCATATGAGGGGTGGGTTCTCAGACTGCAAGGAAAGCTTGGTTTCTACAAAAATGTTAGAAATTAAATGGTCAAATATGTTCAGTTTTGTTCACATTTCATTGACTCCAAATGCTTTATAACAGTAATACAAACATAAACTTTATGAACTTACAGATCTACAGCAACACTGAATAGATGTAAATACACCGAATTATGGCCACCATGCTATTTTGCAGATAAACTTTAATGTACATTCTTTACATTCACTACACAGGCTTTTGTCAACGGGCTGCTGAGGTCAAGGGAACAAGTTTGGATTGGTCTGCTAAAGGTGGCTAAGAAGAAGGAGTGGGAGTGGGTGGACCAGACCCCTGTCTCTACTATGCAAGTTCAAGATAATCTGTAAATATGATCAACTACACATTTGTTTCCATTTACTAACTACCCTTTCACAGGAAATTTACATAATCTTACCAACCATTAGCAATCATCATTTGTGAAATAATAATAATAAAAAACCCCATAATGCCTCATCAGATCATTTACTCATGTGCATTAGAATCTACAGATTACAGTGAATCTACAAAAGATACAAAATGGCAACAGGCATCTGGAGCTGAAAAAGATATTACATATTTATTCTTGTGTGTGTGTGTAACTTTTACACTTTACAGATTTCAATTTCAAATGAATAATGTGTAACTACGGAGCTGCCGAAGGGACAGAAAGGAAAGAATGATAGGCGGAAAAAATGTCCTTTTTTTCAGGTTTCCATGCAGCCGCAAACAAACAAACAGTTTCAGTTGCTTCTTGCTACTGCAGCTGTGTGGAATCCTTCCCAAAAAACCCATAGTGATTTAGTTTAGGTTTTGGTATGTAAATAAATGGAGTGTTTGTGGTAGAGTAGCCTTCAAAGTTGTTCACAGTGAGGGTAAATATATACATATACACACACACACACACACACACACACACACACATATATATATATATATATATATATATATATACACACATACATACATACACTCAATACATATACATACACATCAGTGCATTACCTTAATTGATTAGTTTACATTTCTTGAAGGATATCTCTGATGTACTATTGTACAGGAGGGGGTCCAGCAAGATCAAGCTAAAACTAATGTGTATACTGACAACATGTAGGAGATAAGACAAGATAGTTTTTACAATGGGACACAGCTATATAATTATGAACCACAGTGGAGAGAGGGAGGCCAGGGCAACAGAGAGAGGGATATATGCAGGAATGATGAGCAAAGGAGGGAGATAGAGCTTAATAATGAGTGGCGAATTGGCGAAAACACCTGGTGAATGCAGTAGTAGCATAGTAGCTAATGGTATGAGTTTACATCAGGCATGTTTACCTTCTTAGCGTCATAAATGTACTGTCATGGTTAATACTTAAGGGTTTGTTTTTTTCAGTAAACACCTATTTGTAGCAGTTGTTTTTTTTAAGGGACATCATTTTGTCTTACTAAACGCAAAATGCATCATTGTATTGCCGTAACGCCCATACAGTTACTGCAGCACTTAGCCAGTTGTTAAAGTTACTTCCAGACAGGGACATGGTTAATGTCTTCATAGCTTAACAGTTAATATTGCTCATACTATGCTGTAACAACCATCATTACTTTACAGACACTTTGAACATAGTTAGCTGCTCTGTTACTATGGTGATAGGCTGTCGCTGCAGCCATGACAGTGAAACGAAAACATGGTAAATATCTTACCGAATACTAGTACGTAGTCTACATCAAACCATCGTGTACTCCATCACATCCCCAGGATGATAACACTCTGGAGTAAAATTACATCCACAAATGGACAAGTGATTAGTTACAGATGCAGCTGTTAAGTCCACTGTCTTCATCTGCAACTGCCCGAAAGTTCTTACTTTTCCTACTAGGAAAATGATGAAGACAGTGTCCTGATAGAGTGGAGTTCACACAGGTGTTATACAATTAATTTCTGAACAATATACTAAAGTCTCTAAATCTAAATTTAAGGATGAAAAAAAAATTCCACATTACACTTTAAATCCACATGATAACTGACTTACATCTTACATTAAATAAATAAATCACTTGACAATATAACATAATGTCAAGTGATTTATTTATTTTTCTCGTCACCTGGTCCACATCCCCTTCATCCATAAATTGTGGGTTCTCATTGGTTTGGAGCACTAATACACTAATACAGAAAAACAAGTGAAGTGTTGCTGTGCAGGTCATGAACCCTCAGGAACAAGCATTGCTTGTGCCAGTGCTTTGGAGGCGTGGCTTCAGGAGGATGTTTGAAGAAATGGATGTAGACTTTTGAATTGCGAATTTTCAAAATGTAGCTCCTGGAACCGTTTTCCTCAGATCTTGTACCCCACCTTTAAGTACTAAGCTTCAGCACTTCCTCCACCCGTCTTATATGGGGATGTGAATGAATAACTAGATTTCTTCATGTACTGTACGCATCAGAACACATTTGTTATTCACTGTGTAAAGAAGATCTAAAGGTTAACATTTCATTTATTTTTAAACTGAGGCTTCATTGTCTCCTGTTTGTATCCTGAGCTGCAAAAGAAATGACACAGAATTGACAAAAGTAGATAAAGGAGACTCTCTCTCCCACTCTTTATCAACCCGTCAGCATTTATTCTGCCAGAACCACCTTGCAGTTTCTTCGTGACTTTATCCCGTACACAGCCTTCTGCCGTCTGGAGCTGTGAACTTGCCCACATTACACAGATTCTTGGAAGAAGTGAAGTTTCACTGCATTGTTTTTGCATCTAAAACACAAAGAAACTCAGCAGAAACATAACTACCTTTGTTCAAAGGATTTAAAATACTTTTAACAAAAGGAGAGAAGGGGTTGTCTCCAGGAATTTAACTGGTTAGATATAAAGAACACAGATACTAGTGAACTAGTGTTTCTATTTGACTAGTTAAATAGTGTGGTGCAATAAGTGTCACTAGTTGACTAGTAAGGGCATAAACGTCAACTAGTTTACTAGTGAAGGCCTATTCAACCATACTAATAAACTAGTGAGATGCAAAAAGAGTGACAAATAAAGATCTAAAGTTACTAATGTTTACTAATGAGGGTGTTTTGGGTCTCACTCGTTAACTAGTAGCACACATATTTTGTTCACTAGTTAACTAGTAGAACAACAAAAGTCTCACTAGTTTACATGTCTGACACTGAAGCAGTTCACTAGTGTGCACAAGACGCAAACTTGTGGCTGATTTTGTACCCATCTAGTTTACTTGTAATGCAAACATGTATTCTTACTAGTTAACTAGTCAACAATTGGCATCCACTAGTTAACTACAGTACTTAACATGTTTGGCTGCACTAGTTTGCTAGTAAAGGAACAGGATATTGTCACTTGCTAAGTAGTGAGGATAGTGCTTTTCACTAGTTTAGTAGTGGGTATTTTGAGCCTTACATTCTAGCTAGTGAGGACAAAACTCTTCCCATGGCGAACTAGCGGGAGAAAAAAATGCCATCAGTTAAACGGCTTAAATATCACCTTATGGCACACACACACTAGGGTGGTACAGGTGAATGATGAGGAAAATAATGAATGAAAAAGCAACTGCTATGTCAAATAACAGTTTTCAACGGTTTTAACGTATTAGCTTGCATTAGCTTCGGTATGGTAATGGTGCGTTTGATACCATAGGACGTATGAGAACTTAGAGGCCTATATAAAAAGTGTGAGTTTTGTTACATATTCATCTTTTCGTACTTTTTGTAGTTTAGTAGGACAGCTATTTTGCCATAATTTAGTATTTTATAAATAAACGTATACAATAAAATCTCCATGACCCTTTTTTTCCTCTATTATCAGGTTTTTCCAGCCCAACCGAAACAGCAGGAACTCCTGTGGAGGATTTACACAAACCTCATCAAATGGAAATTGTTATGATGCACCATGTTCTTCTAATAAAGTTTGGATCTGTGAGAAAAAGAAAACTAACACACTTTAAACTACTGATGTGACAATCTGTGGCTTGTAAATGCAATTCACCCCCCCCAAAAAAAAATTAAAATAAATTAAATACAATAAAAAAAAGTCATTTTGTGTAAACTGCGCTGTTGTATGTGTGTATACTTTTCATATATCTTTGAAGTTGATTGTGTTTCTGTAAAGCCCTAAGGGATGACTTTGTTGTTGAATTAAATTAAATAAAAACAGTGACAAATGATTTAATGAGTAAAAAATATTTTAAAAAGTGAATGTAAGTAAAGGAACAGGGATGGAATGAATGAATAAAAAATATCAGCTGTTGCAAACAGTCAATAATCAATGGTAAATACAGTAATAAATATGTATGAGTGACTGTACTGCCCTACAAAGTAAAAAAGCAGTAACTAAATTTTTTGTTTTTTGCCAAAAATTAGTTATTGTGTTTTTTGCAACAAAGCTTTTTTTTTTGTCATGTAATAAAATATCTAATCTCAAATGTCTGTCATTTTGGAGAAAATTGGTGGGTGTTTGTAGAGTAACTGTAAAAAAGTACGAGTCAAACAAAATAAAAAGGCAGTAAAGACCATTACTGTGTTCTTACCAATGTCCATTTAGGACTCCTCCGTGAACTTTCAGGCGTCTAACTACGTCATCCTAAAGATTACGCCGATTGGTTGTAGTATCGTCCTATTGCACACAGAGGGATTTGAAAGACAACCTTTTAGCCCCGCCTCCTCTGAATATAAAGCGCTCCTAGACCTATACATGTAATGAATAGGGATAGTGCAGCTAGGAAAAGAAGCAATAGGTTTTTGCATTTTTCATTAATCTATCACTGGTTGAAGTGTTTAACTTCTGATTTAAAGTGTCTCTCTTAGTGCAGACTGCTAACTCAAAATGTTTAAAAAAAAAAGAGAGAGAGAGAAGTGAAACTTATCATAATTCAGACTCTTCGTGAGAAAAAGGAACAACTACTGAGCCACATCTTTACGCAGTCATTTTGCACAGACATTACACAGACATTTTGCAATGTGCTGCAGCAATTTATATTTACGCAAAAATGAAATACAGGTAAGGATGAACAGGTAAAGGCAACAAATCAATGGTTGAAAAAATTAACAGTCACATTGTAAATGATATGATACTGAGAGCCAGTAATGAATTTTTGTAACAGAGAGAAGAAGAGTTTCACAAAAGAAAAAACTAACTGCACTGCAAAGGACATTCCATTCAAATAATAATAATTTAAATAACTGTCATTACTTGGGAAACAGGCCTTTACTGTGACGAATATAAGTACTTTATTGATTCCACAATTGAGTAATTGCTTTAGGTTCAATTGAAAATATTTAGAATCAAACTAGTCTGACCTTTTACTTTAATTGATTACCATGTATGCTTCATTGATTATGACTTAATTGTAATTATGCGTGTATGAATTCTCATATACAAATACATTTGTCATGAAAAAGAAAAAAAAAATCACCAAGTGTATTTTTCTTATTTCAAGTCACTTAAAATAAGACAATCACTTTTCAGTTACATATAATAACAATTTTTTAGAAAATAGATCTTGAACATCTTATTTCAATAAATCTCCACAAGATAATTATCACTATTTTTGAGTTAATTTACGATTATTATTATTATTTTTTTGCTTAATTGAAGCTAAATAAAAATTATTTGCCAATAGAACAAGTAAAAATGATCTTGGGAAGATTTCTTGAAATTCTATTCTAGGATCTATTCTTTAAAAATCAGTCATTATATGTCAGTAACAAGTTACTCTTTAGGTGATTATGTCTTATTTTAAATGTGATGAAATATTTGAGCTAGAAATGAGAAAAAAAAACACTTGGTAGGATTTAGATTTTTGCAATGTCTAAATGTGTCCAAAGTGTAAACGTTTACTTTCCTTATTATCAGGAAGATAAGAGGTGTTAGAAAGGCCCTATGAATATCAATATTAGAAGACCTTTGCTTCAATACTGACTTAAATAAAATCATTTTATAAGAAACTCTAAAGTTAGATCAAACAGATTTCATAAAAGATTCAAAAGCCCAAACTCAAAGTACCATCAGATATGCTTGGAGTCATCCTATAAACTGAGGCAGCAATAATAAACTTACACGAAAGTGTGTGAACTGCAGCATTAATAACCACACATACATTTCAGTTCCTCAAAAAAAAAAAAAAAAAAAAAAAAAAAAAAGCCTACAGACAGTCTACGGCTAAGAAAACCACAGTGAAAATTTTGAAAAATGTGACACTATCAGTTCCCTTCTATGGAATATGCTGTTATTATGTATGTCAGTAGGAGTTATCTTTAGGCTTCCACTGAGGTCACATTTGATCCAGGAATTAGTATTTACCAATGTCTTCCTTGTGTGGAAGTATCATGTTCTGTGTAAAACATTTGGAATAAAAAAGAATTAAGTTACAATTTTCAGTAAATTGACTGCACTTGTATGGTGCTTTTACACCTTCATGATGCTCAAAGTGCTTTACATTCACACACACACACACACACACACCAGTAAGTTTCTAAAGCTACGTTTATACGGAGATGGTGAAAACAGAAGACGCAAAAGTGGCGTCTCGTCTTCAGTTTTTCATCTGTATTTAGACGAGCGTATTCAGGGGGAAATCCTTGTTTATATGAAGACGCGACAGTAGGCGAAATACGATTGGATACGTGGTCATGTGATAGACCGCCGACATGTCCTTTTCTGTTTTTGACGTATGTAATTGTCCACCTTCAGCTGTGTGCCTGCATGGAGCCACCATATACACTGCTGAACAACTGATGAAAGTAGTTTGCTAAGGTGAACAGCATTGATCGCTATTGAGAGAAAGTAGGTCAAAGCAATTACAAGGTCTATTTCTGTCGGTCTGTTTTAATGTGTATAGGACTCTACACTGCTTATCACTAGCAATGTAAACATGAGACCAAATATACCAACAATATGATTATTGCTGTTGCTATTACACTAGAAAATAAATCAATTAACTTGGTGTGTTGATTTACATCATGAATATTTTGGGTGTGATTTATGGTGTGTATGGGGTGAAATGATTCATAGTGAAATGAAATGTGTGAGTGGAAAATATCCTAATTTGAATTTAAAAAATAGGAAAATATTTAAAATCATGATCATGACAAAATAATAAAACTAAAATAACATTATATATCATCTAAACAGAAAGTGAGAGCATTCATACATATGATTTGATGACACAGGCAACTTCCCATTTTCTTCTTAATAAATGCAACACAGCTGGTGTACTTTCAATATTACTGCACTTCTGAACCTTGATGTATCTTAAATGAGTGCAGCTCATTATTGAAGTTTCCATCTTCAAGGTAAGTGGATATTTACTTTAACTTCCTGGCATAAATTCAACCATTCTTACTACATTTTAGAAAATAATATGGTTGTTTATGTGTAGCTCTGTAGTTTACACACTTTTCCTTAATATTGTATTATATTGTGTTGGAAATGTATTTTGCTTTATCCATTTTTACTGTGTTTTTCATTATTTCTGTACATTTTGTTTGTAGCCTACATTTCAGGTGAGCATATACAAAGCATAGAACTGTGCTGCAATATTTTAGTTATATCCAGAAAGCAGGAGAAAAAAAAAAGGGTGGGTGGTTTAAATATATTTTTCACATAATATGTGTAGCAAACATAAATATATAACGTGTTCCTGCTGCTCATCTCCATACATATACTGTGTAATCACTTTACACAGTGCATGTGTTCAAATTGTCCCAACAAACACCCACTGATGTGAAAAATGTGTTTGTTGTGCGACTAAATGTTTCCTTTCGAAGGCAATAATCATTGAACATGTTTTTTTTTTTTTTTTTTAAATAACCAATAATTTCCCTCAGTTAAGAAAGTTGAGGGGGGAAAAAATCATTTGGGGGAGATGATAGATAAGACAGTCATTGGAAAATCACATGATTCTGTAAAATATGTTTTAGTTAAACATGAGAGAACAAAAGTGATCTGTGAATTTTTAGCAAATATTGAATATGAACCGACTGTGTTCATGAAGAAAAAACTATTCATCAGTTTATTTACATAGACCTGTTCACACCTGGAAATGTCAAAATCAATGCCCCATGTTTGTGTTTCATTCAGACACGATAAATGACCTTCTTATACTGAGGGTCAGTTAATTTTTTCCCATCTTATTTTATTTTACTTATTTATTTTTAATGCATTGCTAAACAAGCAATGCATTAAAAAGAATTAAATAAGACAATCTGTTATGAAAAGCATCTTTGAGTGTCCAAAAAAGCACTATATAAGTTTGACGTATTATTAATTATTATTATTATTATTATTAATCACTCAAAGACAACAACATGCATATTCACTTTGTTCTTTCATTTTTGCTTCATCATCACATGACCCTCCTGGACGATCACCTAAAATACACCAGGGCAGCCTCCGTTATCCTCAACCAGGAAATAGACTGAATAATTCCACACATAAAAAAAAAAAAACAACCATGTGTATATTCTTGCTCATTATATAGATCTACATTCATGTCTAACATTTGCTGATTTGTGATGAAATTTACGGACATGGTTAATTTGCATACAGTAAAATAACTGACAGACAGATTCATAGTTTGGACACACCTTCTCATTCAATGCGTTTACTTTAATGACTATTAGCATTGTAGATTTTCACTGAAGGCATCAAAACATGTAGAAGAGTTTCTTTAAAGTAGCCACCCTTTGCTTTTTTGATATTTGATTTTGAATGAGAGGTGTATCCAAAGTTTTGGCCTTTACTGTATGTGTGTGTTCACTAATACATAAATGCATACATATATTTGGGAATTCTATTTGTCATGTGCCCAGAATAACTTGAAAAAGTCCCATCACAGTTCCCCATGTGTACTGTTGTCTGAGTTGGTTTTTCTCTATGTGTTGCTTTCTGTTCTGTATTCCATAGAATCGTCTTTAGTGCCTGTGGTGGGACGACTGTTACTGTTGGCTCTACTGCTGTGTTAACCAACACACTTACTGTAAGGGATCAATAAAATCTATCTATCTATAAATACATATTGCTTTTATAGTAAAAGCATAATGTTAATACTACAGATATACACTATATTGTCTAATACATGTACATACTGTGTTTCATGGTTAATATATATACTGTTAATATTGTTCATACGTACAGTATATTATGTCTCATACTGTTGATACTGTCAATTGCACCTATTTATATTTTGTTTTTTATCTATTCTCTATTCTTGTGTTACTTTGTTCAATTGTCAAAAGTTTTAGTACATTTTATATAGTTTTTGTAATTTTATATTCACTCAATTCTTATTTCTATATCACTGGTTTTTATAAATATTGCTGCATCAACTGGAATTACATTATTCATTTTAATGTACATATTAGACAAAGGTCACTCTATTCTATTCCATTTTATAAATTCACTCAGTAGACTGTTCTATTTTAATGTCAGTGTTGCAGTGTCTCACTCCATCTGCTCACACACTTCTAATGAAACACCATTTGAAATGACACATCTAATTGTACTCCCCACTTGTAAAAGAAACAGTTGACTGTGACTATGTTCTGAAAATGAAAAAAAAAAATGACAAACTGTGGTTTTTCAAACAGGAAAGCACCAAAAAAAACTCCCAAAACAAATCAGCGTCAGCCTTACTAGAATGGATGTCCGAGAAAGAAATGACAGCGAGTATGAAAAGATTACACTGGACCACGTCAATACCCGAGGTACACATTCACTCTGGACAGAAAGAACAAATACAAAGATGTTACCCATGAGATGAAACATTTGACTGTAGTTTATATACATTTATATATATATATATATATATATATATATATATATATATATATATATATATATATATATATATATATCCCTGTTGTAAAGAAAAAAGGGATTATTTTATGACTTTTCATTGTAAAATGATCAATACTTGACACTAATGCTTCAATAATGCTCACAAAGTAAAAAAAAAAAAAAAAAAAAACAACAACAAAGAAAACAATATAAAATCATCTTTTACTCATCCTGTTGGGGGAAATTTACAGTGTTCCAACAAAAAAACAAGTGTTGCAAGGGGCAAGAAAACCCACCCCTCACACATATTGTAGTTTATTTTTAGCCTGCTGATGTCATCATATCTATGCATGCTATGAAAGTGATCAGTTGTTCATCTATATGTCCTGATCACTACTGAATATGACAATCAGTTCTCAACTAACTTATCTAGTTAAATAAAACTTTAAAAACATAACATAACTGTATTATACTTGGAAAAAAAATTACAAGTTAGCATGAACAGCAGCAAAAACTAAAATAAAAGGTAACAGCAAGCTAATGCCTATTAAAATGTTTAAAATACAGATAAATTGTACAAAAGAACATACATTTGATGTGTGGAATGCAGTAGTGTTAATACAGAATAAAACAAGTTTGAGTTTTGTTGCAGTGTTTAATTTAGAGGACTTTGGGCGGAGGAGGCGGCTGTACAGATGTGCTGTGGTGTTTCTGGGTTTGCTCTGTGTCGTCCTATTGGCCGTTACCATCGGACAGATTGTCAACAGTAAGTAAAATTATATCGAAGCAAGTCTGTTTAATTAGATTTAGAATTTTAAAAGCCATTGAATTTTTTGCACTGAAATAAAATTAATAGTATGGTATAATACTTTACAATACCTACACATAATCAACTATGTATTAACCATTTGTTACCCATTTATTAGTGTTTATTAATATATTGGTTAGACACAATTTATCATAAAGCATTTGTTCACATAGCTACAAATGGTTTGTTCATAGAAAAGAAGCACAAATGTGTTGTTTATGACAAACTATTAATAATAGCTAACAAAGGGTTAATACATCATGGACAAAAATTAACAAATAGGTAATAAATGTTCATACAAAGTGAATTGTGTGTTGGTATTATAAAGTGTTACCAATATTATTTTTTGTCTCTGAATTCAACTATGTTCATAAATGTAGAATTTAAAAAATATTCACATTTGATATTTTATTTCAGTGTAAAAAAATTATTTGGATGCTTAATTTTTTGTATGGGAGGAGGGGTGGGATTGGGTAATTTTTTGACTTCTTCTCACTGCTTTTTGAACATGTTGCATTTATTGCCGTTTTTATTTTTCTTCTTTTGTTTCGTTCAAAATAAACTTCTATCAATCAGTCAATTTTGATGCAAAAAAAAAATCTAGCATTAAAAATCCAATGGTTTTTAAAATGTTAAAATCTAATAAAACAGATTTGCTTCTATAGATTCCTTCATTTTCCATAAAAATGTGAGGACTTCAAATGTAGCTTCTTTATTGTTTTTGTTTCGCAGAGAAGACTGAAAACCATCCGGAGTTGGATGACCAACCCCAAAGCGAAGCGTTGAACACAGAGAAAGAACGACTGTGGCACAACTGGACTGTGATCCAGAACCAGAACCAACAGTTACAGCTGCAGAACCAAATCCTGACATTAGAGAAAGAACAAGTGCAGCACAATTACACCACAGTCCAGGGGCTAAATGAGCACCTCCAGGCAGAAATCCATGACTTACAGGAGAAGGTGGATGTGATGGAAGTAAAAATCAGATGTGGGTTTAACTATTATTTATTACTTTTATTATTGTTTTTGGTTCCATTTTTTTTAGTTTTTGTCTGTTAATGCATTTGTCCAACAAAAACTACTGGACCAATTTGTCATGACATTTTCAGGAAACGTGTGATGTGGTCCAGAATAGATCCCTTTCTATTTTGGTGAATGTAGGTCAAAGGTCAAAGTCACCAAAAATATATTATCTGTTCATCAGAGTGGAGGGCAAATCAGGATTTTCCTTTTCATTGCTGTATACTCAGTAGAAAATATAGCTTCTTTTTGCTCTCACTGTTGATGTGCATTGACATCAGAAGCGTGGAGGGCAGATTTAAAGACTCTACGACAGGCGTGCTGGAATTTGAAATTTACTTTCCATTTTCCGCATTGTAAAATTTCAAAGTGATCCAGAATCCAAGATCTCTTCCGGATCACCACCAAAATCTAGTCATTTGTTCCTTGTGAAACCACCAACATGTCATTTCCATCAAGATCCGTCCATAACTTTTTGAGCCATCTTGCTAACAGACAGTCAGACAAACAAACTGCCAAAAACACGGGGGTGGGGGGGTATTTCTTGGTAGAGGCTTGCGTTCTCAGAGTCTTTTCTAGTTATTACTTTAATGACTTAAGTACAGTAATACGAGTAAAGGTGACGATAAAGTTGGTGAGAAGGATGAAAATGTGACTAATGCGTAACAGTTACTGTAAAAATGTTTCTTCCTTTCAATTGCATTAAGTGGCTAAATGATAATAACAGGAACCATTCAACAAATCAACATACACTATTTGTGTTTAGCATCATAGTGCTGTTCTTCACCATGACGATTTCTTTTTTTTACTTTCTAATTTGTAGTTTTGGAATGTCCAACAGGATGGCGCAAGTTTGGTATGAACTGCTACTATAAATCTGTCACTAAGTTAAGCTGGGTCAGCAGCAGACTGACTTGTCTGGGTATGGGAGCAGATCTGGTCAGTATCAACACTGGAGAAGAACAGGTGAGATGGACCTATTATTAATTATTATTGCTATTTCTTCTTACTGAACTTTAATGCCTGGTCTGATTACAACTACCTAGTGTGTTTTTATTGTATGGGTATCTTTTTTTTTATCTTTCTGGCTATGGCTTTTATTGTTTTTTAGGGCTCTTGTCACTTTTATTGATACAATATATTTTTTATTTCTTTATGGTAAGTCTTAAAACTTATTATGTATGTGTGTGCAAGCTATGGAGTTCACAGAATTTTGTCCAGGATTAAGTATCAATTTATCTATCTTTTTTTTTTTTTTTTTTAATATTATTTTCTCCTTCAATGGTTCCCAGTGTTCCCACTTTCAGTGTCATCAAGCTACAAAGGTGCTGCAAGTTGAAGCTCATTCTATTTGTTTCAATTCCCAGGCAGCTTTTTTATGATACCAAAACTGTTTGGTCAGGCTTAGGAAAACAGGTTCATTAAAACTATTTCAATCACATTACTTTTTTCATGCCTCAAGAGCATTAAAAACAAAAACATAATTGAACCAACGTTCTCATAATTCATGCATCAAATGGTTAAAAGACTCAGGAAAGTTTGTAGATTTCATCATGATCAAATATGATGAAGAGCTTTAACAAACATATGGTCTCTTTATTATTATTTATCGTATTATTTATCATACAGGCCTTCATCAATGCTTTACTGAATGACCGACAGAACGCCTGGATCGGTCTGACTGACTTTTCCACTGAAGGAATGTGGAAGTGGCTGGACGGGAGCCCAGTCACTGAGACGTAAGTTCAACTGTTCCACACAGGATGTGGACGTCTGCAGTCAGCTGGGCAACATTAAAAACGGCTTTAATTGTGGAGATTATTTTATTCCCAGCATTTACACTGAACAGAACATGTTTGGAAGAATTATCAGCGAACATACTTTCTCTATTCCTAGTATGTGATGATGCAACTGTGACCGTGATCAATACTTACATCATCACAAACATTTGGGTCCATCTTCATATTACTTTGTTATGTAATAATTTAACACCTGTATTTATGTATATAGGCGATGGTTGGAATTTCAAATGTAGAAAATTAAATCAATACAAATCAAGAAACACTAACAATAATGACGCACAAAGGATTGATAATTAAACAAAAGAAAAGGACCTGTTTTGAAATAGGAAATGGGTTCATTCCTCGTTTACCATTATTTCCACTTCCTGATTTGAAAACAGAAATCGAATAACCACCACATACATGGACCCATAACATCCAATACCAGCTTTTTTTCTATGGAAAGAAAAAAAATAACCATCCCACTCCTCTTGTTTTTTGATAAATCACACTCTGTTAATGCATATACAGTACTGTATTTATGTCTCTGAGTTTCAGTTTCCTTTCATAAATAGAATTTTCTTTTGTATTCACATTCGAAAAATTGAGGCAAAGGTTTTTTTTTTATTACTTGTATTATTCGTTAGCTGGGTCTTTCATAAGTAGAGGTAGCACTGTAATTAAATATGTCCTTAATTAATTAAAATTGGAATTAAATACATAAATGTTATTAAATGTGTCATTAATTCATTAAAATACCAATTCATTTGAGCTAAAAAAAAAAAAACCCACATATTGTTATTACTATTTGATTAATTCATTATTTCATGGTCCTTGTGTTGCAGTGGATAATTTGTTTTTATCTGTCAACCTTGTCCATAAAAGTCGGTATATAATATTAATAATAACAATAATGATAATAAATTGGATTTCTATAGCACTTTTCAAGGCACCCATTTTACTTTATATTATTGATATACGAGAAATAGAAGACAAAAATAGGTGGTCTAATATTTATTTCCAGGACTGTATTTGGTGTTTTCTTTCACCGTTTCCCTGTTGCTAATAAGCTAAATCTCCATCATCTGTTCAACAGTTAATAGAGCTAAGCCTGCGACTGTATGCGCTAAAGTGGTCTCATTTCAATAGAAACAGTCCAATTAATTTTGGGTTTAGGCTCACACTTACACAAATGTCAGATCAAATTGCCCCTTTGTGTGGTAAATATCACACTGATCTGCACAAACAGCCTGCAGTAATCACTAAGGAGTGAGGATTTTCTGGTATTTGTCATGGATACAGGGATATGAAGGATCAGATTTCTTTGTGAAAAACAGTAAATCCAGAATCTGTAATCTGTAAAGATTTAAACCACAGAATTAACTCAACAAAATTGAAGAATAACACAAAATAAGACATTAAATTCACTTTTGTTACCATTCTTTTGGTCAACAATAGCTATTATAAAAACGGTTTGATTTATGTGTTTTTTTTCCTCGTCTTTTCACAGGTTCTGGTCACCCGGGCAGCCCAACAGCTACAACGGAACAGAACAAGACTGTGGAGAAATTGTAGAAAACTTGTTAGTGGGCGAGTGGAATGATGAAGACTGTAGAGCTCAAAATATCTGTATTTGTGAGAATTAAGATGATGAAGCTTTAACTATATAAAGACCCAAATATACACAAGGGACCAAAAAAAAAAATCGACTGATGTGAAAGAAAGTGTAAAGTAACTGAGCACTAATCTGGTAGTATTTCTTCAGTGAAGCTCCGAAAAAGGGAGGAGGAAAAGTTTCTACAAAGTACAGATGTTATGAAGCCATGTTTCTAATAGGGCTCAATAATTGGGTTTGTATCAGGGCTGATTCTGGTCAATGTGGTACCCTCGACGAACACCCCTCTTATTTTTGTGGAATTAGAAATGAGCATCTGTAAACATAGTGCCCTACATCTGATCGAGTATGTACTGAGTAGCCATCAATAATCACTGTGAATGTTAAGTTTAATGCTTTATTTACCATATTTTCCCACACTACAAGTCAAAGCTATGAGATAAAAAGTCAAACTTCTGAGATAAAAAGTCAAAATGATGTGATAAAAAGTCAAAATGATGTGATAAAAAGTCAAAGTGATGTGATAAAAAGTCAAAATTCCCAGTCACTAAGCACAACCAGAATTATTACAAAATTAAAGTATTTTAAGTGTGATTTATAATCCATAAAATATAGTATCTTAATATTCTAATTCTGTGGGACTTGGCACCCCAAGACATCTGGTGCTCTAGGCGACCGCATCGAACATGTAAAGTGTTACCGATTTGTTTAATACATATTTCTTTGTTACAAAAGAAAGTGGACATTCTTGTAAAATGAATTTCATTGTTTTTCATACCTACAAACAAAAACAATTAGGAAAACAAATCTTGACTAAGGTTCTTCTAATTCATGCATGAAAAGCTTCAAAACTAGTTACTTTAATGCTAATGATAATTTTTAAGACTTTTAATACTTTTTTAAAGTGGAAATACTACACCACTGTAATACACACTATTGTAATACACCCCCTGGATGAGTAAAGTATTCTGATTCTGCTGATTTAAACTGCTAATAAAGGTGTGTGGCTTTAAACTGTGGTCATAATATTTGTCTTCAGTGTGTATTTTTTCTTCATAAATACTCTAAAAAAAGACCATTAAGGTGATGCAACACGCATTACCTGTGCCACAAAGCCTGACATATCACATTCCTCTGTCTTGTAGCCTCCACTGTTGTCCAGAAACTAATAATAATAATAAAAAAAACCCACACACATTAATGAGCTGGAATGTTCCGTCGTAACAAAGAACACGGCTGTTGTAATTTCTTTTTAGCTGATCCCACATATGTCACCCCGCTGTTTTAAATATTTAACAACTCACCAAATATGCCTACGTTATCTTGTGCTTAAAATTTGCAGTTAAATAATGACAAGCAGATGTAGAGAACATAGCCTACCTTTAATGACGTTCACTTAAAAGAATAGTCTTCTGGCATTTCAGCAAATATAGGAGCAATTCTGAGGCACTCACAGCATTTTACCAAGACGTATAACAGTTAACTTTAAGTGTGTTTAATGACACATATTCACCAGTTTTGTAGGCACACTAAGTATTATAGAAATAGCCTCAAGTAATGTTAACAGCTGACTTTAATATTTAATAAAGGAGTTCATTCATTATATCCTTACGCTGAAAAAAAATTATCAATTTGTTATTTTTTCCACATTAAAATAAAGTATTACAAGCTGATTTAATAAGGAACAATTCCATGTAAATGTTAATCTCACCATCAAAAAATAAAGTAATAGTTTATATATGATAAAACAAAATATGTGTTTCTTAAAATATCATCTAGGCCTATATTTTACAGAGATAAATACGTTTAACCATTCCCTCATATAAATTGGAAAATAAAATGGGAAAAAATTTATTTAAATTGTTAAAATAAGTTGAAGCCACTACAGACATTTATGGTGAACTCAATAAAACAGTAAAACAGCAGCCATCTTAAGTGTGATTTAAGAACTTAAAGGAAGTTTTAACAAATGTTCAGTTTTTTCCATCTAATACTATTAGTATTAAATACAAATGTTTTTCGTGTTCAACTTGGACCTCTATCAAATGAATATCTGCATTTTGATATTAGATTATTAGTCCACAGACTTCCATGAAAATGTGGAGTCACTGAAAAAAAGTTTTTTGTCACATTTAGAACTCATGTCTTTTTTTTGCAATTTTGTGCTCTAAATATACTATGACAATTCTTTTTTTCTATTACTTCTGCAATATGGGACACCCTTAAAATATGCAACATCTATTTAGATACTGGGAGAGAATAAAAATTAACTGTGTCATTTGTTGCCATTTTGAGTTCAAATGTCATATCCATAATTCTGGAAGAAACTAGGCACTAACAGAGTGTTTTAGACTTTATATTACTCTGTTTTACCAATAATAGCAGTTAAGATAAAGTTAATATTGTTATATTATATTGTATGTATCTCAAAAGTGAAGCAGAAGCCTGGTTTGTCTCTCACACACATTAATATAATAAAAAAAGCATTTTTACCGGACAAAATTGACATCCTTTTAAGTGCTAAGTGTTTTCGACAGCTGTTTCCAGTTATATCTGCATAGGTTAGTTAACACCTCTGTTTGACAAATTCTAAAACACATTCTGCATTTTTTGTCCACATGATACAAGGATTTCACAGCTTTCTTAAATAAATAAATAAACCACTGCAAATGACATTTCCTACATTTTTTAAAAGCATATAGAATATACTGTTATTCACCCAAGCCAAGCCCTACTCAATTGTTTAAAATGTAACCAATACATAATGATTCACATTTAATTCCAGTGTTAATTTTGGCAGGAAAGTGTAATTTAGTTTTAGTCTCTTGACGACAAAGTTATTTTAGGGTTAGTCACAATTTAGTCATCTAAATCATTATAGTTTTAGTCTAGTTTCAGTTGACTAAAAGTCATTACATTTTAGTCGACGAAATTTAAAATAACTTTAGTTGACTAAAATATGACGACCAGTGTTTTTGTTTTTCTTAAAATTATATAAAACCCAATGTAATTGTAATGTTTCAATGTGTAGTAGGCATAAGATTTCACCAATTAATTCAACTTGAATTAACAGCTATGGTATTGTTAAGAGACTATTCTGTTAAAGTAGTGGTGAATAATCAAAGCAGCACAAAAACCAGAGATACATTATATATCAACTGTTAAGTGCCACAGAAATTTCAGGCAGGCCCTCACTGAACATTTACAATTTAAGTGTTTTCCATTTCACACATGTTTCAGGCTTTAAACTGCCCATCCATTCCATCTAGTGATAGCCTCCTCATCCACCTGCTGTTCTTTGGAATCACTTTTGTATTTGGAGCAGCCCACAAATGAAGCAGAATAAAATGTTCTGCCAAGTTGGTGTCTTTGCTGTGTGGAGGTCTTCTGTAACTGCAGTGGAAATAAGAGGGAATTACAACAGGGAAACGCCAATAAAATCCTAACATCATTGTTTTCACAAGAAATGACAATGTTACTACTCAATTCAAAACGCTTCACAGTAGAACCACATTAATATTGATTTTAAAAACCGTTCGCACAAGCGGACAAAGTTTGTCTTCCACATTAAAATAAAAGCCCCAAACCCACGTCTTGTTTTATATCCTCGAAACCTCGAAAAAAACTGACTTTGCAGGCAGCATGTTACGGTTCAAATCGAGACCGGAAGAGGTTTGCAATTGGACACGTCATTTGCCAAAATGTCTGTTCCTAGAGACATACATCTTTTCACAGTGTTGACAACTACATGTTTTGTATACAGATAGCTACACGGTTAACGCGTTGAGGTAGCGCCGCAACAGCTAGCTACACGGCTAACGCGTTGGGGTAGCGCCGCAACAGCTAGCTACACGGCTAACGCGTTGAGGTAGCGCCGCAACAGCTAGCTACACGGCTAACGTGTTGAGCTAGCTCATCAACAGCTAGCTACACGGCTAACGTGTTGAGCTAGCTCCTCAACCTCATCAAATGATACGCATGTATACCTTGAAATCGTCTTTTAGAATTGGTTTCATTTTCATTTCATAAACCAAAGATGGCAGGAGCAGCAGCTTTGAGGAACGTAACACTAAATAATAGTTACATGCATTTTGGAGCTAACGTGGCTCTCTTACCTTTGCATAAGTTTCACCATGGCTGGTCTGTATGTGTCGTTTCTGATGTGTACTGTCTTTTGCCGGTGATGCTCCACATGGGTTATACAGGGTTTTGTTCGTGAACTGAGGAACGTGAGATGAGTCCATATGTCCTCTCTTCGTTTTCGCCCGGACATTACATATAAACTGCCATGAAATGCTGTGGTGGAGTTGCGGTATTCCAAGCAGTTGAGGCAGAGTGACCGTGGACTGTGGAGGAAGATGGATGCCAGAGAGAAAACAAACTGCTGATGATTGTGTAGGTTTTAGATGTGTGGTTTGGTCTGATTCGTTGTCTTTCCATGTCGATAACTAAAGTAGTTCTGATTGGGTTTCATCTCTCGTGAGTATTTTAGTCACATTTTTATTCGTCACGAAAACTATGACGAAATTAACACAGTTTAATTCAACCCACTATTTGTTAAATGCATTCAGTGTATTAAGCAATTGTTATATTTATTGATTAAATTGTTAATTCAATCTAATTTCACAGTGTTCTATTGCAGGTATGATCCACAGCTTTATCTAATGACGGTATTTGAAATGGTTGAACTGTGGTTTTATAACTTTCTTACATTTCCATGAGCTTTTTAGTCAGAGGAAAGTTTATCTGTGAGAAAAGGGAAGATAAACCAGAGGAGGAGACAATTTGGAGCCTGATCCACCAAAACACTGAACTTGGATTTCATTACTGTGAAAAAGACCCAGAATGTGAACTGACATCGATATATGGCATGTGCTTGACTCTTTTTTTTTTTTTTTTTTAGATCTGTAATTTGATGACAAAGGGTGAGAAGAAATATTACTCTTTTCTCCACAGATATATTCACCCTTTGAGGCTCTTTGAGGCCTTTAAGAAGCGAGGTAAGAGAACATTATGGATCATCTTCTTCTGTCTGGTTTTATTGAGAGTTATTATTATTTAACATACATTATCAGAAGCAGAGTTCACATACATTCATGCTAGAGTACACATTACACCGGGGAACAATTACATGTTTTTTGTTGCTGAGTTAGATATTTATGTTGATAATAATATAAAATACCTTATATAGAGTTGTAGTGATTCAGTTAATTATAAAATTGATTAAGATGTTAAAATTATAAAACAGCTAACATACTAAGCCTCAACACAGTCACACACACATTTAAAATATTCATGTTATCTCTGTCATTTCAGATGAGGCAATATAATCGACTCACATGTCTGAAACTATCTGAGATCGATTGGTTGTGCCTTTGTCCACCACTAGGGGGATCGCGCGGTTTCTCATTTAAACTGCACACTGAGGGAAATAACCATTAATCACTCTCGTGATTCTATCTTCCGTTTTCAGGTAATTGTGATAAACTGTGATTATATTGTGGAATGTAAATGGAAACATAAAACCGTTTGTTTATTATGGGTTTTTAAAGCTTAAGCTAAGCATTGTTAACAGAATAACTGAGTTTTATACATCGTGTCACAAGTGTACTCCGCCATTTTATGTCTGTACATGTCTATGATGCTAGCGTACGAGGCTGGAACATGCTAATATACGAGTCTAAAGACATGCTAATTCGCGGTTATTTTGATGCTTTTTCCATGTGTCACATTTATGTGTAACATGATGACAGTGCCGGTGTCGTGTAAAAATAAGTAGGGTGCAAATGGTCTGGTATAAAATTGGATAGTGCGCCTGCGCGGCCAGGGCCCTGTCATCGAGCTGAAAAATATGTATGGTTGCGCAGTGCGGCAGGTTGCAGTTGTGATCTTAAACATGATGCTAGTATGCATTTAGGACACCACAATAGTTTGCACAACGCTTCGGAAGGATATTTTAAAGTCAGGTTAGTAATTAACACTAGGCTAATTGCTTGGTCAGAGAATGACACTCTGGGACAGAGTGGAATGTCGTTGCCAGATTGGGCGGAAATTGCTCAATCACGTTCCAAAACCTGCCCACTTTAGGGGAAAAAAAACCCAACAACGTTTTTCACACAAACATATTTAATAATTGAATAAACGTGCATTTAAATGGAGTAGACAAGTAAACATATACACCCAAATAGAAGATAATATTTTATCACAGTGTCATAGGAAATGTGTAAAATGCTGACTACAGCCCCACTCAGGTTTGAGTGTTGAAACCACTATCATTGACATACAAGTCAATAAAAAGTATATGAATCTCAATATTAATCACATTTTGCCAAAGTAATAAACAAGCCTACAAATGTAAATAAATGAAAATAATGCTGTTGAACATGGAAATAGAAAAATAACACAATAATATAATAAAATGACACGTATAAAACAATGATGTGTAATAGCAAATGTAAATACTGTATGATTAGATAACATAAGTTTTAGGGCTATTTCAACCATTTAGGCTATATGATCACGTCATTTAAATCGGATTTAGATCTTGGGTAGCTTTTGCACTTTCAGTTCTGTGGTCGCCCTCGTCTTTGGGGCAGTAGGGAAATCGTTTAAAATGTTTACCAAGTCAAGTCATTATTTGTTATAACTTTAATTTTCCGGGCATGTACAGCCAGATTTGGGACAACAGCTTAGAATTTGGGACTTTTCCAATTTTTTCAGAACAACTGGTCATCCTAGTTAAGAAAGAAGAGAACTTTAGCCGTCAATGTTACACCATATCATCATTAACCTGCTTTATCATGATTAAAATCCACACTGGTTGACTAGTAAACTGCATAATTTTCTTAATTGCCATATAATTTTAACTTAGTCAACAAACATATTTAAGGAGAGTCTCTGTATTTAAAGCTAAAATCATACATCCTTTTGAATTCAGGCTCTGCATTATGTTTTCCTGTTCTGTTTCTAAATTAACCGCTAATGTGTTGCCAGTTTTACCAGCTCAAGGAAAATACAATGAAGCGAGTAATTATTTTACAAAAATGTCCTCACACAAACATTGAGCAGTTTATTAAAATCAATGCAAAAAACGTGAGTGACTGGGGGTGTACTGTATGTTGAATGTATGTGCTCTGACACTGTGAGTATATTCATCATTGTTGTTGTTGTTGTTATTGTTGTTAGCTGACAAGGCCAGTGTCAGGAGGAAGAGGAGAAGAAGATCGAAAAAAGACCAGCAGTGTCAGGTACAGGTGCACTCCTTCTTGAGGTTGGATAAGGGACTTTTCACACCAAGCTCCTGGGCCAAATTTAAACCCCAGTTCGCCCCTGATTAAACTGCACACTGAGGGAAACAACCTTAAATAACTCTTGTGATTCTATCCCCCTTGTCTTCATGGGTGTAACAATACTAAAATGCTCACGCTGATTCCAAAATTGCTGTCAGTTTTTTATTTTTACTAGCACTTCAAGTTTTTTTCTCCAGATCAGCAAAATCCCACTGGTTAGCTGATTAGGACTGGGCTCATCTTCAGTTATGTGTAAACTTGTTTGTGCAGTTACCATGGAGACAGTGTTGTGAGAGGTGTGTATAGATCCCAATAGGTCCGTACTAGAGTTGGGTACTGAAAGTTAGTATAGGTATGGAACAGGGACAAACATTAACAGTAGTAACCAGAATAAAATCTAACGAGAATGCATATCAGAGTGACAGTAGAATTACAGTAGATATATCTTTTGTAAAAACATAATAATGTTAAATGTGCCTGTTTCTTTCATATTTCATTGTATGTTGATATTTGAAAATTCTTATAAAGCACACACACATACCTGTTAAGTACAGTATTTTTCGTATGTGGGGCTCCTACAGTTCAAAAACATGACATGATATAGAAAGACTGAATTCAGTTTTAGATTCCACACCCAAAAATATGTTAAAAACAGCTGTCAGACCTAACTCAACTAAAATTATGTTCCCCAGTGTAATAAAAAAAAACTGTCAATGAAGGAACATTTTCGGTTATTTAAGTGCATCTAACTTTCTCAGCATGAGTTAATAAGTATAATACAATGCAATACGAATAACTCAATAAGTAGCTGCAAATGGTTAGGGATTAAGAACCTACTGTGTGGATTTTACAGGAAAAAGAGGAAAAAAGAAGCATGGACTCACTGGAAATCGATAATGTGAGAACCTGACGATGACAAAACTCATAACTCCAGGTACAGTTTCACCACACACAGAACTCTGCATTAAATAGGAAATATAATGGCAAGCATTAGGTTTTAGTAAATGTATTGGAAACGATGCACTGTAAAGACACTGTAGAGTTATTAAAATGGATCTGTGCAGTATACAGTGGTGGCAAAAGGTTTTTGTACATCACATGCATCTGTGATATATTGCATTAACAATCCCTCTTAAAGGGATAGTTGACTATTTTTCACATGAATTTATATAGAATCACTCTCTTTACTCTGGTGCACCCACAGTGATTTGGATGGAAACTATCTCCCAGCTCATCTGACATATTTACACAAAGTGAGTCTTTGTTTGTGCTGAGGATTCATTAATATGCACTGTCCTGGTTAAATAAACAAACGAATACATACATGCCGTGGTACAAGACATTAAAATGAACAACATATTGAAGAAAACAAAGGTAGTCTAATAGTTATTTTTTCATGACAATAGAGGCACTAGGCATAATTGGTAATCACTTCATCTGCCTCACTCTGGAACAGGGTCATGGACTCAACATGACATTTTTCCACTGAAACAGTCCATTTTTTATGCTCTGTCAAACTGATGGATGTTGTATAAATAAACTAATCCATTTTATTTACAGAGCAAAAATTTAAACTACCACAAGTGCTGCACAATAAATCCAAATTGCTGTACAATAAAATAAACATAATAAAACACAATAAAAAGCTAAAAAAACAAATACAAAGATAAAGACATAATAACACATCCCACCCAAAAATCCATGTCCATAAATTATCCATGCACATGAAATCAACATCCTATGTGATATAGGGTTGTCAAAAAAATCGATTTTAGATACTAAATCGATATTGACCCTTGGTATCTAATTAGATACTAAGTTGCTGGAAAATCGATTTTTGTTTTTATGGCGCGTCGCCGCTTTTTAACCCTAACCCTAACCCTGCTCAGTTTAGTCTGTTCAATTAGTCACGCGGTCAGCTCTGGCACAGCCGTAATGCCGGCGTGTAAGTTAAAGTCTCTTTTTTCCTCCAGCTGCCTCTGACAGCACACATGATGACCCCAGTGCGACCACAGACCTATACACTATTTCTATAGGTCTGTGATTGCGACCATCCGATGCAACTTTGCTTTTAAAGGCCTCGATATAGTTGAACGTTTATGCACGCGGGCGGCAGCCAGGCGGTAGCGCATTGTATCACGTTACCACCACGGAGGCCACCGTGAGCATGTCAGCCTATCATTTTTGACGTGGGCGCTACTAGTCCCGTATGGCAAGCCAAAGTGTCCACATAGCCACGCGTTGTCTTTATTATATCACGCGTTACAGGACGCGCACTGGCGCGCACAATGGCACACGTTCTAGAACGCGTTCTGTAACGCGTGATATAATAAAGACAACGCGTAGCTATGTGAACACTTTGGCTTGCCATAGTCCCGCAAGAGGTCCGCGGTGGTCACATGATGCAATACGCTGCCGCCCGTGCACATAATGCTCGACCATAAAGAGGCTTGCAGTTAGCACTGCAGAAGGGCTTGAGCAAAAAGATAGGCCTACCTTAACTTGCCAAGAGATAGGCATGCATTTATTCTGCACCCGCACTCACTACCTTTTTTTTTTTAGCAGTCCATGGAGGAAATTTTAAAAGGAATCCTTCACATCTCCAGTATCGAAATTAGTATCGAGTATTATCCTTAGTATCGGTATCGAGTTGGAAATTTTAGTATCGTGACAACCCTAATGTGATATAAAAAGTCTACGAGAACAAGTGACAATGCCTGTCTAATGTGCAGCAAAATTCATTCTATGATGTGACTGCAGAATTAATAATGTAGACGTGGTTAAAAAGTCCATTTTTACATTTAGAAGCAGTGTAGTGGGCTGCAACTTTTTTTCAAAGTATGATTTCAGTCAGCAGTTATGAAACAATGATTGTTTAAAGAAAAAGCCTCTAACAAAGGCAGAGGTGGTAAAAGTACTCCCATTTTGTACTTAAGTAGACGTACACCTACTTGTGTGAAAAAATACTCTGGTAAAAGTAGAATTACTGATTCAACTCCTTTACTGAAGTAAAAGTAAAACTGCATTTTTTTGTGATGAATGAAATAATATTTATTTAACCAGGAAAAACATCATAAATATATCCAAAAATAATATCTTTAAAAGATGAGTTACTCTTCAGAGAGCACCTCCTGTCCTAGCACTTTCAGTTTATTATTAAATTCAAGTTTGTTTGTCTGTCTGACTTTCAGCACGATTACGCAAAAAGTTCTGAACAAATATTGATGAAACTTTGAGGAATGATAGATAAAGGGTCAAGAAAGAATCCATTAGATTTTGAGCAATGAAGGTCAAAGGTCAAGGTCACACTAAAGGACAACAGCTAAAACACATCAGTGGCAGTATCTCAGGATTCAGACAAGATAGAATCTGGCTTTTTTTTTTCCATTCACATCGTCTCACCTTCAGACATCAGATGGGTCAACACCTATGGCTCCATCACGTCATGTGTGAATGAAAAATTAAGCCTTGGCGAAAATCTGCTGTCTCTGACTGTCTTGTTTATTTCTTTTCTATTTTTTACTTGGTACCCTAATCTGTTTTACTTACACAGCTGTGTTTATTACGGTCTTTTTTTTAATCTACTGTGCTTTGTATTCCTTGCTTTTAATTACAGTGCAGTTTTACTTGTTTCTTTGTTCTTTTAATTCTTGTATTTTATTCTTCAGACAGCCTGACTGCTCACTTTCCCCTGTAAGTCGCTTTGGAAAAAAGCGTCTACCAAATGCACAAATAAATAAGTAAATACATCAATAAAATTACAGTATGTACAATTTAGCACATTTAATGTCTGAAGCAGATACTTTCCAAAAAAAAGAAAAAGAAAAAGTACAGCAGTGATATAAACCAAATATGACAAACAAAATCCAAAATGTTGATTGCATCATGTCCTCCAGCTGTCCACCTCCACATCCTGAGCAGACCGCGCTGATAACACTGACAGCACACCGATCCACAAAGCTGACGAAGCTCCATCCAAACGTCATGTTACATAACACAAAAAACAAACAAGCCGTTTCCAGATCTGTGACATATGAGCAGAACACAGATCCTTTTAGCGTTCTGGCATGCGGCTGCTTTTGGGTGTGGTGGCGTTTGCATTGAGCGTGGTGGTTCTTGAAGGGGGCATCCCAACCATTAATTGGACTAAAGCTTTTCATTCCCCCCAGGGATGAGTCGGATCCAAACCGCCTGTGGTCGAGTGGGAAGATGAAGCTTCCACCAACCCCCCCCTCCCCCCACCCACCCAGGGCAAAGGCGGGTGTTGAGGTTATGCACTGGGCCGTCAGGATAAAAATAAAAGATCAAGGAGCCTTAACCAGACATGTTGGTTTGGTTAGACTCACAAAGTAGAGGGAAAAAAACAGTTACAGGGGTGTTGTATGTTTAATTTGATCATGTGATTTATTTATTTATTTATTTTTTTCAGTGAATGGCAGTTTATTTCTACGGCTGTCAAATTATTGCGGTATTTAATCAAATTAATCACAAGGTTGCTTTGAATTAATTTTGATTAATCATGATGAAAACACTTTGTCGGTCGACTGAGCTGTCTCGTTTTTTGCACCCCCCCCCCCCCCCCCCCACACACACACACACACACACATACAAAATACACAAAAATACACTGAAGAAAACAAATGCAGAGGAAAAAACCCCATAGAAAACATGCTAAAATTCACCCAAATAAAAGTAACACAAAAAACATATTCAAAAACGCTTCTAAAGTACATAAAAAACACCAACAAAATGTGATAAACATGCCAAAATATGAATATATATGCAATTGACATGTTACACAGCCTTCAACAGTTTCAACAAAACAACTGTTTAATTTGATTGTGTTGAAATGTAACCCCCAAAAAACAGAACCTAAACAAAGCACAGACAGCACAAGAACAAAACTGGCTATCGAGATGACGTGGTGTTCAGGCCCCTGTGGTAAAAGTACTCGTATTCTGTACTTAAGTAGAAGTAAGAAGTGGAAAAAAAATACTATGGTAGAAGTACAAGTACTGATTCAACTTCTTTACTAAAGCAAAAGTAAAAATTCTCTATTGTAATGAAGTAAAAGTAAAACTGTACTTCTGTACTGCAACTACTTCTACTGAAGTACAGAATATCAGTACTTTTACCACCTCTGGAGTCATGCTTTCTCTTCTAACAGAGTCCATCTTAAATACTATACCCCGGCATTTCTTGCTACTTCAAATGCTCTGAGTGTAATCATGAGAATGATTGGATTTGGTTTTGTCTGTTTCCAGAGGCATAGATTTTTAATTAAAGTGAAAAACACAGTTTCAGCACATGAAGCCCACAGGGGATACATACTGAAGTACTTCCAAATATTACATACTGAAGTACTTCAAATATTACGTATGCCTATGCAATAATCAAAGCTATAAATAGAACACAAACCCAATAACTGCTCTGTTCACAGGTGAAGATGGTCTGTGTGATCATGTGTTTAACAAGCAAACTCCTGTGATTGGTTCAATTTATAGACCTTGAGAGTTTTGGCTTCCTGACTAGTATAATGCTTTTACAACTCGCATACTAAACCACTCTAACACACGCTAACCAGACAAACGCACAATAACCAGATCACCATAAACTAGAATCCAACATCAGTCACTTCACCGATACAAGGAATATGAATGAAGGAAACATTAAAAACATGCATCCGCTCTCATTGGCTGATGCTCTCTGATGCTATGATCTGATTGGCTGCTGTTCTGTGATGCTGCGCTTTTATTGCCTGCTTTTTTGTGATGCTGCGCTCTCATTGGCTGCTGCTCTGTGATGCTGTGCAATTATTGGATGCTACTCTGTTATGCTATGCTGTCATTGGCTGTTGCTCTGTTATGCTGTGTTGTCATTGGCTGCTTCTCTGTGATGCTGTGCTCTCATTGGCTGCTTCTCTGTGATGCTGTGCTCTCATTGGCTGCTTCTCTGTATGCTGCGCTCTCATTGGCTGCTACTCTGTGATGCTGCGCTCTCATTGGCTGCTGTTCTGTGATGCTGTGCTCTCATTGGCTGCTGTTCTGTGATGCTGCACTGTCGTTGGTTGACGTTCTTCGACACTTTGATTGTCGAACAATTTTTTCACCACTGCAATGTGCTTTTATTTATTTATTTTCTAAAATCCAGCCAAGAAACTACCTGACAGAAAATGTTATGTTCACATAATGAAAATGAACATTCACAGAATATTCTATCATTAATGGATTTGCTTCAAAATTCAGGAAATATTAATAATCCAATGAAAATGGGTAAAGTAGTATTTGTTAAACACAAGACTGATTAAAAAAAACCACCAGTACAAACAAATATAATGTCTATGGATGACGTTTGAGTTTATTAAAAAAAACAGTCTAGTATAGTAATTATAGTAATAATAATAATACAATAAATGAATGGATTTATCCAGGCTGGTCTCTCAGGCTGTAACATTTGTCTTAACGGTGTGAAGAGGCTGAACTCAGCCTCTCAGGAGGGAGATAAAATTCAGCCGACAGAAAACACGAGTCTATTTTTAGAAGGTGGACTGAATTTCCTAATCACCTCCAGGACTCCTGAATGAATAATGCATGCTATGGTGTCATTAATATCACAAAATCAAACCAGACTGAGGATCTAGATCCAGACGTGACAGTTCTGGAAGATGTCTTCAAACCACATAGAGGGGATTTATATTTGTTAGTTTTTTTTATTTGTGTTTTTTGTGATGTGTGTGTGTGTATGTATTCTGCAGGCGTTTGTGACCTCTGTGACCATCATCATGCAGATGTACATATCTCCCATCAGTGCTAAAAGGAGGCTGTGAATGAGGAGGGTAAAGTTGCTGAGTGTTTGATGGAGATAAGAGGCAATGACTGTGGCTGAGAGACGCCACCCTTCAGCCTGTCACGCCCAGATTAATTAGCTCCAGCTGATCAGAAACACACATTTTAGACAAAACGGGAAAAGGGATTTAGAAACGGGACTGCAAACATCTGCTCTGAAACTCAAGCCTTCACACTTTAATGTCCTGATTCAGAACTCTGCAGCGAAGTTATTAACCAGAACTAAGAAGAAAGAGCATATAACTCCAGTGTTTGTGTCTCTACACTGTCTGCTGGTGACTTATAGAACTGATTTTAAGATACTACTCCTCATTTATAAAGCTCTAAATGGAACCGAGCTGAGTTACATTGCAAAATTACTGATTAATTTTGTACGAACTAATGCAGGGCTATACTACAGAGGACAAATTAGTGGAGGAGAGAAACTGTGACTTTATATATTATGCTTATATGACTATTTTCTCACAATTTGGAGTTTTTATCTCATAACTTTTGACTTTTTATCTTAAAACTATGCATTTTTTGGATCTCTTATTTATAACTTTTTTCTTTTAAAATCTCATGACTTTTTATCTCAATTGTAACTGTATTTTTTTTTTCTTCATTTTTCCTAAATTTCCTGCCCATATCCACAAAACTGAATAACTGACCTGATCAAACACAATTTCAACACCGTAACTCAATTTTAATTTTGATAGTTTTTAAACTTTTCAGAATGTCCTGGTTAAATTATTATTGTGTTCATGGCAAAAAAAAGTTTTACTTTTATACTTTATTACAATTGAGAAATTATACTTTTGTTTTTTTACTTAAGTAGATGAGTTGAATCAGTACTTCTACTTTTACCAGAGTGTTTTTTTCACATATGTAGCTGTACTTCTAATTAAGTACAGAATGTGACCTCTGTTTTTCCAGTGTACTAGCTGTGAGTAAAGTAAAGAAACTCCTTTTTTTCTGTAATATTTACTCAGACTCTACCTCCAGGTAAGTTCATTTTGAGACCCGTGTTGTACAAGATCATTCTCACTCTGCAAAAATAACAAAACAAGATCATTCTCACTCTGTGCAAAAATAACAAAAACACTGGTAAAATACTAACATTTATATAAAAGAAGAGAAATGTTGACATGAAACATATTTGTGAGCAGAGAAGCAGCTGCAGGGGACGGCAGCACCCAGTGTCACAGCACATCCCATTAAACTGTACAACACCTTAGAGGATGGCAGATAGACTAAACACTGCACTGGACAACTTCACCTCTATAAGACTGTGTTTACATGGACACTAGTGGGGAGCGTCCTGGGTTTGGTCACACTACAGATATATGGCTAACGTGACATACTGAGGACTCTGAATACTCATATCCCTGGATGTACGACATGGATTCATGGCCCTGTGAAAAGAATATCACTTAGTGTCCCAGCATGTCAACACAGCAAACTGAAAAATAAGTGTTTACATTCACACACTGTGCTTTAAGCCTTTAACCCCCGATGTGTCAGCAGTGACACATTCTGAAAGGATGGTTTAGTTTCGATATTCAGAAAAAAAATACTGTTTTTTTTTTTTTACTGATTTTACTGAGTCTTCTTCGTGGATCTGATATATGGAAATAAACAGGTGTAAAATTACAATATTTATTTATTTATACTTAATTATAGTTTATTTTAACAAAGTTAATTTATTATTCTGTAAATATTTATTAGTTTTTTTTAATTTAGTTCCTTATTATGTTTTGTATTTCTACATTTCACACTTTCTACACTTCACTTTTGTGCTATTTGTGTTTTATTTTGTACATGTTACTTATTATTTTGTTGGTTTATTATACATTTTTGGTTGCTATTGTTCATTTTGTTCCTTATTTTATGAATTTTTGACTGGAAATGTTAAAGGGTTAAGTAATTCCACAGTAAACAATAAAGTGAGATGAAATAAGTGATCTGTAAAATGAAATATGTAACATGAACAAAGTAAGACACTAACGGAACACAATAGAAGAAAAATAATAAAATGAATAAAACTGAAAAATTAAACAAAAATCAGCAACGTCAACAGAAATAACAAATGACATGAAAAATGCCCCCCCCAAAAAAACCAAAAACTAAAAAAAACAAACTAGTATTGTCATTCGATTCCAGTAGTTTTAGTTTGGGCTGTACACCTGTACATCAGTTCCATCAACAAAATTATCAGTAAAATAACAAAAAAATAAACCCCTCAAACTTCCATTCAGAATGTGTCAGCGCTGACGCATCAGGGGTTAAAGGGTTAAGAATGTGAATATCTTGACCACACAAACGACTGAAATGTATATAGAAAAATAAGGACATCAACAAAGACACAAAACATTTAGAGGCATCTGCAAATGACAATTAAATTTATGTACACTGCAAAAATCAAACTGACAAAGTGTATTTTTCTCATTTCTTGTCCAAATATCTCATCACAATTAGAAATGGAGACAAATGGAGATTCATTCTGTTTGAATCATCGACAGTATGGAGGTAAACAGCAATTAACTGCAGCCATGTGATGGAAAAACACAAATGAACCTATTTTCTTCATAAACACCTTAATCGTTTGATCGACCTTTTAATGCTGTTTCGATGTGTTATAGATTGCATTGCTGCGTTTTACCGTTGACGGCTGCTAAAAGATGCTCAAAGCCCATGGGACAGCTCTTTATGGAAACAAGTAAGTTGCATTTGTTTATAGTTGCACTGATGACTAGTGCTACTGCAAATGGCTCATTTTCTAACAGATAATCTTTCAACAAATTTTTCCACTGTGTGGGGTTTTGTTTTGTTTTCAGTTTTCCTGTTTGTGTTTAAGTGAATAATGGAAAAGCGGATTGTGGACGTTTTTCGTTTTATCCAATTTTGACCTGAAGCAAGTTGAATAAACTGCAAATGACTGTGACCCGCAGTGACAGGTGTAAATCTACATCCTATTTCAGGAAACTAAGAGGGTCACCCTAAGACCTGCATATATGATGACGGAGAAAATATTCCAGGTATGTTTTTTTTGTTGTTTGTTTAAATCAAAGTGATAGACGATTCCCACACCAGACATTTCTGTGTGGAGTTTGGATGTTTGCCTCGTGTCTGCGTGGGTTTTCTCCAGGTACTCCAGTTTCCTCCCACCATCCAAACACATGCACTGATAGGT
The DNA here is from genome assembly GCA_020466265.1 of Siphamia tubifer. Classification (NCBI taxonomy): domain Eukaryota; kingdom Metazoa; phylum Chordata; class Actinopteri; order Kurtiformes; family Apogonidae; genus Siphamia; species Siphamia tubifer. The sequence continues at coordinate 15,718,138 of CM035792.1, read as the reverse complement.
TAATTGGTTAATCTAAATTACCCATAAGTGTGAATGTGAGACTGATTGTTTGTCTATATATGTTCAGCCCTGAGATGAACTGGAGACTTATACAGGGTGTACCCCGCCCTCACCCATTGTAGCTGGATTAGGACCCCAGTGACCCCCATGACCCTAGTGAGGATAAAGTGGGTTCAGATGACGAGACAAAACAAAACAAAAATCTGGATTTCCCAGTATATTTTCTGTTAATGTAGTGTTTGAATAGTGTACTGATGGTAATTGCTAAATACTGCTAGCAGGGTAATACACCGCAACACTCGCTCAGTCCCAGCGCGTCAAAATCCTCCGCGCTGACCAAGCGTGACGCACAAGGTGTCCCTCGGCGTCTAGTTGAGACGCAGTGGATTTCTAACCCGAGACTCTTATGAAATGTAATACCTGTGGAGGCGGTGATGACTTATTTTGACAGTTATGTCACTTGTAGGAAGTCGCAGGTTAGCTGTAAATCGTACTTGTAAAGTTTGAAGTCGTACTTGTGCAAATACGCACGGGTGTCCAATCTGTGGATACAAATCTATTGACAGCTTTCTGACACCATAGAATGAACTGTTTACATGTCTGAGGAAAGTGGAATAAACCAATGACTTTATTCGGAATTAAGTTTAATTGGGAATAGTCATTGTCAATTGGAATTGGGTGTTTACATGGTCATCTTAAAGAGATAATTTTTTCTGAATTAAACAGGAATAAGAACTCTCATGTAAACAGGCCCATGTATTACCTTATCAGCTGTTCTTATGTTAGTGGCGTCTACACACCTTCCAAGAGTAATTGCCCAAGTCAAACACACACACAAACACATGTACTCTGATGATTTACCAGTCATGTTAATGTAAGGGTTCTGAGAAAACCCAACAGTAAGTGGAATATTGATGTGAACATAAACACAGTACATACTGTAGCTTGACTTCTTCTGTGTATTTGTGTACTTCAGTGGCACAGAACAGTAGTTTATCTTCATTTGAAGCTGCAGGTCAATTGAATTTCCCTGAGGATAATCATGCATTTAACTTACTCCCATCTCTGGATCTAGAAATGTTTAATACATACAGAGATTGCAGTAATTAGGCTTCAGTTCTGTAAACGTGTATATCTGTGTGTGTGTGTATATATATATATATATATATATATATGCAGTTTGTTCTTAGTGTGGAGCGTATTTTCTCACAGGCTGATGGTTCCACTTACAGATGATGTTACACAGATCACATTTCAGAACGAACTCAAGGCCTTTGTACCCATCTCATTAGCTCATGACTTAAGAGCTTCAGTAGTATCGCCCCCATAAGGCACTGCCTCTGTTTTAGTTACAACCTTGAGATGAGAGCATATGGGTCCCCGAGGAGCGACTGGAGGAGGGGTCATTATCATTTTTGGCAGTCCTCCCATGTAAACCCGAAGGCCCTCCTCCATATTCATCAGGGCTGATTATGTGTTGACCTCCGCCTGCCGTTAAATCCTAAAATGATGTATACCCGGCAGGCAGACGTCACAGAAGAGCGTGAACAAACCTGACACTCCAGCCAATTAGGGGTCTGAGGTGAGAGGGGGAGGCAGAAGAAGATGCAGATAAATAAAAGAAAGTCAAGACAGGAAGGGAACTGGATTCACTCCTGATTATGGCACCAGTACGGGTTAACAGTGCAGTGACTGGAAATGATGAACATTACAATGAGAACTTGGGCTGTTAAATGATTGACGTTATAAATCAAATTAATAACAGGGTTGCTTTGGTTTAACTTGGATTAATCACGATTAAAACATTTTATCTTGATCGACTGTGGGAAATTTGAGTAAATAAAAAAATTAAATGAGACAAAACAAAGTACACAGAAAAATATACAAATCAATTCACAAAAAACAAGTAGTGCCAGGTACAACAACAAGCCCCCCCATGCACACATTTGACCGGATTTGCCCTATCTCTTATCATTGTGAAAATATACTTTTGGTGACTGTGAACTTTGACCTACATTCACCAAAATTGAATGGCATCTATTCTGGACCACTTCAGACCTTTCATGAAAATTTCATAGAAAGTGGTCCAGTAGCTTTTGTGTAAAAATGCTGACAAACAAACTGACTCAAAAACAATATCCCTCTCCACTTTGGGGGGGTGGGGGTGGTAATAAACTAACAAAAATAGTTACAATTGCCCCCCGTCTCCCCTAAGTAAGTCAAGGCAGCAAGATTTTGAAAAGATTTGGGAACCCTTTATGGACTTTACTAGCCTATACATTACATGTATGGGTCGAGTCATGCTTCATAGTCAGGGGAGGCGGGGCTAAAAAGTTGTATTTCAAATCATGCATGCAATAAGATGTTACTAGAACCAATCAGTGTAATCTTTAGGATGACGTTGTTAGAGCACTGGAAAGTTCACGGAGGAGTCTGGGAAAAGTCAGTAGTAACTAAACAAAATGGTGGATTATGGAGCTTAACGACTGTTGTTGCTTCTGTAAAAAGAATTTAAAGATTGCTGACATTTTCTCACATTTTTCACTCATCTTTGAGAAAAGGAAATCTCCACCCATTTTTGTTCTTCTATGGTTGTTTCCCTCCAAATTGTTGCATCGTCACTTTGTTAGGCTGACTCTATACTTCACCGTGATTGGTCGGCCAGTTTCAGGGAAATCTCGCCAAAAGTTACATTGAGCGTAACTAATTACTATGGTAACACATAAGATTTGCTACTGCTAGAAGGGTTTAGCGTGGCTAGGCTAACTCTGTCTGCGAATTTATCTGTGAATGAAATATAGAAAAATATGATTTACATTAAAAAAGCAACATACAGACGATGATATTATATAAATAAAATAGTGATGAATCAGTTAAAGGTAAAAAGAGCAGTTCATCTGGGAACTGCCACAGAAACAATATTGGGTCTTTGTGTTTAAACAAATATATCACCTACTGACTCACTATTCCATGCTTTGGATCACACACATTTACACAGATACTCAAAATGCATTTTTTACACACAGGAGTTAGTGCTGGATTGCATTTTCCTCACATTCTTCACTCTTCTTTGATAAAAGGAAATCACCCAGTCGGCAGTCATCTATCGTCATTCTTCTTTGGTTGGTTCTGGTTATTTGTGTCCAAATCGTCACAGCTCTGTTGTCACTTTATTATGCCTGCCCTCTGACTCTACTTCACCGTGATTGGTTGGCCAGTTTCAGGGAAATCTAGCCAAAAGTTACATTGAACATAACTAGACCGTCTACAGTAGAACATTAAATTTGCTGCCGCTAGGGGCGGCTACTGCGGCTGGGCTAGGACTTTACCAAGTATTTTGATGTTTCTGATGACGTGAATCCCTTCCAACCATGTACTATATTTAGTACTAAATTCCAAAAGAGAAGATAATGTTCTTGAAAGAGTCTTTTATGTTTTATCTTAGGTTATTTTATCTCTGTTATTGTTGTTTTTTTTATATTTCTTTTTATGTCTCTGTAATATGTGATACTGAACTGATTCATGAGAATGAGTCACTGGAAATTGTATGACTTTGAAAAGAAAAAACTCATAATAAACTGTTTATAGGGGGAAAAAAATAGATCTTTTTAAATATAATTGACTATTATCTCTGCGTTCACGTCAGTCCTGGCCCTTAGCATCATTATCAGTATTCTCCTCCACTGGGTAGGAGTGTCACTGGTGGAATCACTCTGTGTTGTTTGCTTTACACCACATTAATAAGAGCTGTGGAATCCACAAGGGTGTTGAACCATTCAATTTGGAACCCCAGAGCAGACGCTTTCCATAAGCTGTAGCTAAAACCAGCAGTGAAACATCAGTCGCTATCAAATTAAGTGCGCTATAATTCATGTGTATATCCTGCTGCATTATTAAAGCGTCACTGCTGCTTTTTCATGACAAGATCAATTATGGATATGTTTGGTGTTATAGCGTGTAATTAGTGGTATAAGCAGGGAAAGTACGCGTTAAAAATGTTATCTGACATTGAGGATCTTAGACTAACATGAGTTTAACACCAGGCAAAAAGGGAAAAAAAAATCATATTAGTTTAGTTTTAACCTTTTCTCATGAAAGAGACTTTTTATTTTCCACAAACATTAATACTTTAACTCCTGAGATTTAACCTCTTAATGCCTGAATTTAAATATATATATATATATATATATATATATATATATATATATATATATATATATATATATATATATATATATATATATATATATATATATATATATATATATATATATATATATAATATAATGTGTGTGTGGTTAAAGTGAGAATGAATTAATACATTTAATGTCAATTTAACATGAACAATAATACAGCTAATGTGAATTTAACAATACATGCCATCCATTTGAAATCATTTTATTATATTTCTGGATGAATACAATCTATGAATATGAGCATCTGGAAACCCACAATTCCTTGCGCTGCGGCAGTTTGGTGTGTCGACTTTCCTGGAACACTACAAAGTCATAAGTTGCGGATTGAAGGTCACAAAGGTACGAGTTACAGGATGGAATGCAGTATTAATCTCATTGGAATATTTTCTGGTTAATTTAAAAAAAAAAAAAAAAAGGATAATTAAAAGGAAAAAGAAACCATTGAGGACACAAAATTCCGCACCATTTCTGCACTTCTTCTTCTTTGAAAAGCACCTTCAACAGACTCAGCCTCTGGAGGTTCATGAGCCTATGAATGATAATGTCTGGTAATTACCTCTCAGCTGAGTTTCACTATTTCCAAATTAAAACCAGCGTCTCTCCTCTGCTTCCACACACCAGCATTGGGCGGAAGGTCCGATGACGCCAAACAAGTCCATTAAAAGTGCCACGCTCCGTCTACCAGCGACGGAGTTGACATGCAGCAGGTGGAGTCTGTCTGCGATTACACGTGGAAAATGCGTATTCTCCGCTTGGTGTCTGACAGTTAAGTACCTGTCCAGTTCCATCAGCGAGTGGGGAGTGAATTATAGGGCCAGGACAGGTCTATCCTCTGGAGCGCACAGTGTTTAGTTTCCGGAAAATAATTAATAGCTGACTGTCAGAGCTGTGGAGGATGACGCATCGATGGATACTAATTAACTCAGTGTATTTTCAATATTGTTGCCTTATAAATATCATATTTCCTCTACGTTTTAGTCCAGGGATGTCAAACAATTCACAAAATTCATATTGGGCCACATTCAGCCCAATATGATCTCAAAAAGGGCCAGACCAGTAAAATGAAAAGTAAATTACATTATAATATTTCCCTCAAAATGTGAAAAACATGATCAACTTGACACATCTTAAGAAAAACAAGTACATTTATTTGGTTATTTATTTAGGCTCTCAGAATTGTCTCACTATAAAATACTTTAAATGCATTTCATCATTGAGGTATGAAATATTTAATTTTTATATTTATATATATATTTTTTAATTTATTCATTTATTATACGTTTGTTTTTTCCTTATTATTATTAATAATAATTTAGTTCTGTATTTTTTACATTTTTTTTTCCTCTCCTGTCCTTCATCCTTAACAGTAGAATGTTAGTCCGTCTCCTTTTGACACTAAAGCTAATTAGTAGTGTTGATCGATTGGCTGCCAATCATAATCAGCCGATATTACCAAAAAAAAAAAAGCATGATCGGTGATCAGAAAAATATACAGATCAAAAAGTTGATCACGTAAGGTAAATTAATAGTGACCGTTTTCAAACTTGCAAACGCGCAACAGAACAGGTTCATCTTGTCTTGACTGTTTCTGTACTTTTCAAATATAGTTAGTTAATAAATAGTAGAAGTTTGGGCCTAAGCCAGACAACCGTGTGCTCACAACTAAATAGCATTAGCATTAGTCTAGCACTGCCTTATTTACTACAACACCTGAACCAGGTGATCTGCCTTAGTGGATTCTGCACACTCAAATTACTTTTCTAGTTGTATATATTATTATTATTATTATCTCTAATTTGTACTAAATTTGTTTATGTGAGACCAATTCTGCTATGCCTGAAAACTTGTTTTTCTTTTTTTTTGTGAGACAGAAATCCCCATAACAAAAAAAATGCAATTCAAACCCTGGTAGATGCAACACTCCCCATCAGTAAAAACAGTTTCATCCCTGCCAAGGTTTACTGGGGCCTATAGGTAACCTGAGGAGAAGCCATCTGTCCATCCATCACTGCTGCCTGTCCACAAAACACACACACATCTATGTTCAGCCTTTTACACATGGACACTGTTATTTTATATGTGAACACCAAGCACTTCTTTACTGTGGTTTAACTGTAGCTACAGTTGCATGACAGCAGATACATTCTGGGTGATTAGTGCAGTGTCTTATGACGTAAAACTAACTTAAAGGTCTTTCCACTGTCAGATCAATATTTTCAACAGTTTAGCCTCCATTGACACTTGTCCACCTGTGGTAATATATACATATACACACATGTTTATATGTATGTATGGATACACTGTGCACGACCCCAGTGCATCAGTAGAGTAGCTGCAAGTGAATGAAAAGTTTGGAATCGGTTACTGAACATCTGTAATAATGAAATTCAATCCATTCAATGTTTTTCTCTTCTAATATCGTATCACATAGTGACACCGCACACATGTATCTTTAATATATCAGATCATAGACGCTGTATCAAGATGTGGCCTTACAACTGAAATTCCCAACCCATTTTCACTTTTTTCTGCAGTTTTCTCTATTTCTGACATCTGAGTTTTTATGAACATCTACATAATCCATCAAATATAGGAAAACACCTGAATTAACATATTATCCTCCACATTTTGCATTTCTTAAATGGTGATAAAACACTTTAAAAATAAATGCAAATGTTTTTATTCCCTTAAGACTGGCAGTGGGCCTTTATGGGTTTGATAGGAAGGAATGTGCAGAAGCAGACTATATCCTTGTCAGTGCGTGGATGACGAAAAATGAAAAAAAAAAAAAAATCTGATGAAATAATTTATTCTGCAGTGACGTGAAAACTGCATACGATGACTGCACTTTGTACAAAACCCAAATGTAATTGTATTTGTCTGACTATTGCATCTGTCTTACCTCAGAGCCTCCACGTTTACAGTGTGAAATACTGAGTCGAGCTTATAATTGAACAGATTGGACTGAGGCGTGGAGCTGTAGGTGCAGAGGGGCTGGTAGTTCTGACTCATGTAGAGTAAATATGGAATCGTTGAAAACCTCTGCTTCCTCAGTTTGCATCTGAAAGCAGTAAATAATATACAACTGCTTTATTTATACCAACACAAAAATACAGGAAATATGTACATGTGGGAAAAACCATAGAAGAACACCGAAACTGACATACATGAAAAACAGATACTGGTGCAAATGTAAACCACAAAAACAGACTCGCATCATTATAGGTTGTGTTCAAAGCAAGTCAAGAATATACTAACTATAATCAAAAGTCTGCAGATACTATGAACACACAGGCATGTAAACAAAGAAACCCAACAGCTACATATGCAGGTTATCTAATCACCACTGATATAGTGTTATGGGGGAAAACATGATGAAACCACCCTTGTTTTCTTCAGTTTCCTGTTCATTTTAATGCCTGGTACAACTAAAAAAAGTACAAATATAATAACAAGTGGTGCCTGGCACAAACAATTCCGCCCCCTTGTACTCTTTTTACCTAAATTTGCCCTATCTCTTATTGCAAAAAAACACATTTTGGGTGACCTTGACCAACATTTACCAAAATTTAATGGCATCAGTCTCCCCTATGTTCTCAGCTCCACCTCTGAATGTGTGATGCTACCAAGATAGCCATGGTGAGAACTGCCCACTTTGCGTCATGTCTTGTCTTCAGAAACCCGTAGCAGGGGCGCTGCCAGGGATTTTGGGCCCCATGAAATTATATCACTTTGGGCACTTTGGTTTTGTCTGTGTGTGTGTGTGTGTGTGTATGTACTTTCCTGCATTCTGGTGAATTTTTTATACACTAGCTTATTAATTTTCTGCATTAATTTATGGTGGAAATGTATTTATGTAAACAGAGTGTATATAGTAATAATGCATATTAAAGAGACTGATACTATCTATAAGAAATGTACTGAAGGCTATCTTTTACAATCTAAATATATTTTAATAAGATTCTCAAAGGAAACATTCACAATAGTTACTAAAATGTTATAACTTAAATATACTACAGTATACATTAACCACAATTAAAATAAATCAACATAACAAACAAAATGAACAGCAGATTTTTTTGATCATTTAGTCGACCTACTGTATTAAGTGTAGTGATCTAATAATCTAATATAGGCATGTATTTAACAGCTATCACTGCATGACCCATGGTACTTTGGCCAGCCTTTCTCACCAAGAACCCAGCGCTGAGCTTTCTTTAGCAAAGTCACTGATCAAGTCTTGTGTTTGTTAAACTGGCTGATCCCTTACCCACCAGGTGTCAGGGATCAGCTGCGATGTTGGCAACCCACCTGACCCATCTTGAAACATAGGAGTCTAACGCACATGTGAGCCAGAGGGTCTCTCAGAAACCCCACGGTTTTACATGATATATACATATTTATACTTCTATTTAAATTCAGGCATTAGGGGATTAAACCAGTTGCCATGTGAATCAAGTGGTAAATGGACTGTACTTATATAGCGTATTTTATACACCAGTGGGTGCCTGAAGCGCTACACAATTTCTCACATTCGCCCAGAGGCGGGATGCGAACCACCAACCCTTCTATCATTGGACGACCTGCCCTACCAACTGAGCCACAGCCGCCCACAAAGGCAAAAATTCATAAGAAAATGTTTTTGCATGGACTGCTGCTGCTCTAACTGTTGCTATGGTAATTTACTCTTTCAAACTTGTGATGGACAGCTGTTTATTGGTCTGACTGTGTGTCTGATTAAATATGGCCTGTGGTGACATTAATTGAGTGAACTGTCACCAGTGTGTTCGTGCTGTGTGTTTGGATGAATCCAGGTGTTAAAGGCAGGAGTGTGTGGTGGAGCCCAGCAGAACCTTTCTGGGTGTACATTGGCTTTATTATTATTATTATTACTTATTTATCTTTTCTACTTTTTTTTAGTGATTTTTTTTTTACAGTGAAGTTTGTATAACACACTGTCTGGAGAGTACTTTTAATTTCATATTAAGTATTCCGAGAATGCCTAATCTCGCCCCTATTTTGTGCCAATCTCAGGTTTCTATGACAACCTGTTCTTGAATTACAGCCAATAATGTGATTTTGACCTTTCTGCTCAATGCAACCTTGACCTTTGAACTGTTGCAATATTGATAATTTTGTATATATTCATCAGTGGGTGTAATATTATAATAAATATGCTTGACACACACAAACTGTGTGTCAAGCAAAAAATCCTGCATTAAATGATGTCAAATAGATTTTCATTTACGAATAAAGCCAACATTAAAACTGCCATCTGTTCGCAAGAATTAATATTGACCTACAAATAATTTAATTTGGAAACAAGAGAACAGTTGCAAATAATTTGTCATACTTTTAGTACCTTTTCAAAATAATGGTGTTTTATATGCTTGTTCTTATTTTCCTGTTTTATATATGGTTGTGTTATGTATATTTTTAATTTCTATTTAACTTCTTTTGCTACTCTTATCTTGGCCATGAACGCCTTGAAAAGACTTTTCTAATCTCAATGAGCTTTTTATCCTGATTAAATAAAGATTATTGTGGCATTTTCCTCAGTTATTTACATTTATTGAAAGGATTAAAAGTTCAATGGGTGTTAAATATTTGAATCGGTACGTTTAAGGGAAGGGAGAGCTTGTATTCTTTTTCACATTAAGTCACAAATTATTTTAAACCCTTTCATGCGACTTGACTTTCCATATTGAGTCATAAGAGCTGTACAAATACTTAAAGTAAGCGATTTAATCATCCTGAAGGATCGTTAAAGTACTCTTGCTATTTGCTTAAACCTTCTCAGAATAAGAAACGGGTGGAGTGACTTTGTAGTGGGATACAAAGAGTTGCCAGAAAGCTTAGACAGAAACAGGAAAAGTATTGTAAGATCAGTGTCCGTGTGAGTTACAGCTGCGTCGACATTATCCGAGTTATGTAGTAACCCCCACCCATCAGTCCAGTGAAAACCCAGATTGGTGTCACAGCTATTTCCACATAATTAACAGAGGTCACGTCAGGTAACAGACAGTATCTGAAATGGAAGAAGTGTTGCAAATAGGAAACCCACAACACAAAACAAACAGGAAATAGACCAACACAGCTGCTTCAGAGATACACCTGAGCCAAAACCCTGCACAGCTGATCTACTAACCATGTGAACAGGGCCGGATTATGGGGGGAACCATGAGTTTGCAAACCTACTGTATCTAATGGTACAGCCACACCTAACGTGAATTTTCACATTCACGCGTCAAGATGACATACATAGTCAATGGAGAGAAGCTATGGACATACATTCACCCAGGGCGGTGTGTTGCCTCAAATACACGTAAATGCTGGAGTTTAAAATATTTAACTTTTCATGTGAATTCGCGTGATACTGGGGCACGAAAGCCAATCAGCGCTGTGATGCTGTCAATGATGGAGTCATGATGGAGTAATGTATGATGCTCGAACCAACCTGGAAGTTGGCAGAAAGAAAAACTGAGCCTGAAATACCGTTGAAAGCGGATTCCATCCAGACAGAGTTCCTGGAGGAAAAGGGGGGGGCTTCTGCAGGATCAGGTGAACCCAAAAGTGATGGCGTCTGGTCCTTGGACGGATGCGACCTCCAGAGCAGGTACAGAGCAGCAATCCAACTGATCTGAGCCATAGTTGAGGACAGACTGAAATGGCGGGACAGAGTTTATCTGTGTTTATCCGGTGTCCAGACTCGGGCGTTTCGTGTTCAGAGTGGCTGCGAATTGTCCAGCGCCCAAACTCGGGTGTTTACGCAGCACGTCACAGCCCATGTGGCCGGGGCATAAGGATTCTACAAAAGTTTCTTTCTGCTCTTCCTTATTGCAAAGTCATCCACTAACTCATCAAAGTTGAGCTGTCGAACAAACTCTGATTCTATTGGCAGAAGGGAAAGTGAATCCAACTGATTTTGGCACATTTTCATCCTTTAATTCGAGCAAGTCTGGAGAATGACCATTCACTTTCACAGTTTGTTATTGGCAGAGTCAAACCCTCTGATTGCCGTCCTCTGTGGCCCAGGGGCCCTGTGATTGCCATCCCTGCCCCTCCCCCACCCAATTCATATCACGCTTCTCTCTCAGTTCTCCTCAGATATGCCCTTTAACAGCGTGAGTATTCATAAGATCCTAGAGAATAATGGTCCTCTGACATCACAATTGGCATCAACATCTGCATCATTTTGGACCTCCCCCCTGAACACTTGGGCCCTTGGGTGCTGCCCCCACTCGACTAGTTCGTAATACGGCCCTGCAATGCAACACTTTATTTTGTAGAAAGCGCCATGTCTGACTATCGAATTGTCTTAGGATATTGGAATATGCTGACGACTGTAGGTCTCTGCAAAAGGAAATTGAATTCAACATTGTTAGAAAGGAAATGTGTTTACAGTTATTCAGAGCATTTACATTTTTCCATGATTATAATGTAAATTGTGTTTTTCTTATATGTTACAGCTGAGGACTGCTTCCTCGGAGTGTATTTACTACAGTATCTTGTAAATGAATTGTTTACTGTTTTGTATGTAATAATTTGCAATAAATTGAAATTGATTGTTGCATGTTTGTCTTCTGGTTTCCCTGAAGTGGTAAACACCAGCTTGACTTGACTTTAGTATGAGTTCAGTTCTCTATGTTAACGGTTTAGTTTTTGTAACTGGAGAAGCTTGGCGACACCTTTTAAATAAACATTTTCTACTGGGACAATGGGCCTGTTTACATGAGAGTTTTTATTCCTGTTTAATTCAGAATAAAAGTTAATTCCTCTTTAAGATGACCATGTAAACACCCAATTCCAGCTGAAAACGAGTATTCCCAATTAAATTTAATTCCAAATAGAGTCATTGGTTTATTCCACTCTTAATTCTGAATTTGATAATTCCTCTGACATGGAAACAGTTAATTCCTCTTTAACGTTATTCCTGTCATTCTGCACATGCTCCTGGTCTTGTTGTGATAATACACATACAGTATATTTCACGTTGATAACGCACATTCTGCGCTGCAGCAAGTATGTTGAATCGGTTGATCTGCTGCTTCGTAATTATTAAAATAATAAATGCAAAAATCAGATCTAGTCATAAGCAGCATTAACGTTTCCATGTAAACATGGAGGAAATAGCTTTAATTCCAAATAATTTTATTCACAATAAATAATTCTGAATTATAAAACATCATGTAAATGTAGCCAATGTTTATGATTCTGGCTGTTTTGACACTGGGTATTTGAGTCCATATCAGGACTGGGTGGCTGTGGCTCAGTTGGTAGAGTGGGTCGCCCAATGACCGAGAGGTTGGCGGTTGGCGGTTGGCGTCCCGCCTCTGGCTGTCCACATGTCGAAGTGTCCTTGGGCAAGGCACTGAACCCTGGCTTAGGCCCCCAGTAGGACTTATCATAGACCTTAGAAACCTACTGGTGTATGAGTGTGTGTGTGTGAATGGGTGAATGAGACAATGAGAGGCTAATGTAAAGCGCTTTGAGCACCATGAAGGTGGAAAAGCGCTATATAAGTGCAGTCCATTTACCATTTAGGACATTGGACATCAAAGTCCATTTGCTTTTATCAACGTGTGTTGGACCCAAATCCAGATGAGAGGGTCATCCTGGGTATGGATGGTGTGGACTCCAGTACAGAACACTGCAGTGTATATCTTTGACTAATGATAGACCAATATTTCGACCAGACCATATATCGTGCTAATATTTACGTGTTTTTCTTGGTAAGACCGCCAAAAGGCTAATTTTGGACCATCTTTTTATCTGGTTAAAAAGTGTTGGAAATCACTTTTTATGCCCTTCTGCATATACCCAGGGGTGTTTTGAGCCTTTATAAAAAATTATTATCAGCACCCCCTACTGTTCAAATTGTAAGGCTAAACTTTAAAAGTAGTCTCCAATGTCCCCTAATGCTGGACCAGTGACACTCTACAGCTGGCATGAGCAAACCATTCCCAAAGAGCCGGCATGGCTGCAGGTTTTTGTTACAACTAAGCATCAGCACACTGGACTTGATGCAATTAATCAACTGATCTCAGTCTTCAGAGAGTTGATTGGTCAAACTGTGAACTTTTGGTTGGTTGGAACAAAAACCTGCAGCGACACTGGCCCTTTGTGGAATAGTTTAGACATGCCTGATGTAGAGTATCAGACTTCACCTTTCACCCCAGAGACTGTCAAAACAAACTCAAAAAACAAACTTATTCAAATGTTAAGGTATGTATTCCAAAAAGGTTCATTTTGGACCATCTTCAAACCTGGTTAAAAAGTGTTCCAGATCATTTTTATTCCCCTCTGCTTGTATCCAGAGGTTTTTCGAGCCATTATAAAAAATTTAATCGGCACACCCCCTGCTGTTCAAATGGTAAGGCTAAACAGTAACGGTGGTCTCCAATGTCCACTAATACTGGATTAATGTCACTCTAGGATCCTTCTGCACTGAAGATGGCCCAGCTCCATCTGGTCTGTATGTAAATAGTCTGTAGTGTTTATTTTTATTATTCAAATGTTTCTATTGTTGGCTTTCACACTATCCTTATGCATATACAGTACACTTCTAATCTGATCTAATGCACTGACATGGAGTGGACGACCCCTATGAATCAGCCAAAGGCGGGTTAAAGTAAAAGAGAACAACATGTGGTGAATAGATGAATGAACAAGTTAAAGATAATGGAACGGATGCTGCGTAATAATCAGTAATCCATCTCTTAGAGTATTTCTACCCACAGCTGTTCCCATATTCCTTCCTTCTGACTGTCCAATATGTTTGAGCATAAAGCGCAGACCCTCATTCAGCTGCAGATGGCCAAACCTCAGACACTGGCTGAAATGACTCTAAACTAAAGTAAATATGAAAGTGGGAGGAGGCGCAGAGACTTCCAGTGTGACCATCTGGATGGAGGATTAGACACCTTAATGCTTCTATTCAGCCAGCAGTGTGTGAAAACACAACAAAAGCCAGTCAACGCACAATGAACTGCAAAAAAAACCAAAACAAAACACCAATACAATGAACAGCTGTACTGTAGTTCTATTATTGAGTAAATTTACACGGATATAAAATCATGTAACATTTAATAATTTGTCATTTTGGTTCCGAGACGCGACGTGTAATTCATAATAGAATGTCTTAAAAAATCATCTGTAAGTGAACAATCACAGCTACATGGTCATTTCCAAATGTTTGTTATTCAATATCTGCTTTTATAAAGATTTATTACAGTTGTTCCTTCCACTGACTGTTGATAAAATATGAATAAGAGAATGAACCTACAGTACACATGAATATAAATAAGAGTTCCCACAGGGTCTCAAAGTCTTAGATCTACATTTAATACCTTAAAAAAGTAATTAAATCAGGGCCGTGCAGAGACCTTTGGTGGGCGAGGGGCTCAAAAAAGGACATGTAAAACTATATTTTCAAACAAGTGAACTGTGTGTGTGTGTGTGCATATTGGTCTTCAAAGCAGCAGTTTTCGACTTGTCATGTTTTTGAAAATGTCTATGACGACACTATGTTCAATGGGGACATCTTTCTCAATTGTGGCCGCAAGGTGTTTGCGTGTAAATGTTATTTTCTAAATGTATAATTTCACATATGATCAAGGACACACTGTGGAGAACTTTGCTGTTGGAACTCATTTATTTTTTAAAACACAAAAAAAGTCACTGTCAAAAGGGCATTTTGGATGTCAATCAGCAAAAGGTCAGGTGCCTGAGCCCCTGTAGCACCCCTTCTCTGCACATGCTTGCATTAAATATTGCCATAGACTGGTGTTTAAACATATTTGTTAAATGTCAAAGCTGCAAAGAAATTAACATTAGTCAACTAGTTTCCACCTGTTAAAAGTCAACCTGATAAATTTCACTGCTCTACGTTTTTGTTTTTTTAAGAAAGACATATGTGTTAAATGTTGCATACTTTAATCAGATGACACAGAAAACAAATGACAAAAGTGCTGGTTAGCTCATGTTTTTAATATATATATGATGGTGTGTTATTGCACATATATGGTTTATAGCAGGAAGCAGGTAATTAGGAAATGACATCACAGGTAAAAAAGGGGGAGGGGACGTTCTAAATGAGCCTCACCTGAGAGTAGAGTGAGGAGCGAAATTCAAAGAAAGGATAAGACATTGTGAAAAACACATTTTTGGTGACTGTGACCTTTGACCTACATTCACCAAAGTTTAGTGGGATCTATTCCTGCCTTTCCTGATGTCATAGATATTGGTCCAGTAGTATCTCACAAAATGTATCCCACAATTTTGACTCATTTCACAATTATGTATTATTTTAAAACTCATATTTATAACTTTTCTAATCTAATGATGACTTTTTTTTTTATCACAGGTGTGTTTGTCTTTGTCCATTTTTCCTAAATGTCTTATCCCATACCCATAAAGCCAGATCAAACCCATTATCTACACAGTAACTCACTTTTAAAGGCTTTATTTTTAGATACTTTTGAACCCTTTCTCATTTTATTTTATTATTCATGTCAAAATATGCAGTTTTACTAGTTTTAGTTTTGTAGTTTAATGTTTTTTCCTGCTTAAATAAGCATTATTTCATCCATAGCAAAAAATGTAAATTATTTTTTTACTTCATTATAATTGAGAAGTTGTACTTTTTTTTTTACTTCTACCTCAGTAAAGGAGTTGAATCAGTACTTCTACTTTTACCAGAGTTTTTTTCCACACAAGTAGCTGTACTTCTATTTACTGTAAGTACAGAATGTGAGTACTTTTACCACCTCTGCTTGGCCCCTACTGAGAACAAACATGCATGACTGGCTCTCAAGAGGATATTATATATTCATCATCTCCTAGACAGACTACATCTACCTGCAAACAAGTAATTTTATGTGTTTAGATACTTGGAAATTAAAGATGATTCTGATATGGACTAAAAATCTCCAACACACGCTACACATTTGGTGTCATTTTATCACCTAAAAGGATGTTATGTTATTTGAGAAGTGGCTCCAGACTTTCTCTCAGAGTTAACAGATGTGGAGAGAGTTTGTCTCCTTGTAGATAGAATCAGATCCATCGTAGTCAAAACAAACACTCTACGGCGGCAAAATCCAAGGTTGAATACGAGGAGTATAAGATATTAATCGCCACAGTGGAACGCATGTGTGGCGTCGTTACCTTGACTTTTTACTTTATAAAACATAAAGCGACTGCAGGTTCAAGCAGATGTTGTTTTCCTATGGGTGTTAAAAATAAAGTCTACATATTTATACAGGCTAACATGGTTTTTAGCACATTCATGCATGGATTGTTAATTACCTAGTGGTATTTATGGTGTTAAATATTTCCATAAATACATCTGATGTACAATGTGTTTTTAAAGGTGTTCAGTGCAAAGAGAATCTGCTTGAGTGTGAGTGATGGGTTTCTGCTGTTTCTTTTTTTCACCTATTTATTTTAGCTGCTTGTATTTTTATTTTTAAACTCGTCCAACATTGGTTAGGAGAGATTATTGTTATCTGATTGTGTGTGTGTGTGTGTGTGTGTGTGTGTGTGTGTGTCCGCAGAGACATATCATGCTGTAACTCAATGAATACTTGAGATATCACCAAGAAATTACATGGGCAATGATCCATTTGGGTAAAGGTCAAAGGTCACAATTAACTAATTTCAGATTGGAACCAAATGATATGGAATGAAGATTTGATGTTATCACCTACGACCAATAGTTTTTGAGATCTCTGGAGGTCAAAGGTGACATGTAACAAAATTAACTTCTGTAACAGTGTGTGTGTCAAACATGGACATATCACACTATAACTTAATCAATACTGGATATATTATCATAATATTACACACAGATGCATATATACATATAATGAAATTATCAATATTGCAAAAGGTCAAAGTTCAAGGTCATATTTAGCAGAACGGTCAAAATCACATTATTGGCTTTAATTCAAGAACGGGTTGTCATAGAAACTTAAGATTGCCACAAAATATGGATGAGGTTAGGCATTCTTTGAATACTTGTTATAATATAATAATAGTAACTTTCCACTTGAATTAGATGTTTACATGGTCATCTTAACCCTTTAACCCCTGATGCATCAGCGATGATGCGGTCTGAAAGGATGGTTTAGTTTCAATATTCAGAAAAAAACCTATGTTTTTTTACTGAGTTTTGTTCATGAACCTGATATATGGAGATAAACAGTGTCAAAAAGCACCTGATTTACAAAAAAGAAAACACTAAAACTACTGGAACCAAATTAAAATATTTATTTATGTATTTATTCATACTTCATAATTTTTATTCTGTTAAGTTGTTTTGTAAATATTTATCAGTTTTTGTTAATTGTGTTCCTTATTTTGTTTTATATTTCTACATTTAATATTGTATTTTAGAATTTGTCTTTTGTGCCATTTGTGTCTTATTTTGTTGTTTTTTTTATACATTTTTGGCTGTTATTGTCCATTTTGTTGCTTATTTTTTTAATTTTTGACTAGAACTATTAAAGTTTCAGGAGTTAAAGGGTTAAAGAGGAATTCATCTATATTCTGAATTAAACAGGAATAAAACTTCTCATGTAAACAGGCCCAATGATTCAGCAATTCTGAGTTTACTCCTATGTATAAACTCAAGAAAAAGAGCAAAGTAAGTTCCTGCTAGTATATTATTCCAGTGCCACACACACAAATGCGCACACACTAAAAAAAAAAAAAGGAAAAGCAAGAACGTCAGAGAAACAGATGTCAGTTTTGTCTTAAAGAGGTACTGCCGACTTTCCACTGTGGATCAGTTTAACACATATTTCCCATCAGTGCTGCTGTCAACATGAAGACAGCGCTTTATTTATTCTACTCGTATCTCACTTAAAGCTGTAAAATAAATAAATAAAAATCTACCTGAGGCTGTAATATAATTGTGTTACAGCTCTGTACTATCATCTGGTGAGTAATTTGAAATGTCAACCTGACTTTCAAAAAATAAAGTAACATAATCGAAGAAAATTATATATTTTTTTAAATGTCTAGGCCTATATTTTAGAGGTAAAAGTTTAACCATTTTGTCATATAAATTGTAAATAAAATGAATTGATTTCAATTTGAAATTGTTCAAATGAATTGAAGTCACTTCAACAGACATTTATGCTGAAATAAATTGTTTTCTATAACAGATGTCATGTGTATTTCAGACACATCTGTAACACTTTACATTACAGATCATTAATAAGGTTTTAATTCTATGGTAATTTTCATGTCATTTGTGAGAAAACACTGAATTACATAAAATGTGACTGTTGTACCACTTATCTTTAACACACTAGCTTACTGTATGCTAATATAGCTGCTAGCTATGTCTGCTAGGTTGATATATTGCCTAAAAAGCTAACTTGAACAGGCTGGCTAACTATTATTAGTTACCATGGTTACTGTCTTTTCCCCTTGTTTAAGCACAAACTCTATATTTTACAAGACATGTTTCCATGGGTTTCAGATGCTTCAGTCTTCACGCAATTATGTCACAGACATAATAACAGATTTTTTTTTCCTTCCCAGACTGTGCATTTTATATATATATATATACCTCTTTATCAAATGGATATCTGCATTTTCATATTAAATTTACTAGTTCAGAGTTCCATGGAAATGTGCAGTCACCTCAGAAAAGTTGTTTTCAGTCACATCCATAACACGTCTTTGTTGCAATTTTCTTTTGCTCTAATTGTACGATGATTTTTTTTTCCGTATCCCACTTAAAGCTGTAAAAAAAATTCAATCAATCAACATGAGGCAGTACTGTAATTGCATTGCAGTTCAGTGTATAAATCAGTTCGTATCAGCTGGTACTGAACACAAACAGGCACAGAGTTTGTACTTCCTCATTTATTTCCAGAGTATTTCCATTGGACTGCTATGGAAATACAAGCAGGGTTTTATGTATTCAGTTTGTGTCTTCACAGTCAGAAATGGAAACAGCATAGCGTGCAATTATACTATCAAAGCAGATAGAAATACAGATTAGAGAGGGGGGTAAACCTGGTCACAGTGGGCAGGAATAAAAGTGTCAGAGTCTTCTATTACCTGCTTACCTCACTTTAATAATGTTGTAAAAACACATTTCTAACACCAAAGCTTGGAAAAGTAAAAACAAAAAAAAAAAATATGCTGAGCTGAGTTTTATAAGTTAGTGACTAAAGCAACAGAAACAAGGCAGTCAGACACAGCAGACCTCCACCAAGGCTTGATTTTTAATTCACATGTGATGTGATCAACCCATAGGTGTTGACCCATCTGATGTCTGAAGGAAAAAAAACCAAAAAACACCAGATTCTATCTTGTCTGAATCCTGACATATTACCACTGATGTGTTTTAGCTGTTGACCTTTAGCGTGACCTTGACCTTTGACCTCCATTTCTTTTCCTCAAAATCTGTTGAGAACTTTTTGCATAATCCTTCTGACAGATAGACAGACAGACAGACAGACGAACAAACTGACTCAAATGTAATACCTCCTTAGTGAAGGTAAAAACGGTAATTGTAATAAATAGGCGACTGCGAACTGGATTAGTAACTAAATAGGAGTAGTTCATTATTTCCTTTTCCAAGTATTTTTTGTCTGTTTGTCTTATATTTTTTTTTAGATATCTGTACTTTACTTGAAAAAAATTATATGAAGTAATTACATATCAACATCATATAATATATACAATTGCAGTATATCCAAAATATCCAAGAAAGAAAGAAAAAATAATGAAAGCACAGGAGAAAAATAATAGAAATACTAATTACATCAAGATGAATTAAAAATAAACTAATAATAATTATGTTTCTGAAGCAAAAGTACCTTTATATAGATTCTGTATGAGTATTTTAACAACTCTGTTTCTCTGACATATAATGATCACAGTGTCTGTCAGAGGTGGAAAGTAACTAAGTAAAAGTACTTTGTTTCTGTACTTAAGTAGATTTTTTAGGTATCTGTACTTTACTTGAGTATTTATTTTTCTGGCAACATTTTACTTTTACTCCCTACAATTTTTCATAAATATGTGTACTTTATACTCTTTACATTCTCAGAATAGACTCATTACTTTTTCAAACTAAACATATGTGACAGTATGAAAAATAAGAGGAAAAATCAATGGAGGAGAAAAACTGTATATATATTATAGTTATATGACTATTATCTCACAATTTTGACTTTTTGTCTTAAAATTATGCATTTTTTAAATCTCATTTGTAATTTTTTAAAAATCTCATGATGACTTTTTCTCTCAATTGTAATCCCCCCCCCCCATTTTTTCTAAATACCCACAAAACTGAATACAGTGACCCTATCAAACACATTATCTACACAGTAACTCACTTTTAAAGGTTTAATTTTAGATACTTTTGAAACTTTCCTCATTTTTCCTGGTTAACCCTTGTGCGGTCCTTCGGTGGCTCACAAATGTACCTTTTTATACGTACTGTATAGTGCCATTGCTTACTACTGAAAACAGTAAAATATCCTTGGGGGGTGGGGTGATGAGTCTATGGAACTGAACTTTGGAATGTGGCTTTTTAAGACCCGAATGTAGTACACAGCCAGTGTGCCTTTTACGAAGGACCGCACAAGGGTTAAATAAGTATTATTGAGCTCATGGCAACAACAACAACAAAAACAATACAGGTTCACTTTTTACTTTATTACAATTGAGAAATTGGACTTTTTACTTTTACTTCAGTAAAAGTACTTCAGTAATCAGTACTTCTACTTTTACCAAAGTATTTTTTCACAGCAGTAGCTGTACTTCTACTTAAGTACAGAATGTGAGTACTTTAACCACCTGTCCATTCCACCCTGGATGCAAAAACAAATAGTCTGTCCAACAACTGGACATATTCATGGAAGAGTTTTCTAAAATTCTACCATCACTGGACTGAAAAACAACTTTTGACAAACCTAGAGGATAAACTCAGCCGCTGGTGGAAAAATAAGATGTTTTTCTTCCTGAATTTTTATCCCCCCCCCCCTTTACAGAACATCAAAAATCTGCTTGTCAGCTCTTAGACTTCGAAGAGTGTATCATACAAATTTAAATGGAAACCTTCAGTACTTTTTTCATGGATAAAGATAAGTTTGTTGTGAAGTTTGTAGAGGACAGTACCTGTTCTACTATTTCATATTCATACACACAAACACGTTACCAACAAACAGACTGTGTAAGCACTGATAAAAATCACTACTTTTCTTTTTCTTTTTTCTTTTTTTTTTTTTGTTGGAAAGAACTCGACAGAAGATGTGGTGAGAACTTGTTCTGTTGTAGTTGGAACGTGTAAGTGCTAAGATAAATTTGTTCCCACTTCATGGCAGAACTCGCTGTGAATCTGGCGTTTAAGTCTTGGCCTAGAAAATACACACAGCAAGACACATCGCCTCTCATTTTTCAGTGACGGACCAAAAACATCTCACCTGGTCTGTGTGTGTGTGTGTGTGTGTGTGTGTGTGTGTGTGTGTGTTCTAAACATCCTTTTTGAAAAATACTGTCTCTTCCTGTTGCCCTACTTGTGTTGAATGCAGAGGTGGTAAAAGTACTTCCATTCTGTACCTAAGTAGAAGTACAGGTACTAGTCTGGAAAATAGTCCTTTTCAACTCCTTTAATTTTTAATTAATTATCGTTCATGTTAAAAAAAATTTTAAATAATTTTTATGTATTTATTTAATTACATTAAATTTGTATTTAATTTTATTATTATTTTCTTTAATACATTTCTAATACATTTTCATATTTTTTTTGTATTTCTTAATTATTTATTTCTTTTAATTTTAAAGCATTTCTCAAAAATGAGATAAAATGTTATAATTATGGGATTAAAGTATCCAAAGAGCCTTTAAAAGGGAGTTACTGTATAGATGAGGAAATTATGGAAAAATGGATAAAAAAAAAAGTTAGCATTAAGAGTTTAAAAAAAGAGTCATGAGATAAAAAAGTCAAAATTATAAACCATAAATAATATGAGATAAGAACTGCATACTTATGAGAGTCAAAATTATGAGATAAAATGGCACACTTGCAATAAAAAGAAATCACTGTGATAAATGGTCACAATTATATGATAAAAGTCATAATATAGAAAGTCACAGTTTCTCTCCACTGATTTTTTTTTTCCTTCTGAAGTGACTGAGTTTTCATACTGTCAAGGAGAATAAAGTACAGATATTTATATAAATTTAAAGAGTAAAAAGTACAGATATTTATATAAATGTAAGGAGTATAAAGTACAGATATTTATATAAATGTAAAGAGTATAAAGTACATATATTCATATAAATGTAAGGAGTATAAAGTACAGATATTTATATAAATGTAAAGAGTATAAAGTACAGATATTTATATAAATGTAAAGAGTAAAAAGTACAGATATTTATATAAATGTAAGGAGTATAAAGTACAGATATTTATATAAATGTAAAGAGTATAAAGTACATATATTTATATAAATGTAAGGAGTATAAAGTACAGATATTTATATAAATGTAAAGAGTATAAAGTACAGATATTTATATAAATGTAAAGAGTATAAAGTACATATATTCATATAAATGTAAGGAGTATAAAGTACAGATATTTATATAAATGTAAAGAGTATAAAGTACAGATATTTATATAAATGTAAAGAGTAAAAAGTACAGATATTTATATAAATGTAAGGAGAATAAAGTACAGATATTTATATAAATTTAAAGAGTAAAAAGTACAGATATTTATATAAATGTAAGGAGTATAAAGTACAGATATTTATATAAATGTAAAGAGTATAAAGTACATATATTTATATAAATGTAAGGAGTATAAAGTACAGATATTTATATAAATGTAAAGAGTATAAAGTACAGATATTTATATAAATGTAAAGAGTATAAAGTACAGATATTTATATAAATGTAAAGAGTATAAAGTACAGATATTTATATAAATATTTATGAACAGATGTAGGGAGGAAAAGTAAAAAGTTGCCAGAAAAATAACTACTCAAATACAGATACCTTAGATGTAATTAAGTAGAGTAATGCAGTACTTATATTTGTTTCCTTCGCAGCTCTGGTGTAATGACCTTCAGAAGCAGAGGTCCAGGACATATTCTACTAGTTTAGTTTGTCTTTGTTTAACAGAGTGTGCCAGAACATAAACACTTTTCTCTGTAAAGCTTTAACAAAACAAAATGAATTGAGTATGTGGGTCAAACAGATGACTAAGGCCTATGGTATATGGATTATGTTTGTGTTCTATTAAATAAACACAAACATGTGTTGTAAAGGACAAAAACTGTCCTGTTTTCTATTCTGGCAACAAAAGCACAACCCCAACAATGGCAGCCAATGCTTCTTTTCAATCAGTTGAATCTCAACACTAGGAAGGTTACTTTAACTGTTTAACCCTGCTAAAAAAGAATGTGTTCAGGCAAAAATATGAAATATTTAATGTTGAACAGCATTCATTTATGTTGTGTTCAACCAAAAAAGGTCAAAGACATGTTGAGAAGGTGAGAAAACACAATGTAATGAAACAGTTTCCAGGTGTTTTTTTTTTTTTTTTCTATTCATCCAAAACACAAATTGATGGTATTTAATAGTTAATAGCGTTTTATGTTTGGTTTGAGAACTGTGGTTTACCGTAAATGTGTTTTATATATGACATTGGTCTACTTTTTTTTTTTTAAACAGTATCTAAAATGAAAAATAATGGCCTTTACATCACCTTTCCGAGTAAAAAACCTTCAAATCCATGTTTTACACAACTGTACAGGAAGGTTCAGAGTGAAAGCCTCTTCCTGTTTGTGTGTTTCAGACTTATAGTGAAGTGAAAGCACAGCCATGAATCTAATGTAGTGTTTTTTTTTTTTGTTTTCTTTTTTCACAATCACACTTGCTCAGTGGTGTCATTGGCTGGAAGTTCTGAACATGCACAACACAACAAGAGACAAATCTGTTAATATAAGCAGAGAGCAGCGTGTCTGCAGGTAAATCCATCACCACATACTTCTACTAAGTGACGATGGAGAGGGTTTATTAATATTTATATTTTATAACACAACCAAAACAAATAAATATGTAGATGACTGTTCTTGTATGAAAACTATGGCATCCTGCCTTCATCCAGTCACACATGGAAACTCCTGTCATGTGGACACCTAGCCATGTATCTGGAAATGTAATTAATCCTGCTGGGTGAGATTATTGTAATCACTGTGTGTGTGTGTGTGTGTGTGTGTGTGTGTGTCCGCAGAAACATATCATACTATATCTCAATGAATACTTAAGATATCACCATGAAATTACATGAGCATATACATATAGCTAATGCACATCAGATACAATGATCCATTTGTTTAAAGGTCAAAGGTCACAATTAACTAAAAGGTCAAAATCATATCTGCTGCACAAACTGGGGAAAAAATGGCGGATCAACCTGGTTCATGTGCTCTCTGTGGAAATAAAGCCTCGTTTTTTTCAGAACAAGCAAAACGAAACGAAACCTAGCTGGATGTTACTTAGGTACATACGCAGCGAGAGGGGAGGGGGGAGTGTTCCTTCACGCATTCTGAGCCAATCAGAGATGCCTTGTCACCGCGTCATGGACATGTATGAGGATGTACAAACAAAGCAATCTGGGCTTTTTTTGGGGGGGTGGGGGGTAAAACCAACACACAATGTATTCAATAACACAGTAATATTAATGAAATAACCATGGAATGACAGCTTTAATCAACATCCTTATTATTAACGGAAAAACATAACGGCATTGTCACGTTTTGTATTTATTCTTTCATTTATTTACGTTTGTGATATGACTACTGTACTTGCTTCTGTATTGATTTATTGTGAAATCTATCCTAAGATACCTTTATTTTGTTGACTCGTTTGAACCGGAAGTTGTTGATCGAAGTCGGTGCCGACGCCATTTTGATTTCGCTCGGGGTTAAAACAGCTGCTTTTATCCACCTCTCATTTGCTACGCTTTCTATGCTTGTTCAAACAACGTCTGTAAGTACTTTCAACTTGTGTAATTAATCAGATTTCTAGTTCGGTTCATGTTGGAATCCATATATATATTAATGTTAGAAGGTTAAAAATATGATTTAAAAAAAAAAAACGAAATAGTTTAACAATAGCATAGCAAACCCATGTTAGATGTTAGCTACGGCAATTCATGACACATCCTTAACTATTTTCATGTATGTTGTCTATGTGTTTGTATTTCAGTTTCACAATGATTATGATTTAGTAAAAGACACAAGAGAGACAATTTGCTTCTGTGGAGTTTCTGGATCTCTGTTTAGCTGCTTGGATAGCTACTTCTAGTGAGGCCAAGACATGCATCATCGGTCCGTTATTTATTACTTTCTCCGTATTTTTTCCAACACACAGCTGATGCTACACAGATGATTTTAAAGATGGCAGTACTGAAGATGAGGAAATGTGGAAATGGGCGTGGCTTGGCCTCTACCAATCATCAATCATCTACATCATATCATTTCTGGACCCTGCCTGACAGGAGGAAGTAAAAAGGTTCCTACAGTGGGGAAGTAAAGTCCACATAAAGCCCTCACAGTCACGTCATTCTCCTCCTTACCCTCCCAGCTGCTTTTCTACCTCATACTGTGTTTTTTTTTTTTTTTGTTTTTTTTATTATTATTGTTCAGTCTCTTTTTTTTTCTTTGTTTCACTCAAGCTTTTGTTTTGATTGTTTTGTAAATGAAGCCACCGTGGCAGTTCTCCACCATCTATTTTATCGCTTTTTCTCCTGTTTTGTTGACATCCAGGCGGTTTATTATTTGTACCAGTCTGTTTCATCCACTATTCTGAGTTTCCTTTGTAGTTAATTGTAAGGGTTTTTTGTTTTCTCTGAGGTCTTTGTGCTTGTGTGTGTCATTTTTACCATGATTTCCTTTCCTGGTGGCGTCATTTACCGTTTATTTTTGAGAAGAAATGTATTCACAAAAAGGATTTATAGTCCCTACACCCACCCCAAACACAATGGTGAGAGTGGTGATGATTTCATCGGCAGACTAGGAACGGTACAAAATGTCAAACGTCCAAAATGGGAAATGAATGGAGTCTGATCAGGTTCATGTTACTTTATTTATACCTGTCGCTAGATTTGTTTTGCAGTCGGATGATGACATCCATTTGACACTTCTGAAAAACACAATGGCACGAAACATGAAACCAAGATGGGAGTTGAATATAGAAGCGATACAATAAAAATGCACCAAGTTCCACCGATGATGTCATGAAGGATAAAGAAGAGACAGGTCAATAAAAGAACGGCTAAGAAAAGAACTACTATCAACCTGTAGACTAAGTGAAGTTACTAACAGGGCTGTCAAATCATTAAAACATTTAATCAGATTAATCACAGGGTTGCATGGAATAATTTAAATTAATGATGATCAATACACTGTCAGTTGACTGTTATGTCTCAGGTATTTTTTTTTTAATTCCCCGTAAAACTGCACTAAGAAACCAAAAAAAAAGAAAAAATGTGCAAAGCTGCTGAAATTCACATTCAAAGCATTCAGAAACTTATAAAATACAGGAAAAAATAACACCAAATATTTTATCAAAATTTGGTATATATACCAAATTTGGTATATATATATATATAATTAGGGCTGTTACGGTTAATTATGATAAATCATTTATTTTTTAATCCCGATAAAATTTTTTTTAAATCATTAGAGTTCCCAAGCATTCTGTAATTTTACAAATGCATTTTACATTACACCACAGTGTCACTTTATGTTACAGAAGACAAAAAATAAATCTCTTGTATCAGGCTATTTTTAACGACTGCTTTTGAGCCCTCCCCCCCCCAGATGTTAACATTTGGAACACTACTTTTTTGTTTTTAATAAAAAAATATTTTATACAAACCATGCCTATTTTTCTACATTGATAAGAATGAATTTCAATGACACAAAATGTGATTAAACTGCTATTAATTGTGAGTTAACTAGCTGCATTTATGCAATCAATCGCAATTAAATATTTTAATCGACTGACAGCACATGTATAAAATGATATATATATTTTAATTGTATATACTGTATGTTTATATATATATATATATATATATATATATATATATATATATATATATATATATATATATATCAGTATATACAAATAACATGTTTATTCAACACTTTCAACATAACTGTATCAGCATTAATTTTCATGTTCTATTTAGTTATGGATTTTTTCTTCATTTCAATCATGTAATGACAATTTGAAAACAGAAAAGCAAATAAATGAGTCCATTTTTAAAAATAAAATGGTAATAATATAGCGGTCTTTACAAATATGGTTAATACTGCAGCGTCTTAACCCTCAAAATTT
The DNA here is from genome assembly GCA_020466265.1 of Siphamia tubifer. NCBI lineage: Eukaryota > Metazoa > Chordata > Actinopteri > Kurtiformes > Apogonidae > Siphamia > Siphamia tubifer. The sequence goes on along the minus strand of CM035792.1, from coordinate 15,690,557 downwards.
ACATGAGCAAAAAAGAATAGTAAGAAGTATCAGTTAAAAACGGGTTAAAAACAGACTAAAAGTTAGAGGCATAAAAATATATGCAGGATGTAGATGGTAGTGGGTATTTGCAGAACATATTCACACATTTCTGAAGAACGTTTGAACAACTTGTAATGCAGAAAACTGAAAAAATATATATTTGTACAGACTGTAATACTGTCAAGAAAATACAGGTTGAGTTTCCACGTGTGTTTTTCCTTTGATCTGTTTGATTAGCATGGTCCTTTCTCCTGCTTATATAACAGTATTATTTAAACAAATATCTGTTGATGATGTTTGGGGCTGAATGACAACAGCTCTACTCCCACACCCATTTGCTGAATGAGATGTTTTGGCAGTTATTGTAACCCATCATTATTAGACGTGGGAGTTGTATGCTTCATCATCATCATTATTATTAATCCTCTCCGGTTCTCCATCTGGTTTTTGCGTTTCCCTTGTGTGCGGCTGAGGCGGTTTGTTTGCAGGTGAACTAAAAGCTGAAGCTTTGGAAGCGGCAGCAGCAGCAGAATGTTCTCCCAGTTTGCTGTGTAAGGCCCGGCTGAAAACCTAATTACTTGTGTCTGTAGGAGATGGACACGTTTGGCTCGTCAGCAAAGAGCAGCCGGAGATTTAGGGGCTTCGGAGGCACTCTGCGGCACGGCTGCAAGGCATTGTGGGAAGGCTGCACCTGTCAGAGGAGCGCTGACAGCCTGTCCTGCTCTTGTTATACAGCCATGCGTGATCCCTCCCATTAGCGACCAATGACACAGTTGACTTGTTGTCTACAGGAGGGCACGGGGGGCCGCAGGGGAAGCTCTTTACCAGCCGTGATGCTCCTGTTCGCTGCATTAGACCTGTCACTGCCACCCTAATTTATACTGCTGGACCAACACGGGTTTTTTTTTTTTGTCTGAGTTGACTATATGGAAGTGTCAGACAGTTGGACCACTTCAGTTTCAGACTCACCTGAACCCATAGAACTCTATTAGCATATAGTTGTGCTTCTTAAATACGCTCCTCGTGGTCCAGTGTCCTGCATGTTTTACATATCTTCCTTTTCTTTTGTTATTTTTAAATAAAAACTAGTTAAAAATGTGAAATTAAATTAGTAAAAAAAATTGTAAATGAAAATACAAATTAAAACATTTGAAAAAGGGAAATTAAAAATAATTTTAAATAAAAAAAAATGAATTAATAGATGAATTAAATAAAATATATCTATTTTCTGCACTGGACTATAAGGCGCACTGTCAATGAATGGTTTTTATGACGGTTTTTCATATATAAAGCACATTATGACATGAAAAGTTAAAATCGTAAGATAAAAATGTTACTGATAGTAACGCACATGCAATACATTATCCTTACTAATAATAGAATAGCATAGGAAGTAGAATATATTGGATTTTTAGTTTGTAAAGTTTACTTCTTCCCGCCCCTATTTGACTACAAGGAAATAAAAAAATGTTGACTATTTTGATGATTTTGTGTGCTCTAATTAAAATTAAACTGAACTGAAATGATAATAAACATTATTTGTATAGCACCTTTCATACAAAGACTGTAACTCAAAGTGCTTCATATTGATAAAATGTTAGAAATAAAATACAAGTTGATATGAGACTTAAGACAGAAGTAAAATCAGAAACAAAAGTGCAGAATTTTACAGACGTGTATTTACAATAAGTGATTATAAATAACTGTGGCATCATACAAAAGGCTCGGGGGGGGGGTTGTATTTGTACAAAATCCAATCACTTTGTACAAAAACTGAGAGCTGAGGTTACATTCCCTGTACGTAGAAAAACTAAGCCCCCCACCCTTAGTTGTTTTCCCCCTTTTATTTCATCATCATGGTCAATATATTTAGGCTTTCCTCTTTATTCCCAATAAAATTGCATTTATTTTAGATGCACTTTTGGCTGCGAACAGAGCATGGATGTCAGTCAGGCTGCACATCTGGACAGTGGAGGCTGGAATTCTTCTTTATTTTTACAGCTCAGCCTTTGCCAGGTTGTTTGTCTGTTTTTCAAAGCAATAAAATGGGAAAACATCGGAAAATATCCAGGCTAATAATTTTAATGCGCAATGTACATCCCATCTTCCATAGGCTTCTAGGTTCAGGTCAAAGAATAACTTTTATTGCATTTGGTGCCTGAAGTTAACAAGTAAACAGATGTGGTAAAAATACTCACATTCGGTAATTCTGTAATTAGTCACTTCAGAGGGAAAAGCAGTGGGGAACAGAAACTGTGACTTTATATGTTATAGTTATATGACTATTATCCCACACTTTTAACTTTTTATCTCACAATTTTGGCTTTTTATCTCACAATTTTGAATTTTTATCCCACAATTTTGACTTTTTATCTTAAAATTATGCAATATTAATATTAGAAATTATGCAATATCAATATTAATCTAATATTTTTTTAATCTCATGATGACTTTTTATCTCACCTGTGACTTTTTTCATTTTTCCTAAATTTCCTGCCCATATCCACAAAACTTGAGTAACTGTGACCTGATCAAACCCAGTTTCAACACAGTAACTCAATGTTAATTTTGACCCTTTTGATTTTTCTTTGTGAAATAAGTATTATTGCATTCGTTTACTTTTGTACTTTATTACAAATGAGAAGTTGTACTTTTTAACTTTTACTTCAGTAAAGTAGTTGAATCAGTACTTTTACCAGAGTATTTTTCCACACAAGTAGCTGTACTTCTACTTAAGTACAGAATGGGAGTACTTTAACCACCTCTGAATTATATTTCCTATATTCAAATACTTGCAGTTTTTACCCATGTTTTAAATAGACTCATGTTATTAATTTATATTCCCTTAACAAAAACAAAATTCATACTAGGACATAAGAGCTCATCTGCCCAGTTGCCCTTGAGCAAACCATTGTCCATTCAGTGGTCCAGCAGAGCAGCTCAGTGTCCTGCAGCACAAAGCCTGTTCGACCTGCTGTGTTTTCTATCAGCCCAGATTGTCCCTGTAGCTACACCACACTGCTGTAAACAACAGCTTGTTTTTACTTAAACAAATGTTTTATGTGATGCTTTGTCTTCTGACAGTCTCCACACGCTCAGGCCAGCACTCACCCTTACTCTAGTCTGCACAAAAAGAAAGTTTCACAAGTGTCACAAGTTTAGTGGAGCAGGTTTAGACCTCACTGTTTTGACATGGTGATAGCCCACACTCTTAAGTGCACTTTTTTTTTTCTTGAGTTTTTAAGTGTAGAAGTGACCAGATAAGTTTTTATTCAAAGAAATAATTATATATATATATATATATATATATATATATATATATATATATATATATAGGGCTGTCAATTGATTAAAATATTTATAGTAGTTAATCGCGATTAATCACAAATTAATCGCATATTGTAATACTTTTTTCAACATGAGAATAGACAAATGCTTGCTTTATGCAAAAAACATGTTTATTTATTGCTACAATGAGAAATACTCTCAGTTCAACTCAATAACATATGCAAACTGCATAGTAATGTTTATGAACACAGTAGTTTGTTGAACTTCACACTCCACCCATTTAACACAAAAGAATGCACCTCAATGCACTGCATAGCAATTTGCATCAAATCCAAAACAAACTGGGTGATGCACAAAATGACTTAAAAATAAAGTGTGGATGAGTGTTATAGAACATGACTCAAATGATAGTGCAGTCAGCCTATACCCTATAAACTATATTCAGTAGAGGCTGAACAACCCAGCTTCTATCTCTATGGCAAGCCAAAGTGTTCACATAGGCACACGTTCGGTTTATTATATCATGCGTTCTCGCATACTATCACGCAATATAGGACGCGTTCCACTGATAGTTCCGTGTGAATGCGCATGTCTGTTTGTCATTTCACCTGCGTACCTTTTGTCTTTTTCTGGAGTGAATAATGGAGGAAGCAGCTGAAATTGTGTGGCAGCATGTGGCAAAAGATCACACCATATTTATAATATTAATACTCAATATATTTATATTCAATATTTATAACTATCTGAAGTTGTCTCTGTAGATTTAGTCGGCCATTTTCCAGAGGGAAAACCTCCGATTCTGTAAACTGGAGACTGTTTTAATCGCTGACCCCGCTCTTATTTTGAAGGCGTGGAGCACATTTACAGACCTCATCCCTGCCAATGGCATTTACCTCCTTTATTCTCATGCATACTTTGTTTTCATACTACCTTATTAGTGTATTGAGACCAAACAGGATGTTGTGAATTTACGACATATCCGCTATAATGTCTGGAATTTGCATGAATTACTGACGCTTGTTTATCCCATCCGAATGCACCACACCGTAACACAGAGGTACTGGGGTAATTGCAAATTACCAGTGGTCCGCAGATGATACTTATCCTGTGCGAATAGGGCATAAAATATACAATACACAGACGAATTACCAAAGAGCAAAAACGGAGAATAAATACAATGTTCTACATCATGTGTGTGTGTATGTGTGTGTGTGTTAGTCAGTCCTTCCATTGACATCCATCCTCAGACGTTCCATCACGTGTGCAGCTGTAGGTGCGTCTGTTCACACCTGCCGTTATGAAGCCTCTGCAGATGTGTCTGGAGTGATCGCCTCTGAAAGTCCTATTTGAAATGCAAATGACGCCGCTCATCTAGTGCTGAAAACATAGCACACATGTTCATTTGGAGTTGAACAGGCGGTCTTTGTGAGCTCGATGCTGCTTGAAGGTGACTGACAGGAGCGTTTTCTGTGTGAAGTGAAGATGCAAATTAATGCACTTTAATTATCACTGTGACAACTTGGATCTTTTTTTTTTTTTTTTTTTTTTTGGTTTGTATTCTTGTTCTAATAAGACGTGTGCTTCAAGGATGAGCAGTCAAGTTTTTAACCCATAAAGACCCAGAGATACTTTTGTAGCAGTTACCAAATTAATATTTCCTCTTCTTTTCATACATTTATTTATTTATTTTGAACAGAAGAAAAAAGCTAAACATTTATGTGGACAGGGAACTAATATCTAATAGCAAATACATTATTAAACAAGTGGTTCCAGACACAATAAACCCTGCTCCTCACAAACATTTTAGCTGTTTTTTTTTTTGTCAATACAATGAATAACATATAGAAGTGAAGTGATTGTGGTTATTATCAAGAAAATCCTAAAAAAAAATGGATCGATATCAGCTCTGAAATTAAACTACTATGAGCTATTTTTGATGTTAGCATTATATTTGTCCAAACAAATTTACCTTTAGTTGTACCAGGCATTAAAATGAACAAGTAACTGAAGAAAACAAGGGTAGTTATTAAACATTAAAGATTATTATAATCACCTTTTGTGTGTGTGTGACCGCAGAGACATATCATGCTATAACTCAATGAATACTTGAGATATCACCATATACTGTAGCTAATGCACATCAGATGCAATGATCCATTTGAGTTAAGGTCAATGGTCAAGGTCACAATTAACTAAAATATCAAAATCACATTATCTGTTATAACTCAAGAATGGAGGGTCACAGAACTTTTATATTGGTACCAAATGATGCAGAATGAATATTTGTAGAATTATTATAATTGGTGCTATCACCTAAGACCAAGACTTTTTGAGATCTCTGGAGGTCAAAGGTGATATGTCACAAAATTAACTTATGTAAAACTGTGTCAAGTAAAGACATATCACATTATAACTTAATCAATATTGGATATATGATCATAAAATTACACGCGCTGACGCATACTTACATATAAGGAAATTATCAATATTGCAAAAGGTCAAAGGTCAGGGTCGCAATTAGCAGAAAGGTAACATCGCATTATTGGCTCTAATTCAAAAACAGGTTGTCATAGAAACTTGAGATTGGCACAAAATAGGCATTTTCTGAATACTTGTTGTCATTGTTTCCATGATTCTATATGTCCAGATTTATTTTCTGCCAACCAGTGTTTTCTCCCACCAAAATGCTTCACATTCTCAGACGAAGCTCCGTCCCTGTTGGACAGACTGATTAATGAAAGCCCACAGTAAACAGAACAACACACCCACTGCCATGTGAAGTGAAGGCAACAGTAACATTAGTATTTGTTTACTATTTAGAGTCTAATGTTTGTTTAGACGCCTCCAGAGTGGCATCGCAGTACGATTATTCACACAATAATCTGGGCTTTGCATGTGAGCCAAAATTTCTAAAGCCTGCATGGAATTTTATGTCGCAGCAAAAGGAAAAATTTATGCCTCAGTTTGGTGAAAGACATTTTTAATTAAACTGAACTATGCAAGCAGTTCTATTTCTTTCTCCCCCCCTTCGACTAGTGACATGTTCAAACCAGGCAATAGCCTACTTGGAGTTGCATCATGTAATGCCCAATAATGTGGAAAAAAGTCCGTTCAGAAGTGTTTAAATTAATCTTAATCTGAATTTCGGGTAGTTTTTACCCATTAGGCAACTATTATAATTATTTGTTGTCCATCCATCTGTCTGTCTGTCTGTCTGTCCATTCAACAACATAATCACATTACACTGGTCTATTAGTAAAATGCTTCTGGAATAAAACTAATGAAATGTGACCACATATGTGTTAGTGATAAAGAAAACTCTAGTCTTAAATGCTGGTTGGCTCAAGTTTCCAAGATAAATCTTGGGTCAAAATGTGAAATTCTTAGCATGAACAAGAAAATATTGTCTGATGTTATGAAACAAATGTTTCAGCTAAGAATTAGTGATTATAATTTAAGGGGGAACTGAAATTTATAGGAAAATGAAGTGCAGAATTAATTCAAAAAGTCAGTGTATCTCTGTTAGAGGGTACATCTATGGAATAATCTGGATCCGAATCTAAAAAAATCATCTTCAATTTGTGTATTCCATAGGATGTATAAAACTACTATAATAACCAAATATAGAATATTATCTCAATAAGTGAATATTTAGTTATAAGGTAGAAGAAAATGTGAATGAGTCTTATATTGCAATAAAACTATCATGGTTAGGATGTATCTATGTATATATCTATGGATCATATCTATTAATTATTGTTTATGTAATTGAATTCATAGTGAAAGTGAATGTACTTTCACTTCAAATGAATGCTTTACTAATACTGATACTTTATTTGATCATATCAGATTGTATGAGGTGAATTGTAAATAATGTGGCTATAAATGGTTATGGATGTGTTGTGTTAATGATATAAAGGACATACTGTAAAAAACATATATAGTGTGTTAATGCGGTATATTTGAATTTTAGTTTGTAAAAGGGGGTGGAGTTTATAAGTTTAACTTCTTCCCACTCCTTTTCGAGTACAAGAAAAAAAAAAGAAGTGTTGACCATTTTCATTGATGTTTTGATGATTATTGTGTGCTTGAAATAAAACTGAACTGAACAGGTTTTAGTCCGGAGGAATATTGGTCTCAGATCTACTAGATCTACTTCAAAACACTGTCTGCACATTACGATCCATTCACTTTACAGGTCTACTAGATGTAACATATTATAATGATACATTCGTGACTGGACAAGATGGCAGATTTCATATGATCTGTGAAGTTACTATGTTCCATGTGACCTTCTAGTCTGTTCATTTGTTGGTTTCCTTGTAAGTAGGTTTACACAAAAACTACTGGAGCAATTTTCATTAAAATGTCAGGAAAGGTGCAAGATAGTCTAGAATAGATCCCATTTTTTATTTGTTCCATTAGCAGATTTTTTTCATGTATTAACACCACCCCCTAAAAAAGACAAAAAAAAAAAAAAAGTAGCGAGGAGTATTGGTTTTGGTTTTGGTTTGTGTGTTTGTTGGTCTATTTGTTTGTTTGTAAGCAGTTTTACACAAAAACTACTGGACCAATTTCTATTACATTTTCAGGAAAGGTGCCAGGTGGTCCAGAATAGATCCCATTACATGTTGGTGAATGTAGGTCAAAGGTCACAGTCACTAAAAATGTGTTTTCAAAATGAGGGCAAATCAGGGTAAAATGTCTGAAAGGGGGCGGGATTTGTTGTGCCAGGTACTGGTTTTTTGTTTTTTTTTTATTAGGAAACGCATCCGACATGTTCTTATTAGACAATAAAACATCCTTATCTTAAATGTATTTTCTTCCATTGGTTTTCTACAATAGTATGTCAATACCAGAGGAGGTTTGTTCATGAAGTAGGAATGATTGTACATAAGAATGTGGTTATGGTTCAGAAAACATGTGCGTAATACTCATCCACACCCTTTATCCACAGCTTGTTGCTCTAAAGGGCCCTGATGGGCACTAAACACTGGTATTAAACCTAAATCTTTAGGTGGATTCCTCCTATAAAATTACAAGTAAAACTATCTTTGTGCACAAATAGCCTTGTTTTGTGTTTCCTGTGACAACAACAACAACTCCTCTGTGATGTTTTCAGCTGTACTAAATATATTTAATCAGTTAAAAATATACCATTGAGGGAACAGTCTGTGGATTATGTTGCAGTTTGTATTATTTGAATCATTGTGTGATTTGCTTAAAGGCTGGAAAACTGCAGTTGTGTGGTGTTGATTGTGTGCACTGACCAGTAACACTGGTGTCTTTTGCCTCTGGAGCTGAAAGCAGACAATAGAGGCCTTATGAACCGTCACACATACTTCACATGCCACGGCGATGTGGTGGAGTGTCGGCAAAACATTGGCTTCATTTGTTTTCAATCAGTATTCAGGACTGGAGATGAGGGACTCCTACAGTCAAATGACCTCGCACTACGCTCATGTGACATAGTGTAAATAGTAAAAACTGCTACTGACGCCATGTGTGAAGTGAAACTCTATATTTTACAAAAGTTTATTTCATTTGGAGAACTTTTATCCAGTATTTATCCATATTTATTTTAGTTCAGGGGGACACATACAGACCGATACAAAGCCCCTGGCACAGTAAAATAATTGCATAATAACACTAAATAAAGACAAACTCTAAATCTGTCTGTATGTGTTAAAATAAAAAACGGAATTTACGTTACAAAAATGTTTACATCTACAAATTATTCTTTAAAAAATGTTACTCACTATAATTCAGGGGGTCAAGCAGACACAATCTGTAGAATAAAAACACTGCTCTATAATCTTTTAGAAAGTATCTACTTCAGACATTAAATGTGCTAAATTTTATATACTTTAATAAGATAAATCAGAAAACAAATGACGAAAGTGATGGTTAGCTCATATTTTTAATATATATATATATGATGGTGTGTTATTACACATGTATGAATAGAATAGAATAGAATAGAATAGAATAGCCTTTATTATGCAAGAAAACATGCAATGAAATTGGTGTAGCGCTTCACCACCCACTGTGCAAGGAATAAAAAAGTGCATGCAGTTCAAACATACAATAATTTTTATGAAAAGTATATATTAAAAAAAAAGTAAAAAAAACAATTATAACAACTATAAATATATACGACTACTCTTCCTATTGTACATGTCCAGGAGGAGGGGGAGGTTATGCATTTAGGAGCTGGACAGCCTGTGGATAAAAGGTGTTTTTCAGTGGTTTATGTACATGTATACAATGGATTTGTAAATATTCCACTAGAAAGAACCTGTAAAGTGAATGGATGATAATGTGCAGACAGTGTTTTGAAGTAGATCTGGTAGATCTGAAACCAATATTCTTTTGGACTAAAACCTATTCTCTTGTTGATTCTAATAATTTCATATTTTTACATTACACTTTAGGAAACTATTCAATTTCCCTTACTGACAAAAATAAATAATATCATAAAATAAACAAAGTATGTATAAAAATGTGGTAGGAAGCTCTTCATTTGTTTTCTTTTCCTTTATTATAAAAGTGTATGTCCATAAATAAAAAGGTGCAAATGCTGCAAAAATAGACATAGACAAAATAGATAGTTCAGTTTTAAAATAGACATATAGTCTAGATGGACATTGAAATGAATGATGTAAATTAAATTGTTATAATTTTAATGTAAAATTGCTAAATGAGGGGTAGGATTTTTATAAGTGTTAGCTTCAACCGACTCCTTTTGAGTGGCGACTCTGAAATCCTTATTTTGTCTCTAGTTTCTTTTGCTCTGTATTTTATTAGTTTTTAAGATGAACTGCTCAATTAAAATAACTGAACTGAATTTTGACCCCAGACTTTTCTTGGAAACTTGATCCAACCAGCATTTAAGACTTGAGTTTTCTTTATCACTAACACACATGTGGTAACATTTCATTAGTTTTATTCCAGAAGCATTTATTTGTAGACCAGTATAATAAGTAAATGGGGAAAAAATTCATAATAAATTTGAACTTTGACCTATTTTTCCCAAAATGTGTGATATCTAGGGTCACTGATAATATATAAACTCAGAACTGGTATCAGTTCAACTAATAAATTGCTAAAATGTGAAGAAACAAACAAATAAAAAAATTAAAACAACACCCCTATTATTCAACATTGTGGTATTGTAATTACTATTTAATGTCGGAAAAATATCCCTTCTAAAAAATCGCAGAGGAGTGTAATGGTTGGACTTTCACATTTATAAAAAGTCACTTTTGTTTCTATTTACTTCAAACAGGATCAATAAGCTGTAATATGTGTGAAACGCAGTATTTGTTGTGCCTAAAACCACTGGTTTTTATTCAAACTTTCCTAATTTTCCAACTTGTTTTTACCTCTGTTAGTTGGGATTTATTTTGCTGAACAACCTTCAGAGAAAGTCATTATTCTGTTATCTAGAAAAAGTGACATTTTAAGATCAGAATCATAAAATTCGTGGGCTGTGAAAAATGGGTGACACTGAGGTGAAAGATTCTGCCATAATATACGAACCATGTTCTTTTCTGGTCTTGTCATAAACTCAACAGATTCTGCTGCTGCTGTCGTTGGCATAAAACATTAAAGAAATCATGTGACACAGAAAACCATCCTGTTCTTTACCGTCTTTGATACTAAATCATACTTTACAGTCACATGAAATGCTGTTCCAACATTAAACACCACATAGAACTGGATGGGCCTGTCATCCGTTTCAAGCCACAACTATTTAGATCAGCAGTCTAAAGAAGAATATAATGACAGATATAGACAAAGTGCCTGCTCTCTAGGGATCTGTGGCCTTTCACTCTATAATAACACTGTAAGGTTACCTTACTTTGTAAAATAATAGTGATTTGCTGCTATATAAATAAAACTGAATTAAGGATACATGTTTAAAGGAAATAAAAGCACTCAAGGCACTGGATATTTATTAATGTACAGTCAAGTGTCATTGATATTACTATCAGACTAGAATGATCCAGACTTTTAATAATTCATGTACAGTGGTACAAACTTAATCTGTTCCAGAAGTGTTTTCGTACCATGAATTTTTCGTAAATAGTTACATTTTACATGTAAACAGCCTAATTTGTTCCGAGGCCCCCAATACTATCCCTCAAACCCTTTTAAAAATGATTTAAAAATTACAGATTTTGTATGAAATGTGTTAAAAGAAAATGTAGATTTAGATTTTAGCCCGCCCAGGCTAACATCAGCTGTTGTTAGTGTAGATGTATGAAATAACCATGGAATGACTCCTTTAAATGTTTTAAGTGTGTACTAGTTGTAAATTTTACACCCTAGTTTTAAGCTACTTAGATATTTTACAGCAATCGGTTTCCTGAGGTTTTCTATGTAAAGTCAACTTATTAGATTTTACAGTGTTGTAATTAGTCTGATGTGTACAGGGTGAACTGGTATGGAGCCAGTACAGTCCCTTGTGGGATGCCAGTGCTCCCCAAACTGACATAATGTGGTCTATTAGTCAAGTCAAACTGCTCTACCTTTTTTTTTTTTTTAGAAAGTATGTGCTTCAGACATTAAATGTGACAAATCTGACGACCTTGAAATGAAATGCTGGTAAGCTCATGTTTTTAATATATACAGTATGATGGTGTGTTTTTATGGTGCTTTATGTACATGAACCAGTGAATACATGGTCTGTGGTCTCAGGCAGATGCTCCTGGGTCTTCATGATGTGAATAGAAAAAGGTTCTGTATATGTGATGTTCCTGGTTTTCTTTGTCTGTGTCATTGTTGGTTCATATCTCATTGAACAATAACTATCCATCTATTCAGCATTTTCACTAGATAAACCTGGGGGGGGGGACTTCATGCTGAGGAGGAAAGGCTCATTTTGTTAACCAGATGGACAGACAAATGTAGCGTTACATGAAAATATGAATGAGGATGATGATCATGTCGTTTAATCTAGCAGTAAATGAAGGGCTGTATCAGTGATTACTTATATAATCCTGTTATGGAAGGTGGTGATGTAAGTGTGTTGTGTGGGAGGAACTGGGATTTGACTCTAACTCTGTGAGTGGATCATTCATTCACAAATGCAGATGATGTAAGCTTTTTAAAGATGTGTTGTTATTCAGTGTAAATTATGATTTGGTCCGATTTCCTGTTTGTCAGTTTAATTTTTAATCTACAAAATAAGGTGTCAAGATTACTTAATCCTGTTGTCAAATCTCATCTCATTTTCTGAACCTGCTTTATCCTCACTAGAGTCACATGGAGACTATCCCGGCCTCTGAAGGACAAAGGTTGGGTTCACAAACGTGGACAAGTCACCAGTTAATCACAGGCCTGAACATAGGCTGCATTTACATGATATTTTGAATTCAGAATTATTTATACTGAATAAAATAATTCTGAATTAAAGCTATTTCTTTCATCTTTACATGGAAATGTTAATTCTGGTGTATCTGGAGAAAACTAACTCAGATATGGGGAGAATATGCAAACTCCACACAGAAAGGTCTGATGTGGGAATTGAACCAGGGTCCTTCTGTCTTTGAGGTACGAGTGCTAACCACTGCACCACCATGCTGCCCTGCTTTATGAAGACTTCCAGAAAAAAAAACTTACAGTATTTATAGAGGCACATTGTTTGCATTTTACTGGTGGGGACCTTTATTTATATTTAACCCTTGTGAGGACCTGATTTTTGGTCCCCATAGTGTCAGAAGTCCCTATTTTTTTTTTTTTTTTTTTTAATTTAACCTTTATTTAACCAGGCAAGTCATTAAGAACAGATTCTTAAGTACAATGATGGCCTGAAGTGTAACTATGTAAACATACCAATGTCCCCATAAAGAAATTCAAATACACACACAAAATGCTTTATCCTTTCTGATATTGGGTTCACAGGCCATATGCTGCACTTTCACTTCTTCCACCAACACATATCCACACATGTGACATATGTAACACACACACACACACACACACAGGTCCACACATCCACCATCTCATATACATCACCCACAGGCCTACAGAATACATCAACAGATGGTGTGGGGGAACATAGAGCAGCCAGGTTTGACTCTTGAGCCAGTTGGTTCTATCTGTTTGACTCTGGTTTTCCAAGATTTTTTCCCACTCTAATGAATCCCGTAGAGTTCAGACTCTCGTCAAACTTTGTTTTAGTACATTTTTCACACAGTCCACTAGATCTGTTCTCAAAGACAGAAAGAACATGGCAGTGAGAGACAGCAGACCTGCGCCAAGGCTTGATACGGCGTCATACAGTATGATGTCAAAATGTGATGTGATGGAGCCATAGGTGTTGACCCATCTGATGTCTGAAGGTGGGACGATGTGAATGTTGTCTGAATCCTGAGATGTAACCACTGATGTGTTTCAGCTGTTGACCTTTAGTGTTACCTTGACCTTTGACCTTCATTGCTCAAAATCTAATGGGTTCTTCCTTCATCAAGATCCGTTCAGAACTTTTTGCGTAAACAGATAAACAAATGTACCCGAATTTAATACCACCTTGGCAGAGGTAATAAATACATTTCATCACATAATTTACTCATCTATAAACATCTAGTGAAGATTCATGATGTTATTGTGTATTAAGTTAGATTTAATTTGATATGTCTGTGCATAGTGACTGAACTGGATGAAACTCCAGGTGCCTGCGCTTACTCAACCTGATAAATAAAAGAGATAAAAAGCATTAACACTTTGATTAACTGCTCCTCATTTTGTCGATTTGTTTAAATAACTTCTAATAACATGAAATTGTTTTTAAATACCACTTTATATTATCATTCAGCAATTAAAATCTACAGTATCACAACTATTAATGATTTTACTTCTTTTTTTTTTTAACAAAGTTAAATTAAATGTGCTAAATCTTACATACTTTAATACGATGAATCAGAAAACAAATGACTTTAGTGCTGGTTAGCTCATGTTTTTAATATATATGATGGTGTGTTATTCCACATATATGGTGGTTTATGTACATGTATACAATGGATTAGTAAATATTCCACTAGAAAGAACCTGTAAAGTGAATGGATCATAATGTGCAGACAGTGTCTTGAAGTAGATCTGAGGCCAATATTCATTTGGACTAAAACCTATTCTCTTGTTTCTTCTAAGAATTTTACATTTTGACTTCAGACTTATCTTGGAAACTTGAGCCAACCAGCATTTAAGACTTGAGTTTTCTTTATCAGTAACACATATGTGGTAAAATGTCATTAGTTTTATTCTGGAAGCATTTTACTTGTAGACCAGTGTTATTGAAGCCGTGCATTATTTTATTTATTTATTTATTAATAATGGACTCATTACTGGAATTTTCAGTTTAGTCCTGTTTAGTAGATATAGTTTTAGTGTATTGGTCTTTAATCCAATAAACTAATTTACAACAAAATCAACTCACTAGTTGGGAACATTTGCAATTGTTTGCATCAAATTAACACAAAATAATCCCACATGTTTAAAATATGCATATGGAATAGAATAGAATAGATCTTTATTGTCATTGTTAATACAATGAAATTCCATTTAGCCGCATCTCATCAGCACCATTTCATAAAAAAACAATCTAAACGACAGTAAAAGAAAAGACAATATTGGAAAAAAAACAACATATATCAGAAGAGGTAAAGAACATGGTAAAAAAAAAAAAAAAAAAAAAGTCCAGTTTAATACTTAAAAAGTGCTAATGTATTAAATTGCCAGTGTGCATTAAAATACATTAAAAGGAGGTTTTATACTTTTTGCCGCCTGTGGGTAAAAGCTGTGCAGCAGCAGTCTATTAGTCTGTGAACATTTTGTGTCCAGGGTGTGTAGGGTCTTTGGAGATGGAGCTGGCGTTCCTGTGAAGCCCCCCAGCATCCATGTCAGACAGAGGGGGTAATGTAGTTCCTATCACCTTCTCTGCTGTTTTTACCACCCTCTGCAGACTGTTCCTGTCCTCTGCTGTGCAGCTGACAAACCACACTGTGCAGCAGTCGGACCGGAGGGATTCCACTGTGGCCCTGTACAAAGTCACCAGCAGGTTTCTGCAAAGCTGCTGGTCCTGATAGGCTTTCCCCAATATGTAATATATATGTCTCGTCTTGTCATCTGAACCCGCTTTATCCTCACTAGGGTCACTGGGGGCCTAATCATCACAGTGGGTGAAGGCGGGGTACACCCTGTATGAGTCACCAGTTCATCTCATGGCCGAACATATATAAACACACACACTCACATTCACACCTATGGGCAATTTAGATTAACCAATTAACCTATCAGTGCATGGATGGTGGGAGGAAACTGGAGTATCTGGAGAAAACCCACGCAGACATGGGGAGAACATGTAAACTCCACACAGAAAGGTCTGGTGTGGGGATAGAACCAGGGTCCTTCTTGCTGTGAGGCACGAGTGCTAACCACTGCACGACCACCATGCTTTCCCTTATATAATATGTCATATATAATGATCTTAACTACTGTCAGTGTATGAAGTATTAGCGTCTGCTGCATTTGACAAAAAATACCTATTTAAACATAGGGATTGTGTAACAGTAATATTTTAAAATGTAACAAAAAAACCCTCCACACCTCCATAATTTAATTGTAACAAGAGTACAATGACAACAAGTATTCAGAGAATGCCTAATCTCACCCCTATTTTGTGCCAGTCTCAAGTTTCTATGACAACCTGTTCTTGAATTATAGCCAATAATGTGATTTTGACCTTTCTGCTAAATGAGACCTTGAACTTTGGCCTTTTGCAATACTGATAATTTCGTTATATGTATATATGCGACAGCGCGTGTCATATTATGATAATATATCCAGTATTAAGTTATAGCGTGATATGTCTAGGCTTGAGGCACACAAACAGTGTTACAGAACTTGATTTTGAGAAATGTCACCTTTGACCTCCAGAGATCTCAAAAATTATTGGTCGTAGGTGAAAATAGCTATTATGAGAATTGTGGAAATCTTCATTCTGCATCGTTTGGTACCAATCTGAAAGTTCTGTGACCCTCCGTTCTTGAGTTACAACCAATAATGTGATTTTGACCTTTTAGTTTATTGTGACCTTGACCTTTGACCTTTACTTAAATGGATCATTGCATCTGATGCACATTAGCTATATGTATATGCCCATGTAATTTCCTGGTGATATCTCAAGTATTCATTGAGTTGTAGTATATGTCTCTCACACACACACACACACACACACAGAGAGACAGACAGACAGACAGACACTGATTACAATAAACTCTCTCAACCAATGTTGGGTGTGATTAATAAAGGACAGTTATTAATTCACATGTAGCACATAGCTCTTCTGTTGCGAGCATATTTTCTGCTTGTTACCATTGTATGCATTTATTCTGTTTCATTTATACCCTCTATCATTGGAAAATCATGCCCTTAGTGTCTCCTTTAAATCAAGGCTGAATGAAAATCCACCCTTAAACCATGTTATGTATCTATGAGGTGGTGGATGTCAACTTAAACCCCCCTCCCGACGCCTCCATTTGCTTAGAAAATAGACATACAGCATTTTATTGCTTAACAGATATTTAGTCCTTATTTTGTTTGGAGCCATAATGAAAAACATCCATCAGTTGATTTCATAGCTCATTTGGCATTTCTTCAGCGCTTTCACTGCTCGACATTCACACAGACTGGGCCATCTGGGCACTCTGGGAGCTCTCTTCAATTCAGCTGGAGGGAAGCTTTTCTCTCCGCTAACAAGAAGCAGCTTTTCACGATTTAACGAGAAGCAATCTTTATATAAGATGCCTCTCAATGCCACTGTGTATCCACTACGCAGCGTCCCAGGGTTGGTGGCTGGTGCTACTGTCCGAGAGAAAATAAACAGGGCATAGAAAAAGCCCTGTGGTGGCCGTCTATCTGTGAATACAGTACTGTTGTCATAAACTGTACGGAAAGGAAAGGCTTTGTACCACACACACACACACACAATGTACATGTCTCTAGTATCTCACCCTACATTTAACAGTATTAAAAATGAAGGAACTTGACACAATAGTGAAAGGACTTTACATATATGGCAACACAAACACTCGCAGCCTCAACTCAACAGGCTGTTTGTCTGGTTTGCCTTCCAGCCAAACTCACAAAGAATAAAGCGACATGACTGTTACGTGTTTAAATTAAGTTAAGTTTTTCTTACCATTGCCTATCATTAGGGACCAATACCCCACAGGACTCCGCCAATTTAAACTGGTTTTTCACCCCCTAAACATCCACAAAATCTCACCAAATTTTGCACGTATGTCAAATATTTGATAAGATGTAAAAAAAATAAACTCCTTATATATCCATAATATGCTCACGAGAACAAAAACAAAAACTGAAAAATCACAAAAATGGCCCTCAGGACCCTTAGGAATGACGCAGAAACATGAAACGTAAGATAGTAAGTTACCTTCGACAACTTAAGTGTAACACCCAGTGCCGCAGTTAAAAACCTAGGAGTTTTATTTGATCCAGATCTTTCATTCAAAGCGCACATTAACTAAACATGCAGAAAAGGCTTTTTTCACTTGTGCAATATAGCCAAAATTAGGAATATTCTGTATAAAAATGATGCTGAAAAATTAATTAATGCATTTATTACATCTAGATTAGAGCATTGTAACTCCTTACAGTAAAAGCTACAAAAAAAGCTTTCAATTGATTCAAAATGCAGCAGCAAGATTATTAACAGGATCAAACAGAAGAGAACACATCACCCCTATGCTCCAAACGCTTCACTGGCTTGAGGTGAGTTTAGAATTCAATTTAAAATCCTCCTCCATACATATATAACCATTAATGGTATGGGCCCGTCTTATATTAAAGATGATCTGGTTCCGTATCAGCCCAATAGAAAAGTTACTAGTGTCTGTAAAAGTACAGTAGGAACTAGAGCCTTTAGTTACCATGGTTACCATGTTATGGAATCAGCTTCCCTTTAATATTAAAGAGGCCGACACAGTGTCTCTCTCTTTCTCCCTCTGTCTCTCTCACTCTCTCTCTCTCTCTCTCTCACTTGTCACCGGGTGACTCCCCATGAATACTCTCTCAGCAGTATCTACTTAAAGAGCCATAGACAACAGGAACTGCAGTGACTCACTTGTGTCCTGTGCTGACCTGTGACCCCAGACCTCCTCCCGCACCTGTGTGATGGATGCACCTGCGCCCCTTCTTAGCTAGAAATGGACGTTCATCTATAGTCTGTCCATCCATGGGAGTAGATCTGTCCTTCAGTGTGGTTCTATCCAACATTTCTTCTTTTCCCCCACTAGGTTTTGGAGTTTTTTGGATTCATCTTATTACAGTATGTAAGATTTAGCACATTTAGTGTCTGAAGCAGATACTTTCTAAAAAAAATTGTAGACCAGTGTTGTTGTTGTTGTTATTATGATTATTATTATTATTATTAGTAGTAGTAGTAGTAGTATTATCATTATTATTATTATTATTGTTAAGTTTCATGTTATACCTGCATTACATGGTCATCTTAAAGAGGAATTAACCTTTATTCTGAATTAAACAGGAATGAAAACTTATATAAACACGCTCTTTGTAAAATGTAAAACAGTAAAATAGTTGAGCTAGTCTGCAAGTTTTACTTAATACACCAGCAGCATTTACATAATCCCTATATGAACAAATCAGGATAAAAATAAATTGCTTAATTAACGCTGCATAAAAGCCTTGTCACAGTGGGCCTGTATTTTAAAGTCCGCATCCAGTCTAATTTTATTTTTGCTTTTCCAAGACGGCAACAATGACAGAGGGAAAGAGTCAGTGCTCATGAATAAGAAGAGCAATTACCTGAAAGCCTCCAAAAATATAAATTCAGATGTTTTTAACCTGGGCTGAAGTTTTTTTTTTTTTTTTTTTACCTGTTTAGGAGTAGAAGTGCATTCCTATAAAAGTCTGATAATAGCGTAGGGAGAAAAAAAGTTAATGTCAATGTGTCCCAAATGGATAGTCACTCAAAAAAAAAAAAAAAACACCATTTCCAGCACCTGGTAAGGCATAGAGCACACTTTAGGTGATAATTGCATATTGGTTGTAGAGGGAAAGGAAGTGGCATGCTGTGAATCGTCACCTTTAAAGAGGTTGACAGGGTAATCTTCTCAGAAATGCATTGCAGGAGTGCAGAGGGAAGATTCAGAGAAGGAAAGTAAGCGAGAACAGCTTGTGGATGTCGCACATCATTAGTATATTTCTCAGGTTATTTGGTCCCTGTTGTCTTGCTATTGTGCTTTCAGATTACATTTTGTAAAACACTTTCTAAGACTCCCTCATTGCTGGAATATCACACCAGTAACTTGATTTACAGGAATTAAAACCCAGCCCTTGAGGATAAACATTTTAAGCTACAATAATCACTAATCTTTACGTAAAAGAAACTAAATGCATTTTATTCTGTTACGGAAACTCTATCAGAAATTACATTTATATGCATTAAATTGAAACTCCAGTCAACAAGTGTTCACAATGTGATGTTTTAATAGGATTCAATCAGTGCAGTTCCGTACCCATAGATCAGTCCCTTTTTTTATATATATAAATACAGGTCAATAATAGTTAATAATAATCCAGTTAGTTTAGTGTTAACCTACTCTTAGTTTAGTGTTAGCCTACTGTTAGTTTAGTGTAGTGTTAGCTTAATGTTAGTTTAGTATTAGCCCACTGTTTAGTGCTAATGTAGTGTTAGCCTACTGTTAGTTTACCTTAGTGTTAATTTAGTGTTAGCTTACTATTAATTTAGTGTTAACCTACTGTTAGTTTAGTGTTAGCTTACTATTAGTTTAGTGTTAACCTACTGTTAGTTTAGTGTTAGCTTACTGTTAGTTTAGTGTTAGCCTACTGTTAGTTTAGTATTAGCTTAATGTTAGTTTAGTATTAGCCCATTGTTTAGTGCTAATGTAGTGTTAGCTTACTGTTAGTTTACCCTAGTGTTAATTTAGTGTTAGCTTACTATTAGTTTAGTGTTAACCTAGTGTTAGCTTACTGTTTGTTTAGTGTTAACCTACTGTTAGTTTAGTGTTAGCTTACTGTTAGTTTAGTGTTAACCTACTGTTAGTTTAGTGTTAGCTTTCTGTTTGTTTAGTGTTAGCTTACTGTTAGTTTAGTGTGAATCTACGGTTAGATTAGTGTTAATCTACTGTTAGTTTAGTGTTAGCTTACTGTTAATTTAGTGTTAATTCAGTGTTAGCCTACTGTCAGACTTAAGACAGTAAGCTAACAGACAAATTTGTTCCATAATTTACAGCTTTCATTGCCTAAAGTTAACCCTAAAAACTCCGAATGCTGCCGTCATTGCCAGCAAATTACAATAAGATGGCATATCAAAAGACTTATATTTATGTTCAGCAGGAAAACTTTTGTCCCTTTGAAACTGTGACATTTCATTTCTGCGTTGAAAGAAGTCATGGATTGGTTGTCTTTAGCCTGAACTTTCCTTAAAACTAAAAGGTATTTCTAGTGTCTAATAGAGACAGGTATCCCACCAACTGTAAATAAATTATTATTATCACAGAGCAATAGAGCAAAGATCCCAAATCCTTTTGTACAGACAGAATAACCACATTGGGAACCTTCTTCCTTAAGCTGATTGAAGTGTCAGAGCAAGTGTTCAATCAAACCTCCAACTCTGGAGGCCAGTTCTGAGCCAAGTGAATAATTGAAAATGAAACTAATATTTTACACTAACAAATATTTAATCATAAGTCTATATTTTATTGTAAGCCTCTGAATAGTGACCATGAAATAGAGATAGCTTTCCTTTGAAACCTATGAGTATTGCTTTGTACGTACTAGTCTCTGTCATATCAGGCCTTGTAATTAAATATTTAAGCCGTGTTGCAAGTCCAACATGACTCTGTGCCATGAATTTTTTATTTTTATGGGATTTTGGGCTGGCCACACTAGACCAACCCATGCTTTCAAGTGAGACTTCACTTCAAAATTTTATAATTGTAACTTTGTGAAATCAGATAATATTACAAGTGTGTGTTAAGCAACAAGGCAACTAAAAAGGCAACTTTATTTGACTGAAACATTTTCTTTCATTCATATACACATACACACACACACATATATATATATATATATATATATATATATATATATATATATATATATATATATATACACTGTACTGTATGTATTAACCCATAAGGACCTAAACAGCCACTAGTGATCAAAACCATTTAGAACTATAAAATATTTAATACATATTGATCTACTAACACTGCTCTACTTTTTCTTTAGAAATTATCTGCTTCAGACATTAAATGTGCTAAATCTTACATACTTTAATAAGATGAATTAGAAAACATATGACAGAAGTGCTGGTTACCTAATTTTTTAAAAAAAATATATGTGCTTTAATGAACATCACCATGATCAATGGATTAAATATAAAAAAAATATCTAATTTATGCTGAAAAAGTGATAAATACAAAGGAGATTATAATAAAGTGTGATAAATTATTTAAGAAAGGTTATAGAGGAAATGTTATTTAACCCCTTAACAGCTGAATTTAAATACTTGTATATATATATATATATATATATATATATATATATATATATATATATATATTTATATATATATATATATATATATATATATATATATATATATATATATATATATATATATATAAATATATATATATATTTTTTTTTTCTTTAAAAGGTTAAATCTAAAATAAGTGGAGATAATTAATTTGACTATAGCACGTACAGTAGACAGGTTTTTAGTTATGTTGTTATTTGTGACAGTAGGTGTTAAGGGGTGAAGTGCTGAGTTATGCACACACCAACTATGTACACATAGTTAATGAATACATGGAGCTAAGCAGATATAATACTAGTTTGATAAAGATCTTATTTAGATTTATCATTTCTGATAATGAACAGATGTTGCATAGTTTCTATATGATCCTTATTTGTTTCCCTCATAAATGGATAAACATGGCTCAAAATCTCTTTCATGTCTGTTTTTTTTTTTAATATATATAATTGTGTCCAAGCCTTTAGCTGATTTCTTTTTCCTTTTTACACTAAGTCAAATGTTGCATTAAACTGCAGTTATCATGGCTGAATATATGACCAATCACCCTGAACTATAATGATCTCATACAGCGGAAAAATAAAATAAAATACCAAGGAGAGAAAACCGGGGGGGGGGGCTAACTGGACCAGTTTTTGATTTTCACTTCACTTCCACCTCACAAATTTTTCTCCCAGTACTTTAAAACATTAAAGTAAAAGAAAAATTGTCCCTGATTTTGTTTCATTTTTGTCTTCTTTACACACAAAGTTTTTTTCACTTTTTTCTAGTGCATTTAATAGCATCCATAGACTTTACGTAACATTTATGGGAAACTTTATTGCATGTGACTGCTGCCTCTTACAAGCATCTGCAAGTCAATTCCTTTTGCAACGCATTAAGTCACCAATTAGTCCATGTGGAAGGGAGAAAAAAGGAGGCTCTGCTTAGGGTGCGATGACCTTTGAACTTTTCGGCCACTGCACACTTGGGTGACTGTGTGACCGTGTGACAACGAGGGGTTAACCAAAGAATGCATGAAGTCTGCTGGTGCCTCAGATAATTGAGCCATTTGTTGCAAGGTCACTGCAGAACAACCCCCCCCCCCCCAAAAAAAAACAACCCTCATGCTATCAGCAGCCTTGACCAAAGAGCAAAGAGAGTTCAGCATTTGTCCCACATAATGTGTATTAAAACGGTAAAGTGCATTTCTACATCTGTCTCCACACTTTTAGATTAGAATTCCTGTGTAACTCTGCATCACGCATGTCACATAACTTTACAAATACAAGACAAATTCATCCTGTTACAAAAATATGCAGGAAGTCCAGGTTTTGTCACATTGTAGTTCTGCATTTAATAATAGAATCTGCATGTTTTATGATCATTGGAGGATCTGAAAGATTGAATAACAGATCTACCAAAGCTCTGGTTTGTCTGTTAAATCAGTTTTCCTTTTATATCAGATGGTAACACAGAGAAGCAAAGCACATACTTATCCATTATACACTGCTTTTTAGTGCATGTGCTGTGTCAAAGTCTGACAAAATCTGTATTTACATATAGAAATATATATATATATATATATATAAAATAACCAAATCCATAGTATATAAATAGCACCACTGGTTATTTGTTGTTAAACATTAATCGTCTAATTAACTTAGTTTTGGTGGATAAAATATTCCAGATTAACATTCCTATTATGGATGTCAGAATAATTTTATTAATATGATTAATCCATCAACATGATTCATCTGATTAAAATTTTTAACACAATAAAATGTAACAGTTGTTTACAGTTGATTTACAGTTGATTTGTTTACAGGTATTTTTTTTAAACTGAATATGTTGAATAAACATTAATTGCATTGTTTTGCATATTTGATCACATTTTCTGTGTTTTCCAAGCATTTTTGAATATGTTTTGTATTTTTTTGTTAGTTTTTTTGTTTTTGATTATTGTAATCACCGTGTCTGTGTATGTGTGTGTGTGTGTGTGTGTGTATATATATATATATGTGTATATATATATATATATATATATATATACATATATATATATATATATATATATATATATATATATATATATGTATATATGTGTGTATATATATATATATATATATATATATATATATATATATATATATATATATATATATGTGCATATAAAGAAATTATCTATCTTGTCAAAGGTCAAGGTCGCATTTTGCAGAAAGGTCAAAAACACATTATTGGCTCTAATTCAAAAACAGGTTATCATAGAAATTTGAGATTGGCATAAATTAGGGACGAGGTTAGGCATTCTCTGAATACTTGTATTTATTCATGTGTGAATCTTAGCATGTTTTGTATATTTTTTTCCTCTACATTTGTTGTTTCTTCGTGTATATTTGTGTATTTTTTAGGAAATTTGTAAATGAAAAACCCCAGACAATGTAGATTAAAATTGAGTATTTGATAGCCATAATTCCTATATATACTGTTTTATCAATAGAGGTATAGGATAATTGGGTATTTATTATATTTAGAACTTGCAAGATAGCAATAACAAAAAAGGCATTTTTCACACCAAAATGGTTGTTACCATGGTAATTTGTTAAAGTTAGGTCAATTAACATACCTAAAAAAGCTCATGGGATCCATAGGTATCATTTCCAATTGTTAACATTTTTCTCCAGTGGATGATATTTATTTCTAAAAATAAAATTCCAAAAAATTTTGATTTTACCCAAAAAAGCATATTTTTTTTAGACAAAACCACATGACTGCATTTTTTGGCACCCCTTCTGAAATGATGTGGTATGTTCTAAAGTTCATCCCTACCAATTTTGGTGCTTAAGTTATTTCTGTAATGCTATCCCACTAAAATGTATATATGTCCAATTTAAGGAAAAGTATCTACATTATCTATAAACTAAATCATCTGACATTAGATGCAGTTGTTGTGAGCAGTTACACACAGATTAAAATAGAGTCACATCTCATAATAGTTTTGTTACAACAGTCAAACTCTCTCTGTCCAAGGAAGAGGATGTGCAATAAACACAAAAGCCTGAGTGAAACCTCACTCTAATTGACTTTATGGCCTCAGCAAACACAAACTGCCACTTCAGCTGAGAGTGTGTGTCCTTCAAACAACCAGTATCACTGCTGTAAAAGCACACAGCACAGCTCTGCACAAACTACTCCCTAAACACAGGAATAAAATGCTGTTTGGAGGTCAACAAACTGTAAAAGGTCCACAACAAAAGACCATGTTTATTGTTTAACAGGATGTAATTGGATGTTACAGGCAGCGGTGTGGAGGAAAAAGCAAAGGCCAGTGTTTGTTATTAACTTTTTGTTTTAACGTACAAACTGTCTTTTGTTTGAAGTACTTTGTAATTAGTGTAGATGAGACTTTAATTGCACATTTTAAATTGTTTAAAAAATGTCAAATTACAAAATAGGATAATGTAGTTCCTATGTATCTTATATAAATATATATATATATTTTATTTAAATCAGGAGTGGGCTGTACAGAAGCCTGATAATAATGTAAAAGCTTCCAGGTGTGACGGAAGAGAGAAACATCTAAAACTTGCAGGATAACCTTCAAGCCTGGAGATCCCCATCCCTGCTTTAAATAAATATTTATATCTTGTCTCATCATCTGAACCCACTTTATCCTCACTAGGGTCATGGGGGTCATTGGGGGCCTAATCCAGCTACAATGGGTGAAGGCGGGGTACACCCTGTATGAGTCTCCAGTTCATCTCAGGGCTGAACATATATAGACAAATAAATATAATAATAATAATACTTTTTTTTTAATATCTATTTTTCTTTTTTGTTTGTGTGGTTTTTCTGTCTTTTTTTCTCAGTGATATCATGTTGTTGCTGTTAGCTGTGAAACGTCCTCATGTTGGAATAAATACTTTCTAATGTTATCTAAAGTAATAAATCTAGTAAAAAATGCATACACTGAAAAAAGTAAAACATTGAATCAACTTAAAAATTCTTCTTCAACTTTGACTTTTTTCTCGTAATTTTGACTTTTTATGGTCACACCGAAAAAAATGTAGTTGAGTGAACCAAATTTACTTGCATAGGGTTATTTTAATTTAATTTAATTTGATTCACTCAACTAAATGTGTTTATATGTGACCTATTGAAGAAGAATTTTTAACTTGATTCAATGTTTCACTTTTTTCAGTGTGGAGAAATAAAATATACTAAAAGTGACATGAACAGATACACAATAAGAGGATAAATAGCATCTAAAACACAACCAGAAGATGAAACCTGTACAGTTTAAGCTATAACTTAATCGAAGTATTGGGTGAACAGAGAAGCTCCATTAAAACTGACCTGGCCACGCCCCCTTCAGGAAGTGACCAGTCACCATGACAACATGTCACTGTAATAAATCAGAGTGAACAGAACTATGTACTGTATTGTAAAGTCTATGTAAAACCATAGATACAATATATATTACTAAAAACTTCCCAGATTACTATAGTAATATATATTATGTTAGCATAATATATTTACTTTAGTAATATATATTACTAAAAACTAGTAAAATGTATAAAAGTTCATAAAATTTAGAAAAACACAGTAAAGAGGGCATGATAGCAGTAGAATAAAAATAAATATATTAAATATATAAATATATTGCACAGGTAAACAGTTATATAAATATATATAATATCGAAAGAAGATACTTTCTACAACATTGTAGACCAGTACTACAAATTGATATAACTTGCCCAACACTGATGATGGAAGAGAGATGTAATACATACAATAACTGAACACTTTTGATATTGCTGTAGACAAAGACGGGAAGAAAAAACTGTGTGAGCTGCGGTGGAATATCGACTGAACATGTTTTTTTTTTGTTTTGTTTTTTTTTTTTACTCTGTGCGTCTCATCCACGATCATATCAGACCATTTTCCGCTGAAATGAGATTTAAGTTGAAAATAACATGATGTAGGCTGATCCTGAAGGCTGATGAAACCTGTACGCACATATTACCTTCACCTTTTTATTGAGTGTTTATTGGGTCAAACCTGAGGGCTGCTGCATCAAAAAAATAAATAAATAAATAAATAAAATATATATATATATATATATATATATATATATATATATATATATATATATATATATATATATATATATGTGGAATAAAACTAACTCCAATAACTGAAGAATTCAGAAAAGAAATGAAAGGGAAGGAAAAAAGGATGGCTGTAGGTCGCTCTGTGGCGTTATGTAACAGAAACACAACAGGGTGATATTTTTATATTCCTTCCTGGTTTGAGGTAGAAGAACAAACATCATTCACCTCCATCATCTGCAGGAGATTTGTCATTAATGAAGCACAAACTGGAGCAAGTGTTTTACAACATTCTGCTTCCATGTCCTGGATTCATGGAGTTGAAGCATTTTTTTTTTTTTTTTTTTAATTTTTTTATTTTGGGGGGATTAATGGATGGACGTTCTGAATGGATGCTTTAGTTTAAAAATTCAGAATAATAAAATTTTTTAGGGTGATTTTACTGATAATTTTGTTGATGGAACTGATGTACAGTACAGGTGTCAAAAAGCAAATGATTTAGAAAAAGAAAAAAAGACCAAATTACAACACTAGTCATTTATTCCTTTTTTTTTTTTTTTTTTACTTCATTTTGTTTTTTTGGGTTGGGTTTTTGGTTTAGCATTTTATTTGTTATTTTGTGAATATTTATTAGTTTCTGTTGATGTTGCTAATTTCTGTTAAATGTTTCTACGTTTTGTTTATTTATTTTATTAGTTTTCTCCAATTGTGTTCTGTTGGTGTCTTACTTTGCTCATGTTACATATTATTTTGTTAGTTTAATATTAATTTTTGTTCATTTTACTGATCACTTTGACAGCTTTTGTTCATTTTGTTGCTTATTTTATTTTATTTTATTTTATTTTTTACTGTGGAATTGCTTAAAGGTGTCATTCCACAGCGAATCTGAAGTAGCATTAGCATTAGCATCTACGAGAGTAGACGGAGCCACCGTAGCTGCTGCACAAACTGGAAAAAAGATGGCGGATCAAACTGGCTCATGTGCTCTCTGTGGAAATAAAGTCTTGTTTTTTTTCCCTGCACGTTTACAGAACAAGCAATGGCACGAAACCTAGCGACATGCTACTCTGGTAAAGGTAAACACATATGGAGAGCACCGATAAACTACTGTGCAAAAACAGGTTAAAACAAAGCAATCCAAGCATTTTTTTCAATTGTAATAATGTAATAAACATTAAAATAACCTGTTAAATTTGCTTTATTATCTGAATTTCCGTGAAGGTGACATAGTATGTATATAGTATGGAGGGAGCGAGAGAGAAAATAAAGTTGGGAGACTGGAAGCTCTGGAAACATTAAAAAAATAAGGTTTGGGAAACATTCACTGAGATTTTTAATGATGATGAGTGTTTTCTTTTCCATTGAAACTGGGTTCAAATATCTCTTTGGGTGTTAGACTGTGTCGACCCCTGGTTTAGATGCTGCACGTTGATAAGTTTTGAATATTAACATTTTAACTTACAAGCAATAACATCAGATTTTAACACGGAAATAAATGCAGGTATGTGAATAAGGTCATGTGATGTTCATAAAGACTACTTTTTTTAAAATGTGGGTCAAGAAGCGGGTCAGGTGCAACCTTGTCAAATATATTTATTACGGGTAGGCTACAGTTAAAAAAGCGGTCGGTTGGGATCGTTTATACATTTGTAAATCAACTGTGTGCATCAAAATCCTTGAAAAATGGAAACCTTCAATGATAAATAACAATAGAATTCTGTGGTTCACATAAACATGAGTAACCTTTTATTATACAGTCATGTAGCCAAAACAGATTTATCTGTGAGACAAAGCAGAAACAGGCTGTACAGGATTATTTTTATTAACAAACTGCTTCACCTTGGATACTTCATATATTACTCTGCTGCAGTTGTGTGCTCGCACTAATCTGATGGAGTTATTTTTACCAGCGTCAACGTGACAAAATATATTACGTTGAGTAAAGAGAATAATTGTCTTCGTGAACTTGCTTCTTTCTCCTACTGTTTAGTAAGAAGGACATTAATAATAATAATAATAATAATAATAATAATAAGCTATTTATTTCAAAACACAATGGGAAAGAAAACTCTCCATTAAGATTAAGATTTATAAAATAAAAAAAAAAACACTCAATAAAGACAGTTTTTTTTTTTACTTATTTGAAACAAACTCACCGAAAGAAAGAAAATAACCCAACATAATATAGACTAATTATACTGATCTACAGTTTGGTTTTTCAGCAAAAAGAATATATCTGAGTATAACATCCTGGCAAAACTGTTTAACAGCAATTTAATATTTTTTCTGCAACTCATTATTGTCTTTATCTTCTTTCCATCAGTCATTTAACTCCTACTACTTTAACAACTTCCTCACAAATACTGAATGTAAAACAAAACTATATTTGCTTGTAACTCTATGCATCATTGACAACATTTTGGCATTAAAGCAGCCTGATTCGATGTCCAATGGGCCGGACCGGGAAAAAAAACATAATGACCTATAAATAATGACAACTCCACATTTTTGTCATTGTTTCAGTGCAAAAAACACCCACTAAATTAAGAATATACTTTTATAAATTATCCAAATATTTTTAAAAAGTTAAATTTCATAAGGAAAATAAATATTTTGACTCAACTTATCATTAGTCCATGTGTTTTTATTATGGATCAGTTCTGCAAAGACACTAAACTTTTAGTAACACAAGCAGAAAATGGTTCAAATTGTGTCTAATTTTCTTTAGATATTTCAGGTTGCTCATATTTTGTTGTTACAGGATACTTTATAAATGTAAATATTTTTGTAATTTAATATTTTTTCGCAGTCAAACAATGAGACAAATTGGAAGTTGTCATCATTTATAGGGAAATAAAAACTGAGAAGAAAATATGGAATCATTTAATAGGTTATTATACTCCCCATCCATCAGGCCGCATTGGAACTGTCGGCGGGCCGTATTTGGCCCCCGGGCCGTATGTTTGAAACCCCTGCATTAAATGATAGTTCACTATTTTTCACATGAATTTGTATTGTATTTGTATTGTATTTACCCACAACAGTGTCCCTATTTAAAAATACATGTACATTTATAGAGTCTCTCAGCCTTTTTGGTTAATTATTCCAGAGTTATGAAGACCTGAGGAAAACAGACGTTTTATTTTGATTTTATTCCTTTGGACTAAAACCTAATTCTAAGGATTTCACATTTTGACCCCAGACTTATCTTGGAAACTTGAGCCAACCATCATTTAAGAGTTAAGTTTTCTTTATCAGTAAAACAGATGTGTTAAAATTCCTTTAGTTTTATTCTGGAAGCATTTGACATGTAGACCAGTGTAATAAATAAATCTCCACAATCATTTCATAAGTAGAGTAAAAACACATTTGTTTCCAGCTTTGTGAGTAACTGTGTACAGGTCGTGCTCACATCAATTCAAACTTTTTATCAGTTTAACCCTTGAACTCTTGAGAGTTAAGCAATTCAACAGTAAAAAAAATTAAATAAGCCACAAAATGAACAAAAACTGGCAAAGTGATCAGTCAAATGAACAAAAATGAATATAAAACTAACAAAATAATATGTAACATGAACAAAGTAAGACACTAACAGAACACAATTGAAGAAAATATTAAAATAAATAAACAAAAAGGTGAAAAAATAAACAAAAATAAGCAACAACATCAATAGAAATATTCACAAAATCACACGAAAAAATGAAAAAAACAAAACAACACCCAAAAAACTAAACAAAAAAAATGAATACATGAGTGTTGTAATTTAGTTCCAGTAGTTTTAGTTTGGGCTTTTTCTTTTTGTAAATCATTTGCTTTCTGACACATGTACATCAGTCCCATGAACTAAATGATCAGTAAAATAACACAAAAAAAGTTGAATTATTCTGAATTTTTAAACTTAAACCATCCATTCAGAACGCGTCAGCGCTGACGCATCAGGGGTTAAAGGGTTAATACACCCACATATGCTGCTGTTTGACCTATATGTGATGTTCTCTGGAACTACAGACTGTATGGGGAAAGCATGACATCATCCATGGCTTGGTGAATGGCCACTTTAAATTGGCGACCGTCATATTAGCATGTTACAGCAGGAAGTGACTATATTTGGACAAAATGGGCAGAGTTGTGGTAGTGAGAGGGTCAGAGATATTTTCAAGTTGGACCTTAATGATATTCGCTGTGTCTTGTTAGTGGAACAATGATAGTGGAGCTGTCTGTCAGCCAAAAAAAATGTGTTTTATTACATAAACCAAAAGTGCAAAAAGCTGATGGAGGTGAACAGGCTGTCATAGAAACCTGTCAATCAAAGTCTACCACAGCAGATGTCAGTATCTTCTGTTCACACTTACATCTGATTGACAGAAGGAAAAGTTAAGGATGGATGGAGGACAAAATGACTCCTGAAAAAAATGTACTGGTGTATTAAGACATTAAAAACACCAGTACACCAGAGGATGTTTGGGTGCAGGGTTCAAATCCTGAAGGAACCCTTTAATTCCCAGAGGGTCAAGGTACTACTGAAGTTCTACTGTATTTAGTGTTTGTTAGAAGAACTTTCGGTAACACTTTATAATACCTACACACAACTGACTATGTATTAACCATTTATTACCCATTTATAAATGGATTGTTCATTATGTATTAACCATTTGTTACCTATTTGTTAATGTCTTGTAAAGGTTAATGTTAATTTATTTGAATAGTTTTTATCTTAGAGCTATTTTCATCCAGTATTTATTTATTTTTATTTTTTTGTTTAAGTACTGATGTAATATGATTGTATTTTTGTTGTGTGGAGCGGTGACTACTTTGAATTTCCCCATGGGGATTAATAAAGTATATCTTATCTTGTCTTGTCGTGTCGCGTCTTGTCTTGTCGTGTCGCGTCTTGTCTTGTCTTGTCTTGTCTTGTCGTGTCTTGTCTTGTCTTGTCGTGTCTTGTCTTGTCTTGTCTTGTCTTGTCGTATCATATCTTGTCTTATCTTATCGTATCGTATCGTATTTTATCTTATCTTATCTTATCAATTATCTTCATTTCACGCATTCATCCCAGAGACCAGATTGGACTCTTTGGCGGGCCGCATTTGGTCTCTGGTCCTTATGTTTGACACCTGTGGTATACAGTGACTTCTGTTTGTGTAACTCAGCTCAACCCCATCCTGCTGAAAATCATGAAAAACTCTGCAAGGATTCCAGATCTGTGTCCATGACAAAGCTGGTAGAAAAGTGTAGTGAAGGTATCGTTAACGGTGACAGAGAAAGAAAGCGCCTGGAGGCACACAGGGAAGGACCTTTGCTTTAATGCACTTCACACAAGACTTGGATGTTGTGTTCCGCCACTTTTCCACACACACCCACTCACACAGACCCACACAGACTCTCACCAGGGACATAAATATTTCAGAGAGTTGTTGTTAGTTCCAGTCTGTTGGGCCTAGACGAGCCCTTAGGATAGAAGCAAACAGCACTTTCTACAGTAAAGGGACACGGGTTCACGACCCACATAGATGAAATAACGTCGATGATAGCAATCTGCCCTAATGATTTTATTGTTTGTTTCATCTAGAGGAAGTATTTTGTGGCGAAATTCAATTTTAGAAAATAAATCAGAGCCTGGATAAAGCAATGAAGGTGTGTTTGCGCTTGTGATAACTTCATTTATATTGTGTAGCGGCGTGTGTTCTGTTCGTCCACTCAGATCGGCTTCAGTTTGCCTCCCATGATGAACTCCAGTGTGTCTCATTAATGTGGTGAAAATGCTGAAGGAACTTGAGTTTGAAGAGCTCACTGAACAAAAGTGGTTGTTTGTAATCCGTGAACCATTCATTCTTTGGTTTTTCAAAATCAAACCAAAAACAAGACAACGAAAAAACAACTCGTTTCTTCATTATTTGCATCCAACACCAAAATGAAAAAAAAAACACGGATAACGATACGTTTTTCATTTTTCGTTTTTGTGTTAAAAAAAAGGTCAAAATTAGATAAAACGTGAAACAGCCGTTATCTGTTTTTCAATTATTCATTTAAACTGAAAAATGAAAAAATTGATCGTTATCCGTTTTTTAGGCCTTTGCAGCGTACCATGTCGGCCGCCAGGGGAGGCTGTCGCGAGGGACGGCGAAGGCCTTTGAGACTGCTTGCAGTTTTAATAGTTCTTACAGTTTGATGAATATTTAAAAACTAAAAACAGGAGAAGGGGTGGGATTAGATAAGTTTTGAACATATTATTGCTGTTTTGATTTTGTCTCTTTTTGTATTTGTTTTTCGCTCAAAAAAAAAAGTTGAACCCTCCAGCTGCTGCAAAGCTATCTTTATATTCATTCAAAATAAAGTTTTAATTTCTTCCTAATTTCTTACCTTTAAAGCTAGTTGCGTCACGACATTTGTATACATAGGGTCAAGACTTCCTTTCAACATTTCTCAGAATACACCATCATTTGATTGTCAACAGCAACAGTAGTAGATAAAACTAGAAATACTGTACGTCCAAACAGCGAGCCGGTTACACTGCTCTACAATTTTTTTAGAAAGTATCTGCTTCAGACATTAAATGTGCTGAATCTTACATAAATAAAATGAATCAGAAAACAAATTACTTTAGTGCTGGTTAGTTCATGTTTTTAATATATAATGGTGGTTGGTGGTTAATGTACATGTATACAATGGATTAGTAAATATTCCACTAGAAAGAACCTGTAAAGTGAATGGATCATAATCTGAAGACAGTGTTTTGAAGTAGATCTGAGACCAATATTCATTTGGACTAAAATCTATTTTCTTGTTCATTCTAAGAATTTTCCATTTTGACCCCAGACTTATCTTGGAAACTTGAGCCAAACAGCAGTTTGACTGTTGGCCAGGATTTAATAAGACGGCAAGTGGAATATGTTGTGTGTGGTTGTACATCATCATCATCAACATCATCATCATCATCACCATCATCACCATCACCACTACCACCACCACCACCATCATCATCATCATCATCACCATTCTCATCATCATCATCACCATCACCAACATCACCACCACCATCACTATCATCATCATCATAATCATCAAACACATTATCAACACAAAAGGAAAGGTCTTTAGTGCATCTTGCTGCTGTGGCTGCGTCTAATTCCAAAAGTTTGGTTTCGGTTCAGTCTGTGAACAAACAGATGGCTTGTGATGGCATATACTTTGAAGTCGTCCACCGTGAGGGAAGATTCAGGTGCGTAATCATGGACAGATTAACAGATTTGTGATACTTAAGCCTTGACTGGGGTTTTACAGATATGATGAAAAAATTGGTGATGAATGTCCTATGCTGCTGAAAACAAAGGAAAATATTTTAACAAATGGTGATAAATCACTTAGGAAAGGTTAAATGGAGAGTATAATTCATTTGGGAACTGACATAAAGGTGGCAGTGGGTGTTTTTGGGTTAAAACTAACCATATGGACACTGGTATGATAAGTGATGCCAGCTGCATCTGTGTCTGCTTGGCTTCAATAATGTCAAACTCATCTCAGTTTGACCTTTGACTCCCACCCAATCAATTTGCCTCATTACCGTCATTAAGACAGACGATCATATACAGCGGTGGCAGGTAGTGATTAATTTCCAAATGTCAACCACTAACTTCCTGAATCCTGCTAAAACTCATCTTACCAACTGTTTTGAGGCTTCAATTTACAGTTTTAAAACAAGTGGCAAAAAAAAAAAAGAAACACGAAATGCAATTAAACCCAAATAGAGCAACCTGTCATTCATGTTGTAAGCGAAATAAGATTTTAAAAGTCAACATTAGATTGATGAATATAGGATTTTTTTTTTTACCCCTGCAGTGCAATTTGTCAATTAAATGTAAAATATCAAATGGAAAAAGATTCAAAATGTCTTTCAGAAAGTGTGACATTTTCATTTCTGACTCCTCTTCTTAGCAGACGGGTCACGTTTTCTCACATACACAGTAAATACCTAGACGTTGTACCAAACTTCTGACACATTTATCACCTCATCTGTGGGATCTGAGGAAATCTGTGCTGGGAAACAACATAATTTTCTGCTTTCAAACCCTGTGCAGCTCAGTAGCCTTGAAACTGCCAAGTGTGTTCCCTCATTTTCCGAGGGGTCACTCATCTGAATCATGCAGTTTGCCTGTCAACTGTTTGTGCATGGGCCTGAGGATACGGCACAAGGAAGGCTTCTCCAATCTGACAAGGAGGAAAAAGAAAAAAAAATATCCATTTACTCCAAAGGGCTTTGGGCTCCACAGCTGCTGTATTTGAAAAACTGACAGAAGAAGAAAAAAAAAACCAAAAAAAAACAAACAGGGCAGATTTATTCATAGGAGGATCATCTTTTGACAGAAATATGTCAATTTACACATGAAGCAAATACGGTTGCAGCTGTATTTGTTTCCATCATCACTAAAGTGGATTGTATTCAGTGAAGGGAAAAACAAAACAGAAATCATCCTCCTAATTATGAATTCTGCATCAACTACTGCTTTACAATTTTTCTGCTTCAGACATTAAATGTGCTAAATGTTATATACTTTAAACCCCCTGCCCCTTTGGAAAATACAGACATGGAGGCAGTGGCGGATCTAGACGGCTATTTTTAGACGGGCCTAAGTAAAGTCGCCAATCCGTGCCATTCCGTAATACTACTACTGCTATTACCAATAATACAACAAAAACAACAATAATAATAATAATAATAATAATAATAATAATAATAATAATAATAATGATGATAATAATAATAATAATGATAATAATAATAATAATAATAATAATAATAATAATAATAATAATAATAATAATAATAATAATAATAATAATAAATTTTATTTCTATAGTGCTTGTCATGGCACTCAAAGACGCTTTACATGAAGTAAAAAAAAAAAGAACAATAAGAGTCTAACTACGATAGGAAACAATAGAAAACTCATCAATAACACATTAAAAAAGACAGAATAAAAGTAATCAAACATTGAAAGCAATTTTGGATAAATGACTTTTTAAAAGTGATTTAAAAGTGTTGAGGTCGGAAGAGTGATGGATGGTTGGGGGGAGTGAGTTCCAGAGGTTTGGGGCGGCTACAGAAAACGCTCTGCCTTTGAATCAGAAAATAAATGACAAAAGTACTGGTTAGCTCATGTTTTTAATATATGTGATGGTGTGTTATTCCACATATATGGTGGTTTATGTACACTAGTACAGATCCATTTCCATGATTATTATTATTATTATTATTATCATTATAGTAATTTACTTGTCTCATCCACTTTAGATTGAATTGACCCTAAACTGATTTCAACTTCCTTGACTGTTAACGTCCTCAGTGTAACATTTGCATTTCACATCTTCATCCCAGGGGGGGCCGCTTTTGGGCCCCGGGCCTTATGTTTGACACCTGAGTTTTAGATTCAGCAGCCCCTTTAACATGTCCCTGCTTGTCCCTGCAGAACAAATTCTGCATCATAATACGACTCCTAAACAGTGACAAGCAAAATCAATATTTCACCACCCAGAATGATAATATGGCAATAATAAACAATTAGGATGCTGACCATGATAAGTCATACAACAGCACTTCACTCCCGCTCTGAATAGAAGCTGAGTAAAACATAATTGGCAATCACGGAACCTGAAGCTACAGGCCTGTAAGCTCTAATTTGCAATCACAGGATGGGGCAACGCTGGAAATCTGAGCCTTGGTTTGGAATGTGTATAATATGCATTTGGTATAAATATATATATATATATATATATATATATATATATATATATATATATATGTGTAAGTGTGTGTATGTGTGTGACTCAGAAAGTGAAGAAATAATTCATATGCATGATCAATTTCTGAAACTGTGGGCGATGATAAGCTGTGGGAAAACAGATTAAACCTGGCGTGTACCTTGGTAGCATTCGCAGCTGATTAGGGCGTCCATTTATTTATAGAATCATAGTTCATTGAAGTGATTCACGGTGGCGCACACACACACACACACACACACACACACAGACGTAAGGCTCAGAACATCATGTTGCAACTAATGACATGATAAAAAGAAGTGCAGAGGTAGAGGTATGAATACTTTATGACAACACGGTGAGTTTTACTTTTCCTGTGTACTTCTTACATTTGTTTACATATGTCTACACTTCAAAACACGTTAGGTTTGGATGCATTTCAATGTAATTATTATTTGTAGTTTGTATCACTGTACACTTTCCTGTGACTGATTTACTCGAAAATAATAATATTAATAATTTGTATTCATAAGTGCCTTTCAAGTACACTGAAAAAGGTAAAACATTGAATCAACTTAAACAATTTTCTTCAATTTTGACTTTTTATTTCCTAATTTTCCCTTTTTATCTCACGATTTTTCCATTTTATTTAATAATTTTGCCTTTTTATCTCATTATTTTTACTTTTTATCTCGTGATTTTTTACTTTTTATTCATAACATCGACTTTTTATGTCAGAATTTTGACTTTCTATGATCACACAAAAAAAATCTATTTGAGTGAACCTAATCAAATTGCATAGGGTTAGGGTTATTTTAATTTAATTTGATTCACTTAACTAGATGTTTTTATGTGTGACCTATTGAAGAAGAATTTTTAAGTTGATTCAATGTTTTACTTTTTTCAGTGTAACTCAATGACACTACACAACACACAATGTATTCAGTGACAATGGAGAACACAACAATATTAATGAAATAATGATGGAATGACAACTTTAAAGTAAGTGACCAAAGGCAGGATTTTGGTATTAAAACATTAGACAGATATTTAACCAGTATTAACCAGACAAAACATTATGTGAATCCTCTTATAGAACTATTATTTATGGCAACTCATTGCAGAAACATATTTTTCGACTCCTTATCTTGTAATTATGAGAAAAGTTAAGTCTTTCAATAATCCCTTCCATGCCACAGACTGTAGGGAATATGACACTGTTGGATTTAATCTGCTTTTATTTCTTTGTTGGATGAAGACACAGTAGAATAGTAATGTTTCTTAGGCTGTGTTTATATAGAGTGAATAATAGAACATTATACTTAAAGAAATACTTCATTTCAGGAGTATTTTCTCAGTAGATTAAAAAATGAAAGAAAAAAAACAGTGTCTTTTCTTAATAATCAGTAGAATAGTCTTTGTTCTGGATTATGTTTCCTGTTAATCTAGGTTTTAAATCCTTTAACCTTTATCCTTTAACCTTTTAGCATTTTCATTATGTAAAAGGACCTGGAGTCTGGTTAATGCTAACACTGGGTTAGCCCTGGGTTGATGTTAGCACCAGGTTAATGCTAGCCCTGGGTTAATGTTAGCACTTGGTTACTGCTAGCCCTGGGTTAATGTTAGTACATGGTTAATGCTAACATTGGGTTAGTACTGGGTTAATGCTAGCACTGGGTTAGCCCTGAGTTAATGTTAGCATCAGGGTAATGCTAGCACTGGGTAAATGTTTAGCACTGGGTTACTGTTAGCACATGGTTACTGCTAGCACTGGGTTAAAGTTAGCACTGGGTTAATGCAGGCCTGGATTCATGCTAGCACTTGGTTAACGTGAGCACTGGATTAAAGTTAGCCCAGGGTTAATGTTAACAGAGGGTTAAAGTTAGCACCGGATTAATGCTAGCACTGGGTTAATGTGAGCACTAGGTTAATTCTAGTACTGGGTTAATGCTCGGCTAGCACTAGGCTAATACTAGCATGAGACTAATACTAGACTAAGATGTCGCCCAGTTTGGACAAACACATTAGGTGGAGATATATTTTTTCTTATTTCTCTGTTTCCTTATGCCAAATGAAGCAGAATTTATATAAATTGAAAATGAATATTTGATCATGGTGAATCAAAATTCATCTAGAACAAACCTGTGACTAATCTAATCATTTGACAGCTCTAATAAGTACAAATGGTTGAATACATAAACACTGGTCATTTTTATCCCCTTGAAATTGTCCGGTACATTGTTTTCCTGGTGCAATCAGGCTGCATATAAACACACACTTGCATATCCATTCCAAACCATTAATTATTCATCAGTTAATAACAACAACCATAAACCCCATCCACTGCAGTGCACTCAGTGCTATTTATCTGAGTAATAAAACCAATTAAATAAAAGCCAATAGTTTCAGCAACACTGCTCTACAATTTTTTGAGAAAGTATTTGCTTCAGATGTTAAATATACTAAATGTTACATACTTTAACCTCTTAACACCGACTATTGCAATTAT
This sequence comes from Siphamia tubifer, assembly GCA_020466265.1. Taxonomy (NCBI): domain Eukaryota; kingdom Metazoa; phylum Chordata; class Actinopteri; order Kurtiformes; family Apogonidae; genus Siphamia; species Siphamia tubifer. Next base: position 15,651,286 of record CM035792.1, on the reverse strand, counting down.
GCAACACACCCAAAAATCTCCATATTGTATTTGCTATAGCTACGTTAATTATCTCCACTTAATTTGACATTCACTCTTTTTTTTTCCAGGGCTGTCAAATGATTACAATGTAAAATGAGATTAATTATAGGGTTGGTTTGGTTTAACTTTGATTAATCATGATTAAAACACTTTATATCAGTTTACTTTTCAGACTCAGGTTTTCTCTTTTGTACTCGCGTTTCTTACAATATTCACAAAAATAGAAGAATTTACACAAACAAATGTGGAGAAAAAAAAAATACAATCCATGATAAATTCCACTAAAAATCTGAAACACATTCAAGAACTCTTTTAAATATAGAACAAACACACCAAAATATGATTCAATATCCAATATATATATATATATATATATATATATATATATATATATAGAGAGAGAGAGAGAGAGAGAGAGAGAGAGAGAGAGAGAGAGAGAGAGAGAGAATAGAATAGAATACACTTTATTAATCCCTTTGGGAGGTTCCTTGGGGAAATTTGTGCACCAGCAGCAGTAAGAGCTATGTAGAATAATATAGAATATAAAAATGTAGAATATAATATAAAGTATATACAAAGACAAACATTGCACTCCAGGTGGATTGTTACATCATCTAAACATCTAAACATAACATGTATAAATTATTGCACAAAAGTCAGTTATTGCACTTGAATAGTAATATATCTATAATAATAGTATATACATATATATATATATATATATATATATATATATATATGCAACTAACATTTTTTGTCCTCTTTCGGGGGGAAAAGTATTTAACAGCTTTATTGAATCGGACCGTCCGCATTTGCAACCACAGTAGCTGCCATCCATAGCTTTCCTGTTACACTGTCTGGAGCAGCAGCCAAGTCCGAGGGAAGAAGAGACGCAAAACAGAAAAGACATGGACCAGTCCAAGTCAATTCTGAAAAGCAAACCTAGCGTTCCTCCAGCCAAACCCCAATCACCATACGTGCGTCATCACGCTGTTAATAACAAGGTGGAGAATATTTCTGCATATTCACAAAAGAGAGAATAATCACTGGAACTCATGCTGATCCAGCCTCCTGGGGACTATAACTTGGAATAGTTGGTATTTGGTCAGCACACACACACACACACAAAATAAATAAATACAATTAAAATCCGTAATCATCATCAGATTTGTGAGCGTAGCTAAGAGTAGAAAATACACATTAAGCGTGGTGTGAAAAAGTGGAGTGAACAGCAACATGAGGCTCTGTAGGTTTCCTGCAGGGAAGACAGAGCTTGTAACTGGGCTCCTGCTGATACTGGAATGGCAGCCAGATTGGAGAGTACTCATGTTTTTCCGGACAAGAACTGGCAACATATATTACAAAGTGTGTCCGTGTAGGATAGTGGAATATAAATGTGAGTGGAGATGTGCACAGTGGTATAGATAAGGAACCAAACTAAAAGTACAAACCAAAAGTACATCTTAAATCTCGGCAGTGGTTACCCATCAATACAAGAACGTGCAATGTTACTTTTTATTATCATGGGCAACAGTATATTTATTATTCTAAACCATGTGCAATACTATCTTCAACATCATTATTATTATTATTATTACTATTGTTATTATTATTATCTTTTACATTGTCATGTACAATACCAACCTCAAAACCATAGGCCACTTTGGTTTGATTTGAATGATTTATTTCGAACATGTGCAAAGTGCAAGAATAATCAATACAACAATAATCAATACAACAATAATAATAATAACAATGACATGTCCGAAAAGGAGTAGGATGAAGCATAAGCTTATTTAATCCTACCCCTTCTTCTTCATCTTATAGCAATATAGTGCATAGTACAAAAATGATGATAGTAATAAAAATAATAACAATAACAATAATAATACCAATAATAAATAACTGAAGTACTAAACATATACATATATACAAAAAAATGAGCAGATAGGAAAGTAGGTAACAAATAGCGTTTCTTTTGTTTGTTTGTTAGTTTGTTTTCTTTTTTTTTTCTTCCCTTCCTTCTTCTTTTCCCTTTCTTTTTTTTCTTCTTTTTTTTTTTTTCTTTAAGATCAATGCCAGGTGCAATATGTATACACACTTATTTTAATGACACTTATTGTTCTACACACTTCTGATGCTCTATTGTCTATATTTACTGTAATGTTTCAAGCAATCTGGCAAAACAATTTCCTACGGGATTAAAAAAGTTTTATCTTATCTTATCTTAAGAAGCCGATTAAAAAAATCCTGCTTCTTCTTTTCTAAGTATTACTGTACGTGACCTTGGCATGTTATGGAAGTAGATTTGTTGATTTATTGTTTAATCAAAAGGAAAGTTTCCTTAATCAAAAAAAATAAAATACAATAAAAAGTAAAATTCACTTCACAAAAAAAGCCCTTTTCATTAAAAGAACAAAAGGGTTTGGATATGAAAGCCAAAAAAATTGCATTTAAAAAAAAATTTTCTTTAATTGAAATTTTTGTTTTTTAATTGTAGTGAGTGATTTTGTTGATTGAAAATAATTTTTTTTGATTGAAATCATTTGTTTAGCATTTTGGTGCGGCCATAGCTCAGTTGGTAGAGCAAGTCGTCCAATAACTGTAGGGTTGTTTGTTCAAATCCCACTCTGTACTAGTCAGACCTTGGGCAAGGCACTTCTACCTCCTTGCCTCCAGTGCCACTCACGCTGATGTATGAATTTTGGGTGTTGGTCAGAGGGGCTGTAGGTGTGAAATGTCAGCCACGCTTCTGTGGATACTTATGTAGTTTACCACGACCAGAGAGAGAATGTGAGAGTGAATGAATGCTTCAAAGTGCAACATTAGTGAAGTGAGTTAGTCTATTGTTCTGTTGTTAGATTTATTTATTTAGCATGATTTAAGCAACAACAACAAAAACTTGAATTAAGCAAAAAAAAAAATCTGCCAATGAAACAAGTAAAAATTATGTTTAACTCTGTAGCAGCAACACTATTGTTTGAATTCATATGAACTTGGGTTTATAGATTGCGAATAGACGTGGTTATGTTTCAGGAGAAGTAGTCAAACTTGAAATTTTCTACACATTTTTTCCACTTTTTTCACATTTAATTTCAAAAGTTTATAAAAACATCACATTTCTTTCAATTTACCTGAACCTTCACACACACACACACACACACACACATATATATATATATATATATATATATATATATATAGAGAGAGAGAGAGAGAGAGAGAGAGAGAGAGGTGATTTGATTGATTGAGGGTTTGTTGTACCTGGAACCACCTGTGATTGGATGTTTTGCCAGTGAAGCCAAAAACCTACCAAACACTTCAGCTTTTCACTTTCCAGGCTCTCTGCACTGATGCGCATCACTTTCATCTTTTTCTGTGCTGATCTTGAGGCTTATCCATGGCCCTTTATGCTGGAAGTAAGTGCAATGTGTGGGTGCTAAGTGGGCGTCGAGTACATCTGACTTTCATGCATGAGGCAGTTGGAGTTTGTGTCTTGTGACAGAATTAACAATGACAATTTTTCATTACATTCAACTGCAGTTTTTCCCTGTTTTCTGCTTCACCAGCGATGTCATGGGCTGATACTGTAGGGACTTTACATCTACTGATTTAAAATGACTAATAAGTTCTTTAGTATTAATTCAGCGAATGTGTTGAATTAATTCAGGTAAAATTCTATTTCTGAGCTCTACACTGACATCAGATATAGGCTTTGTAGTAAACAGGGAAACACCACACTGCAATTATCTGTCTTACTAAATGTATTTTTCTCATTTCATGTCCAAATATCTCATCACACTTAAAATAAGACATAATAAGTGGTGCCCGGCATAACAAATCCCGCCCCTTTGCAGACATTTTACCTGATTTGCCCTATCTCTTATCATTGTTAAAACCCATTTTTGGTGACTGTTGTGACCTTGACCTTTGACCTACATTCACCAACATGTAATGGGATCTATTCTGGACCACCTGGCACCTTTCTTGAAAATTTAATAGAAATTGATCCAGTAGTTTTTTTTTTTTTATAAATCAGCTTACAAAACAAACAAATAGACCAACAAACACACAAACTAAACCAAAAACAATACTCCTGTCCACTTTTTTTTTTCTTTTGGGGGGTGTTAATACATGAAAAAAATCTGCCAATGGAACAAACGAAAATGATCTCGATAGACAGATCCTTCAAAGTAAAACAAAGTAGTTGTGGATCATCCATGAATCTGCTTTTATTTTTTCACTTCCTATCCTGCTACCCACCTCCACTTCCTTTAACTTTACCTGTGCCTTATAAACTGCTGCAGCTTATACGTGTAGAAAATATATTTCCTTTCTAAAACTAGTTTCTGCAGCTTGTACTCAGGTGCACTCTCTAAAATACGAAATGTATGGTATGTCTTATTTTAAGTGTTTTAATTACAATTAATTTATTTTTCTCAAATATTCAAACAATATCAACAAAGCAATAATGAATGAATAAATAAAATAAGTAAATAAAGAAAAAAATATATATACACACATATATATATATATATATATATATATATATATATATATATATATATATATATATATATATATATATATATATATATATATATATATATATACACACTCATACGTACATATATACATACATACATTCATAGATTGATATATATACACAATCATGTGTACATTTGTCTACACACATCATGAGCATAACCCTAAATTGTTCGAGAGAGTGCAGAAAGAAGCACACAGTCTTGCTTCTACTTTAAGTAAAAATCAAGTATTTTCCCAGAATAGCTCAGATTAAAGTTGAGGGTTTATATACCAGAAAGACAGAAAATGGAAGAAACATTGACCTTTTCAACAAATCCAACTCCATGGATTTTACTGTTCAATTAATGTTGTAGAAGATGGTGTCGTTTCCATGGTAACTATAGAGCCTCTGAACGTCCAACTGGGTCATATCTGATGACCATAAAAAGATCACAAACTGTATTTTACTTCAAATATTTACTATTTTTCTATTTAATGGATCAACAAGTATTTAACTTTTTGTACCAGTAAATTATTTTGGTCGCCAGTGGATGTTTGGGTCATTATGGGTAAAAGAAAATTTTTTAAATCACATATCTTTCATAAAATAAATAAGTAATTCATCCTTCATTGAGCTTTTACATTTGTTTGTCTCAACATTTTTGCCTGGTACTTATTTCCTGGTACGAATGTTTGGTTGTGCACAAATGCTCGTAACATCTGCAGTTTGTTTGTATGTGGTAAATGTGTGTAAAACTCTGGATTTCCTGCGTCTGACCGCGAAAAACAAACTAAAACTACCCTTCAACATGCAGGTCTGGACTCCTTTGTTTACTCAGCACGTTGGTGAAAGGATGTCTGCCCACACGCTCCACAGCAGTGCAGTGTTGGACACGCACATGAATTATTTGGGTTATGTTAAAGGTTAATTAATGAAATGTCACTTCATTCATATTTAGAGTTACTCGATTGTCTCAATGTGTTTGTATTTATGCAGAATGTGCACAAAGACCATCTCTACACAGGGTTGTTCATTTTATTATCCTGCCCCCAAAGGAGAGGCAAGGAGTATTGTTGGTTGGCTAGCTGGTTGGTTAGCTGGTTTCTTTGTTAGTTTTAACATGTTAGCAGTAAAACTATTGGCTGAATTCATACCAAATTGGTTTTATACATTTCCAATGACCTAAAATAAATGTGATGACATTTTAGGAGAAGTAGGCCAAAGTTCAAAAATTTAGTGAATTTTAAAATCTTCTTTTTTAATTTAATTAAATTTTAATTTTATTTAACCAGGAAAACCTCATTGGCTACATTTAAGGGATGTTTTTTTTTTGTTTTTTGTTTTTTTTTAAATTCTGAATTATTTATTATGAATAAAACAATTCAGAAGTAAAGCTATTTCCTTCATATTTACTTGGACATGTTCATTCAGAATAAAAGTTTCCATGGAAAACAGGGTTATTCTGCTCTGATTAATTGTACTTTCAGAGCTGGAGGTACAGAGGGTTCTGATTGGACAGCCATTTAATATCTGGATGTCTACTGGAATAAAAGGATCACGCAGGTCCACTTCCTGTTTTGCTCTTGTTTCAACTGTCAATATGGAAGGACTGATATTACATGTGATTTTTGCATTTCTTTTTGTAAAAATCACGAAGCAGCAGCTGAAATGAATCAACATCCGGCAGTGCGGAATATGTACATCATCAGTGTGAAATGTGTGAATCATTGTGACAAGACCAAAACCTTGTTTTCATGGTTTACAATAATAATTGGATAATAAAGATCTACAAATCATTAAATATTTACTTTTATATTAACAGGCAGCCCTTTGCAGTCATTACATCACTACCCTACAATACAATAGTACAATAATAATGATATGAGACCCAGACCAATGTGGACCCCAATGCAAGACTCCCAGACAAAAATACAATTTCAACAGCTTTATTGAAAAAGTGATGAGTTAGATGGGCTGCTGCAAAGGAGATCGTCCTGAGACAAACTGTCAGAGCAGCAAGTACGAGACAAGGCAAAATCTCAATCAGGGCACAAAAATAGTCTGAACCAGAACACAGGCCAACAAACTCAGAGGAGATCAAAAAAATTTTACTGAAGAACAAGTGAGGGTCAGATCAGGTGTCCAGAATCCACAGAAGTGCCAATGGGGAGTAAGCAGTCTCTTGGTCAGGGGTGGAATCCAGGTCCGGTAACAGGTGGCAGATATCAGGCAGACAAGGGGAGGACAAATGACAAAATCCAGAACACAAAAACAAGGCCAGAACCAGAAAAACCAAGACAAGAGATATACCGCTCATTTGCTGTATGGGTAACAAACAAATTCGCAATTAGACAAGGAAACAAGAGGAGCTTAAATAGGGGACTAAACAGGTGAGACACATTGGGATTAATTAATGGGTAGAGACTCACTGTGGCCAAGAGGAAAGTAGGTAAAAGGCGAACACAAACCCACATGTCAAAGTAAAAGCCCAAACACTCACAATGACAGAAACACAGGAAGACGAATCAATGTCCAGAAGACAAATAATAATACACAGAATTACAGTTATACAATAATAATAATAATAATAATAATAATTTACAATACTGTCACTGCACTACATTAGACTACACAGCTTATCTCTTGAGACATATGCTATTTTGTTTGCGCAATCATGACAACAAAGAAAACATCTTTCACCTGCTCACAAAGGCAGTAACAAGTGCCTCAGGCTTGTCTCTTTTCCATCCCATTCATATCCATTAAACACCTACAGCTGGTGACATACATCTACATGTACCTGCGACTAAATGATTTAACTCCATTTATTATAACATTTTCACTTCAAACTCAGGTATTTCCCACATTTAACTCACAGATCATGTAGATGTTCATTAAAGCTCAGTGTAAATTCAAAGGTAATTTTATTACAACAGAAAAAACTGAAGAAAAAAGTCAGTTTATCAGCAAAGTCGATCATTAACTGAACATAAAAGCAAATGTCATTCATCAAACTGTGTGAGCGTTATTGCTGAATGAACCCATAAAGACCCAAACAGCCACTGGCGACTGATATAAACTGATTAATACCTGTTGATCCATTCATTTTATTAATGTAATAATCAGTGTAAAATGATCATCAGATATGACCCATTTGGATATTTAGAGGCTCCATAGCTACCATCATTCACTGCAACATTGATTCACCAGTAAAACCCATTGAATTGGACCAATGACAGTGGATGGAAAGACTGTTTTTTATCTTCAGTTATTGATGTCTTTGGTGAAAAACTCACCCCAGTGATTTAGATGCATTACTACAGAAACACTAGTTACGTTTTGAACGTGTTTCCATTGACGGTTGTTCTAGGCAGGAGCGTCGTAACTCATGTGAAATATCATCGCACAAGATTTCACTGTTAGAAGCAAAATGATAGCAAAATGGCAGTTATGTTTTTCTTGTGAATTATTTCAAGATAAGTCTACGTCTCCTCCTCTGTCCATGTGTATCGCATCATTTTCACTGAGAGAGAAGTGATCATGTGACCATGTATGACCAAAAAAAGTGTTTCCATTGTGCTTTTGCGATATATTAAAATATTGAAATATCTGAAAAACTAACTTGTTATTGATATTTAAGTGTTTTTTTGAAACTCAGTTGTTTCCATTACCAGTTTTTTTATAGTGCTAATTACATTTTTGTGAATTTCCAAGAGTAATGGAAACACAGCTACTAATAGATTAGTGATAATGAAGCTGTTACTGGGGTTTGAAGAGTGATAACAATCAAGTGTTGCTTTCATGCAAAATGGCTACATATCATTCATTTGGAAACTGACACAAAAGTAGCACTGGGTCTGATGGTTGTAGAAGACTGCTAATATCTAAATCTTACCAAGTGTATTTCTTTCATTTCTAATCAACATATGTCATCACACTTTTGGTAAGAACAAAGTTTACTGCTCAAGTGCTATAAATTTTTGGTAATCTTTTTGTAAGTTAAGTAAACTCCACTCCATATTGTTTTTACTGTAGGTAATTTTGAATTCATGCAGCTATATAAAAAAAAAAATCCACTTCATATATCCCATGGTGGCATTTACAATAGAGTGAATGTAACGAATATTACAAAACACGATGGTACAAGTAAGAGTTGGAGTCTTTAGGCAAAGGCACAGCAGGTTGATTTATAGAACACATTACACGTACAAGACAATTCCAATTGTTTTCCATAAAACATTAAAAGCATCACAGCAGCAATAAAAGGTAGACATGAAAAAAATACAATAAAAAAATACAAACAGTGCAGCTAAAAAGACAAAACAGATAAAATCTTTAAGCTCAGATTTGAACTGATGAATAAAATATATTTAAATGCAGCTGAGAACAGGTGGGTCTTTAACCAGGATTTAAATAAACTGTGTGTCTCAGCTGATCTGAAAGTTATGGGAGTTTGTTCTAGACATGTGGTAGCTTGTAGCAAATATAATATTATAATGGTTCGTAATTTAATAACTGAAATATAATAAAAGTTCATTATGAAATAATTGACTCATAATGTAATAAAATCATGAGCACATAATGTAATACGTTTTTGTTCATAATGTAATAATGTAGTAACTATTATTTAATTATGAACTCAGCTATATAGCAACTTTGTAATATATGTAATAAAATCCAATAGTGTAACAATGTCTCAATAAACTATAGGATTGCTTCAAAAGCATTATTAAAAATTGTTTCCTTTTACCTTGCAGCAATGGCAAAGGTAAAAAAAAAATGGTGATAATGAAAATTTTCTCACAGTATAAACCACTGTTACATTATGAGCTTTTATTACATTATAAGTTACTATATAGCTGAGCTAATAATGTAATAAGTTATTACGTTATGTGCAACGATGCTCTTATGTTATGAGTCAATTATTACATTATTAACTTTTATTAGATTATGAGCTGTTATTATGTTATGAGTTACTATATAGCTGAGCTAATAATGTAATAATTGATTACATTATGTGCCATTATTACATTAAAGGGATAGTTCACTATTTTTCACAAGAATTTGTGTAGAATCACTGTCTTTACCCACAGTGAGTCCAGTTCTGGTCCAGTTTTGGTCAAAGCCAAAGTAGTCCCAGCAGGTTTCCTCAGATCAACAAAATAAAAGGTGTTTCTTCTCAAAATAATATGTTTGAATGAGTGATTTATTTGTATCACGGACCAAAAAGTCAAACCTCATAATTGCTTCTTTCTCTTAGTAGTGATCAATGTGTCACTGCTAACAGCTGTGCACCTGCACGTAGCAGCCCTGCAGAACAACTGATGAAAGTAGTTTGCTAAGGCAAAAAAAATACATAAGTAACAGGAAAACAGACAGAAATCCACAAAACAAGACATACCAATGTCCAGAATGTAAAAAAGATTAGTTTTGGAAAGATTAGTTAAAACAGCTGTCAGACCTAACTCAACAAAAAATGTGTTCCCCAATGTAATCACTTATTTTTGTCATTTAAGAAGTAAATAAAAGCATTCATAAATAAGTATTTCCTCATTTCCCTGCAGCCACATGACAATAGATCCATAAATGAAGCAATTACTGCCTTTTTTTTTTTTTTTTTTGACCTGAGCTCTGTTAAAATCCAGGAGTTCATCTGTGTATTTGTAGTGAAGAAAGCATTAGCAGATGGAGTATCATGTAAGGTCGATGGGTGTTTGTGATTACTCTGGAGGGCGGCTCAATATATGGATTTGTTTATCTGCTCTTTGCATCCACAGGGGATGCCTCCTGCTCTGAATGGCTAAGATTAGCACAACAGGTTAGGCATCAGAGTGAGCGGAAACTGAATCAAACACTAGCCTCTACATGTTTTCATTACTGGACGTCGTTTGAAAGCCCAATAATGCAAGTCCTTGATGTAATATTTATTGTTTTAAGAGCTCTGCAGGGAATCCAGCTTGATTTTTTTTACTGAATTGACAGCAGATAGACACTAAGTACCAGCAGAGTGTTTTGTTTTCTTCAATCAGTGGGTGTCCTACCGTTATAATAGTCTACTGCGATTATCTCAGTGGACTGCTTGTTTGCTTTTTGACAACTGATTACCATCATTTCCCTATGAAATTAGTAATAGAGACTGATATATTTGTGTCACGTGCTTTTGAGGGACCTCATGAGGCTTGAGAGTTGCTCTTACCTACTGTTGGGTTTTCAGAGGTGAAGTGTTAGTTGAACACGGCACTGATTTCACACCTTTTGAACATGTTGTCATGGCCAGTTGAAGGTCTAAAGGTGTTATTGCACAGCTGGGGTGGTGATTTTTGAAAACAATCACAGGAAAAAAGTGGTGTTTTACCGACTGCAGGTGCCATTTAAGGTCTATTGTGTTACGTTTCTGAACATAATTGCGAAATGGGGAAATAATGGTTATAATTCTGTGTACTAGTTAATACAAAGAGTGTATAAAAAAAAAGTCAATTCTGAAAAGTATCCACCAAATGTACAATAGAATATTTGCCAGAAATACGTGGTTTGTATAATGTTGGTCTGGACATCCTGCTTCGGTCCAGACCAAAGTGTATTACATCATTTCATACGTGACTGAATACAGGATGTTTTCGGTCAATTTGGTCGAACTGCTGCTTCATAATTATTACAAAAATAAATAACAAAATCACATGTAGTCAGGATACGATTTATCAAAAAAACAGAGGGGTGCGTGTTTTTTTTTTTTCTCGCAGCAGGTCGGCCAAGAAGGGGTGTTTAGCCCCATTTTGTAATAACAGTGTATTTTGTAATAAACGTCCAAAATGTAATAACTTTTTCATCTCATTTTGTAATAAAGTCGCATTTTGTAATAAACTACCCAAATGCATTTTGTCAGAAATTTCATTTTTATTTCCAAAATATATTCGTCATTTCAAATTGTCTATGTCTAATATGTCTCATTACCAGCCAAAGCATAAACCACTTAGAATGTTTCCCAAACAACTCCTTGAGTTTTAATGTCACACCACCAAAGCGCCCTGCTGCTGCAAAATGGAATAAATTATTACATAATGCGACAAAATTTATTACAAAATGCAACTTTATTACAAAATTTAATGAAAAAGTTATTACATATGTGACCCACCACCACGAAACCAGGCATAAGTGTCTGGAAATCAAAACTGAGTTATCTGTGTAGATTGGTAGAGTGGAAACTAAGGTTTAAGATGGTGAAAAAATTATGTTTCTATCATAAGTAGAACCAAAGTTATGGTCATTTTAATATCCACAGTTGGACCTATTATGCAATTTGCATATTTTTAGATATTGTCCGTTAAAGTTTTGGACTGTTTTGGGGTAGGAAGTCCTTAGCAATGCATAATAATTCGTATCCGATTGACAAAAAATATTCACAGATGTTAAAGGACACTCTGATGGACATGTCACAGAAGTTTTATATATTATAATAATAGGACAGAATTGCAACGTATTATAATCATTTGGCTTACTCCATTGGACAAGAGCATTCAATATAGACTTTTTCCTCGTACCGAACACTTGGATGTTTACGCACGGAACGGAGACCGGTTTGTTCGGCGAAAAGAGGTGGAAGTCGTCTTTGTCTTTGCTCAGCAATCCTTAAACTTTTGTCACCGCTTAAATAATTGACCCAATAAACACCTTTATTGATTGGATTTCAACGTAATGACCACAGGAACTGAACATAGAGGTGTTACGGTACCGTTTTTTGATATGGTGTAAACACAAATAAGGAATAACCTTCCAGCCTAAATTTGGCTGTAGCTCTGAACTTATGCCTGGTTTCGTGGTGGCGGGTCACATATGTTCAAAATGCACCGTTATTACAAAATGCGGCTCAACATGGGTCAGGGGGCGAAGGTGGCTCACGGCTCTGGCTTTTCAGCGGCCTCCACTCGGACTTCGCCGCTTCCCAGCGTGGGGAGTACATGGCGTGTGCTCTTCACCGCCACAACACAAGGGTCACTCTCACAAACTCACTAGGATTTCACACCAGCCCTGGACCTCAGCTCTTTTTTGACATCAGGCCCTTTCGTTGTTGAACAAACTTGTCTCTCAGATTCTTCCACTTCCTCACGCACTCGACTGAACCCATATTCATACGAGTCGCCTTCAACAATGAGTTCATGTTCACAAAACAAGAAGGAAAAGAAGCAGAAGTGCGTGTAGAGCGGATGTAGAATGGACCAATCAGAGGCCTCTTTTCTGGTCTTCTCTGCTTCACTGTCTGCGGTGGGTGGGAGATGCATGCAACTCTCTACGATGACACACACACACACACACACACGTCACAGGCGACTTGGCTTCAGAGTATAAATCCAGCCTAACAGTTATGTGATCTGTCCTTCCATGTTGATAGTTAAAATGAAAGCAAAACAGGAACTGGATGCGATTGTTACCTTCCAGCATCCAGATGTTATATCCAAAGCTCATTTAACTAGAGTGGAATGCACCCATTTCACATGTAAACCTTTTGTTACGACTGCGGTCGTTTGCGATTGTGAGGTGTCCTGTGTCGTGTTTTCTTTTATGTCAATCAGATATGCAAATACGAGTAACCTGGCTACGATTGGACACTAATGTGACTGTTCAACATTGGATTGGCGGAGAGATCCCAGGTGGCCGCCATATAAAGATACCTTTGTGGCGTCGTCTGGGGGTTCGGTGGGTCGGAGGGCGTGGCGAACTTTGTTTGTGATCATAGGGAGCAGTCACCCTTTCTTTGGTTTGATTGTTTTTTTTCTTTTGTTTAAATTAAGGTAGGGAAGTTGAGATTTTTGTTATTCATTTTTGGCACTTTTGTTTTGATAGGTCAGGTTTGTAAAAGACATTAATGGCATTTTGTTTGTTGTTTTCGTTGGTACCCTGTATTTTTGTACAATAAATCTATTCATTTGATTTAAGAAACCGTGTGTGTGTCCACTGCTTGGGACCAGGGGAAGGATGCCAGTTTCATGTTGCGTTCAGTGACCCCTAGGCTAGACGTAACACTTTATTCAGAATTAGAGTTGCATTATGTGTTGTGAAGCACGGACATGTGCACAATAGTCACATCACAGGTCCTGCAATAAAAGAAACAAATGAGCTCAACATTTTCTCACCTAATTTGAAGGTACACACTGAGCCACATCACCATCATTCTGAACAAGTTTTTAGACTGAGTCACTGGTAACAAGACTGAAAAATGAGCAACGAACAAGAAGAAAATTACCCAAAACGATTGAAAAGCAATATCAGTTATGTGGAATTATTTCAGCTACAAGAGAGATGATACTGAAACGTATGTTCTGTGTCGACCACTCATCTGTTTGACCATTTGCCTCAGCACCACACAGCTGTTATACGTCTGTTTCTGAGGATTCTTTGATATCAAAGGGTTAAAAGAAAAATCAAAGTGTGGTTTTTTTTTTTTCTGATATCGTGCAGCCCAATTCGGAAATAACATTATCTGTTTAAATATGAAGGAAATAGCTTTAATTTTGAAATATTTTATTCAGGATAAATAATTCTGAATTAAAGAAACATCATGTAAACCCAGATAAAAAAGTCTCAATTATCAGATAAAAAGTTAAAATGATCAGATAAAAAGTCTAAATGATCAGATAAAAAGTTCAAATGATCAGATAAAAAGTCTAAATTATCAGATAAAAAGTCTAAATGATCAGATAAAAAGTTAAAATCATCAGATAAAAAGTCTAAATGATCAGATAAAAAGTCTAAATGATCAGATAAAAAGTCTAAATGATCCACTGTACCTCAGACGAACCTTCATCGTCTTCTTTTATTCTGTGCATTACTGACAAAAAAAGAACAGATGAAATAAATCAGCTGATGAGGATTTTCACACAACTCTCATCTGAAATATCACCACTAATGATTACACTTTGACCCTTTAAGATGTGCTGTATAATGTTAATTAAGTGCATTTAAAAATAGGCCATTTTTCTTGCTGTAAAAATGTCTTTTTTTAGTCATATCATGTTGGATCCAATGTTCTGTAACACAATACCCTAGAAACACAATTCTTCCTTCTGCTGTTTCCTCTTATTGATCTGTGAAACACTGAAGTTAAACAGCTGATATTGACACTAATGATAAGTAATGGAAAGTTGAATGACAATACTAACGACCATGTAGACACTCCTACATCATCAGCGTCCTTCAAGTTGTTTTCATCTTCATTTCCTGTTTGCAACATAATGATAATAACCAGCTCATTTATTCTGGATTGATGTTCATGTTTATACTTAAAACCAGAGGTGGGAAGTAACTATATAAAAGTACTTCATTACTGTATTTAACTAGATTTTTAGGTATCTGTACTTATGTATTTATTTTTCTGGCAACCTTTTACTTTTACTCCCTAGATTTGTTCATCAATATCTGTACTTTATACTCCTTACATTTATATAAATATCTGTACTTTATACTTCTTACATTTATATAAATATCTGTACTTTATACTCCTTACATTTATATAAATATCTGTACTTTATACTCCTTATATTTATATAAATATCTGTACTTTATACTCCTTATATTTACGTATGTAAATATCTGTACTTTATACTCCTTATATTTATAGAAATATCTGTACTTTATACTCCTTATATTTACGTATGTAAATATCTGTACTTTATACTCCTTATATTTATATAAATATCTGCACTTTATACTCCTTATATTTACGTATGTAAATATCTGTACTTTATACTCCTTATATTTATATAAATATCTGTACTTTATACTCCTTATATTTATATAAATATCTGTACTTTATACTCCTTATATTTACGTATATAAATATCTCCTTATATTTATATTTCTGTACAGGGCCGGACCTAGCCTGATTTGCACCCTGGGCGAGACATGTCTTCTTGTAACGTGTGAAAGCACACCAGTGTGCGTGCTAGAACGCGTTCTGTAATGTGTGATATAATAAACACAACGCATGGCTATGTGAACACTTTGGTTTACCATAGGGGCGGTGCCTGGGCCGAAGCAAGCAAGATGAAAAAAAAAAAAAAAAAAAAAGACGGGGAAAGGAGAAAAAAATAGGACGGTCATATGCTGGCGCCCCATAGAGGATTGCGCCCTGGTCCGTTGCCCTGCCTGCCCATAGCTAAAACCGGGTCTGTTTCTGTACTTTATACTCTTTACATTTATATAAATATCTGTACTTTATTATACTCTTTACATTCTCAGAATAGTCTCGTTACTTTTTCAACCTAAACAGATGTAACAGTATGAAAAATAAGTCACTTTTGATGAAAAATCAGTCGAGGACAGAAACTGTGGCTTTACAAATTAGAATTGTGACTATTATCTCACTATTGTGACTTTTTGTCTCATAATTCTGTTTTTTAAAATTCCATATTGATTACTTTCTTTTTTGTGTGTGACGTTTTCCCCCCACTCATTTTTAAAGGCTTTATTTTTGGATGATATTTGGATTGATTTTTCCTGGTTAAATAGGTAGTATTTTATCCATGGCAAAATGTTTTTTTTATTTTTAATTTTTTTTATTTTATATGTATTCTTTTACTTTATTACAATTTAGAAGTTGTACTTGTTTTACTTTTACTTAAATAAAGGAGTTGAATCAGTACTTCTACTTTAATCAGAGTATTTCTTCACACAAGTACCTGTACTTCTATTTAAGTACAAAATAGGAGTACTTTTACCACCTTTCTCTAAAACTGACTTTTTCACTGTAGTTCAGTTTTAATCATCAGTTTCAAACTCTGATGTTATTTCTCTCCATGTTTTGTTGTTTTATCAATAGTCTTCCATGATTCACTTTCACCATCTTGCTGTTTTATGAACCTTTAAATCCATCGCCCTCTCTTGTCTGTAATGATTTAATCTTTCAGTGCTCCCTTTTCTATGAGTCGTGTTTATGAATTAAAGTTGATTTGGGAGTCAACTTGAGTTATCAAATCAATGTCAGTTGCTCAGATTCTTCTGCATGGCCCTCACTTTACACTATGATGTTATGTGACCATCACACATGATGTTGTTTTGCAAATCCACTCTGTTGGTTCCATGAGTCACGCTCGTGTTTCTCACACAGTCCAGTACAATGTCAGTCATCGTCATTAAACACCTCTGTGACACTTTTCATAGAGAAGAAGTGAGATGTGAACATAGTAAAGGGTTGGACACTCTTTCTAGTTGATGCTGTTTTAACCCTTTTCATGTATGAACTGTTGATAAACCAGTAGATTTTCAACATTAAAAAAAAATTAAAAAAAATCCAATTTGATTTTATTTTTTAACATGTTATTTCTTTAACACTGATATTGTAGTGGATTCCATGCATCAACATAACATGTACAGATTATTAAGCATAAGCACAAAGAAAACAACAAAAATACTTTTCCTTGAATACGTCTTTTGGAGGGTTTTCCCCATGAAAACCTTTATTTATTTATAACATGTTTTAGCCAGTTTGTCTGTCTGTCTGTCTGTCTGTCTTTTAGCAACATTACTCAAAAAGTTATTGATGGATTTTTATACAATGTTCAGGATATGTTGGGGGTGTCCAAAGGGACAAATGATAAACATTTTGGTGGTGAAACGGAAGAGATCCTGGATTCTGGATCACTTTGAAATGTTACATTGCAGTTAATTTAGAATCCATTTCAAAGTGATCTCCAATCCAGGATCTCTTCTGGATCACCCCCAAAATGTAATCATTTGTTCCATGTGACACTGCCAACATATACTGGAAATTTTGTCAAAATC
This sequence comes from Siphamia tubifer, assembly GCA_020466265.1. Lineage (NCBI taxonomy): Eukaryota > Metazoa > Chordata > Actinopteri > Kurtiformes > Apogonidae > Siphamia > Siphamia tubifer. Next base: position 15,633,963 of record CM035792.1, on the reverse strand, counting down.
CATTCTTAACTTTTTGAGTAATGTTGCTGACAGACAAACAAACATGTGATGCCAGGCACAATAAACCCCGCCCCCTCGCATATATTTTACCTGATTGGCCCTATCTCTTATCATTGTGAAAACACATTTTTGGTGATTGTGACCTTGACCTTTGACCTATATTCACCAAAATGTAATGGGTACTATTCTGGTCCAGTAAAAAATGTCATGGAAATTGGTCCAGTAGTTTTTGCGTAAAGCTGCTTACAAACAAACAAACAAATAAACAAACAAACAAACACAATACCGCTCTCTCCTTCAGGGGGCAGGGTAACAATAATTACAATAATTTGTAGTGACATGGCTGAGTGTCACTAATTAGCATCACAGTTATTGTTTGTTCTATATTCAGATTAAGAATCACAATTTAATTTAGCATCTGCAACACAATAAAAACACAACAATTTAGATTTTTTTTCAATGAATGTTAGTAAATTTAGGCACTAAGGCGTTATACCAGAATGTTCCTCCAGCAACTCGTGTTTACCTGTTTCACCCAATCTCAATGCTTTCACATCAACTTGTAATTTTTTTCTGCTTTTCTCAGCTTCATCCAGGACAGAGTTATGTGAAAACATGAGAGAGAAATGGATTTTGACACCGCTGTGTTTTTTTTTTAATCTTCGCGTGAGCTCTGAACATCAACGCGGTCAGCGATTACAACCTGCTGCAGCTCCACCTGAAAGACAACTCTGTGAAGCAACTCCTGTGGGAGCGATAAATAAGTTGTACCATCAGCAGCCCTCAGTTTGATCAAAACACATCAGCCTACGAGCCCCATGTGTACTGGTGCTGGAGGGGGGGAAAAAAATCACTTTACAAAATGAAAGAAAAATAAAATAAAAAACTTTCCTACAACTGCTACAACTTCTTCACTTTTTTTCATCCACAGTAAAGTGGTTCAGCTGCTGTAGCATTAAATATGAGTCAGATTTAAGAAGCAGGATGTGAATATCTGATTGTAATCACTGTAACATGGTGACATTTATGTTTCCTGCAGTATCAGAAAACATTGTCTGACTCTTTACCAACCCAAAGAATACAGATATTACATTATATAATAATAATAATAATAATAATAATAATAATAATAATAATAATAATAATAATAATAATAATAATAATAATAATAATAATAATAATAATAATAATAATAATAATAATAATAATAATAATAATAATAATAATAATAATAATAATAACCAAACAGACTTTTTAAGATGTGAGACAGTGGAGCGTCATCTCATATTTGTTGTCAAAAATAAAATGTATTTCCACACCACATACCTGCCTGCTGCTCTCACTCACAATGACGACATCTGATGCATCAGCTGTACGCTTTGAAACATATCACAGTTAACAGATTGACTGTAGACAGAACAAACCAGTTTTATAACACAACAATGACCTGGACTGCATTTTCCAGCTGAGTTATAAACATTATTACAATAAAAAAAAAAAAAACACCTCAGATGACTGAAATTCAACATTTGGTTTATGGATTTGTGTATGAATGATACAAACTTAACAAGTATATTTTTCTCATTTCCCATCAAAATATCTCATCACACTTAAAATAAGACATAATCACCTCAAGAGTAAATTTTCATTGAACTTATTCTTAGTAAATATATCTGTAAACTTTTCTTTTAAGAAATGTGACCAAGATCATTTTTCTTGTTCCATTGGCAGATATTTTTGCTTGAATTAAACCTCCCTGGGAAAAAAAACAGTACACAAACAAAATAACTATATCCCCCTGAAACCCAGGAAGTAAACTAATTCACCATGTTACATTCAATTATTTGTATTATTTCCTTAATTGGAAACAGAAAGATGCAACAGTTTCATCAGATACATTTTACTAATATTTTTAATATATCTTTTTCAATGAATAGTTTTATTTCTTGGTTTTAAGTGAAGCTGTGAAACTCGTGTACACCACAGACGACAAAAATGCATTGTTGTGTCTCAGGAGGTTAACCCTCTGGTATCCAGGTGTGCTTTTTACACACACTTATAAAACTTCATATTATTCTTCAGAATTTAAACAAAGGTCAGAATCCAAAAGTTGTTCAATCTCACATGATCTTTAATATTCTGGACACCAACTAAAATGTGCACATTTTAAACAAAAGAAAATGACCAGACAAACATTTATCTCCTAAGTGTGCCAAAAATGCTCTAATACTTCTATTATAACCACTGTTTTTGATCCATAAGACATTAAGGCAGAAATCATGTAAAAAAAAAAAAAGTGTGTTTCTTTTGTATGAAAAAAATCCTGTTTTTTATGATCAGTAGATATCAAATTTGCATAAAAAATTAATTTATTTACATTACAACAACTGGATTTACCCTCTTGAGACCCAGGAAAGTATGGGTTTTGACTTTTTGATGTTAAATGATTGCCTTTTTTGGAAACAGTATAATGCAATAGTTTTTTTCCAGATGCATTTTTAATATTTTATGGAGTGTCCTTTGCAGTGGACACTTTTTTTTTTCTTCAATGAAGCTGTGGAAGTCTTGTCCCCAAAGAAAACTCAGGAGGAAGGTTTAATTAAATTGATTAATTAAGTATTATTATTATTATTATTATTATTATTATTATTATTATTATTATTATTATTATTATTATTATTATTATTATTATTTTACAATTATTGAGTATTTTTTAAAACTCTTTTTAATTTTTTCTATTTGATCAACTTGAGCTGTAAATAAAAATACCAAACTGTATGAATATTTTTGACATTATTCCACAATTTCCCAATTGTGGGATCAATAAAGTATTTCTATTCTATTCTGTTCTATGTGTGTTTTGTTCTTACTAAGGACTTTTCTGAGAGGAATACCCAAGATTTAAATATGTCATAATAATCTGAAGTTAAAAACAGTAAAAGTACAAGTCAAATTACACATCATTAAATGCAAATCATATAGTTTCACAAAAGTAATAAAGTCTTGTTATATCCTCTAATTTGCTATGGGTGACATTTGGAATTTAAGTACCCGATAAAGGGTTAAGAGCTGCAACTGTTATATAAATGGGCTAATCTAACATGCAGCACATTTTGTTTTGTTTTCATTTTTCCATTTCATAAAAATGGACATTCCCTCCGTAGACAGCTTAAATTAAATCTTCTCATGTAAAGCACCGTGCTGCCACTCCTGATTAAATGATAACGAGTAATTAAAAATCATTTTGACACCCCTTATCAAGATAATCATAGGGCCAGCAGCAGATCAAAACACCTCAGCTCTGATTAATGGCCACGGAGGATAAGACTACATGTCCCAGAAGGCCTTGCGCGGCTCCGTGGTTCTGCGCTCTGCATGCAGCGGAGAGAAATGTTCGGTGTTTGTAGGCGGAGAGTCAGTCGGCTCGATGTGGAGCTGTGTCGGGCAGCAGGAGGAGCCGACGGCAACAGAAAAGACCGATTCAAAGAAAGACATGAACGCCGCTCAAATGCACGAATTCGGGATTTTGACTTTTAACCGGCCTCTACGGCGCTAATGTTTAAGCGGACGTGTTTGATTTTAACGAAGACGTGAAGGGTGTTGACTACGGAAACTGCAACACCTAAAAAATACAAAAAAACAAAACAACACCAAGAGGAATCGGCAAAAAGGTGAGAGGAAAACCGTTTGGGTGCCGAGAGAGACATTGGAAACTGTAACGACAATGTAAAAAAACGCTCCGAAATTAGCTTAAATGAAGTTAAGGAACAGTTACATTTGGCTAGGCTCGCGCGCAAGGATGCATTTAAGTGTCTTTATTTTTGCTTTGTTAGTTTCTACTCTGAATGTCTGCAAGTGGTAGCTAGTCCGTTGGTTTTTGTTTTTAAAGCCCCCATAGGTGTAAATTGTATCCCATCTGAAATGGGTGAGGTTTGTCTGACCATACAAAAGACTTGCTGCCTCAGTCACCGAGGTGAATTCGTGTCGTTGGCTGTGATAGATTTGTCTCCTACCACCTTTAAACACAACTGAGAATTCATATATTTTTGTGCTGGAAGCGTTTTTTTCTTTATTATTATTACGAGCCAGGAAACACAAAGGTGAAAATATATTGCAGCCCATGCTAAAATTTAAAACAATGTCTATATCTGGCAGCGTTGCAAAGTAATCAGCAAGACTATGTTGCATGTGTATGAGTGAGGGAGTCAGTGTGTGTGTGTGTGTGTGTGTGTGTGTGTGTTTTCTTGGCTTGGAGAGGTTTTGTGGAATATTTGCATTGCTTGCTGTGGGAGAGAAGCAGTAGTAAGCATTGGTGAAGGGCCAAATAAAAAGGTGGTTAAACTGCTGTAAGTCAGAAAGCATCAGGGAAGCTTGAATCTAACACAAAAAGCATCATCCTATTTCCAAATTATTGACTGCATACGTACAGATCCAGCTTTGTGTTACCCCCACAAGCGGTTAAACTCAATTTTTTTTAGGTGGCGCTAGCTACCACTTCCACACATGTAAGCGACCCTGTAAGTGCAGGAAGGGGGTCCTCTTATTTAGACTTTTTGTTTTTTTCCTTTCAGTTCAGGACGGATGTGGACTGTTTGGGATTTAAAGCCACATAGGAAGGAAGGGGGATCAGTGGATAGACGAGAGAAACTGGACGAGCCTCTGCCAAGAATTTAGTTGCAGGGCAGGCAGTGATGTGGGTAGTGTAGGATAAAAGACAACCGACATACACTCCTGTTTAGCAGCTGCAGGATTGGCACTCTTAGTGGATTAACAACCTGTAAATTAGGAATGTGCATGGAAGAAGATGTCAAACTGTTGCATTTCTCATTTCTCATGCTTCCAAAGGCATCAAAACATTGGTTTGTTTACTTCATTCTTGGCTTTTAACAGTACAGAATACTTCTGCAGGCTCTTTCCTTTTGTATTTAATATGGGTAAGTGTGATTAAGCATAAACTTCTTTAATTTTGTTTCGTTTCTGTCTGCTTTATTTCCAAGGAAACGGCCAGGCTTCGGATGTTTCTGGAGAAACTGACTCTGCACTGGCAGCCTCTTCCATGATAATGTAATGGAAACACACTATGGTCACCCCGGTAGCATCTGAAATGCATCAGCGGAAATAGATCAGTAACTCCCATGGCTAATTGTATCAGGCGGAGGCTTGAATTTGCCAGTGGATGCTCTCAAGAGCCGGCTGCCCTGCCATGCCCAGCGCCATGCTAAAGCAGCACACTCATAATAACAAGGAGCACTCGGCACAACCAGTGGGAAAGCTGTGGAAAAAGTTGGTGGAAAATCTATGGTTTGAGCCTCAATTTTGATTTCCTTTTTTTTTATTTTGACCTAGATATTCAGTAGCGCACTACGCCAAGGCTGCTTTTTTTGCCATCTGCAGCTCTGCTTACTCTGCTTTCACTGCCTTCATCCTGGCCTCTTCCTGACATAAACACCAAGGACAGCTGAACTGTGATCAGCTTTCTCAAAGGCACGTTTGCAGCCAACATAATGGATGTTCAGATTTACAGCAGGGCTTTGTTGGAGTTGAAAATGTGATGGGTAGGATGAAGGGACCCCTATGAAGAGGAGGACTACTGTAGGTGTAACAGCAGCACTACATCAAAATGGCCCAAACCAGTTTGCTGCAAGGGAAACGTTTTTACTGCCGGGAGTGGGTCTTCCACAAGATCCAGCACTGCCTCCAGGAGAAAACTAACAACCTCAGTGGAGTGACCAGCACTCCATGTAAGCAGCCCCCACTGGCGCCCAGTGGGGGTGCGTCCAATCCTGGCACCCTCACAGCAGGGTCCTCCAAAGCGGGTAGTTCCTGGGGAGTGCTGCTGGTGGGGGGACCGGGAAGTGGGAAAACTGCACTAAGCACGGAACTCCTGTGGCCCACCTCAGCCCAGGGGACCCACCGCGGTCTGCATCAGCAGAGCCTGGCCTTCCACTTCTGCCGGGCGGACGACTCAGATACACTGTGTGTCGGTGGGTTCATCCGAGGGCTGGTGGCTCAGATCTGCCGCAGCGGGCTGGTTCCAGGATACGAGGAGAAGGTGCGTGACCCAGCTGTGCAGAGCACTTTGCAGCCTGGGGAGTGTGAGAGGAACCCCACTGAGGCTTTTAAGAGGTAAGCACACACACACCCTCATGTCTTCACCACAACAGCCGACATCACTGATGACTTTCAGACAGAGAAAAATCAATGAAATGAAGCTGCAATAATTAGTTAATCAGCTGAAAACCCATTCATACCCATTGTCACAGTGCGTTATCTAAAGGGAATCATGGAAAAAACAAAACATCCCAAATGTAATGGTTTAGTGCTGTTAAGAATGTCATGTTTTGACTGAATGTCTTTTAGTTGTGGACTAATGGTGTGATAAAATAAGCTGTTTGGTCTGTCTGTGTGCGTGTGTCCTTAAAACGCCTTCAGTTCTGTTTTACAAACACGGAGACGTCAAAGTCATTAAATGGTGTTGGGACTCAGATGCCACAAACCAGTGTTTAGTTTTAGATTTGTCGACGGTGTCATGGTTGTTTGATTTTGTTATTCTGCTAAAAACTATGCATTTAGACCTACTTTTAGATGTGTATTATTTTGGCATGTTTGAGTAATTTTGTTGTCAACACAATTCCAGTTTTGATAGCTCGTTTGAAAATATGCCTGTTGGGTGAAATGTTTTTTGTTTTTTTTTCTCTCTTGAGGTACAGATAAATGTCATCATTTAAAAAAACATGTTTTACATCTAAGGTGCTGCTGTATTTATTTTATTTTTTTGCAAAAGTGAGTCAAGCTCTTCTGTCAATGTTAATATTTATGACGTTCCAAAATCTTAAAACTTACCACTGACCTGTTGGAAAAATATGGATTCTTCTAATATTCTCTCATCAAACCTTAGCTTTCCACAAATAAAGTACTCACTTAGTATTAGAGTGAAATACTTGAATAAGACAAATTTGATTTGTCCAAACATCAATCTTAAAAATGATCTGTGATAACTGTATGTCCTGGATATGAAGACGTTACTGGAGAATCTCCTTTTAAAGTAAAATCATCCAACAGTTCATTTTTGAAGCTTTACATGAAACCACCTGGTGTATTTGTTGAAGAAAAGGCCTATTTTCAGAGGATTAAAAAAAGAAAAAAATCCTGCCGTTTTGACTCCATTGTCTCATATCCAGGTGTGTGTCGGACATCGAGGAATTTGGTTTGCCTGGAAATGTAAAATGCAAAGCCAGCCCCTCCCCCGTCCCCTCCCCATCTCCACCTCCTGACCCTGATCCACCCCTTCCCCCCCTCGTTTTTTTTTTTTTTTTTTTTTTTACTGCTCACACTCATCGCATAGCTCCGCCTCAGCAGCCTCTCGACTTATTTGATGTCATGGTTTTGTTGGTTTTCCCCCCTGGTGTGGCATGCTGGGTGGGACTGTCTCTGCTTGGCTTCTGATTCAAGAAAGGTCAGATATTTTTAAGTGAAGTCGCAGCTGAGCTCAGGTGGCCGGAGACTCATGAGGAAGGAGCATTGGGCTGTGACTGCCTCACGAACTGTGTGACTGACTTACCGCCTGACCTGAGTGACTGTGCAGCAGAAAGATAATGTTAAACTGAAGTACAGTAGACCTGTGCACTTCCAGCTCCCTTTCCAGGCATGTAACGCGATCAAGATGGACTGTTTTTGTAGGCACCGGCTGCGTGTTTGCATGTGGGTTACTTGCACGACTTGTCTTCTCGGTATAGGTCAGCGAGCGCAGGCAGGAATGCAACACTGAAAACACACACTCACGTTTCTCGTCTGGCCATCTGGTGACGCTTATTGCACCATCTCAACATCACACACGTGGGGAAAAACTGGGTCAAACGTTCAGCAAGGTAAATCATCTTTTAAACGCTCACCACAGTCGACCGCTCAGAATGTTCGTTCCCAAGGAAGTGAGCGTTCCTCTTGTCATCTGCTCGTAATCATTGCGGCCTCCGCCGACGACTGTGACTTTGGTTTGACCCCCGAAGATAAAAGGCAGGTTATTGTAGGGACGTAAATGGAGAATGGAGTCAGAAGGGTCAGTGTTCTCACCTCAGGTCTGTTTTGTGTCAGTGCTTGTTGAGCACCTTTTAACAGTGTCACATTTGCTCAAATGTGTGTCATCGGGGTCTTTCAAAGGTTTCAAAAGACTTCAGAGCTTCCCAGGTTCTAGTGTTTGCTTCACGTTTGTGTAAAAAACATAATAATTTCAAAGCATTTTTGATGATTATGTTTATATATATATGTGTATTTAAGAAAATTAAACAGGATAATTTTTTACCAATAAATGTCCAAAACGGCCACTGGCAACCAAAACTATTTACTGATCTAAACTGTTTAATACCTGTTGAGCCACTAATCTTATCAATACATACAAACAAATAATGTCAAATGGAGTTTGTCATCCTTTCATGTTCTTCAAATATGACCCATTTGGATGTGCAGGGGCCCTGTAGTTACCAAGGCAACACTGTCATCTTCTACAATATTGATTCACCAGTAGAAGCCATGGATGGCAATGAGTAGACAATAGATATGGGTAAAGGTAGGCCGTGGTTTATGTTCAGGTAATTCTATATTTGACTGAAAAAGTCATTTTTCAGTTTTCTGTTTCTGATCTGACTTCAACTTGGATCTGAGCTTGGACATCAGACAGAGGATAATATAATAAAAGGTGAGGAGTCACTTAAAGGTTCAAATAGAGAAAAAAAATATTTTGGGAGCTGCCACAAAAGTTGCACTGGGTCTTTAAGGGTTATTAATAATGATAATAAAGATAACAATCTGTTTGAATACACTACGGTATCTGCACCGTTTGGTGAAAAGCTGTAATTGGTAAACTTGTTATCAGACTGAATACTTTATGAAGCCTAGGAGAAAATGATCAGGTGTTAGTCACTACATTCAAAACGGAGAAGGTTCAGAATTATCAATACAACACAAAAAGAAACCTCTACAAATATACATATATATAAAGCTCTAAATATATACAGTGCTGTGCAAAAGTTTTAGGCAGCCTTGTTGATTTTGCAGCAGTAAAATGAACATCTGTTTATTTCTGTCTTTCTTTCAGATATAACAAGAAAATAAAGGAAATAAGTACACTGCCTTAAATATGGGTTCTAAAGGTTAAAAGTCAGTATTTACTGTAACCTCTGACCCAATGACAACAAACATCAGAAACATCTGTCATATGTTGAATAAAAAAAAAATCAGAACATGAATGCCAAAAATGTCACTGTCTGATCAAAAAGGTTGAAGACTGTTAAGTGTAAAAAGGTCACTATAAATACAACCATTTTGGTTCTATAAACCAAAGTGGTCGCATTTAATATGTCCTTCCTCTGCATATCAGTATCTGCCAAATATCTACTATTAAGTTAATTGCCAACTAGGTTTATAATAAGTTAGTGATCATTTAAGAAATGGCACCAAATGTCTTTTATTTCACCTTCTTGTCTAGTTTGTTCTTCTGTTCTTTCTTCAGATTAGGGAGTAAATGAGGCATTTAAGGACAGCATGTTGGGCTTTCTTAAAGCTGCGTATGACTTTCATCACCAGTTTTTCATCAGATCTGTAAAACCTGAGTCATAGCCAAAGTGTCATGAAGCTGTAAGTCTTTTCATGATTACTCAGCTGCATATGTTCCCTCACAGTTTCCACCATACACAGTCCATGTGTTTACAAACCAAGCTACAGGTTCAGGCTACAGCATTTTAAATACTTAAAGTGAAGAGCACATTAGGCCTGTTTACATGAGTTTTTATTCCTGTTTAATTCAGAATAAAGTTGAATTCCTTTTTAAGTTGACTATACAAACGCCTAATTCCAGTTGAAAATGACTATTCTGAATTAAACTTAATTCCAAATAAAGTCACTGGTTTATTCCACTCTTAATTCTGAATTAGATAATTCCTCTTGACATGTAAACAGTTAATTCCTCTTAAGCATTATTCCTATCATTCTGCACATGCTCCTGGTCTTGTTGTGATAATGCACATATTTCACATTGATGACACACACATTCCATGCTGCCAGCGTTAGTATGGTGATTCGGCCGAGCTGCTGCTTCATAATTATTAGAAAAATAAATGCAAACATCACATGTAGTATCTGTCCTTCCATGTTGATTGTTGAAATGAAAGCAAAACAGGAACTGGACGTGATTGTTTTCTTCCATTAGACATCCAGTTGTTAAGTAGCTGTTCTGGCCAATCAGAACCCCCTGTACCTCCAGCTCTTAAAGCCCAATTAACTAGAGCGAAATACACCCGCTTCTCATGGAAATCTTTATTTGGAATTAACATTTCCATAGTAAACATGAAGGAAATGACTATAATTCCAAATTATTTTATTCAGAATAAATGATTCAGAATTAAATGGATTCCATTATAATGGAGTTATACTGTTGTGAATACTCTTGTTTTCTTCAAGTTCTTGTTCATTTTAATGTTCGGTTCACCTAAAGGTACATTTGTTTGGACAAATATAACGATAACAACAAAAATAGTTCATAATAGTTTAATTTTTAGAGTTGATATCTATCCATTTTCCATGTTTTCTTGATAATAACCAAAATGATTTCAGTTCTGACATCAGTATCTATGGCATTGTACTGACAAACAGTCTTTTTATTCATTCTGTCTCACGCAGGAGTTTGATTGCATAACCATTGTTTTTGATGACATCTGGGGGTTTAATATTTTCGTCTGTGACTGTATGGTGAGGGCATAAAAGCTTCTAAATTCAGTTTTTCCACAGTTTCTGTTTCAGTTTGGTGGATCACACAGATATGGGTTTTAAAAAGATGCAGCTGTGCATATTAAAGGTCTTTCATTGTTCCAGATAAATGGGAGTTCAGTTTACCTCACTACTCGTGTTAACTGATAGAAGTGTAGCTCATTCAGGTCATTAATCAGCAAGTCTTAATCAAATGTAAATGTGAGGCCAGTGAAGATTCATAGCTCTACTCCTACCTGATTTTATATTAATTTATGGCTACAAAGGAGCTTAAATACTGCCTGAAAGCCTTTATAATAGTAGAGAAAAGGCTGATTCATGAAACGAATAGTCTGAAACAGCTAAAAAGTAGATCTTAATTCTGTAGAAAATGAAGACACAAGCTTGTTTCTGAGCCGTATAAACACTTTGCTGAATGTGCTGTCGTCCTCTCAAGTGTGAAAGAATCCCAGGCAGTGTTGTACACAAATAATGTTTAAATCTCACTGGTGTTAAAGATGCTAGATTTCAGGTACAGTCTGGCATTGACGACCGAGGGGTGAAGAAAAATAAATAAAATGGAGTAAGGAATGAAAAGCTGTAAAAGTTTTATTATAACTCCATTATGACCCCTCATTTGCATCAAGGTTAAAGCTTCACCGTGGGGCACATCACCCGACTGAGCCAAATACATTCAAGCCAGTTTGTAACTCGGTAAAAGTTATGGTTTTCATTTACTTCATTTAGCTTTTGAACGCTCCTTCCAGCTGAGTTTTTTTTTTTTTTTTTTCCTTCTTTTTTTGCACGTTGGTTAGTGAATGAATGCAACAAGCCCTGCCAAATTCTTTAGCCAAGTTAAAGACAAACAGCTCTGTTTGATGATAGTACTCGCCAGTCGCGTGTTAATACATTGGAGCTGGTTCAGACATGGGTTTACATCCTCTCTGTACAATTTCACCATGTGTCTACACAGATTTAACCAGGCTTTTGGCATTTAAGTAAAAAAAAAAAAAAAAAAGAGCATTGGTTCACATAATTTTTTTAAATTCCTGTTTCTTGGCACCTTAGGTTTATTTTTTTTTATCCAATGAGTCGTAAATGAAGCGCGAGAACCTCAGCGTTGACAAAACCCAACGATAGGCTGCAACGGCTCACTGAATATACTGAGGATGGAAAGTTTGTCAATATTTTTTTGTTAGAATGGTGTTCTTTCCTCCAGTGGAGTTGACAGGATGAAGAATCAATGGTGAGGAGCTTCTTGGTGCATGTGGTGGAACGACATACTATGGTTATGTCTAAAGTAATGCAGGGCCCGTCCAGAGTAGATTCAGTGGATACAGTTGGATACAGTGAATGGGAGGTAAAGCTTAGATCAGTGGACTTGGTTCAGGCTAAATTATATGAGCTTAAGCAGAGTACACACAAAAAGACAACACTGCTTTACAAATTCATATACATTTGAAAGAGAAATACAGTAATATGTAAGATTTACCGGTAGTTTGTTTGGTGACCTGATCCATAGATGTGAGCGTGCTACTGGTTTATTTTCCTTATATACTTGGCCCCTTGTGAAAAGAGGTTCTTAATCTCATTGGCATATTTCCTTTAATTGAAGGATAAATAAAACTAAAATAAATAATAAATATCTCACATATTCATTTGCCATAAACCACATCCAGCCTTAAAAAGAACTGATTCAACCTTTAGAAGACATTGATCTGGCTTTGATGGTTTGTTTCTACAAATGGACCATTAGATTATTTGTGCATGTTCCTTGTGCCCAAGATGTTATCACTTATATAAGATACTTAGGCAGTTGTTGGAAAAGGAATGGACTTTACTTGACTTTAATTCTTCAGGTCTGGCTTATTTTATTATATTATTAACTTGCCATTTATTGACCCTTGTATTATATATTAGGCTATATCATATTTCTATGTTTTCATCATGGTTTTAACAGGTTTTATATTGGCATTTTTAGTAATGTCTGATGACTTTTATGTATTTTATTCTGTTTTTATTCTGTTTTAACCATGACCAGTGAGCTGTTGTCAATGTCTACATGAGACCGCATCTTTCATCTAATCCTTTTCTTTGTCGTTTTCAAAAAAGTGTTCTGTAAACATGAAGGAGTTCTGTGTCTGCATCCACATGAAACCACTGAAAACAATGTAGTTAAAATACCGGGCCTTGTAATGCACTTGGCAAAAAAACTGAGATGCAGATGTCTCTCTCTCTCTCTCCGTCTCTCTGTCTCTGTGTCTGTCTGTCTCTCTCTCTGTCTCTCTCTCTCTCTCTCTCTCTCTCTGTCTCCCCCTCCCTCTTTTTTTCTAGCTAAAGTTTTTGTTGTTTTTTTTGAAAACTGGACATACTTTTACCTCTGCAGAAATGATATGTATACTGAAAATACATCCTAATAAAGACATTGTTAAAACAAAATAAAAAAAAAAAAAAAAGAAAAGTCGCAGCTTAGTCATTCACACAAAGACTCAAAACCAGCATTTTCAAATTCATGGACCTGGTTTCAAAAAACAAGTTACAGTGACTGAAAACATTGGTTTCATGTGGATGAAAGGCCTGTCTGATTAAAAAATATTGCAGATACAACTGAAGCTGTCCTCCTATAAACAGGACCAAAGTCACCTTGAACCTTGATTGAACCAACGTCGCTAAATTAAAACCTCCAGCAAAAAACAACGGAAACGAAACGTGAACACAAACGTAATGAACTACATGAACATGAGGGAATCTTCTATAGTGCACTTTTTATTGAGGTATTACACTTCTCTACAAGTAAAATGCTTCTGTGCTGTTGAAATGAATGCATTAACGCAGATTAATCCATCATCATGATTAATTTGATAAAACTATTTTAACACAATTAAATGGTATTAATTAAATTGTATTTGTTTTGTTGAAACTGTTGAATGTGCTTAATAAACATGTTTGTTGCCTATATATTCATGTATTAGTATATGTTGTTTTATATTTAATCAAATTTTTGTTTTTTTTTCCTGTATTTTAGAAGCCTTTTTTATTATGTTTTTGAATTTTTCATATTTTTTTTGTGAGTTTTGGTGGATTTTCATATTTTACATATTATTTTCCTCCAGATTTTTTTTTATGTTAGTGTATTGTTGTGTATTTTGTGGGAAATTTGAGTACCAAACAGAGACGCAACATTTAACCAGTATAAAACATTTTGATCCTTATTAATCAGAATTAATCCAAAGCAACCCTATAATTAATCTGATGGGGAAAAACATTTTTATTATTTGACATGAGCTAACCAGCACTTTTGTCATTCGTTTTCTGATTCATCTTATTAAACTATGTAAGATTTAGCACGTTTAATATATTAAGCACATACTTTGTAAAATACTGTAGAGCAGTGTTACTGTTGATTTATCTATTATATTCTGTTCTTATTCTACCAATGAACTGGTATTTAAAAAAATATCAAAGTCATAAGTGAAGATTCCATCATCTTTATTCCATTTAACCGACAAAAGGTTTACAAAACAAAAAACTGTGCGCTAATCTGCTTTATATTGAATCACAAGGAGGAGCAGCACTAATTGTTCATTTATCTTCGTCATGGTGTATTCTTAAATCTTAACAAACATGCTGATTTAATTTCCCTCCGTGCACAGATAAAGCAGCGTTTACGCCCAGATTTGCCAGCTAGCAGTTGTTCTCCGTTCAGTGCATATGTGTAATGTGATGCATGGGTAAAGCACATCCCTGCCAGCAAAGGTCATGAGCCACAGTTCTCCAGATAAAAGCCAGTTTCACCTTTCATTTTGCCTTTCTCCTGTGTGAAGCCCACCAGTTCAAGCCTCTGTCTTGTTCAGACAAACTTGATACTCGTAGCTTTTTTTTCCTCTCTCTCCCCCCGTGTACCTAGGCCGGGTCAAATTCAATACCATCAGAGGGGTTTAACACTTTAGATGTTGCGTATCATCAAGGATTTAGCGTCTAGACATAAACATGCACCTTCCTCTTACTTTCTTTCTTTCCCTGTCGAAGGTTGCCGCACTGTTTTGTCTGCAGCCCTTTACTTTTTTTTTGTGTACGCGGGTGTGATTTTTTTGTGCGTTTTTAACCAGCCAGTCGGCCTCCTGCCCTCCTACATGCCTCCCTTTCTGCCTTCAGGACAAAAGAGCTTGCTTTAAATAGGTGGAATTAACCCAGTCATGTGGGTCAAAACAAACACGGCAGTTTTTTTTTTTTTTTTTTTTTGCTGACGGGACAAACAACCTTTTAGCCTAGGTGTGACTTTATGTGGATCTGCTGTTGGCCTGATCTCCACCGAGGACTCACTTATTCTTCAGTTGCCTCTGGACAAGTTTCTATTTCTTTTCAAAGGGCAAAGACTTCAGGAATGATGAATGGCCATGGATTAAATTTGGAAACAAGATTTGAAGTTTCTTGGCAGTGTTTTATTCTCGCAGCATGTCAGCGGAAGAAATTGATGCTGCTGCTCAGATATTTCGTAGTAGACAAATGAAAATCTTGATTTTTCTGATGGCTCTATCAAACTGCTGTTTAGAACGTTGCCTGTATATGGTTTGTCAAGGATTATTTTTGATAGTTTTGTAAGCAGTGGCATAAATCAAGGCTGAGGCATAATTAGATTTAGGAACGACAGCTTTCATTGAACATAAGTATTGTTTGGTTCTTAAAGTCATCATTTTACATGACAGTGTAGCATTACCAGCTGTCTACTACATTTTAATGTCTATTTTATGTAAATTACAGTCACTGGTCTTCGGTAATGTTGTAAAGTATGAGACGCAAAGTCAGAGATACAGAAAAATGAAGATGTTTGTCAAGACGACATAAAACGACAGTCGTGGAAGGTGGTAATTTGTGTTTTTTTTTGTTTTTTTTTTGTTTTTTTTTGCTTGTGTCACTGTATGATTTTTGCACAGAAACACATTTAACTCTCAAGTAAAACCAACCAAGACATTTTATTCCTTCAGCCACGGAGCTTTGTGGGTTTTTCTTCTCCTTTTGTGTTGACTTTCTGACTGTTGCACATTGGGCGGCCTTGCTTATTGGGGTTAAGGGACTCTAAATGAAAGCGACCCATGCTTTTCATGTGGTGCACGGCTGTGGAAAACTCACTGCAGATTAGGGCCACGTTTTTAGAAACAAAAAAAGAAAAGAAAAAGAGGGGGGAAAGCCTCCCAGTGTGACGCATCAAGTCCAGTTGAGCAGATGAAGAGAAACAGCAGCACTGGTGGGGCTGCAAAGATGACTCAGCAATCTGAGGCCAGTCTTTGTCTCCACATCACAGGCTGGTTGTGTGTTTATGCAAGGGTTTATTTGTGTGTAGACGTGCCTACGTGCTCATGTGGGCATACATAACTCATTCATATTACTGCATCCCACTTAAGACATTTAGTGGTAGTGGTAGATAGTGGAATTTTGCCCCCCCCCCCCCATCTACCCACAACCCTACTTCCTGCTAGAAATGATTACACTGTTCTCCAATTTTATTTCTTTATTTTTTAGAAAGTATCTGCTTCAGACATTAAATGTGCTAAATCCTACATAGATAAATCAGGAAACAAATGTCAAAAGTGCTTGATAGTTTTTTTGTTTTTTTTAAATATATATGATGGTGTGTTATTCCACATATATGGTTGTTTATGTACATGTATACAATGGATTTGTAAATATTCCACTAGAAAGAACCTGTAAAGTGAATGGATCATAATGTGCAGACATTGTTTTGAAGTAGATCTGAGACCAATATTCCTTTGGACTAAAACCTATTGTCTTGTTAATTGTAACATTTTCACATTTTGACCCCAGACTTTTCTTAGAAACTTGAGCCAAACAGCATTTAAAGGGATAGTTCACTATATTTCACATGGATTTGTGTAGAATCAGCGTCTTGACTCTGGTGCACCAACAGTGACTTACCCCCGACAGTGTCCTGTGAGCTGAGTTCTGGTCCGGTTTTGGTCAAAGTGAAAGTAGTATGAGGTGTGAGTTTTTGTTCCGTGACAGTTTAGTTATGCAAATAAATCGCTGAGTCAAACACATGGTTTTGAGAAGAAACACATTTTAATTTCATGACCCCAGGAAAACTGCCGGGACTACTTTTGCGGAAGCATTTTATATGTAGACCAGTGATATCTTTGATTTATTGATTTATTTTTTTTGTAATTATTATTTACACTTTTTGACAGTTGAACTAAGCATAAGCCCGATAGTAGCTTCCATTACCAAGATCTGTTGATGCTGATGTAAGATTTTAACTAAATAAACTAAATTAACTTAAATAAATGTGCAAAAATATTCAAAATTTCTACAAAACAAAAAGAATGAAGCCCATCAAGAGGTGTTACTGGCCCTACTTAAATGTAAAATAATGTTTTTCACTTTTCAGTTTTAACAACCTTGACCTTAAAATACTTTATTTCATTCATGTTACATCGAGACAAGAAGCGATACTGTTTCTTTATTTAATTTCCATTATTTATTTACTAATATCAAAGATTTATTCAGTATAAATGTAAAAAGTCACATTTTTCCCTCCTTCAGCACATCATCCTTAATAGACCAAATGGATAAATGTTAGTTGTTGCAAGTAAATGTCAGCCGATACTGATGATGTATATCTGGCTGATATATTGGTTCATCCTTAAAAGCAGGAAGTCACATTTGATACACATGAGCAGCTCATGATGAGCCTAATACTCAGTCAGATGGTAAATATATTTTTAATCTTGTTTTGTAGTTTCATCAGATTGTAATTTGTTCCATTTTCAGTTTGTTGACTTGTTTGTAAGGATTATAATAAATGGAGACTGAAAAAAAAATAGCCAAAAAAGGAAAATGAAAACCCTGAACTGCTTAAATACCATTTTATATGTGAATGGATTAGAAGAAAAAATGAGTGAACGAATAAAACATTAGGGTTTTCAAAATGTATGCATTGACACAGATTAATCAATCACCATGATTAATTTGATTGAAATTTTTAATACACATAATTTTTGTTGAAACTGTTGAAGGTGCTGAGTAAACATGTTAATTACATATACATATTTTTTGCCTGTTTTGGATATTTTATAAAAAGATTTTGGTGTTTCTTTTCTTGTATTTTAGAGTCTTTTCCATCGCCTTTATGTGTTACTTCATTTTCTTGTGTTTCTTGGATATTTTGTGAAAAATTGAGTAAAAAAACCAAACAGTCGAGACATAAAATGTTTTAACCATGATTAATCAAAATTAATCTAAAGCAACCCTGTGATTAATCTGATTAAAAATGTTAATCATTTGACAGCCCTATAAAACATACAAAGCAATACCATAATAATTTTCATACAACAAAGAAAAAACAATTTAGTAAAGCTAATCTATCTTTACCATCACTACATATATAACACAAACTTTCACCTCATTGGTAACGTGTCAGAAATTCACAATTATATTTGAAAGCAAATCATTCCTCGAGCTCTTTATTGCATCCCTTTAGCTCCTCTACAGCAGCAGCAGTGTTCAAATCTAGCAAAGACAAATCCAAACTGAAAGTGTACAGCTATAACAGCAGCACCTTTTGTCGTATATATTTATCTACGCCACGCTGTCATCACTCACTGGACACATTTACCTCTTTTCGCTGAAATCCAGGTGATCTGCAGACACGTGCACCCGAGTTTATGCGCATGTTGACGGACAGTCGTGTTTCCATGTGTGAGGAGTGAGGTGGCGGAGTGAGTGGGGCGAGCTGTGGGGAAGAGGGAGGGTGTTGAAAAGGATGAAATTTCAGATTCCTTTGTAAGTATTGGATAGCTGGCCAGGAATGCACACCTCGTCTGGGTCGGGAAGAGCTTTGGGGATTTGGAATAGTTATCTGAGGTATGTGTGCGAGCCAGAATACAAGTGGCGCTGTGTTTACACTCTTGCAAATCATTTATAGATCACACAGCGCAAGAGCAAACCGGGCCGATTGACGCCTGATTGACCAGACGGACTACGCTTTGCCTCCTTATTTATAGGCGGTTGACGTTGAAACATTTTTAGATGCTTTGTTTTGTCATGTGGCTTTCATCAGGGTGATTGTATGATCATATAGCTGCATCTCCACGCACAATATGTATGTGGTTGTATATGTCTGGGAGAAGCATTTTTAGACACTTCTGCAGCGTTTCTATAAGAGTCATCTCCATTATCTTGAAAATATGATATCTCTGGAAGGCCTCGAGGGAATTTCTGGGAATTTGGTGCAAACGTTTACTTGAACTCAGAGATAAAGTGGTAATATTTTGATGCCGTAAGGTTAAATATCAAGGTCGTTGATATCAGTTCTTGGCCAAAACTTGTAGTAATTGAGAGAAATGCTTGACCTGAATATGATGTGAAAATAATGCATTCTTCAATATATTTTAAGGGCTTTCTTAATGGAAATGAATCGTATAACTTACAAATATATATATCTACTTGTCTTATTCTTCAGCTTTTCATATATTTTTATATTTGCACGACATATTAACATATTAAATGTTTTAAAGGGAAATATAAAGGATGTGCATGAATAATTTATTAGTGAATCAATTTAAAAGGTATGGTTAAAAAGGCTAAGATTTATTTGTTTCATTTTTTTTCCATTTGAGGTAGGTTTTCTGTCAAAGAGATACAGTTTATGGCACTGATTCACTCCTTGGCCATTGTTTTTTCTATTATTATTATTATAAAATGATTAGCATAAGATATGTATTTATACTATGGCTGTCAAATGATTAAACATTTTAATCCGATTAATTGCAGGGTTGCTTTGGATTAATTTCAATTAATCATAATAAAAAAAAAAACACTTTAAGTTGACTGCTTCTTTTTGGATTAATCCACTAAAATTCACACACAAAAAAAATAAACTTAACACAAAAAAGCAATGAATCTATATGTCTTCAAAAACTCTTTAAAAATACAGAGCCCTCACACACACACTGAAAATATGCTAAAATATCCAAAACGTGCAAAAATATGAATATATATACAATTACCATGTTTATTCGACACCTTCCACAGTTTAATCAAAACGCCTAGAAACAAAACGGTTCTATTTAATTGCATTATAATGTTATATCCGATTAATCATGATGGTGGTTTAATCTGCATTAATGCATTGATTTTGACAGACCTGATCTGTACATATATATTGCATGAGTAAAGTATTTATATAAATGGAATCATTTGCCTTTGGCCTATATATTGTTTATTTGTTTAAGAAGAATAGATGTGAAAAGATCCTCTCCACTGTGCATCCCTCTGCTCCAATGGACAAAGAAACATCAGTTAAGAATGAGTGGGGGGGGGTGAGTTTGACCAAACAAGAGAAGTGCAGGAGTTTGACACCTTGAGAAAAGCTCAAAGAAATGATTGTGTGTGAATGAGGCTCAATAACTATTGATTGAAATTAAACAATTAAATGTAATATTGCTCTGTATGCAAGTTAAACAATTTTTCAACATCCAAATCATTTGTAATATATAATGTTAAGAATCACTCTAAAGTTGTTGAACTTTGCCTCAATACTTTCAATCTGAGTAATAGTGTTGTTCCACTTTCCAAACCCACTCCCTTCTGCATGCATTTTGTTCCAGCAAGGTCAAAAGCAAATGTTTCAGCAAAATAATGAAATTGTATCCAAGGCGTGATATGTTGAAACTGTTGAGAATTCTTTGTTATTTAGACACAAACAAATGCACAGAAAATATTCGACATTTTATGAAAATTTAAAGGCACAGTGTGTAAGAATATTCTACCGTTATTTCCAATTGAATAATTGATTAGTTGGTTTTGGTCTTATTCAGTTTTTATTTTCTCCACATTTCTTGGATGTGAATTTAGTGCCAAACAATCCTACCTTTGAAACCTTAGAAAAGTGACGACCTATTAACAAGTGTTGCCTTGTTGAATAACACTGGGCGACAAGGAAAAGGTTTCTGATATAAAAACTAATGAAATATGACCACATGTGTGGTACTGATACAGAAAACTCAAGTCTCCAAGATAAGACAAAATATGAAATTATTAAAATTAACAAAAGAACAGGTTTTAGTGCAAAGAAATATTGTTCTCAGGGTAGTAAAAGGGTTTGGTTTCAGATTTGTTTCTTTATAAAAACAGTGTGATGACTGTACGTGACCAGTCTCATGATGGGGGCGTTGAAAGTCAACAGCATCATAAGACTGTCCCAGATCTTCACATATTAACATAAGCGTGTCATTTTAAGGGCGTTGGCAAAGTTTGATTATGGGTTCCCTTTTAATAAAGCCGTTTTTGCGTGCAGGTCAAGCACATTTGGCTTCCCTCACCACCTCTTGTTCCAGCAGACTGCAGGACATTGTTTCTTAGACAGCTGGAGGCATTTGTCTGCCTGGTATCCAGCACAGAATTGATTCCTCAGTTCCATTAAACCAAGATCAGATTCTCTCACTGTCCAGAACGTTTAAAGAAATAAGCACCACTATGATACTCACAGACTCCTCAAACACAGTCGGAGTGTTTTGCAGATGCACTGATGTCATATTTATGATGCAATGTATGCGAAACTCCTGCTTTGACATCAGTGATTGAGGTGTGGTCGTATGTGAACCGTGTCACTGAGGCTCAGCTGGGAACAGTTGGAAATGTTGGAAACTGGAAATGTGAGTTTTGCTGCCAGCATGAAAACGACCAACACATTTTTCAGGATCTTACTGAGGGGTGTTATTGTGTGTTTTTGCAAACAAGAAATGGACAGAATCTTGCAATTTTTCAGTCTTTACAATAAGTTTTTCAATTTGATTATACCCTGATTGAAAACTTCAATTTCAATCTGAGTAAGGCAATAATTCAAATGTCTCTAAGTGCATGTAAACGTATTGAGTGTCTCTATTTGAACACAAGGTGTTCAAGGTTTAAGGTCCTTCGTTATCCCCTAGGGCATGGGTGGGCAATCCTGGATCTAAAGGGCTGGGATCCTGCATGTTTTAGATACTTCCTTATTCCCTCACACCTGATTCAACTAATGATCAGCTCATCATATCCAGCTGATAATGATTTAATGGCCTCCAGGTGTGATGGAAGAGGGAAATATCTAAAACATGCAGGACACTGGCCCTCCAGGACCAGGATTTGCCCACCCATGCCCTAGAGGCTAATTATTGCACATCAGCAACTAATAACAGATATAATTGTAATTGTCCAAATGATGATGAATAGAGTACAATGAAATACACAATAGAGAATAATGACAAACAGCACATTTCTCCTATCATCATCACAGAACCTATTTTGTCTGAAAGAATTGACCTGTAAAAGCACTGCCTTCCACCCCAGTAGATCATCGGTCTTTAACTTGAAGCCTACCTGGATATTCTGTACTTTTTGCTTTCTGTGAAAAAATGATTGCTTAAAAGTTTAGTCGGAATCGGAGCCTCCAGACTACAACAATCTCCCAGAACCTAAACTTACCCTTGTAGCACAGAAACTCAGTGAGATGTGAAATACAGCCAGAGCAACTTCCATGTCACAGGAGATGCTGATAAACTGCATGTTAATGAAGACACATCAGACGTGGCTTGATGCTCATTTGTGTCTGGAGGAGATGTGGTTGTCGAAGCATAAAATTTGGGGGTTATAAACACTTCCTAATTCTCTACTCGGCCATTTTAAGCAAATGCCTATAATGTTTTTTGTAGGTTCTCTCCCCCCCCCCCCATATTTTTGAGAACTGATTCCATGCTGCTAGTTAGAAGTCCTCCGTGGGTTATCCATCTAATGAAAGGCTCTTGGTACAAATTAATGTAAATATATCTGTCTGCCGCTTGCATAACTGCCATTCTGCTGCTGGGTAACCACTCTTCATCACACTCTTGATTTGTTAAAAGCTTTAGAAATCAGGCTTTATTCACTAAATGCCCATTTTGCAGAAACCACAACGCAGCCTCAGAATGGGAGTTTATATCCAATCAGTTAAAGCGGGAGTGAGATGATAACAGACTGAGTAGGAAGCTCAGTAACTGACTAAACGCGGAACAAGAGCATATGGTCGACGCTACAGGAAAACGACCGTCAAAGTGGCGGAGCCGTTCCCAATGTTTGCTCTCAGCACCACTCGCTCTTATTGTCCTCATCAGTGTGATTACTCTGAACAAGATGAGAAGCAGCAACCCTTATGCATAATGCACAAATCAAAGCAGGAAAGTGCGGGGTTAGATTCCCTCAGTGTGGATGAGGAGGGGGTGCATGAGTCAGCTGTTGTCGTTCAGCTCTGTGGCTCTAAGCTCTCCTGACTGTGGAAAGACGCTGAGCACGCTGCCTTCAAATTAACTGGATGCTAAATGAAAAGATGGGGGGGTCGAATAATGGAAAGACATCTCTAGTTTTGTTTTGTTTTTGTTTTTTTAGTCCTACTGATCACTGTGGAAAGCGTTGTCAGTGACTATCTGATGCAAACTGAGTCCTGCAGCTCCACTCACCTGCCAACTACAGTACTCAAGCACTGTATTCCCTTTTTACCACATCTTAGTACTTGTACTCACTACATCCTAGTCAGATATATCCTTTTTTTTTTGTAATTTCCTTTTTATTGAAAAGTTTTAACGCCACTAATACAACAAAAATGTCAAGAACACATTACAAATTAATGTCCAAACCAAGGAAAATGGTTGCAAAGTATTAAGTATTAAGAAGCTTTCATACTTCTCAGACTATTTTATCACACACATGTATTCTATGCACTGCTACATCTCTTGATTTTGAGACTTTGTTGGACAGAGGATTAAAGAATATGAATAGAAATTAAATGAAATGTAGCATTTTATCTCATTTTAATTACTTTAGAAAATCAATACTAGAAAACCACCTGCTTATCATTTCAATAAAAAAGCAACATTGGTGTCGACCATTAGAGCAATATTAGGTATCAGCCAAAATGTCGATGCATCCCTAGTTACTATGTCCTGTGCACAGTAAAAAAAAAAAAAAAAAACAGTTATATTTGAATGCTGAAATGTTGTTGACAATGTAAATTGAAGAGGTTTACATGTTTGTTTACAGTTTTGCTGAATTGTTTTGTGCAAGTATTGAATACCGATAAAATGGAGAAAATGAATTAAAGGTGCTGTGTGGTATCTATTTTCCTGCCTCACAATTTCTGTCAAATAGTATTTTTTCAGATATGTGGCCATTGCTGCATGTGTTTTACGAACTGCGTTATTTCTATATATATATATATATATATTTTTTTTTTAGATTTCATAAATCTAAGAAACTTGCACTTTTTCCATTTACAATACAAAGTGACATGGTTTTTGAAAATCAAATGTGCTTGTCTTTTTATTTGAGGGGGGTCTCGACATTGGTCTAAAATTTTTCTCATAATGGTCTAAAAAAAGTCAAAAAAGGTCTTAAATTGAACTTGGTGCTTCTTACAAGAACCCTGCTTTATACACAGAGGAAGGTCACAGACACTACTTCATTAAATGACATCATTGAGATAAAACTGAACTGTCCCAGGCTGACCCACGTCACTTATAGCAGATACGTTATCAATTTACCATCCTCCTCTTATCAACTCTTTGATGTAGTTTAGTGACCTAAAGTATTTGTCATCATGACATGGGTTATAACTTATAGATCAAGATCCCATTTTATGAGCTTACTCTCACCCTGGGGGATAACTCTCAAAAGGTGCAAGACACTACCCATTTCTGTGATCTGCAAACATGTACATACAGTGTCCCTTACATCATGCATGGTTATAACATGACACATATTAAAGATTTATGGATCTATGGTGCTGTACTCAGGTCACTTCTACTTATCTTATGCTCTGATCTCAGGGGTATGAAGCCTGAAAACCCACATGGAGGTGTTATTATAGATTTGTATACTTTAATGGTGGGAACGACGACCCCATCGCACTTCTCCTCACCCACCACTGTTAAGATACTCTTAACCAGCACCCCTGAGACCAGGACCGATTACGCATGATATAAAACGTATACATTGATTGACATTGAAACACTCAAAATAATAAATAAATAATAAAATCATATGATTTCTCAGTCAATACAGATTCCAAATGGATATAAAATATAGGAGTGAGTCAGGGAGTACAGTTAAGTCTTTCCAAAGTGAAGGTCAATTTTCAAGACTTGAAAGACGAGAGGGAAAATAGTGAGGGTTACAAACACATAGGGTTGAATGTCGGAAGGGTATCATTCTATACCAATACCAAGTCAGTACTTTCAAAATGGTACCGGTGACCAAAGTGTATTTAAATCTGTACTTTATAAAGAAGAAATGTCTTTTTTTATGGAATAACTTCTCATGTCATCTTGCAAAAATAAACAAAGAAGCCAGTGCATTTGTGACTTAATGGAAAAACAGACATTATATGCTTCTGTTTAGTTTACATTTAGTAAATCTCAGTCAAGTATTGCACATATACCCAACGGAAAAGCAACTATTAACTTGTAATGTGTGCAGAAATGATCAAAAATAGTCTCTTGCCTGAGAACAGTTAAAAAAAAAAGTTTTTTTAGATGAGATTGTGACAGACCCTGTAGACCACATTGGACCTGAGGTTATTGCCTCACTGTCCTCGCTGCTACTGTCTTGTAATATATTTGGAAATGACCAAAAACAGTCACTTGCCTGATACAAGGTTAAAAGTTGAAGGTAAATTATCTGCTCATAAACTGTTTAAAATCCATCGCCATGATGCTGAAAACTCTGTTTCTGAGCTCATTACAAGCTGACTTTTGACAATCTAATCCATTATGATGCATTGGTGGAGATGAAATAACTCAATTCTGTATAAATTGTTCCAAACGAGTTCAGCCTTAAACACACAGTAATATGATGTGCAGTGGTAATATGATTTCAGAAACCTTGCATATCAGTAAAATACAGACAGGGACCGATTGACTTTATTTTAGCTTAGAATATTTTTGATAATACCAGTGTGTACTGTCCTGGGCCACTGAAGGATGCTATAATCCATGTGTTATCACAACATTGACACAAACACCTTGACAAGGAAATGAAAAACAAAGCCCCAATACAATAATCTTATCATATTTCACACAATCTTAAATGGGCACATTTTCCAAAATCTTCCATAGTTTGTGTTCTTGAGCTAAAATTGGTTGACTGGGGACTTAATTTTCATTTGTTGTCATTCAGTTGGTTTTAGTCTCTTGCTTTTTTTTTCTTTTCTTTTTTTTTGGTGCTGTGGAGATGACACCGCCATGACACGTCAGTTTAGGCCAATTATAAATGTTTTCACACAGGTAGGGGCATGAATCTGTGATTGACAGCTAGCTCTATCATTCACGGATGACATTCTGCCAGATGCAGATGTGAGTCTACTGTTCTACTGTGTGTCTTGGCATGAAGCTCGGAAAAGTGGCTTCACTTTTCCATAACGACATGAAATGGCATCTATATTTATATTCATTATTTTGGATCGGACCAGTAGGGCAGAGCCGTAGGAGTAAGGTGTATGTTTTCAGACTTTTGTGCCTCTGATTTTGGCTCCTACAGATCTAAATCAAAATACGAGGCTACTCAAAAACCGATGAGTATATATGATTAAGTGATACTCATTCTTTACTAACTACTTGGGTTTATATGACTGGTGAAACACATTCATAATTTAATATATTGATAAAATATTTTTCTGAATTAATGATCCCAATTTTGTGATTCAAGCACTTTTATGATTTTCTGAATTAATCTACATCATAATACTGGAGGGTGTCAGAGCATCTCAATTTGTGTGTATCTGCACAGAAATTGAAATAGTTGTAACTGGCCAGTTTGGTACTTACATCTCCGGCATAAATGGGCTTGTTAAGATTATTGTAATCACCGTGCGCGCGTGTGTGTGTGTGTGTGTGCGCGTGCATCCGCAGAGACATATGCTATAACTCAATGAATACTTGAGATATCACCATGAAATTACATGGGCATATACATATAGCTAATGTGCATGAGATGCAATGATCCATTTGAGTAAAGGTCAAGGTCACATTTAGCAGAAAGTTCAAAATCACATTGGCTCTAATTCAAGAACGGGTTGTCATAGAAATTTGAGAATAGGGGCAAAATAGGGGCAAGATTAGGCATTGTCTGAATATTTGTTTACATTTGATTTTTTATTCCTTTTTAATACAGAATAAAGGTTAATTCCTTTTTAAGATGACCGTATAAACACCTAATTCCAGTTGAAAATGACAATTTTCCTCTGAAATAGAGTTCATTCCTCTTTAACATTATTCCTGTCATTCTGCACATGCTCCTGGTCTTGTCTCAATGACGCACATATTTTGCATTGACGATGCACATATTCCGTGCTGCCACCATTAGTATGCTGAGTTGGTCAAGCCGATGCTTCATGATTAGAGTGTTGACGACATCACTCTAATGAACACTGTGAAGACAGTGTTGAAAACCTGTTAACACCTTGTGAAGGAGTAACCCATAAGATACATCATGGCCATGATATTTCATAGCAGGTATCGTCATATGTCGTCATATGTCATTCACTTAAACCCCGCCATAAAGCTAAATATTTCAGTCTGGCATCGGTGTCTTGGCAAGTATTTGTAGACTTAGCTACTCGTTCGCTGCTCATTTTCCATTATTGCGTCAGTGTAAAGGACGGACCTGGGTAGTAAACAGTACTTCATTCTGTGACCTCTGGAGCTAACGCAGTATCTCTGGTCGGTGTTTATTATGTATGTAAGTGCGTGGTCGTGTTTGGCATGTGGCACACATCTCAGGCTGTGCGTCGGCTCTAAAATGAGCTGTGTAAATTTGTAAAGCTCTGGCTCAGTGCCCGGTGCTGCCCTGTCGGCCCAGACATCTTCACTTAACGTCACACTGGAAGCATCACTTTGCACATTGTGGTGGGTGCTGTGGCAGCCACAGGCCTGGACACAACATGGCAGATGGTGAATGCATTTGATGCATTCCATCCCCCTCTTCCCACCCCCAGTTTTTGTCTTAAATGGCAATTGGCATCAAATTTAGCATATGTTGCAGACTTGAGCAAGGACCAGAAATAGTTGGAACAAAGGTCCAACACCGCAATGTGTGGCTGAATTACCTTTTAATTTTCTGGCTCAGGTATGCTGCAGTTTGTCTGACAAAGTGAATCAACTTTTCCTGGGCCTATTTTGTCTCCGTGTCCTACATCCTGTGGAGTTTTTCTTTGTGTGCAGCCCTCGTCTTTTGACTCTTCGACAGCCTGAAACTGGCTGAATTGTGGGAGTAGAATGGCTCTTTGTATTGTCCACTTGCTGTCACCGTGGATTTGATTGTCTCAGTGGGCAACATGGCCTCAGACACAGCCATTCACACACAGTCACCCCTGTGGATGGACATTTCTTTTGGCAGAGCTCCCAGATGGCGCTGCAGGTTCTCTGTGGGCTGCATCCATCAGAGGGGTAGTGATTGAGTGTGTTTCTGAGAGACCCAACGCCGTCACGATGGACGTTCACAGACCTCCCCTCTGCCAAATTTTCACTTGGTGAGAGATCAAACTGCTGGAGGTTTTGTGTAGTCGCTAAGGTTTGTCAAAGCTTTGTAAAATCAGATTTAACTCTTCATCTGAGGAGACGTTACTTTTCAAAGATGTTGGGTCGACTAATCACTGAATACAGGGAATAATAATCAGTCATTTCATTTCAAACCTTGTGAAGGTTTGCTGCATTTCTTTTTTCTACAATATAATCATTTCTTTTGGATTGTAAATGAGACGAAACAAGCAACAGAAGATTCCACCACTGGTGTTTGTAATATTTTAAGATATTTACAGACATTTAGCAAATTAAACTTCATAAAAAAATTAAGAAAATTGCTAATCTTTAGTTGGTTTAATCGAGTGTCTGTCTTAGAGTTCTAGCTTTTTGAAGGACAACATTGTCTTAAAAAGGGAGTTGGATAACCAGTATCTAACACTTATACACATATTTACATGTGAGTTACACAATTTTAATTTGTCTCAAACTTTGAAAACTTTGATCTAGCTGATGTCATCATATCTCTGCATGTACTGATGTCAGCATACCAATTGTATCTGTATATATGCCAAGTATGAACTAAATGGAATGGAAGCAAATTGTCTGATTTTATTTAAATTTTGCCCATTATAAGTAAATGGGAGAAGAAATGAAAAAAAACAAAAAAACTTCGACCTACTTTTCTGAAAATGGAATAAGATCTATTCTGTATCATTGGCAGTCTTTAAACCCAATGTGGTATGAATTCAACCAATGGGTTTTGTGTTAAAAGTATTTTTAAAAAAAAACAAACGAATCAAACCAAAAACAAGAGTCCTATGCAGGCTACGCTCAGTTGCTCACACATACTAACATATCATTGTACCTACCATAAATTAATCCCATTGCTTTGCATTAAAGGTACCAATTTGTGAAATCCATGAATAATTGTGGACCTGCTATAAAGTTTGTGTTGTCAACACATATAGAAGGAAACATTTCTCCATCATATTCAATAATTGAACCAAACCCCTTATATTAAATGAGTGTTTTTCACTACAGTTTTTAATGGAATGGCAACAAAATACAATTTGGGTTTATTAGGGCTACGTCCTTGACCTATGTCCTACCCTATACCAAGTTTAATAAGAATCTCATTTACACTAGTTCATATAAAATAAGTTATTTTAGCGTAGTCCTGCTAACGGACAGATGGACAGACAGATAAATGACCTCTTTTGGAGGTAATGGAGTGGGATTTAGTGGAGCTCATATTCATTTAGGTTGCATTCATATGCAGAAGCTGTGTGTGGTAATGTTGTAGGTGGGTTTGAGCGGGACTATGGGAAAGTGCTCTAATGTGGTGCAGTTTGGAAGCTAATATAAATATAGGAGAGTGTTTTATTATGAGCATACAATTGAATTTTCCATTAAAAAAAGATTTGTACACACTATGACCCAGTCTGAATCAGCAGGTCAGGCTTTAAAACGAGCACATCTCTTCTACAAATGTCACTTACTTGAATATCCTTTAAGTGTTTATCACATTTAGGTAATTACACAAATTAAACCAGAAAAACGACATTTTCCTACCATGCACCACGGTCACGGTAAAACTCTTACACTCCCAACACTCTATTAATGATTCTAAAAGTATCATGGAGAATGTGGTGAAGGAGGAATGCCACTGTTTTTCTTTATTTTGTTTTATTGTTCATTATGGATTACACTGGTCTAGAACGAAAATGCTTCCAGAATAAAACTAATAAAATTCTACCACATGTGTTACTGCTAAAGAAAACTCAAGTCTTAAATGCTGGTTGGCTCAAGTTTCCAAGATAAATCTGGGGTCAAAATGTGAAATTCTTAGAATAAACAAGAGAATAGGTTTCAGTCCAAAGGAATATTGGTCTCAGATCTACCAGAAAACAGTGTCTGCACATTATGATCCATTCACTTTACAGGTTCATTCTAGTGGAATATTTACACATCTATTGTATACATGCATGTACATAAACCACCATATATGTGGAATAACACACCATCATGTGTATTAAAAACATGAGCTAACCTGCACTTTTGTCATTAAAGTATGTAAGATTTAACACATTTAATGTCTGAAGCAGATATTTTCTAACAAATTGTAGGTCAGTGTTATGTGTGTTTGTTTACTTTTGACTTTGTATGGCTGTTACCTTGGCCAGGTCTGCCTTGGAAAAGTCATTTCTAATATAAATAGAACTTAGTGGTTAAATAATAATACAAAAATATTATCACAGATGTCATTAGGAGAAATGTAGCCAGTGAAATGGAAATACTTTTCATTACAAACCATTGGAACAACTCGGTGACATGGCCTCCTGGGTGTTTTCCATTACTTACAACTGGAAACGCACACCTTTACTTCAGCCATTTCTGTCCTCATGTGCTTAAAGGATAATGAACTTGGGGTAAAATGTGAGCTTAAAAAATGGCTGATGCTTAAAAATGAAATGACTCTGGAGCCACGGGGTTAGTCGGAGGCTGTTGAGCCAAAGGATGTCTCATTAAAACTGTATTTTAGTGTTTTATGACAACGCTTACAAGCAATGTCACTTCCATTAAGGTAGACTGGTAGTTAAAAAGAGCGTCTCATCATCCGGAAGGTGACCGATTTCATCTGTGTGACACCTACCGTGAAATACCTCAGACGCCCTGAAGCCGTCTCCTCCGTTCAACCAAGTTTTCACATGGATTAATTGATTTGTTCAACCCCTTTTAAATGTTTAATTAACCTAGACCCAGATTAAAATGTCACTAACATGAAAACCTCAGATCCTTTATCGTGGCCTGTTGAGCTGGAAGTAATTTTACGAGTCTTGGGGAAGTGACATTTTCTCCAAAGGACATCTTATGGCTGGATTCAATCTGTTGGTGGTAGTCGCACTGGAACAGAATTCTTGCCCGAACAAACAAAACTCTGCAGAACAACAACAAAAAAACAACTGCTTGGCTTTTGTCTCTTGAGATTAAAATGTATATGTGATGTTGCAGATCAGCCCCGTCTGCAGCTTTGCATTGATAAAAGGTTAATGTAGCATTTAGACCATTTATTTTCATGCTCAACTGTGTTATTGATGCAATGTTTAACCCATAAAGACCCAGTGTTATTTTTCTTTCTCAAAATTTAACCTTTCTTAAATGATGAATCGCCATTTATTAAAATATTATCATTTGTGTTTTAAATTTTTCACTGTAAATCATGTGCTGTATTTTCTTTTACTTAATATCCTAAATTTCATTTAGATGTTCACAAAAACTCAGTAAATTCAAATGTTATTATATCAGAACTAGGGATGGCGAGATTCATCAAAAATCTTGAGCGATCACTGAGCCTCATTAACGGAACAAAAACAGTTGCTTTGCCGGCTCTGTCACACACAGCCATTTATGTACTGCAATGCTTCAGTCACTTTGCTTTTTGAACACAAGTCACACTCGGAGGTCTAGCGACGTTATGTTAAAAGCTCATTTTAAACCGTCACACATGGAGAAAACATTTGATGTTAAAATAAATTATGCTGCTGAATATCGGAAGGGGGGGGGGGGCTTATCAATGTCCACCAGCCCGAGTCAATACTGCACAAACTCCTTTTGCCGTAGCCCACCCGTCCTGTCATTTTAAGTAGGTCTGTCAGACAGATAACACAACTCATCCACCGTACTTTTGGGTTGTCATGGTGACAACCTGCTGCCCCAGTCTGTAGCTGCTAGCTCTAGAAGTTCTATTACCTCACGTCAGCTTTGTGTTTTGTTGACAGTTTGAGCAAACGTTCTATACTGATGTGAAATGGTCGTAACACATAGATTGGGGTATGCGGACGCTCTGCGTTTGCTATTAATTCTGTCTTGTATTGCTAATGTTCAAATTCATCATGTAGAGATCACAAAGCTTCCTCTTCATAACCTATACCACAATCCGTTTTGAAAAAGTCTGGAATTTTTATTTGGATAAAGAGCAAATGCTGTGTCCATAGGTTTTACTGGTGAATCAATGAGGAAGATGACTGGTGTTTCTGCTGTAACTACAGAGCCTGACGACTATGAAAAGATGAAAAACAATATTTTACACCATTTATTTTCATGTATTAATAGGATTAGTGGATCAGCAGGTATTAAATATTGTAGATGGTTTTGGTGGCTGTTGGATATTTGGGTCCTCATGTGTTAACGCAGGATGTTACCCAACATTTATGTTTTATTTCTGTATACCACGGGGTTGGTTATAATCGGTTTCCTACTTGGATGCAGAGAGATTTGTTAAAGTTTTTTTCCCCCAAGTCAAACTCCGGGGGGAAAAAAAATGTTAAGTTGTCATGATAGCTTCTAAACACGTTTTTCTCCATGTCTTTGATGTCATCTCAAGGCCAAACATTTAGCTGGCAGGCAAAGTATTTTATTTTGTCGAACAAAACTTCCCACTGAATTATAAATGAGCGGATGGGCTCGGGATGTGTCTGCTGCTCAGATCATCTGCAGCGGGGCCTCCTAATGGATGCAGTTTGGATTGAATGGAGACATGTTTAAAGGCCCACACTTTGTCCCAATTGAGACTGATGAACCGACATTGGTCGGCTTCCAGAAACTCACTCTGTTTTCGCTAATACTGTGTGGTATTGGAGTGGCACTGGGGCATCAAACGAAACAAACCTCAGGAAACAATAGGGCTTCTGTCATCGTTTCAAGTTTTGTAAGAGGCAGAAAAAACAAACTTGTGTACAAATTACTTTGATTTTAGTCCTCGAAAGGAATTCATCAGGTTAAATATACTACAGTTAAAACTAGCAATAACCCCCCCCCCAACACTCAACACCGCTGAAACAGACCTACTAAATACAAATAATTATCTCATTGACAATAATTATTAGAGTATATAGAATAGAATGAATGTATTGTCATTGTACAACAGAGTACTTCATTACTGTACTTAAGTACAAATATTTGTTTAGGTATCTGTGCTTTATTTGAGCATTTCATTTTCTGACCACTTTTTACTTTTACTCCTCAGTTCATGTACTTTTTACTCTTTACATTCTCAGAATGTACTTTTTCAAACTAAACACATACGAAAAATAAGACACTTGGGAGGAAAAAAATCATTGGAAATAAATTGACTTTCTGTATCATAAATATGATTTTTTTTTTTTTTTATCTTAGGATTGTGACTTTTTACTTCAGAATTGTGACCCCCCCCCCCCCTCATATTTCTGCATTTTTTTTAGCTAATAGTCATGACTTAAAGAAAAACATCTCATAATGATCACCTTTTATTTTATTTATGACTTTTTTCTATTTTTCCTAAATTTCCTGCCCATATCCACCAAACTGAATATCGTGACCTCATCAAACCAAGTGTCTACACAGTATTTCACTTTTAAGGGTTTTATTTTTAGATATTTTTGAAACTTTTCAGATTTTCCCTGGTTAAATAACTACTATTTCATCCATGGCAAAAAAACCCTGTTTTACTCATTACTTTTGTACTTTATTTCAATTAAGACGTACTTTTGAATCGGTACTTTTTTTCCACACAAGCAGCTGTACTTCTACTAAAGTACAGAATGAGAGTACTTTTACAATCTCTGTAGTACAATGGCTATACAAAGAAAATGGGTAGGACTTTCCCTCCTCTTCAGTGCCACAAAATAAAATAGTGAATAGCAATAAATAAGACATCTATATAAAATCAAACGTCCAATAAAATCAGAGCAACCAATAAAATCATTTTTATGTGCAAGTTATGCAATGTAAAAGCAACTACTGACACTCAAAAATAACCTGTCCTGTCGTGCAACCTCCAGCAGGTTTACGTGGACTAATAATATTGTCAAATGCCAAAGAATCATTAGAACTTGTGCAAAATGTGATGTCCTGTTACTTGTCATTACTACCTCATTCTGCTGCTGTACATGTACAAAATTTTATCTGTTTTTAATAAAAATTCTGTCACTTTCATTAAAAAACTACTGGTGACGTGTAAATGGATTGCGTTTAATTTAAAATATACACACACACATGGATCTTGAGTATCACCATTCATTATAAAAATAGTGAGATGTTATTCTTGGTCGGTATTATCCAGCCTTCCTCGTTACCTCAAGCGGCCAATAAATTAAGTCAGCCACTGGTCGTTGCTTATTTTTAACTCGACTCTACGCGTCTTTCTGCAGTGATTTGTTTCTAGTAGATTTATCTAGGTGACAGAACAGTTGGGTAACATTTCCTCACTCTTTTTCTGCTCAGGTGTGTCCTGTTGCCTCTGCTGAGTGTGAAGCCTCCCCAGCAGGCTCTGTTCCTGCTGGTGGACTCTATCGATGAGGGCTGTCAGCTGGGGGAAGGGGAGCAGAGGTCGTCCCCCGGCTCCCCCAGGACCATCGCTGAGCTCCTGGCCAGTCATCATGAGTTCCTGCCTCCGTGGCTGCTGCTCATCTGCTCCGCACGCAGACAAAACAAGGCCATCACCAAACTCTTCACAGGTAAATACTGAGCTGTTGCTTGGACATCAACACCCGTTTCATTCCTTTTTAGAGTATTTTTATCCATCGGAACGACAACAGCTGGAACTGAGTGGAATAATACGAGATCTTCCATAAGAGAAACCACTAGAAATAATGAGTTCAACAGTGTAAATGCACTAAATGTGTGTCCAAATTCTCCTTTGTGCATTTGGATACAACTAGGATAGGGTTTCCGGCTAATTGAATTTTCCATACGCATATGTAGTTTCCATTGTTCCATTTTTACATATTTAATTTGGGTTCTTGACATAGAAATGGGCCAGGGATGATGTCAGCTCAGGCAGCATGTTTCAGCCAATATATAAATGATATGCATTATGCAGTATAATAATGCATATACAACCACAACAGAGTATATTTTCTGAAGTAAACTTTATATCAACAGTTAATTAAACACTAGAAATTGTTCCATTTTTATATTTATATGTTTACATGTTGCATTCTGTATGATGCAATATGATTAGATTAGATTACATTACATTACATTAGATTAAATAGAACTTTTTTTATCCCTTGGGCAGATCCCTCAGGAAATTGAAGTTCCAAATGCTGCACAACACTAGATATGCACACAGAAAATACTACAATAAAACAGCAAAACAATAATTCTAAATAAGAAAACACTATTGGCAATCACACAATGTAAAGTAGTTGTAGAAACAAGTAGCATAAAACTACTACTACTACTACTACTACTACTAATAAAGAGCAAATTATGCCGTATATGTGTATATTTATGTACATATGCATGTATAGTTAAGTCATCACAGCATAAAAGTTATAATAAAGTCGTGAACAGTAATGGTCATAATGATATATAATATAATAAAAATAATGTTAATAAGTGGTAAGAAAACTCAAAAATTACCAGCAAGAAGAAAAAGACCTTGCACAGCAGAATAAGTGAAGAACAAGCTAAACAACAGTAAGGACTTGTGACATTTTAAAACCCATATGTAAAAATAATACATGACCTGAATTGCATGTGAAGTGATCTGATTTTATGAGGCGCTGATTTATGGGACACTATTGGACTCGTCAGTACCACTCAAAGGTTGTTTTCACTCAAAGGAAGCGGTTTTTCAGTCTTAATACGAAACATTTCACCTGAGAATGCGGTTAAAAATAAATCCTGTGGTGCTGCTCCTTTCCCCATCAGAGATGTTCAGATTTTACACATTCAAAAGGTTTTCTAACATTGCCCACAGAGATTAGGGTCAGCGCCGCAGACCCCTGTGAGTATTGAAGCGCTGCGTTGACGTCCTGTGACACAGTGCCATAGCAGCTGTTATTATCTGCTTGTCAGGCGGGCGGCCCACTCTGCGGCCATGAGTTGGCATCGCATTAATCAAGAACCTGCCTGTGTGGGAGGAAGGCTCCTCCGCAGGCCCAAACTGCTATGTGTTCCCCCTCTACCTTTCCAAAACCACTGATTGTAGGAGCTTCTCTTGCCCTTGGCTCGCCTTGCAAAGCATTACGTAATAATATCCCAGCAGTCAAAGTAGCCCCCGTGCTCCGGAGATGTATGATGTCAGGTTCGAAGCTGAACAGCTACACATTTCTTTCCTTCCTTTTTAATATTATTACAGTGCTGTGGCACAGTATCTAAAAAAATATTGTTTTTTTTCCCCCCTTGTAAACAGAATTTGCAGCTTTTAAAACTCTTTGGTACTTGGTATAATATATATAATATATCTATACAGTCTGTTATTTTACAGAAATAAAATAAAACTGCCATTTGTGTGTTTGTTTGTGTGTGTGTATGTAGGGGGCTTCTAGTGAAATAAATGAGCAGTTAAATGAAGAGCTTACATATATTAGCGTGATATTGTTGTTTTCATTTAAGGCTGATTCATGGGAGGGTAAACTGGCAAAAAGATCATATCTGGATGCTTTTTTTTGGTTTTGGAATACAGACAGATGACACTGCTCTACAGTTTTTTAGAAAGTATCTTCTTCAGACATTAAATGTACTAAATCATACATACTTTAACAAGATGAATCAGAAAGTAAGTGACAAAAGTGCCTATTACTTCATGTTTTTAATATATATGATGGTGTGTTATTCCACATCTATGGTGGTGTATGTACATGTTTGTAAACATTCCACTAGAAAGAACCTGTCACGTGAATGGATCATAATGTGCAGACAGTGTTTTGAAGTAGATCTGAGACCAATATTCCTTTGGACTAAAACCTATTTATTCTCTTGTTAATTCTAAGAATTTCACATTTTGACCCCAGACTTATCTTGGAAACTTGATCCAACTAGAATTTAAGACTTGAGTTTTCTTTATCAGTAACACACATGTCGGAACATTTCATTAATTTTATTGCAGAAGCATTTTACTTATAGACCAGTGTAATAAACTCCCCTGTATTTCTCTGTTTGCATAGTTATAACATGGGTATTTTTTTTTTTTGCATAAATTGACAAAAATTTCATGAACACCTGTCAACATATCGTAATTTAAGTGATCTGACAGGACACGAGACGTTCTCCCTGTTTCCCAGGCTGTAGAAAATTTACACTGAGAAGCGCGTTTCTGGTAATTTCAGATAGATAGAAGGGTTAAATATGTGACTGACAGCAGTAATTACAGATTGCTGATTAGATTCTGTCAGATGGGATTGTATTGCTCTTCTTTGTGTCTCAACAGGGGATTTGAGTAAAGTGGTTTCACATTTCCGTCTCTGCATGAAATAAGTCAGGTGGTTTGTATTTATAGACAGTTGCTTGATTTGGACAGAGAAGAGAGAGTTGCAGAAGGAAAAGAGGAGTGTTTTTCCTTTTGATTTCAGTGCTAGTGTAATATTACAGATTAGTATATTTCCATTATGTGCAGTTTTTTTAGTTAAAGAAATTTTATTTCTGGGATAGAAGACTGTATAGTTGAATGAAGTTGGTGTTATTTTGTATTTGTATTGTATTTATTGTTATTTTGCCTGTGTGGCTGTTTTTCCACGATTTACTTTAAAATGTATTGTGTATTTTTTCTGTAATTTCTGTCCTTTTTGTTTCTACAGTAATACAGGGTTTTATTGGATGATGGGAATTAGCTGAGTTTGTCATTAGCAGTGAATATTAACTCAATAAAACACCAAAAATATACATATTTGTCTTTAAAATGAGCACTACACGTTTGTCAGAGTGGCTTTGTGTTGAGGAAATCATTTTATACTTTGTGAAAACTACGGAGCAATTTTTTTTCAATTTGAAGGGTATTGTCTAATAGATTAATTTATCAGTAGGTAGAATAATAGTTACAGCTGTAATCTTAATAAAAACATTATCAGATTGTCTATTTTTACTTTGATTTCTTCAACTCTTTTGAAGCATGAATTATTACAGCCTGAGTCAAGGTTTTTCTCCTCAGTGTTTTTATTCCTTTTTAGTCATGAAAAATAAAATGTGATTGAACAGTTTTTTAAATGAACCTATTTTTATTCAGTTACAAAAATGTCCACTCAGCCCTAGTAATCGTGCATTTATTTTATAAAGTTTTTCATTTGTATATTTATTTTAAATGTCCTATTAAAACCAAACAAAAGAAAGGAATATATAATATTAAGTAATGTAGTAGAAAGTAAAACATTCAAAACGGAGCAGGATGAAGGAAGTGATAAACTCTGTGAAAACTATCAAATAAAAACATTTCTATAGCAGCTAAACTGATGCTTTCTCACAATTTAACATATTCTAACTCTAGGTAACCCTCCACCCCCACCCACCTAAAGGGGAGGCGAGTGTATTGTGTTTTTGTTTGTTCAGTTGTCTGTCAGCAACTTCACACAAAAACTACTGGACCAATTTCCAAGAAGTTTTCAGGAAAGGGGTGAGGTGGTCCAGAATACATCCCATTAAATGTTGGCAAATGTCGAGCAAAGGTCAAGGTCATCAAAATTATATTTTCACAATAATGATATGTGAGGCAAATCGAGTAAAACATTAGCGAGGGTTTGTTTGTTTGTTGTGCCTGTCACCACTTGTTGTTATTCACTTCAAAGAAAGTATGTTCGTCAGACATTAAATGTGCTAAATCTTACATAGTTGAATAAGATGAATCAGAAAACAAATGACTTTAGTGTTGGTTTGTCCATGTTTTTAATATATATGATGGTGTGTTATTCTACATATATGCTGGTTTATGTTCATGTATACAATGGATTTGTAAATATTCCACTAGAAAGAACCTGTCAAGTGAATGGATCATAATGTGCAGACAGTGTGTTGAAGTAGATCTGACACCAATATTCCTTTGGACTAAAACCTATTCTCTTGTTCATTCTAAGAATTTCACATTTTGACCCCACTATCTTGGAAACTTGAATCAACCAGCATTTAAGAGTTTTATAGATCAGTAACACATGTGGTAACATTTCATTAACTTCATTCCGGAAGCATTTTACTTGTAGACCAGTGTAATGTGCAAAAACATCCCTTTTTGCTTAAGAAAACGTAATTACACAGTATATTTATACTCAAACGTATTACTACACATGGCTCTAGAGTGTGACCAATTCTGTCACACATACGACCTAACTTCTCAAAAGTGTGACTAAAAAAATTTGAGGTCACTCCATTGTGACCAGCCCTTGGGGGAAAAAATGTCTCCAACTCTACAAGTCTCCAGGCGATCAACAAGAGACAGGATTCACTTTCCATGCCAGTTCATGCAGATGGGCGTGCATGATAATAACGTTCTAATTAGTTGTCAATACGCTTGCATCGGCTAATCACTGATTCTGTTTGATGGTGTACTTAAACCGAAAACACGTTGGGACTTTCGGGGCAGAAGAGCGGTGACCAACTGCGAGTACGTCAATGGCTGTCCTCTGCAGCTGTCATTTGCGGCGCACACACTCATACTGAATGACGTAAGATGCAACTACATCTGAGGGTTATGTAATTGTAATGGAGGATAGTCCATAAGATATGGAGCTGTTAAGATTTTCAGATATTGAGATCTTCAGTTTGGAGCATTTAAGACACTTGCACTTTTAATTTATCTTTTTTTTTAATATGGAGATGTTTGAAGTTCAAATTTCAGCTCAGTGAATCACTTTTCAATAAGTTCTAATCTTTCTTGTAGAGCTGTGCTCCAAATAAAGAACTTTATGTTCTCAAAATTGTTAATTATTTACAAATCAATATTGTCTGTATGGACAATGATTTGAAAAAAAGTGAACATGTAAAACTGCAGGGTTAAATGCAATGTGGTTGAAAAATGTGTGTGCCCCTAACTTTTGTGCTGGTGCACCCAAGAAAAAAAGTTAGGTGCATCAGTGCAACCAGTGCAGAACTTTGGTCTAGAGCATTGCTGCAGATGTGGTTTATTAGGAACATTAAAGTTACAGTAATGGTATGAATTGCAATATAAGGGATGATGCATAAACATCTACTGTGTTGGTTGTTGTGGAACTAGAAACAATAAAACCCATGAATGTATAAGAGACAACTTTAGAACAGTCGTCCACTGTATGCAAGAAAGGGTTAATGATGACTTGTCGAGCTATTCTAAGATAAGAGGTCTATGACCCTGCACTAAACACACACTTCATATTATACCTTCAGCTGAAGTAGAACGAGGAAAGCATTGTTATTTGACTGAGTGTAATGAGCCGCATGGACTTGGACAACAACCAGAGCTTTTAGACTCATGTCCTCTTACAGAATGGCTGTTATTTGTGTATTGATTGAGTATAATTTCATGATTCAGCTCCGTGTCCCATTATCAGAGCACCTGTCCCTCATTATTGTCGCTGTTTGTGTGTTTACCCCAGCTCTGGCGGTAGTCTGAAAGTAGGCTGGAAATGATCAGGTGCAGCACTGGGGATTTAGTGAAACCTAAAATGTGGGTATGGCAGAGGTATAAGTGCAGTTTTAGATGGCTGTCGACGGTGGCGTGGACAGGGGACCGGAGGTTTGGGGCACCAGAGCCGGCTCTGGGGTCTGTTGTGGGTGTCATGCATCTAATTCAACAAACCAACTGTGATGCAAGCTGCCCACTTTGTAATTGCAAAGATATGCCCACCTACACTTTCCTGTCACATCAAAGCTTGTGCGTAGGTGCCTGTGGTGGATTAGACTCTGGATGTGTATCAAGAGTAGAGTATAAAGCATCCTCAGTATTTTCCACAAGTTTGAGTCTACACACAACAGCTGGAGATGAAGTTGGAGTTGATTTCCAGTTGGACAACAGTTTGCATTCAGTTGTATTTTCTATTGCAGCATAGACCTGAATCTTTGATTTTTGTTTGGAGCAAGTTGAAAGTATAACAGGATGCTTGCAATAGTCTTGAAAGTCTTAAAAAGTACAGAGATTTGAAACAATATTTTCCAGATCTAGAAAAGCCTGGAATGTTGTGTGAAAATCTGAACATAGTTTGTCTCATAGTAATACACTCTCAAATTCCTCTGTAACTGAAGTTAATGAAGATTGGGGGGGGGGGGGGGGTCCATTTTAAGTTTAATTTTCACTTTGTACAATTGTATGGTTGAATGAGTATGCACACACCATACCACCGTATACGAACCATAAGTCAAACATAGCATGTTAAACACATGGCCTGTAGGTCAAAACCAACCTGCCAAAGGGTCTAATATCAGCCCACAGCATGAATTTGGAAAGTACGAAACTTATTAAGAGTTGAATGTGTCATACTAGCTTTAGTTGAGTTCCACATTCAGCCCAATTAAATTCTCAAGTCGAATATTACCATAGTAACCTTTAAATAATGACTGGAAATGTAAATCACAATCTCATAGTAAAAAATATCAGATCGATATTGGAAAAACTAATAATAAAAAAAGGATCGGAAGCAAAATAAAAAAAAAAAAAAAATCCAAATGGGAACATCACTAATGATGTGATTTCATCAGCTGGTTGGTGCCAGAGTGATCCTACTGAAACGTGTTTGTGTGATATCTGTGCACTTTTGTGATTTTCATCTACTTTGAAAAAGTTTCCATCAGTAAAACATAATTCACTGCAAATTAGATATTCATTCATTAACATGAACTGTTCTACTACACACAGACACAATCTCGAGCAAAAAAAGTCAAACTACATAAAGTCAAAAGTCCTGGGGGAAAAAAAATTGAAGTTTTGAAAAAGCCTGGAATATGGATTTGGTTAATCATGAGGGAATGTATAATGGAAACTACTGAGATGTTCTTATTTTAGGACTTAAATATGTATCTCTAACTTATATCTAAGTATTTTATGCTGCTCAGTAGTTGTGTATTTTCTCTTTCACCTCTTGTGTTCCTACATGATGAACTGTCTGTACGTACTTGTCTGTGAATTTCTGATTATCATCTTCTGCTTTCTTTCTTTTGGTCCATCTGTCATCTATTTGTTTTCACCACCTCTTAGACAATGGCCTGGTTTTAGTCAGTTTATGTTGCTTTCCGATCAGTCTGACACAACTGTAGTGTAGTAGGACTGAAACTGAAAGGTTTGACGAGTGACAGACAGATTGAACACCATTTCAACAGTGATTATTTCAGTTTGTAAAGAAAATAGTCAAATCGATGCACTTTTGTCTTCTCACAAATAGTGGGATCTGGCTATCTGCTGATATTTTTCAGTCATAACTTATTTTTAGTTTTAGTTTTTTTTTTTTCTTATCACCTGTGGGCATTGATTTAGTTTGTAATTATTATTTTTTTTACATGAAATAGATGCACTGGTAGATGGAACAGTAGTGCAGTACTGTGAAGAAGTCCTAATTCACCATTTGGTGCATTTTATTAAACTTGTATTTCTTTAAATATATGTGAATTCTAAACAACCTGTTGATGGAATAAACCGCTTCTATTAATGTGACCTCTCTTTGTACGTAACACGTCTTTAACCCTTTTGTCCAGACAAAATGAGATTTATTGCATTCATTTTCTGATGTTTAATGCCAGGTTTCGTTCAACACATGACAGATGTTTGCAATTGTTTGTGCAGCTCCTTGTCATGGGGTGAGAGGTCAGACAAAATAGTCACTTTAACCTTTACACCCCACTTAGTCCAGTTTTTGTGCATCTGTCAAGGCTGTGCACATATTTCATGTATTTTCTTGTTGTATGGGACAAAAAGAGAATGAGATATAAATGTAGCCTATATATTCATGTCAGTCTTGGAAAAACAGCAAAACTAAAGGTGGTCCGAGACTTCTGAACCGTAAAGTATTTATCTACGTACCCGAAGCAAAATATAGAAGAGTCCTAAACTTTTTCAAGGTCAGGAATTTTGGGTCTCTTTTAATCAAATGCAAAAAAGAAGAATTTGACCCTGGCAATGCCTGTATCTGTGGCCCCCTAGAACATA
Organism: Siphamia tubifer; assembly: GCA_020466265.1. Taxonomy (NCBI): domain Eukaryota; kingdom Metazoa; phylum Chordata; class Actinopteri; order Kurtiformes; family Apogonidae; genus Siphamia; species Siphamia tubifer. The sequence goes on along the minus strand of CM035792.1, from coordinate 15,590,826 downwards.
ATGTGTTTTCCTTTGTAATGTTTCATTTGATCCTTTTGAGTTTGTGCAGTGAGATGCTTCTGCAAATCTACAATAAGCCTTGGTGTTCCTCCCTTTTCAGATGCTTTTAGCAGCAGCGTCTTTGTTTTGTCTACATTCAGTCTTCCGCTTTTAGTTCAACGCTGGAAATTCTTCTGTAAGACTGACCTTTTTTCCCTGTCGCAGACGCACAAACACTCTCAGCCCATTACCGTGTCCTCCATTAGCTTTTGTGACTTATGATAAAGACGGCAGGTCGATTCCTCCTTATTCATGCCACACTGGACTCAAAATAGACCAAAGGATTTCAGAGTATTACACTGAGGCCAAGTGTCCCCTAAAAATACCTTCCGTATTGTTTACAAGTCACAGATGGCAGTGACCTGCCAAACGACTGCACTTTCATGCTCCATGCAAAACCAACTCTTATTTCATATGAACGGCCTATTTTGTCTGGGGTGGAGGTTGTGTGGGTTTCCCAGTATACTCTGGTCTGCGGTGATGGGAACTCTGTGGTTCTGTGAATATAGTGGTGATAAAGTTTGAGGAATGACCTTTAACCACAAGGCCATTTTGCAGAAAAGTTGCAAGGCTGGATATTTTTGTTGTGTTTTTGAACCTTGTAGAAAATTTGGGGATCTTATGAAGACATAAATTGACTAAAAACAGTGATATTTTTGCTCTTTAAGTGGAAATATGCACTTTTTAATAAAATCCCTGCGGTCTACAGAAACTGTAAATGCTCTGCTTGGGTCTGAATTCTTCATTAATTCAACTCCACAGGTCCATCTTCAAACCTATTTCTGAGTATTAACACCAGAATGGTTGTTTTGAGCGCTGGCCCTTCAAATGCAAATGACCCACTGTGTTGCTCTGTCCAGTTCAGCCACTTGTGACCATTAATGCAACCAACATCTGAACATTTTTACTACAACCACTGCTGCTGACACATAGTTATGCCGTACTTGGAGAAATGTTCATCAGAACTCTTGTCCTTATATATGCAAATGTCATGACAAGTTATCGACATAACAAATTAAGCTGGAATTAAAACAGGTTGTAGAAATCCACTTAATTTTTTTTTTTTTGCTGGAATGAATATAAAGACAGTTGGAGGGTTCGAATATAAAGTATGAACTATTAGGGTCCAAATACACAAATAAATGAACCAAAGACTAATAAAAGTGGGTTTAGATAAATATGACCCCTTAATTTGCCTTTGATTGCTGACACATAATATGTTCATCAGTTGGAATGTTTTTTCCTTTTTTTTTCTCCAACAACCCTGCAAGAGCAAAACTATGAATTCCTCTTTCCTTGCTCAACTGTTATTCCTTGTGTCTGTCTCGGGGAGGAATGTGCTTTGGGAAGTTTTCAACACCTCTGAGACCAAGCAGGAAGAAGGAGGCATTCTGACTTGTGCAGCAGAAAGCCTCACTCGCATCCGCTCGACTAATGCCTCATAAACAAAGACCGTTCTGTTGGTGAGGACTGCAAGAATTTTGTAGAGTATCTCAGACTGACTCGCATTATTTGATCACTCAGTTGTGATTAACCCCACTCCTCCTCTTTTGTCGCGAACCAGAACTTCAGTCTGAAGATGCTAATGAGTGCAGGTCAGACTGAAAGCTCTAGGAGATCATCTGTAGTGTCGGTGCCCAAGGGAAAAAAAACAAAAAAACAGGCTTTTTTTTGTCTGCCTCCCCCCGTGTTACCCCCTCTGTGTGCTGTGCTACTGTAAGGCCACGATAGGGGTAGTGGAGTGGAAACACTTAGGCAGCGATTTTGGTTGGAAGCCGGGTAGAATCTGTGCCAATTTAACGAGGCCTCCAGCAGAAGGAGAGGGGAACGAGGGCAGAGTGGAGGTGGGAGATGAGGGGGGCAGTGCTTTTAAATAGAAACAGCCTCTCAGATATCTTCTTTTTACTGCTTGATTTAAGATCATCCACTGTAACTTCATAAATGCATGATAAACAAGTAGTATCTCTTTAATACGAATAAATTCAATATCATATTGCGTGCTTAGAAATGGTTTCTGTCACTCCAGTGCCCTTATTTAAAAACAAGAAAAACCCTAATTCTTTTGTAAATCCCTCATAGCATTCGATCCAGCCTTGTGTGTGATCTTTTAATCATGTGGAAGCATCACTCAACTGTAATATGTACCATCTGCCCCATATTGTTTATGAGGCATGCTTGTCAAAGTCAGTTTTTCTGTACTATTAAGTATGTCAAAGCACAGTCTTTGAACCGAAAAAAAGTGCATGTGAGGACATGTATTTAAGAAAAGATAGATAGATAGATAGATAGATAGATAGATAGATAGATAGATAGATAGATAGATAGATAGTACTTTATTCATCCCAAGTTGGGAAATGTAGTTGTTGTAGCAGTACATGCATTGATGGCTGTGCTTGTGTCACATCAGACAAGGATATGAAATGTTTATTATACCTACAAGAAGTAAGACTTAAATACAGAGGTATTAGCTATAGACAATAAACAAAAATAAGTGGAAATGAATAACATGGGACAGTACAATAAAAAATAAATTAGTATTAAGAATATACTTGTAAATAACTATAAGAGGAGAATGGTGTTTTACATGACTTTGTACATATTGCATTGTTAAAAGTGCAGCTGTTTTAACTGCTTTTATCACAGTGGTGCAGCTCATTATCATTGGTTTTCTCCTGATTTGTATTAAAGGGTGCTATAAACTTGGAAAAACCTCAATTTAACACAAACCAGACCATGTCAAACTTTTATTGCCACTGTCAAACGTGAGTACAACTCTGAGGCCGGACACTCCTTATTACTTTATCTTATTGTGAATGTTAACGATCAAAAATTCTACTATGTCCAAACGCAGGAGTTTAATGGAGTTTGTGTATTTATCCAGGATATAAAAGAGGGATGTTTACAGTGTCACCATTCAGGGATAACTTTCTCACAGTCAAAGTAGGGTTAATGTTAATTATGTCATGTAATGAAATAGCAAACATTTGCCACTCAGACAGTAAAATCGAAATTAATCCAAAACAACCCTGTGATTAATCTGGTTTAAAAACTGTAATAATTTGGCACCCCTGAAAAATACCCACCCCAACATACGCATCAACCCACCTGCTCCCTACCGTTTGGAGAGAGGTAAAAATAAAAAAAATAAAATTAACGAATTAAAAATGGAGAAAATAAGATGACATTCAAGCTTTGAAATCCAGTCAAAACCCATCTTTCTACCAGAGTCCAAACTAAAACCTGTTTTCAGTCAAGTACATATAAGATTTGCGATTATCGGAGTGAACAGAAAATTGCGACCCACATCTCCGCTCCACCGCGGAAGTGTCTCGCAACTAATCCACGAATACTGAAGTAGATGACAGTGATACAGCCCAATTTAAAGGCAACACAAAGTGCAGTCTTGTGCAAGCTGTATTTAGGATTTTGAGAAAAATGCCAACACGAGCGAGGGATGAGGAAGAACGGAGGAGGCATGGATTTGTCGGCGGCAGTGCCAGCAGTTATAATAATATAGTAACAGTGTGTGATTGGAGCCTTGAAAGATAATGGGTGCCATAAACAACCACATTCCTGCTCAGTGTTACAGCAATTCAGGGTAACGGTGAGTTCAAATAGGTTGATTTTCACTGTCGTAAAGTGCATTATTTTTTTGCATTTTCTTCCCAGTTTTATGCTGATTTCTTGCAGTGAGTGGTAGGGGGCACTTGGCATCCTAAACCATATCTACTCACAACCACACATAAAAGCCCCTCATAGTTATGAATCACAGCTGTAATTAAGATGGTTATATTCCTGGCTCAGTCTGAGGAATGTTATAGCGGAGTGTGGCGACTTTAAGAAGACAGTCATCCTGTGAGGCATTTCATGGTGGAAGTTTACTCATTTCCTTCCTAAGATGACACATTGGCTCATTTACATTTACAGAGGTGGCAAAAAGTACACACATTCTTTATCCAAGCAGAAGATTTAGAACATCTTTACAAAATGTACCCCCCCCCCCCCAAAAAAAAATCTGACTCATACTTTGCAAAGATGCCTGAACACTACGTTAAATCATGGAAAGACAATTTAAATAATTCCAAATAAATAAATAAATAAAAGCACGCTGAAAACACGTGTTTCATAGCAAGATAACTCAAAAAGTTGTGGATGGATTTGGGTGAAATTTTCAAGAACGTTAATCCTGGTACAGAGAACAAATTAATGCATGTTGGTGGTGGTGGTGGGGGACACGTGTGTTTCATTGGGTTAGTCGCAGAAGTTAAAGGGGGGTGGAAGCTTAGCGGAGTCTACACTCTCAGTGCTTTTCTAGTTATTGCCTCCTATCATTATCTATCATTCCTGAAAGGAATGATAGATAATGGGGTAAGGGAAAAAACATTAGATTTTGAGCAATGAAGGTCAAGGTTACAGTAAAGGTCAACAGCTAAAACACATCAGTGGTAATATCTGTGGATTCAGACAAGATACAATCTCACGTTTTTTTTTTTTTTCCATTCACATCGTCTCCACTTCAGACATCAGATGGGTCAACACCTATGGCTCGGTTGCGACACGTTTAGACCTCATATGACATCATATCAAGCCTTGATGGAGGTCTGCTGTCTTTGACTGCCTTGTTATTGTTGTTCTTATTAAATTATTCTTTACTCCCAAAAGATCCATTGTCTTCCTCTGTTTCTGCAGGAAAATTTGTCATTTTATTAATAAAGTGTTGTAGTTCTACTTCAGTTCTACTGACCGCTAGAAGGCGATGCTGATCCCTTCGTGCATGCGCAGTTCGAGTAGTACTACCAAATGAGTCACACCTGTGACCCCGGATGACACTCCGGAGGTAATATAAAACCTGGTCATCCATGGCTGTGTTCCTCTTTTCTTCTCGCATGTAGTTCACTTGCGTGGTTTTAGCCGTTTGCTAAGTGCTTGAATTGCTCCCGTCACTGGATGCCCGTTGGACATTTGGAGCTGCGACCGGCTTTACTATGATGGCTTTCTTTGCTCACATTAGCCCTTACATACTGTTCATATTCTATGCCTTCATGGTCTGGGTCAATTTTGACCCAGGCAAAATGTCTTTCACTGTTTCCAGATTCCCCATGGCTCTTCAAAAACTAACCAGTCCCTATGGAAAACGTATCTTCTGTGAGAAAATATGGTGGGAACAGGGGATGCTCTTGAGACAGGGCACCCCCTACCCCCCAAGAACACGTACAAGAACATGACATGTACAGTTTCAAGTGTCCCTCCACTCCCACACTTTACCTTGATTTAACTCACCCTGGGAAGTTTAAGACATCTAAATGAATATGGATCCATTTTGACTTGCAACAGCCCAAGTGGACAAAAAAAAATGATATCATTTTAAAATCATTTAATTTTTGTGTATTTTGGATCACTTTAGGAAAAGTCACATGATATCAGGCAAAGAAACAATTGTATATAGGGTAATTTTTATTGCTGTCAAATGTTCAAATGGGTCAACTTTGACCTGAACAGTATGTAAGCATTAAAAGTGATTGGGTCACAAAAAACCCTCAGTTTTGAGAATGTGATGTGTTAGAAATGTAAAGGTTGAACATAAAACCACATTCAGATGAATTAACACTCAAATGTGGACGAAAAGTATTAACTCCAGCCTAAAGCACCGGTGCCCGCACGCCCTCAAAGTTTATAGATTCAGTCACTACAAATTCCACAGACACTGTATAATAAAAGTTCCACTTTCATGAAATTCTGCAACTAAGGTGGGTCTGTGTTTTTGTTTCCTACTATGTCTCTTTGGAGGGCGAGCATCCCCTCTTCAAGGACCCAGACCACATCTTCCACCTCCACTTTGCCCATGAATAGAGCTTTCTTTGCCCACCTACCAAGAGCGCCAGTTGATTTACCACCAGTGATCACAAATGAAAAGAGCAGCCCTGTTTAAAGTGTGCAGCCTCCTCCACCTCTCAGAGCAGCTCTTTGTCCAGAGGCCCGAGGCTGAATATGACACAGGCCTCGCTCGCCCCTCCGCTAAAGGTCAACTAAACCCTTAACATCTCTCTGGATGTGCTGCATGTGTCTGTTTTTTTTTTGGAGGGGGGGGGGGGTGTTTTGGTCAAATGTGAGACCTCAGTGGAGGCACCGCGAGAACTTCTGGCCAACTGACAACACAAACAGGGCTGTAAAGCTGCAGAGACGGTTTATTTCTTCTAGGCTGTGGAATGCTCACTGAAGGAAAGACAAAGATGGCTCTTCTTACAGACTCCAGTCAAGGACATATTGTGACATCATTTAATTCAGTGATTGTCAAACTTTTAGTTCAGTTTTGAATGATAATAAACCACTGCAGAAGGGGAAGCTCCAGTATAAATAATCAAGTTTACTGCCATTATCTTATCTGGACTCAGAAAGAAAATGCTTAATATCAAACAGATACATGTTTGAAAACAACCCAAATGTGCATTATTGAAAACACATGAAACACTGAAAAAACTAAATTAGATCAGATAAATACACTTGGGCAGCAGTAAGACACTGTTGTCATTATTTTTTAGTTCCGCTCATCATTAAAATAAACAATACATGCTAATCCTTCATTCTAGATTAAGTTTTAGGCACTATGTTAATAAAAGGTACAACATTCAAACGGTTCATTATGATAAATGTTGTTTTATTCATCAACATTCATATTCTTCATTTATCCTTACAAATTACTTCAGCATTTAATTTTACATTATCTAGCACACGTAGCAAGATGCATAACAGATATTCTGATATTTGTCTTGTTCTGACAATAATACCCATTTGGTTTCTTCTACCTTCACTCAGGAAGAAAACCCAGCTTGTAGATCTAAAGGAAAAATCAATTAGACATCTGACATGAACATTTTTCTATTATAATCATGTATTATTCCAAATCAGCAGGAATGGGAAGTTAAGCTATAAAAGCTTTTTCATTACTAAAACTATCTGCCATATATAACTGGAAAGTCACTGTCACAGTTAATACATATGTTGCATTTATGGAGAAAGGGAGATTTAGGATTGATTTTCAAACCAAAACAGCAATGAATTAAAATAATTTGACTTAAACAGGTTTTATCTGCAGTTATTGTTTGAAAATCATAAAACATTCTGGGACCTGTGTTTGTCTTTCGTCACCAGATCTGAAAAACTCGAGTCATAACCGAAGTATCATGAATCTTTTCACAAATTTCCCAAAATGCCCAAGTGGCGTATTGGCTCCATTTGTAAATGTTTTGTTTACAGTGGGGAACACTTAGAAATTGTTCCATGTAAAAAGAGATTTAGGTGTGCATTCATGTAAACAACAAACACATTTGTGATACTTAGCTATGATTTGATGAAAAATTGGTGGTGGGGGGGGGGTAAACATTTTTGGCCGCCATATTACCCAAAACCCAAAATCTGTGATCATGTTTAAATGCATGATTTTGAAGATTTTTTATGGATTTGTAAATTTCACCAAAACAAAGCTTCAACATCTAGTGCACTCCAGTGAAATTGAAAAGCCTCTCCTCCTTACTTTCAGAGAACTCTACTCTAGGCCTGTTGTGTCCAGTGAGTGTCCGTCGTCAGGCCGATGTGTAATAAACAGCACAACATTTAACCAAAAAGCACATTCAGCCCCTGATACAAAAACATTAATAATGAAAGCCCTCGCTGTCCTCTTCTTAGTTTTTTTGATATTGATTGTCTCTCTCTGCTTCGATGGCGGAGTAACAAGAGCAAGGACGACATATTTAATTAGCCCCCCCCCCCTTCAGGTCTAGAAATTGGCTTACACAGACAAGCTGATTTATGTCCATATTCATGTATAAGATGTCGTCTGCAAGGCTGCATGTTGAGCCTCACTTTGGATGAGCTGAAGACCATAATCCTTGCTGAACACTATAATTTACCACCGTGCAGTCTGACAGCCGGGCAAATTACAGGTCTACCGTGTCTGTATCTATAACACCTTGGGTGCTGTACTGCAGTAACATGACTCTGACTATGGCAGACCAACACGCTGGCCTCTTTCATTCTGAGGTGATGCCCTTTGGTATGTGGCATGCCCCTGCCACATTTTTATGGACCTGAGATCTTTCTCTCAAAGCAGCAGCACAGAGCAGGACTTGTCAGTTTTTGCTTTAATTGATGGGTGTTTTAATGAAGTACTAATTTGACTTTAGTTACATTAAACGCAGTGGAATTCCTGGCACGTATTTGTCTGGTTTAGCTGCAGGGATGAAGGACTTTTCAGGATAGGCTTCTTTTTTTTCCCTTCTTCTTCTTCTTGCTCTTCTTCTTCTCTAAATACCGAACTGTTGACTTGCATGCCAGGGATGACTTTCCAAGGACCTGATTCCACTTGAGTTTTCTTGTGCCAAATCGGTTGCGTGGTCATTTCACTGTGAAGTTAAAACATTTCCAGACGTTTCAGGCACTGCATGTCGATGGCAGATAATGGCTTGTTTGACTTAATGGCTAATAAAACGTGACTGACATGCTAGACTTAGCCGTCAGTTGCGCAGGTGAATGGAAACATGTGGTGGTACGGTTCAGGGAAGTCATCGAGAGGTCAGACAGTGTAATGACAAAGAAAAAAAAACATGAGAAGAAATTTTTGGGAACTCGAGCCTTGTTCAGGCAGAAATTCAGAGCACTCCAGGGGTTTAATGCCACCATGAGGACCAAAACTTCGCCTCTTTGAAAACCATTACCCACTTTTCCTCACAAGGATGGCTATTCTCAGATGTTACTAAGATCCTTTATCTGCTGAAACCCAAAATAGTAGTTTTATAAAATCACAAAACAAGTGTTGCCAACTACAAATTCAATGTTTAGAATGAGGTCAGACTTTTTATTTGTTTAATTTGTTTTAGAAGAACCATGAAACAGGCCTGATCTTGACATGAAACTACTTATCCGATTACTGTCGAGCCACTGAAGGACTATGTATAAAATAGGAGTATGTGTAAAATCAGTGATGTAGTATTAAACCATTTCTTTAAAGCTTAATCAGAATAAGAGATTATTGTTTTTGCACAGAAACAAGGAGATTTACTCGAGATTAACCTTCGCTTTAATTTTTTTAATGTACACAAATAGGATGAAAAATGTTAGTTTTAGTTTTTTTTATATTTACAAAACTGAAAATGGTGTAACACTTCACAATTTAAAAAAAAGAACAATATGTCTTAACTGATCTTTCAGACAAAAATAAATTGTGTCAAACTGATATTTTTGCTAAATTTTAGATGTTCTTAAAAAGAAATTTCATGGAGCCTCGAGAGTCTCAGTAGCAAGAGCGATAACAAGAGATAAGATAAAAGGTTTACTACTACTGAAGGAATCTGAGGTCATATGTTCCAAATGCCAACACTAGGCAATGCACAGGTAAAATAAAAAATATATATTTTGAGTAGGATATATAAATATGCTGAATTATGATTGAGAGAAAGGTCACTGTATTGGGTATTTAGGTTTCATTAATTAATAGGATCTTTAAATGTGGATGCAATTGCGTCTGTGTAGAAGAGTCTGAATGAATAAAATGTTTAATTTTTTTATATCTTCTAAACAATTGGGAACAGAAGAATGCATTATGCAGTAATAGAAGTCACCAAATCACAGAAGACATTCATTCACATATTTATTCCTAACTTATTTATCCTCACGTCTCCATAACTATACATTACTGTCCATCTGGCTTGATTAATGACATCCTAATTAAATTAAAACACTTCTCCTTAGTTGACACCGGTTCAGTAGAATGTCTTCTTTAACCCTTAAAAACCCAAACATTTACTGTTGAATCAAAAGCATCTATTGATCTAATTTGTTGATCCATTAATCATATCAATATATGTAAATAATTGGTGTAAAATGCAGTTTTTCATCTTTTCACGGTCATCAGATATGACCCATTTGAGTGTTCAGAGCCCTCCGTAGTTAACATGGAAACGTTCATCTTCTATGACACTAATCCACCAGTAAAACCCATAGTCAGATCAATGACAGTAAATAGTCACTTGGTTTATGTTCAGTGAATTGTATATTTTACTAGAAAAAGTCATTATTATTTTTTTTCCTGTTATATTGTAAGAGCCTGTGACTTCACACTGAGATTTTATGAACATATATTGTACATGATCAGTCAATTAAACATAGGAAAACATGACTTCTACTGGAAAAACTACTAAATTTAGAGGATAATAATGTAATAAATGGTGATAAATCACTTGGGAAAGGTCAAATGGAGAGAAAAATTCATTTGGGAAGTGCCAAAAAAGTAACACTGCGTCCTCACAGGTTCAACTCTCATACTAAAATAATAATAGTAAATTTGACCAGATCTGTTGGTGAATGGAGTTTATACTATTTACGTTCTGTTGGTCCCATTTAATCTTTTTTTTTTTCCCTGGCGTGGGTGGAAAAAGCTTAACGCGCTCTTATTTCACTTCTCTTGGAATTTTTTTTCACTTAGATGAAATTTCCAGTCATCTGTGCAGCTGCAAGAAGCTCCCTGATATATAGTGACAACTCTGTGGGTCTCCATCCATTATACGATGCAGTGAGTGAAGGCGCACACATGTGACCAGGTGCAGCGTCTTATGACTCAGCCTCTTGTCACCGGAGTAATGAGCTTCTGTCAGTCACCATCGGCAGCAACTCTAACCTTCTTTTTTTTTTTTCCCCTCCTCTGAAGTCGTCGGAGAGAAAGTAAATAATTTCATCGTAGTTCTGCAGAGATGATAATGTGATGGATGTTTCATATATTTTAATACAGGTGGTTTGATAGCTCTGTCTGAATGCGCCTTTAAAGCCCAGCCAGGTTGTTGAGTGTTTTCCCTTTCTTGCCCCCCCCCCCCCCCCCCCCCCCCCCCCCCCCCGCCAACGCCGCCACTGCTGCCTTATCTTTCCACCACAACAGGTTTGACTGGAAGCATTCTCACATCCCTGTCTGAGATTCAACAACAGGCATGTTTGGACTTGGCTGTTGTCTTGCGTTCCGCCTCCAGCTCAACATAAATTAATTATTATAGAGTAATCATTTCAGCGTCTTGCTTGGTGGTCGTTTTAGCACGGTGGGAAATATACGTGACGCTTAAAAAGCTGCAGATTTTATTTTCTGTCGCAGTTTCTCTGCACAGTTGAATTCTCTCTTATTTATGGAGATGAAGTTCCTCTCTGAATGAGATTGTAATGAAAATGAGAGGTATTTTCTCAGTTTGCTGTAAAACTGTGTGTTTATATAACCAAACAAGCGTTGCGTAGAGAATCTTTGCACAGATGAATCGGCGGCCTATTAAAACCAAAGCTCCTGTCTGTGAATGACATATAATTCTTATTATTATTCTTCTTATTATTATTAAGAAAAATAAGAATGAAAAATAAAGTATGTTGTTTGTGTTTTATTAGTAATTAAAGGTCAAATAAACTACTACTATCATAAAACGGTAGACATTTTTCCATTGGACATATACACAAAACTAAGTTTATGCATAAAATCCAAGTAAAATGTCTCCTGAACACTTCTAACTATGAGTTTTTGTTAAATTCCTACCGTAAGTGCTTCAAATCATGCCTTTTAGGAAGGACAACAACTTACTCTGACGGTAATTAAGTCTAAAACAAAGAAAAATCGGCTCAAAACTCTGTTTTCCTCCGTGCTCATGTTAGGTATTTCCCGGTCATGTTTGGTACTGTTGGAAAGATCAGGATTACCTCTAGACAACCCTTGAATAGAAATCTACATAATTATATATTTAACCCAATCAGAAGCCTCAGTAAACAAAATCTCTTGGCCTGGTTGTAAACTCCAATAATATTTTTGATCTGCATATTTGGACAGTTTCAGTCTTTATTCATCTGATGTGAATGAGATCACGATAAATTATTTCCTCTGTTTACACTAGAAATTAGTGTCGGTCTGTTTTCCAGCTGGATTTATATTTTCATAGTTAAATTAGTACCTCATCCAGACTAAAATGCTAATCTTTTTTTTCAGTCTGATGACAATAAAACTGTTCTCTGGGTTGACAGTAGAAATTAGCTTGTTTATAAGCTCTTAGAATAGTATTTCTGCATCTCATCTTCGCAGTTTCTGTCTTTTTTTTTCCTCTGACGTGAATGGATGTGGATCTGTTAAATGACTGTAAATTATCCTACAGCAGTATTTTCTGCAGTTACATTTGCACCTCATGCAAACCAAACTTGTTCCAGTCCTTTTGTAAATGAACAATAATAAATCTATTCTGCACCATTTAAAGTATAAATGGTGTTTATATCATCAACTTGCAGTATTTTCCAATGCTAAAATGGCAGCACACTGACTGTTATTTGCAGACCGTTGGAGCTGAGTCTCATCCACATACTTGTGTTGGCGCTCTCGTGTTTTTTGGAGCGGGGAAACCTGCAGCTGTCGAACAGACGTTTGTCGAGCACGGGTTTACTGGGGAGCTTGAGGAGAGGGCAAGTGCGGCTTGGGTTTCTGTTTTCTTTATGGATCCGATGACTTAAGATGGTGTCTCTGCAGAAAAAAGTAGGCGCTGAATCAGATTCCGAAGCTGAAGCTGAGGCACCGATACGCGGGAAATGCCCTGTCGATGAGCTCGGACCTGGGCTTGTTCGACACATGCACGCACGTACGCCTCGTTTGTCATCTGAAAAATTAATCTCGAAGGCAAACAGTCCCTCTTTTGTACACGGGTCTCTGTCTCTGGTGGCTGGTATCCAGTTCTGTAACGAGCAGCAGCTGGCTCTGAGGCCTGTACTCGGGAGCTGCATCCCTCATCTTGATGAATGTGTCATTTGTTGCTTGTTTAGCCGTCGCTTTTGTTCAAACTCTCAACTATCCTCTCACACTCGCATTAATACTTTGAACACAGTACTCAGCATCGGAGTGTGGAGCCAGCCCTCAAAACGGTGCAAAAACCCTCGGCCTCCTTGAATGTCGCGGTTTGAAAAAGAAAGAAAATTGTTCTTGGAAGGAATGGGAGCATTTGTAGCCAACCAAAGTCATTGCATTCTTGTTTGGTGCTTAATAGTAGTTCCTGTTACACCACAATCATCAAATGCAGGTTGGATGACTTTAGCCCTGTGGTTGTTTTAGTGCTTTATCTGCAGGAATGATGCCATGACCTCACATTTGACATCCAAGCCTTATGAAGTGATGTCTGCTGATGACTAAAGTGGAAATTGTAGGTCATCTCTTACCATGAGCACTAACTGAAAGAAAAGGTCTTTTTTGGCATGTTCTGACTGGAGGATCTAGCCCATCCCCCCACCCCCCCCTTTTTTTTTTTTGCCGGTAGACAGATTTTTAAAAAGCTTTTTTAGATTCAGACTTTATTTCACGGAGCTGCACTCAAATGTTTTGTCTCCTCCTCCAGCTTTTTCTACTCACTGTATCTTCATAATTGGCGTGTCAGCGACCATGGAATGTAGAAGAAACTGTTTATCATAAACTCCAGCACAGAAGCATTTTTCTTTTGTTCCCCTGAGAAAATATTCATGATAGGGTAACATCTACAGAACCGGCCTGTAACGCAAACAGTGTTTTCCCCTCAGTGAAATAAACAATTTAAAATCAACTTCACCAAAAAGATATTAAATGTCACACTTGCATGCTAGGTGAAAAATAGATTATCTTTTAGGTCTCCTGAAGAGTGTTAGTCCCGGTTATTCCCCTCTAATGGCCTCTTACCCCCCCTTCTCAGCAAGTGGGTTTCCTGTCCCAGCTGGAGCAAAACCAGAATGTCCAAAGAAGGACTGGGTCCAGAAGGAGGAGGAGGACCAGGAGCACTTAGTGACATGAGAAGCTCAGAAAAGTACAAACCCAGGCTGGGAACCCAACACATGTACAGATGTTTAGATTGTTGTGGTTATTTTCAGCAGCTGCAACTCAACACACAAGTAAACAAGAAAATAATTATTAGCAAAATGACAAACCAGAATCAAAGCAAGGTCATTTGTACTGCTGATAGTTAAGGTCTATGTTCAGGTTCACACTAGTGGCTTTTCCATTGGTTGAATGTACAAAACTTTGCCGATATTTACTAAATGATGAGAAAACACAAGTCCGTAATATTAAGTGTTAATTTAAAATCATAAATGCCATGATTTGTTTATTTATTACCAGGAGATGACACAAGAAGTCTTAAGTTGAATATCATGTTGATTTACGGATATATTTATTATTATTGTATATTAACCCTATCTTCCTTACGACATTTCCATAATGATTCTGTTTCCTGGAGTGTCCACACATACCACACCATGTTTCTTCTTTGTTGTAACACGCATCAACATCCTTTATTTTATTTTTTTAATTAGTTGACTAGTTTCAGAAAAAAGGTCTTTCATTGCATTTTTGTGTAATATACCAATTTCATTACACCTGAAAAACCGCCTCTTCCAAAAATGTTTTATAAAAAAAATTTGTTTTGGTGAAAATTTAATTTTTCCATTGAGTATATTTTTATGCTCAAGTTATATTTGAGCCTTTTTGAGGCTCATCAGAAAAGCAACTGCTGATAGTGTTTTGTTGTCACATAACTTGTGTCATGTTTACATCTAATATCTGCACTAATCTGTCATATTAACATTTCTTGAAGAAACACTTTTGGAAATGCTGCTGATCTGGTTGCAGTTAAGAACCACTGGGCAAGAGTTGTAGCAGTGCTTGAAATCCTTCAGTCATACTAATATTAGATGGTGAACCAAAGCTACTTGGAGTTAAGACATTTAGGAAAATACAATTTTGTCAAAAAACAAAACTAGCAGGTGTTCTCAGGCCTACTCCAGGTACATTTTGATCTTAATCTTTGCTTCTGTGCCTGAAGAACACTAAGTGTATTCCTTTTATTATGGGTAAAACTTTGTCTTCTCCTTTAATTTCTAAATTATTTGCTATAATGGAACATAATTATATATGTTCATACCATAATACAATGCACATCACTGTGATAAAAAGTGAAATTATTTAGTGAAAGTATTTGTTTTCCTGTAGATGTGCATTTTACTTCAGTGATAATGTGCTGTGCTGGGGGAAAAAAATGAAAATCACCCCTAAAAGTGCTTGAATTTGACCTTGAAAAATATGCACGAACTCTGACCATTTTACTGGTCCAGAAAACATCACAACCCCAGAAACTTTTGGAACCGATGACAGATATTGGTGTTTGTGGACTGACGGACGTCTTCAGTTATTATGCGTCCTAATCTGATTCGTCGCAGCTCTGTCACTAGATAAGTTTTAGAAAATGCCAAGACGTGGGCCTGGAGTATCAGCTGTTAAACATGAATTACATATCTGTCATTGTCTTCTCCATCAGCAGCTGTTGTGTGGTTAAATTCTGCATATTTTCATGCTGCACCTGATGACAGTCACATGAAGAACCTGTTGTTTTGAGCAGTTTGAGTTTTTGTATGTTGAGACGTTACCCGGCCCCTCCGTGAGGCACATTGTAACATACACGGTTTACGTTTGAGACTTTTACAAAAATTATGATTATGATAGTATAATGTGTAGTTGTACAATATATAAGCACAGACTTTCTTTAAAACTAGGAGAATGACTGAGGCAGTATGTAATGTTCTTTTATGTGTCTTTATGCTTAGATTAGTAATGACAGTGCAGCAGTGCATAGCACCATAGCATGTCTCATTTAACTTAGCAAACTGCTGGCTAATATCAACAGGTACCCAGTTATTTAATTGCATGCACACATCTGAGTATTATTCCGTCATTGACAGATGTTTTGGTTTTTTTTTCTCAAAGATGACGGAAAATTTAGAAGTCTGTGGGTCATTTTGACAGACTGAACAGATCTTACTTTCTCTTAATAAGACAATAAACAAACGGCCTATAATGGCGTCCTACCTGCTTAGAGCCTACAGCGACACTATTTACAACTGCACTGAATACAACATCGCAGAGTCCTGCACTGGGTTGGGTGACATGCAAAAACATGCAGGGACAGGTAAGAAGAAAAAAATATGATGACGAGGGGTACGAGTAAAATTAAATGAAATAGAGATGGGTAGTGGGCAGGGAAGTGAAAAAACTAAACCGAACTAGCTGTCGGAAGCAACAGCTAGTTGATTTAATAATGATGATTTAATGGTGTGATTCATCCCTGAGTCATGACCTTTCATTTGCCCTTGATAGATAGACAGGCAGATAGCACTCAATCCATGTGCATCATCAACTGTAGTAAACACACAAAACGTAGCATATTGGAATTTAAAAGTGCTTTAGCAAAAATCGGATTATATGTGCTGGTGGCTACTATTTGAAGTCAATCAGACGAATATGAACAAAAGAGTGTTTAGTGATTTTACATGTTTGAGCAGCCCCTTGTGGGATATCCAGAAATGGTAGATCATCCAAAATTGAATCAGTTTTTCCTCTCCATGTTATTGATTGTTAGAGAAAATATGGAATTTCTAAACCTAATATTTTTCAAATTATCACGTTAACACGAAGGATCCCCGGTGGCAGTGGTGGCGCAGCTGGCAGTTGGACCAAAAACATAGTATCCCTGAAAATTGTGTATGGGGATAGAATAAAAGACTCATGAATGAAAATGCATTGCAGGACATTTAATAATGATGATCATTTAATTTGACTGTGGTTGATCCACAGTGAGTTGGCTTCATTTTGATTTAAGACATCATTGTCATTGTTTAACAGACTTCAGCCAAAATTAGATTTTATTTTGTTAGCACAGAATGTCAAGTCGAGTCTCCTTAGTTATTTTCAAAAGCCCAGTAAATGTGATGGCACTGATAAACACGATGAAGGATGAAGGACAAGCAAGAGATAATGATCACATTTATCAGCCCACAGCAACTACAGGTACTGCATCAATGAGATGTTTTTGAACTTTAAATGGTACCAACTATGTCTCATTATCATTAAAAATTTAATTTAAAATTATGTGTTCTGATGAGAGTTTTTACAACCCTGTGCATCAGAATGACAGACAAAAATATTTAGCACAACCTCTGATCTGAGTGTTGAAAATTACTTTTTACAGTCTATTCAATATTCAGCACATATTATGTAGAAGAATCAAATATCTGTATTAAAAGACGTGATTAATACTTTTGACTGTAACTTGAAAAGCATAAGAGAAAACCTGCGAAAGGTGAGAAAAAGGGCAGCACGGAATAAAGGGTTAAAAACACTGATAAAAGCACAATAGACTGAAAGTTAACATTTGACGCTTGAAATGGGAGTGAGAAAAGTGCACAGAGAACACAAATGCACATTGGAGTCATGTAGTGCCTTCAAGTGTTTCATTTTTCTGAAACCTCAAAAGAAGTCATCCATTAACAGACAAAGAGCCGTCGCAGTTATTTTCTGCATTGTGTCAAACAGGTACCTGTCAAGTATTAGGGTAAAGCTGTTGAAATACTAAATATTCAGTGGACTTTTGTAGCAGAGCTTCTAGGCTTTTACATGTCCAGTATGACTGTTGCTGTTCTGTGTGCTCCTCACGTGGAGCTGGCTCTTGTGAAGTCGGCGGTGACTCCTCCAGTTCTGTGGGAGCTGAAACAGAAGGTCATGAAGGAGAGAGAGAGAGAGAGAGAGAGAGAGAGAGAGAGAGAGAGAGAGAGAGACAGAGAGAGGGAGAGAGAGAGAGAGGGAAAAAAAAAAGGGTGAAGGGGAGGGTAACAAAAACACACACAGACTGGGAACAATGACAGACTGGAAGCGGGTTGGGGTCATTGAGTTGTTGTAACGACCGGGCAATTATGCAATAGATTGTAAGAGAGTGATGCTCTACGGTTTTATTAGTTTAACTTTTTGTACAGCTGCTCCTTTGTCGTACATTAAATAACACCTGGGGGTCATTAATACACAGAGTGAATAAAACATTGGCGGTTTTCAGGTGGACTTTTAGGATTCCTCACAAACTTGTTGCACTGTTAGTCTCAGCGTCAAACCCAAATGAAGACACTGTTTTTACAGATAAACAGCGCACACATGTTAGAAAGAAACTGTAACCTGAGCCTTTCAATCCTTCTTCAACACGATGCTCCTGCAAAAACGATATGCACACACAGCACTAGAGTTACGTCTGTCTTTACAGTTACAGTTTTACTTTTCTCACACAGATTATTACAGTTTAGTGCCTCTACTTGTAGATGAGATACTTTCTTTTTTTTTAAATAAAGGAATGTTGGTTTTCTTAAGGCCATATATAAAGCACTGTACACCACCAATCAAAGCAAATGCCTGAAGTAAAATTCTCCTTTTTTTTTGTTAACTGATACAAAAATGTCCTTTATCCCTCTTTCTATCCACACACTGAAGATATCCTTGCCCAGATAATTACCCCCTCACCCCCATCCCACTACCTGTTTTTACTTATTTATCTTTCATTTATTTATTCCAAATGTACCTTGATTTTAAATGCCTTAGTTTTTAGTGCATTGCCAATATGTATAGTTATTACAACTGAACTATTTATTCAGTTTCATAGTCTAGTTTCAACCTGCTCTATATGGAAAGTGTCATAAGATATGTTTTATGATTTGGTGCTATATAAATTAAATTTGGTTTGATTTATGTTTTTCTGCAGTTCTGCTTGTCAATCTGTATTTGTGCTGTATGAGTGTTGTCCTGCTGCAGACAAATTGCTCATTTGGGACGAGGAATGGAACTAATTTGGATTCTAACACGAGACAACCAAAAAAATTCATACTATTATACAAAATCTAATTTTTTAGTGTTAAGTGACACAAATGTTAAACAGATCTTTAATCCTACCCCTTTTCCATCTTTGCATTTGCTTTTAGCACATTAACTGTATTCTTTAGGTCATTGGTCATCACATTTATCTTAATTTTTGTCACTTAACTGTTTAAACATTCATGAGATTTATTTTAGTTGTGTAGAGAGCAGTCATTTTGGGGGTATTTTTTTTTTTTTTTTTTCCTCCCAATTCTACATGTAGTAGCAAGAAAACTGCTCCAATTCCTTCATTTTTTATCAGAGCGTTAGATATGTTCCAAAGCCCTCAAGGACGTAGTGGAAGAGATTACCATGTGTAGCAGCGAGTGGAGGTGTGTTTATCTAAAACAAACCCAGAAGCACATGATAAAGGAAGCCCATCTCTCCTTCTGTTTACCAGAATTTGTTGTCCAAACTGTCAGTGGCTGTTTGAGAACTCTCGTTAAACTCATCAGGATTGTTATCTGGCTTCCAGGTGTGGTTACTTACCACCGCGCCTGTGTGGAATACAATTTCACAGCCTTTTCTACCCACATAATGGCAGTCAGATGAACACAGCACCGCCGCAGGCTAAGAGACAAAGTGTGGTTCATATTATGTACAGGGAAACGTAATATATAATCAAAGCACTCGCGTTTGACTTAAGCATTAAAGTACAGGCGCTGAGCTTTGTAGATAGATTTAAATTTATTTATTTATTTATTTTTACTGTCTGAGAATTATTACCCATCAGTAATTAAATTATGAGTCAGTGGGAAGCCTATTTAACCTAACAAAAATAGAAGCTGAGAGTGAAATGCAACTTCCTGTTCCTTAGTCACTGAGAAAAGCAGCACATCGATAGTACTGTGAGAGCCTGTGGTGACTTTTCTTTTTTTTTTTTTTTTTTGTCTCTTGCTGTCCCAGTAACCCTGAGAAGCATGAAGTGTAAATAAAAGTATGCAAAAACACTCTCCTTGCCCTTGGGCTGCAGACTATACAGACCATGAACAGACTGTCGTAACATGGAGGAAAGTCACTCAGTGCCCATTAGGGGAGGCCAACACGGAGACATTTTTCCACGTCTCGGCCAGGAATTCCCATTAAAGATCATTCATTAAGACCCACTGTGATAATTTATTTTTCGCAAGGCGATTTTCTAAAGGTCTGCGCTGGGAGCATGTAACACCATAATAAGAGGTACTGGAGAGATGTTTTACAGACCATTGATGTGCTACAGACATGGAAATGATGGCTCCCCCACTCTTGAACATTTTGATTCTTGTTCGTCTTTAGCCTTTAACACTGCTTCGCTCCCACTGATGCTAATAACCTTTACAGCCAGTCAGTGGATAGAATGAGCCAACAATTAATCAGGCTACAATGTGGATTGAAAGTGCGCTTTGGATACCGGTAGAAGTGTTTTTTAACCAGGGGGTCGGCTGGAATTCAAATGGGGGACACCTGAAATTTCTAGTAATTGATAAAAATAAAAAGTAGACAAACTCAGGGTTCCCACGCATCCTGTAAAACTTGGAAAATGGTCAACCAATTTGTCAGTCATGGAAAGCATATGGAAAATTACAAAAAAAAAGGTCAAATGTCCTGGAAATACTGAAGTTATCCAGGAAAAATTATTCATCCTCCCCCTGCCTTGTGGTCTTGTGTGTCTAAACTGGGATGGATCCATGGGCAGTGGTTGTTCAGTGATTTTATTGAAAATGTACAAATATTGTTAGAGGAAGTGCAGGAATGGTAGTTGAGTAGGGAATTGTCCAGTTGAACATTTTAACTCCAGTTTGTCAGGCTAATAAAGTGATCTGTGGGTGCGTTCGCATTTGTCGCAATTATCTTTGATAGACAAATTATAGCCGTAGACTACACATGAAATGTCGGAGTATTAATAAACATAGAAATAATCAGCGTAAATGCTGACCCTTCCAAAGAATGAGAGGGAATGGATTAGTGTGTGATATGATAACTTATTTCTGTTGCAGCTGAAAAAGTGCTGGGAAAAATTTTTGGGAGAGGGTAGGAACCCGGAAACTGAAACACTATGATACTGTTTATCTGTCAAATGTTCACTGTGGTCAGTTTCAGATACTGCAGCTCTTTTATAATTCTTTTTTTTTTTTTTTTTTTTGTTATTGTTTGTTCAATGTTAATTGTCAGCCTTGAGCTGACTTAAGATGAGCTGACTGTTCATATCCTGACCAAGGAAAATCAAATTCTCACTTTGTTCCAGCTGGCTATTCTTCCTCTTTCTGTTGGTAATAATGTACATTATATAGACTAAGTAGCATCTCAAATGAAAGCTATATTATGTTGTAAATGAACTATTACATGATTTTTTTTTAAAAATGATTTTTTTTTTAGTATCTGTGGTTGACAGAAATGTGTGATGTTAAAATAGGCTAATGAGCTAAAAAGGTTGGGAACAAAGTTATTTTGTGCCCCTATACAAGTTTGGTACATTGCAATGAGGATTTGATTTCATTTGGTGCTTTTTCATTGTCGAACACATATTGACACACTGTAGTCCACTAATAGCTTTGATTTAGTTGTTTTGTGTGTGCTTCGCGGCCTGAACGGATTCTAATTCTTGCAGATAATGTATGCTCCAGCAGCCGAAGGAGTTATGCTCTCGATTCCTCTGAAGGTATTACAACAACATGGATTTCCTGTTAATTATCATATGTCTCAGAAATTAAAGGTTGATTACAAAGAGAAACTAGATCAGTGGTTAAATACTAGATAAACTCAAGGTTAAGTTCAGGTTAAGATGGTGGCTCAGTGGGAAACAAGATACAAAACTTCACAAGGACGCCGTCTAGAAGATTATGTTACAGATTATGTTCTATCAGACCTGTCACAATTATAAGCACTTTTTACTTGTCGTGTCAGGCGTCATAACAGCAGAGTGGTGGACTGGCTTCCTTTTTGTGCTGAACAAACGGAAACTTTCAGTATTCTACTGTTTTTATTTGGAGTTTCGTTGCAACATATTTCGATGCCAGACCTAACATAAAGGAACAGCGGGGAAGAGAAGGAAAGGGAGAAGGGGGGTGAAAAAGGAAGAAGATGGCGAAGACCTTCACATGAAAATATCAACAATACTAACGAACAATAACAACCATGTTGTAATTATAATGCCAACAATAACTAGAACCTGAACTGGGTAAACTGGGCAGAAAGACAAAGAAAACATTTTTATAAAATAAGTCAGACCTATTGCATGAGAATTATGACCTTATATATATATATATATATATATATATATATATATATATATATATATATATATATATATATATATATATATATATATATATATATATGATCTTGATAGTAGTCTCCTGTAGTGAAAACATAAATGTCATATTTAATCAGTGTCACCATCATTTTCCACTGTTTGAGATTTGACTGCTGTTTTTTTTAATGGCAAAACCATTAAACCCTCTTGTGCTGATATGTACTCATTACTATATTGCTGCCTGTCAGTATTAGTACTTAGCATTTACCTGTCACTGTAATTGCCCTGTGTGATTTTTGCCTTGAAGGTTCTTTTTTTTTTGTTATTAAGCATATACTACACTGGGAAAAAATGAGAGATCAGATAAAGTGCTCCTCAACATCAATCATTAACTAAATTGCCATTACTGTGACAGCTCTACCACAGTCTTCATTTGTCTTCAGACCTTCTAATGTGTTTTTCTTTCTGTTCCTGTAGGATTCCGCAAAATCAGCCTTGATGATCTGCGCAAAGCCTACATCGTCAAGGACGTACAGCAGTACATCCTTCACCGGCTGGACCAGGAGGAGGCCCTAAGGCAGCATCTGACCAAGGAGACGGCAGAAATGCTCAATCAGCTCCACATCAAAAGCAGCGGCTGCTTCCTCTACCTGGAGCGTGTACTAGACGGAGTGGTAGAGAACTTCATCATGCTTCGTGAGATCCGTGACATCCCCGGGACACTGAACGGCCTTTACCTGTGGCTCTGCCAGAGACTTTTTGTCAGAAAACAGTTTGCCAAAGTCCAGCCCATCCTCAATGTTATTCTGGCAACATGCAGGCCGCTCACTGTCAAAGAACTGTACCATGCAGTCTGGACCAAAAACATGACTCTGACTATGGAGGAGTTTCAGAAAAAGATGGATATTTTGTCCAAACTGTTGGTCGACGGTCTTGGAAGTACTAAAATCCTTTTTCACTACAGTTTTGCTGAGTGGTTGCTGGATGTTAAGCATTGCACCCAGAAGTATTTATGCAATGCAGCCGAGGGACATCGAATGCTGGCGATGAGTTACACTTGCCGAGCAAAACAACTCAAACCACTCGAAGTGCAGGAATTCGCACTGCACCTTGTCAATTCCAACCTGCAGATTGAACCATTTAATCTGGCTCTTTGGATGGTTTGGAATGGAACCCCCGCTAAAGACTCTCTGACCACCTCGATACCAAAAGAACAGGAGGTTTTGCAACTTCTGGTCAAAGCTGGAGCTCATGTTAACAATGAGGATGACCATGCCTCATGTATTGTACAGCAGGCCCTGGAAAGAGAGGACTCAATACGGACATTACTTGACAATGGGGCATCTGTGAATCAGTGTGACTCCAGCGGGAGAACTTTGTTGGCCAACGCTGCATACAGTGGGAACCTTGATGTGGTCAACTTGCTCATTTCTAGAGGAGCAAACATGGAACTAGAAGACAACCATGGACAAACGGCACTTACTCTTGCTGCGAGGCAGGGTCATACAAAAGTGGTCAACTGTCTCATCGGCTGCGAAGCTAATATAAACCATACCGATCACGACGGATGGACTGCACTCCGTTCAGCTGCCTGGGGGGGACATTCAGAAGTTGTATCTGCTCTGCTTTACGCTGGTGCTAAAGTGGATTGTGCAGATGCGGACGGTCGAACTGCTCTGAGAGCTGCTGCTTGGGGAGGCCACGAAGACATAGTGTTGAACCTTCTTCAGCATGGGGCTGAGGTCAACAAGGCAGACAATGAAGGAAGAACAGCTCTCATTGCTGCGGCTTATATGGGACACCGAGAGATCGTCGAGCACCTTTTGGATCATGGAGCTGAAGTTAATCATGAAGATGTGGATGGGAGGACTGCGCTGTCAGTCGCTGCTCTCTGTGTTCCGGCGAGCAAAGGCCACGCTTCAGTCGTAAGCCTTCTTATCGACAGGGGGGCAGAGGTAGACCACTGTGACAAAGACTGTATGACCCCTCTCCTTGTGGCTGGCTATGAAGGACACGTCGATGTAGTCGATCTGCTTTTGGAAGGTGGAGCTGATGTGGATCACACAGACAACAATGGTCGCACACCTCTTCTTGCTGCTGCATCAATGGGCCACGCCTCTGTTGTCAACACATTACTTTTCTGGGGGGCTGCTGTCGATAGCATTGACAGTGAGGGAAGGACTGTCCTGAGTATTGCTTCTGCTCAGGGAAATGTGGAGGTGGTCAGAACTCTGCTGGACAGAGGTCTGGACGAGAATCACAGGGATGACGCCGGGTGGACTCCGCTACATATGGCTTCGTTTGAAGGGCACCGCCAAGTATGCGATGCCCTCATCGAGCAAGGAGCTCGTTGCACAGAAGTAGATAACGATGGTAGAATACCGCTGATATTAGCTGCACAAGAAGGACATTATGACTGTGTGCAAATTCTTCTGGAAAATAAATCATGCATTGACCAGAGGGGATATGATGGGAGGAATGCTATCAGGGTGGCTGCACTGGAAAGCCACAGGGACATTGTTGAGCTGCTGCTGAGCCATGGTGCTGACATCGATTTCAAAGATGCAGACGGACGCCCAACGCTCTACATATTGGCACTTGAAAATCAGCTGGCCATGACGGAGTATTTTCTTGAAAACGGAGCCAATGTGGAAGCTTGCGACACTGAGGGCAGAACGGCCCTCCACGTGTCCTGCTGGCAAGGTCATGTTGAGATGGTGCGGCTGCTGATTAACTACCACGCTGATGTGAATGCCTGTGACAATGAGAAGCGATCTGCCCTCCAGTCTGCTGCATGGCAAGGCCACACAAAAGTCGTTCAGTTTTTGATAGAGAATGGGACACATGTGGATCATACATGTAACCAGGGAGCAACAGCACTAGGCATCGCTGCCCAGGAGGGTCACATCGATGTTGTCCAGATACTCCTTGAAAATGGTGCGGACCCTAACCACGCTGACCAGTTTGGGCGCACAGCAATGAGAGTGGCAGCAAAAGGGGGCCATTCAATGATCATAAAACTGCTAGAAAAATACGGAGCCACAACTTTAAACGGCTGCAATCCCTCTCCAGTGCATACCATGGAAGAAAAAACACCTTTAGCTGTGACTGGTAAAATGCAGTCCCTCACCATTAAATCAAGTAGCTCTGGCAGCACTGGAGCAGGAGATATGCAGTCATCTGGGCGGTGTCTACCCAACGGACCTGTCCATGCATTCAGTTCACCTTCAGAATCTCCAGACTCGACTGTGGATAGACAGAAATCCTCCTTGTCAAATAACTCTCTCAAAAGTTCAAAGAACTCTTCCCTGAGAACCACATCGTCCACGGCTACGGCTCAGACTGTGCCGATTGACAGTTTCCATGGACTGACTTTCACAGAACAGATTCAACAGCACTCACTGCCTCGCAGCAGAAGCAGACAGTCTATCGTGTCCCCTTCGTCTACAACAAAGTCCATTGGCCAGCAGCCATCATCTCCATCCAACGATTTTGACTGGTCTCAGTTAAAACCAGGCCTCAAGGTGACAAAGGGAAATAAGACCGGGGCATCGAACGGTAAAGCACAGGGAGACAAGAAGAAAACTAAGAACGGATCCAACCAAGGTCAGGTTTTGGAGTACGAGATGACCCAGTTCGACAAGCGCATCGCTCTCAACAAAACAGTCGCAAACATTGCAGTGAAAGATCCCCACTGTAAGATCATGATTGGCGGTTCTATCCAACAGGACCGAGGACAGAGCCAAGACCAGTTCTTTATCCAGCAGCAGAGTTGTCCTGACAAGAAGAGGAACGGCATCATGACGAACCCCAACTATCATTTACAGGGTAATCAGGTTTTCTTGGGTCGGGTATCAGTTCCTCGGACTGTGCAAAACAGAGGCCACCAGGATGTACTAGAGAACTATCCCATAGGGGAAACCGAGCTCAGCCTTAAACAAGCTCTGAAACTACAGATTGAAGGATCAGACCCTGGGTTTAACTACAAAAAGGAGACTCCATTATAGCTGGTAAGATCTACTTTCAGAATAAAGCTCCACTATGTGATCTTATTAAAAACACATAAAGCAGTTGTGTCAGAGTTCAAAGTGAGGTCAGAGTAAAATGGCACTTTACACTTTATGTGGTTTGTCTGTTCATTTTTATTTTTAGGAAACACGGAGGCTAATCTCAAACTTACAGTTGTTATTGGATCACACTCATCACAACCATCATTAGTTTTAAATACTCAGACCTGCATAGGTCCGTGTATATTTTGGTATTTGGATTTTCCATTTTTGAATGGAAATTAAAAAACAAAAAATGACAGGATTATTTGACGTTCATTTTGAAGCACAAAACCAACAATTGAATTATTCCGCATTTTCCTTTCATATATATATTTTTTCAATTTTACTTTACAAAAACAAATTCAAAGTCAACAAAGAAAAAAAAAACACTGAAAGTGATTTGCACGTGCGCACACATATCAAAGAAAAAAGGTGAGTTTTCATAGCGCTATGGCTTTTGCCACCTCCAACTCCAGATGTTCTTCAGGCAACCCCTTCAATTTTATGCTGAAAATCCTCTCCCTCTCTCCAGAGGTTTCAGACGATGACAGGCCTTGTTTCGCTCATTCAAAAACAGGACAGCTCCAAAGACATAATTCTTGGTTGTTATTCTCATATTATTCACGCTCTATTACAGTCAGGAATGGCAGCTTCTGGTGTGAGAATATGAATATTGCTTGATTTTGGTTCGTTTTTTTCATTTTTGTTGACTTTGAATTTCTTTTTGTAAAGTGAAATTTTAAAAAATTAAAGGAAAATGCTGCGTAATTCAATTGTTGGTTTCATGCTTCCAAACGAAAGTCGTTTTTTAAACGAAAAGTCAAAAACGAGTGGGTTTTTTTTTTTTTTTTGTTTTGTTTTTTAATTCCCATTCATAAACTGAAAATACTAAAATATCCACGGACCTGCATGGCCTCACTTTAAGGAGACTTTATTTTGTCAGAAGTCAAATATTAACCTAAATCATTCCTGTACATTTTCAGATGTCTTGAATGCCACCCGTCATGCAGACATTGGAGGGAATGTGCCAAAGCAACTGTTTTCATCTGCATTTTTATTTTCTCATCGGTGGGAAGATCTCAAAAACCAATACGTAGGGAAGATTGTCGATCGCTGCCTAAGGCTTATTGTGAACTGATACTTCGATGTGCCTACATCTGTTACAGCCTTCTTCATGTACTCATGCAAACTATCATTTTTAATTTAATGTAATGCTATTTAATAAACGGTGTATGCACTTTTAAAAGAGTAAAAATGACAGACATGCATTTGTTCTATTCACTTTGTATCCATCCAAGTAATTGTTTGAGAGAAACGTACCAATGTTTTTTTTTTTTTTGGTTTTTTTTTTAAATGTCTGTTCTGCATACTTTTATTTTGTCACACTGACAGCAATGTACAACTGAGTACATTTTCATAAACCAGAGGACATAACAACAACTGATGTCATGGTATGAGTTATGATAGTCTGCCTTCCTAGAGACCCCAAATAATCTGTGTTAACCTTATCAGTGTGCTAAACCTATGTTGTGTGTAATATGTTAATAGCTATGGCAACTTACTTCAACAAATATGTACAAGTATATTTATTTTTTATTTTTTGGAAAAAAGCCACTTTTTGCTGCATTTTATGTTGCATTACACTCTACCATGGTGCTCTGTTCGGAGGTTGCCTGCAATTATTTTGGTCTCCCTGTTTTCTGGCTTTGTGTGTCGTGTTTTATTACAAATATCTGAGAGACAGAGAGAGGTTCATCGAAAACAAAAGTCATTTTGTCCCTGTGGGATTTTTTTTTTTTTTTTTTTTTTTGAGTTGTGTGTTCTGTTTTTGTGTGTTTTAAAAAAGAAAAAGAGAGAAAAAAAAATATTTAAATATCCCATTGTGTACTGTCAGCAAAAGTCTGGTGCTAAACGCAGCGGTTTCAAGTGAAAGCAGTGATTTTAAAAAATGCATTTGTCCGCAGAGTTAAATGTATAACCTACTGCAATGCAAGAAACAAAAATTCAAGCTTTTCTTTTGCTCTGGTCATTTTTTATTTTATTTTATTTTAATTTTTTCTCAGTTTATTCCTGCTGGATTTTTCAGGGGGCACGACACAAAGACAGCTAAAAAATAAATAATATTTAAAAAAAAAAAAAAAAAAAAAAAAAAGGGTTCAGCCATAAAGACAACTCATAGCTGTCAATGATAATTTGAAAGACGGAGTTGTAAAGCCAAAGTTGAAACGACACACTCCGTCCCACCTCCTTCCTGTGAGAAGCTGGAAATGAGTTGAACAGGACTTAACCCTATGGGAGACAGACGGAGGGGAGGAGGGAGTAGGTGCTGGACTGTGACGCTAAGGGAACAGTAACATCTGTTTCTCATGAACTGTTTGGAGCTGCGTTAGCGTTTACAGGCTGTGTCATATTTTTGCAGGCTTTTCATAATGTTAACAGTGAGCTATTTTTTGCCAAGATCTGGGATTGGGGGAGTAGAAGCCTATCGCATGCACAAACACTTCTAAGCCCTAGTGAAAGCTCTCAGCTCTTCAGTACAACAGCAGCTCAAAGGTGGACCATGAAGTGTCAAATAGAAGGAAAAAGGAGGCGAGATGGGCTCTAGAAACAGTGTTGGAAAACATACTGTATAGTCTTATTCAGCAGATATCTTGTTTGTCTTGACTGTGTTTTGTCATCTTTGAGTTGACTGTCAGTGATTGGATTGTAAATAGCTTACCATGTACATTGAACTTTCATTTAAAAAGAATTCCTGTATTATATGAAGTGGAATTTTCTGATGTATATTAAAGTGCTTAATAAACATATTTGCTTTACTGCTGGAAAATAATGTGTTCTCTTGTTTCATGTGTGTGTGTGTGTGTGTGTGTCAGCAACTTTAATCAAGATCAACACAAATATATTTAGTCACCTTATTTAGCATAGAAACTTGAACTTTTACTTTAGTCAGTAAACTGTACCTGATGACATGAGGGTATTATATTGTTTATTCATTTTACAGTTATTGTTTTTCTAGAATTATTGCATCTTGTATATAATGTTTAATATGTTCAACTCTTTATCGTACAGTAAGATTTAGTTCAACTTTGGACTCATCAACATGTTATAAACTTTATTAAATGCTCATTTGCTCCAGATGAATTGTAAACAAAGTTAATCATTAACCAACTGACCTTATTTTATTTTGCCGGGACATTATATATATATATATATATATATATATATATATATATATATATATATATATATATATATATATATATATATATATATATATATATATATATATATATATATATATTTAGTCAGTTAAACCTGTCAGTCTTCATGGACCTAATTTCAACTAAAACATGAGGATAAAAGAAGATTAGATACCTGTAAAACATTCTATGTTTATCCAGGTTTCCTTCCAAAGTGGAATATATATACATATATATATATATATATAGGCCCTGTCCCATTTCTCCCCCTAACCCTAAAATTTCCCCTAACCCTAGATTTTGCGCGTTCATGTGTAGGGGTAGGGTGTCCCATTACCTAGGGGAGTAAGTGGGAGTGCGATTTTGCCCTTAAAATCAACCCTCAAAATGTAGTGAGGTTGGTTGCGGACTTCGTTTTGAGTGGAAGATGAATTTACCCATGATGCACTGCGAGCTCAACGAGCCGACTGATTTCTGACAACAAAAATGGCGGCCGCAGCTGGAGGAACTGGACCGGTAATGTTACCTTGTCAAGCTAGCGGTAATGCTAACGTTAATGTTATAAATCGCCAACTATTGAAGAAAAAATACATGAAAATATTTAAATAAATCAACATACCCGAGACAAGACTGAAAGGAAAAGTAGACGGCGAATGCGTCTTCTGTTTTGCCGCATTTCTTCTCTGCGCATCCCGAAGGTAAATAAACAGAACCAACACAACAGGTAACACAACTGGGACCGCCATTTGTCCTCCGTGTAAATAGTAGTCAGCTGATGTCAGTCTCGCGGAGGGGTGGTTTCATATTTGGCGGGGTAGACTTGTCAGCGTGTGACGTCAGCACGTTTGTTACGTTCACTTCGCGAGTGGTGTCCCATTTTCAGGGGGAATTATTTCCCCTTGATGAGTGGAATTTACTTTTTAGGGGCACTTAAAACCAAGTGGAAGTTTAAAGGGGGAGAAATGGGACGGGGCCATAATATATATAAATTTAAATTCTTGAGAATCATGAACTCTGGCCCATTACAAATATAGGGAAGGAGAAAAAAAAGTATAAAAGATATGACCTTTAACCTAGTTTTCCCAAAATATAATCACATCTGTTTTGGGTCACTGGCAGTTTATAAACTCCATTTGGTATGAATTCAACCTTTACTTTTGCTGATTCAGAGATGATTTGAAATGTCCCCCATAATAAGTAAAGGTGGCAATGTAAAAAAAAAAAAAAAGAAATCATAAAAATGTGACCTTTGACTTACTTTTTCCAAAAATGTAATTACATCTATTCAGAATCAATGGCAATTTATAAACTACATTTGGAATTAATTCAATATAAGTCAATGGGGGGGTTAAAAATGTGAACTTTGAACTACTTTTCCTAAATTCTAATCAGACCAGGTGATCACTGTGAGGGTTAATGTTTCCATTGACACGCTGTGATTTGTCAGTGGGGGGGGTGGGTCTATGGTATTGAGAATGTGTTGGACCCCCAGTGGCTGTCAGCAGTGTAACATTTACACACACATGTCAGCAGTGTGTGTTTGTGTGTGTGTGTGTGTGTGTGTGTGTGTGTATTGTGGCTGTAAAACCACAGGCTGTTCTGCTAATACCTCCGTGTGTGTTGGTCAGTTGATAGCAGAGGCCAAACCAGGACACTGCACACATCACAGCAAATGGATCAAACTGAAGTGGAACAGACAAGCGTGCCAAGTGCCCCCCCCCCCCACCTCCACCCCCACCCCCCCCAGTTCAATGGGTTCATTTCAGTCTAAAGAGAGTCGGAACCCAAAACAAACAGACATAAAAATATGATGTCATATGACCATGTAGACTAGTTTATCTGTTTAACCCTTTAGAGTTGACTCATATAAACACTGGGATTGTTCATGGAAGACGTGACCTAACTTTACTACTGTTGTCATTTTAGTTTTTTTTTTTTTTTATTGTCATATTAAAAAAAAAATCTAAGTCATGAAGTTACCATATTTGGTTCCTTGCACTGACAAAAAAGAAATATGAGATGTTGGTTAAATACAAGAAAAACTAAGGAAAATGAAACAAACATGTATTTTAGAACATTAGACCAGTATCAGTGCTGATCCAGAACCATGTCCAAATATCATTCCTTATGTTGGTACCAGAACATCCTGGTACCAAACAAAGCAGGTCCACTCACTCTTCATGCAGAGGTGGACCTTACAGACCCTGTAGACCAAATTAGACCCTGTAGACCACATTAGATCCTGTAGACCACATTAGACCTTACAGGCCCTGTAGACAACATTAGACCCTGTAGACCACATTAGACCTCACAGACCCTGTAGACCCCCTTAGACCTTACAGGCCCTGAAGATCACATTAGACCATGTAGATCATATTAGACCTTACTGAACCCGTAGACCACATTCAACCCTATAGACCACATTGGACGTTACAGACCCTGTAGATCACATTAGACCCTGTAGACCACATCAGACCTGATGACTCACTGTGTTCAGTGGAACTGCTGCTGTCGTTAACTTGCAGTGTGTGGAAATAACCAAAAATAGTCACTTGCCCTATAAGGACTTGACCCTATAACCCCTGACTGTTCTGAATGCATGATTGATTTTGAATAGTCATAAAAATTTAAACGTCTATTTCAGAAAAATAAAAAATAAAATACGTGTTGATAGACCAGACTGTGTAGTTTCCAGAGTCATCTGAGCATGCTCAGTGCAGCAACTGCAACCTGACTGAGACTGAGTCACTATAAAAACAGACAGTTTGGTCTTTTCTTCAGGACGATGGTGTCGTGGTCAGACACAGCAGCCAAGCACTGTCGTCTCAACAGTAGTTTTACTATGTCTCACATTGACAAAGTGTCTCTATTCTATTTTTACACACTTTTCTTTGTACTATTATTTGGGGTATTCCATTACTTTTTTTTTTTTTTTTTTTTTTGCTTGATTCAAGATTTCTTTGGCTTCATTGAAGATATTTTTTTGTTTTACTTCAATATTTTTTTTGCTTAATGATTATTATTTTTTTGCTTTATTGAAATTGTTGGTTTTTTTTGCATAATTCAAGCACAAAAATCGACCAATGGAACAAGTGAAAATGATCTTGGCATGATTAATTGAAACATGATTTTGTACATCTATTGTCTAAAAATCTATTCTTATATATCACTATAAAGTTCCTCTTTATATATTGAGATATTTGGACTAGATATAAGAAAAATACACTTGGTCAGATTTACATTTATTTCCATTGAAACCATTGAAGTAAAGGAACATGGACACAGCTTTAATAACACTGCTGCACATTTACCTGGAAACTTGATTTCCAGTGTCATGTTGTATGGCACTTGCATAAAATTACGTATGGACGCTATGGACGTGTCCATACTAATATTTGGATGTTTCTAAAATGTCCAAACCAATTTTTGGATGTGAAATTATTTGGGAAACAAAAGGTTACTGTATTTTCTGTACTATAAGGTGACACTTACATGACTTTAATTTCCTCCAAAAACCACAGTGCACCTTATGGATTAATGCTGGTTCTGTTTAGTGACGTTATTTAGATTTATTATCTTAGAATTTTTACCTTTTTTTCCTCACTTTTTTCTCATAATTGTGACTTTTTTTCCTCATAATTGTGACTTTTTTCTCACAATTGTGACTTTTTTTCCTCATAATTGTGACTTTTTTCTCATAATTGTGACTTTGTTTTCATAATTGTGAAATTTTTTTTCATAATTGTGACTTTTTTATCTGATAATTTTGACATTTTTCTCATAATTTAGACATTTTTTCACATGATTTTGACCTTTTTATCTCATAATTTTTACTTTTTATCTAACGATTTTGACCTCACCAAATGCACTTTGTAATCCAGTGCATCTTATCTATGAATAATCTAAAAAAATAAACCATTCATTGACAGTGCATCTTATAGTGACTCAACATTGTCATCAACGAACCTTTATCATGTGACAAAAACTAGACCAAACTAGACGTAAATGTTGGTCTTGTGATGATAACTGTAATTAAATATATAATGCAATAAAAACAGACAAAATATGGCTTAAGAAATAAAAAAATTTCCTAAAACATCTCTCTTACGTTATTTTAATTCTTTCATCTCTGTTCTTATTTATTAATTTTATTTTTTTAAATTTTTTTTATGCCGTCTCTCGCGAGGAAATCGTCAAATTATGTCCCCACCAATATCAACATCATCATTACTCCCATGCTCCTTTGTACTGAAAACTGAAAAGAGTGCAGGGCATTCAGGGTTGGAACCGCCTTCAACCAAACGGGAAGTGTTTTAGTTATTTGGCTGGAAAACACAGAGTGGACTGAAGCTAAAGCTGTTCCACTAAATATGCTTAATTACCATCGTCTGACATTTCCTGCAAAAACTACATCTGTATTTAGACTTTTTGGACGTATATAGCCCGGTCGTTTCTGTATGTTTTCAGAGCGTTGGTGTAAATGACTGAACCATCTGGTACTGATGTCATGGACAATGCAGTGTCCAGGCTTGGAGGATCTCCCTGGGAACCATCTGCCAGTGGCCACATCTGCTTCTTCTCCTCCCATGCCCTTGTTTTGGATACAGCGTTAACAAGCTCCCACGCAACACACACACACACACACACACACACATATAATACAGTGACGGTTGTGGCCGTTTCATTCCATAAGCAACTGTAAACCCAACGGCCTCCAACTATGTGCCATCAAAAGCCCCTGGTGCAGGTTTGGCTCCAGTAAAAACACTTGAGCAGATGATTCCTGTGATTGCCTTAAAAGAACTCCACTACTGAGTGAAATCAGCTGTTTTGTTGCACACATATGGTTCAAAGCTGGTTAATGTTATCTAATTGGAACCAAAAATGCTGTTGATTTGCGTGTCCTTGTGTGGAGCCTTTTCCCAGCTCGTCTAAAATGAGGTGGCGGTGGTGGTGGTGGTGATGGTGGGGAGGGGGGGGGGGTCAAAGAAATGCAAACACTGAAAGGATGTTGTTCCTTTTGTGTGTGTGTGTGTGTGTGTGTGTTTGTATTCCTATCTTAATGAGGACATTGATCTGTTTACACAGTTAGGCTATGGGGACTAAAATTTAGGTTTTAGGGAAGTGAAATGTGTATTCTTCAAAGGTTTGATGATGTTTTTTAATTGTATTTATTATTTAGTTTTATTTCAATGTTTACATTTTTAAAAATATCTCATATTTTTGTATTTATTTTTTAATACTTAAAAAAAATTAAATTTTTTATCATTTATTTTTCTTTATATTTTTTGTATTTTTCACTTCTCTCTGTCTCTCTCTCTCTCTCTCTCTCTCTCTCTCTCTCTCTCTCTCTCTCTCTGTGTATACATAGTCTAAAACTTGTTTGACATTAAAGTAAAATATTAACTCTTACTAGTGTATTAATTCTAGGTCCAGTGTAAATTTTACACTCTATAGATTGGGACCATATGTTCACTGATGGAGTGTTAAAATAACTCTTTATGTGTTATAGTAACACTGGTTATTTGACTCTTTGATGAATAGATTATTTTTGCATCCAAAAATATGGTTTTACAAAAACAGCAATTAAAGGGTTAATGTTACAGTTATTGAGGCTTTGTTTTTAACTCTTACATTTTTTTCCTATATCATCATCTTGAGCTGTAAATTAAAATCAGGAAGCAAACATAAAAACAAATACAAATAAACCTACAACAGTAAAAACAACAACTGAAATAAAGTTCAGTCTAAACACATGGTCTTTATCTGCTTTTTAAAAGTGTCCACAGATCATGGCGAGGGACGGATCAAACTGTGCATTGAAAGTTAACAGCAGTCATTACGATCTGCTCCATTTTCAGTAAATATATATTTTTTTGTGGCTCTTCGTCACGCTGCTTTTGTCATGGACACGCCCCCACGATCTACTGTCATTGGATAATGTACGTACGGCCGCCACAGTACTCTGCATAAAGTTCAGCTCGGCTCAACTTCTTGATGCTACGTTCATCTCTGTCTTGCTGTGTCGCAATCCCAGAAGGCCTTGCGAGTACGGCAACAACGTTTGGCCGAATTGTATCGACAATGAATGGAATGTGTTTTGCATGACGCGCAGCAATAATGGACGACTGTCCTAATGGCGGCTGATGCGTAACTATGATCGAAACCCTAAGGAAGCGTGAGGAGTAAGGAGGGTTAGGGTTAGGGTTAGCTGTACCCCTTACCCTAGTTGTAATCCTAACCCTTACTCCTGCTTACTCTTCTTTACTACTTCTTATTCCTTCCACCTCAGTTATTCTTACTCCTCATTCTTTACTCCTCCTTCCTCCATACCTCTTTCTAAAAAAACATGTTCAAATTGTCCATATGAGTTCATTCAGTTCTCCATTCACAGTGGATGAAAAACACAGCCCTCCGTTTCCCCGTTGCCATGGTGACTCATCAAATCAGGACTCCATTGATGCTGTCTTTTTGTAGTTGTGGTGAATGTACTTAACTCCAGGTGAAAATACTATGAGTTAATCAACCTAACTCATACCCAGGGCTGAACTGGGACAAAAGCCCAGATCAGGGTTAGGGTTCAGAGATGAATATTAGAACCTGAATATTCCCAACCACAGTTGTCTAGCCTTTCACTCATGAAACTAGTGTAGTATGTGTTATTACAAAGGTACAAAGGTTGATATGTATTGTGTAAATACTATTAAAGGTAGGGCTGCAGGATTATGGCCAAAATAATCATCATGATTATTTTGATCAATATTGAAATCCTGATTTTATAATCAGGATTATTCATCATGTGAATTTTATTGCACCACCTTACAAACATACAAACAGTTTTCAGTGCAGCATAACATTTAAAATAGATGAAATGTTAAGTAAAAATTAAATATTGCCAAGTATTTTCCAAGGGGTGAACCGAATAAAACTGAATTTGAACTATGTATAATGTTGTGTGGTGCAGTGTTACGTCAGCAGTTGGAGCTGAGGATGAGGATTTTGTGCAGCAACAGTGACTCTGGCTTTGAACTTCATGTACTTGTATTTTTGTTCACCGTCGCCCCGTCTGTTTGTGTGTACACCTGTGTGTCCGTCCATCTGGGAACTCTGTACTCTCAATAACTTTAGACAGTTTCGATGGATGATCATTAAATTCACACCACACACGCCTTTCATGAAAGCCATGCTCAAGTTTAATGAGTCCTATTTTTTGACATGTTTTGTCATTTGTCCAACGGTGGACACACAGCCTTAAGGTCAACAGCAGACTATTTTCTAAATAGTGCTTCGTTAGGGAGCGACACAGTGATTCAGTGGTTAGCAAGAAGGTCCTGGGTTTGATTCCAACTCTAGTGGGTGGGACCCTTCTGTGTGGAGTTTACACCTTCTCCTTGCAGGGGTCCTCTCTGGGTACTTCCTTACCATCAATAGACATGCACTGATAGGTTCATAGGTTAATCTGTCCAGTTCTCTGTTCGTCATCATAAGCAAGGTAAACAACAACACTTGCATGTAGACCTATTCAGTCATTTTTTGTAGCCTATCTACCAATGTTTACTGGCATAAATAAATTGACAAGGAGTGTGGACACATGCAGAACGTGTCTGGAATTATCAAAATTCAACCTACCATATGTAAAATGAACACTGCAAAGTTGTTTGTTGTCATTGAGTTTCCATGTCTTGCGGTGTATATATTTCGACATTCTCTCCGAGACTCTAGGGATTCAGTAGAAGGAAATTCCGTCTGTTGTCTCCTGGTGATTCGTATAACTGACGGGACAATGTGATTTACCCATAGTGGGACCAGGAATGTCTTGATTTTCATATAATCGTGATAAAACGGCATTATGTTGTAATGTGTCAATGCGAGATTACGTTTTTTCACTGTCCAACGTGGCGGCCACAACTATGGAATCATGGGATCACGTGACGTCAGTGCATTACCTCTATAGCGACCAGACAACTAAGATCAGCTCAGAGAGGCACATACTTAAATGTTTGACTTTAAATTGAGACTATTATAGAATTTACAATAATATGAGATATAAAATGTTAATGGATAAATGTACTTTTTGGAGTTTAAAGCTGACTCAGATTTTTCAGTAGAAGACCCAACCCTTCAGGAGCTGACCAAAGGACAGATAACATCTTGAAGAAGGAGGGGTCGACAGGAAGGTGTGTCTGAGCAGTGGCATGGCCTCTTAGGTCATGGATGCTCAAAAACTCAGACTGGACCTTTCTGACAAGTGACTATGTAATTTTAAAAGTAATCTTGCTGAAATATTTGGTAATACTGTAACTGATTGTAAACTATGATTTTGATATTAAAATAATGAAAAAGAGGTATATTATAATGAACCGCTATTAAGCCTAATAATTGAGTTAAATATGTTTACTTAATTATAAAGTATTAGTTAATAAATGTTTTACCAATACAATACTATATTGAAAGTAAGACAAACAATAACATGTAATAAACAATGCTTCAGCACAGGCAAATACCCAGTGGGAAAAGAGAAACCTGTGGGAAAAGCACAGTGAAGGACAGACTGTAGATGCAGCAGGACTGATGGACGAGCATTTGCTGATGTAGTTCCAGTGTGTGAGGATGCAGTAGGTTCAGTTCCCATAATATCCTCCTGAGACCCAGCATTGTATTTGTGTCCTCTGTAAAGGACAAGGTTTTCACAGCTTTACTAAAAAATAATAAAATGCTATACATCGACAAGGATATTCCATTAAAAAATAAAAAAAAATGTATCTGACAAAAATAGTTGTAGTATGGCATTTCCAATCAAAACAATATGTAAAAAAAAGAAAGAAAGAAATAATACAACAAATGATGCCTGGCACAACAAACCCTAACCTTTTGCACGTATTTGTGAAAACACAATTTTGGTGACTGTGATCTTTGACCTACATTCACCAAATTTTTATGGGATCTATTCTGGAATACCTTGTATGTTTCCTGAAGATTTCATGGAAAGTGGTCCAGTAGTTTTTGTGTAAAGTTGCTTACAAACAGACAGACAAACAAACAAACCAACCTAAAAACAATACCCCTCTCCCTTTCAGGGGGTGGGGTAATAAAATTAAAAATAAATATATAAATTAAATAAGTACATTTTAAAGGAGTCATTCCATGGTTAGTTCATTAATATTCATGTGTTCTCCATTGTTATTAAATACATTGTGTGTTGGTTCTATTTAAAAAAAAAAAAGACTGGATTGTTTTGTTTACAGACGTTTTTGGACGGTAGAAAAATGACAGTTTACTGGTACTTCCACATTCATGTCCATGACGTGATGATTAGGCGTCTGATTGACTAAGAATGCATGAAGGAACACTCCCTGCTCCCCTCTGGCTCTCTCTGTGTGTGTTTACCATCCCAGAGTAGCATCCAGCTAGGTTTCATACCGTCGCTTGTTTTGAAAATATGCAGGAAAAAACTAAGCTTTATTTCCACAGAGCACATGAACCAGTTTGATCCGCCATTTTTTTTCAAGTTTGTGCAGCAGCTACACAAACTCGTCTTCTCTTGTAGATGCTAATGCTAATGCTACTTCAGATTTGCTGCAATGGGGGATGGGCTTAACTTAACATGGGTGACGCTAATGTCCTCATGATGTGTAGTTTCTGAGTCGTTTCTCTGTATGAATGTTAAATACAGCCAGTGGAGGTGACACACCATGCAGCATGTGTTTGGTAACTCGGGGTGACCCATCCGATTCCAAAAGCAGCGTGGAAAAGTGTTTTTCAGCGGAATGACACTTTTTAAAATGAGCTCAAACTTTTATTCTAGTGGGTTTTCTTGTTATTATTTCCAGGCTTTTTTTTTTTTTTTTTTTTACCAGTGTGGACGTCTCTGAAACATGTTGCTTTGTGCTTATAATAGACTTCTAGTTTGCTGCCATAAAGTGTTATACAGTGTTGGAAAAACTCTGGATCTTAGCCCAAATATTTCAGTCATTACAGTCTTTTGAACCCTGTAACCTTGTGCAGAATGCAGCGTTAAAGAGACTGCAGTTGTGAAAGGGTTAATAATATATTATTGATGTGATTATTGCTTCCACGTTCATTTAATTTTCATGTGCCCTGATTTTAACTCCAATTAGAGTTTGGAAATTGATGGCACAGACTCAGTTCCACTCCATTATCTGCCATTTGACATCTTTATTGATGTGATACAAATTAAAGGCGTAGTCAAAACGTATACATATCAGGATGTACGTTGGCAAACATGACCCATACTCCAACTGGTGTAGTTTGGATAACATAGTTAAATATCTCATCAGACTCATTGTTCAAATGTTAAAAACTGCTTTGGGGAAATTGGCATCTGTATAAGCATAAATAGTCAACTTCTGCGGATCACTGCCAGCACTGATTTCCCGAAGAGGCGGCCAAGTGGCAGACTCATGGAGGAATTTGACAAAGGTTTATTTAAATCTGTCCATTTTTATAATGACACAAGTGCAGCCATGCAGCTCTTCATCATACCAGGTTTCAAATTAGATTGAATGGAGCTGCCAGTATTGCAGCAAAGCTCCAACTGGACTGGAAAGGCATTTTTTTAGTTTTTTTTTTTAGTTTTTTCCCCACGACTCACATCAATTACACGACAATCAAGAAGAGGAAATGGCTGCAATTTGAGTGTTTAATCAGAATTCATATGTGGTTAGAGGGCCAATGTCACTGAGTGTCACTTGAAATATATTTAAGTGTTAGGTTATTTTGTACATAATTCATAGGTTATGGTTAATTGGAATGTCATCTGTCTTTCCTGTATTATAGTAATGAGATGTTTCGACCATGGATTTATCCCAGAATAGTGTTTGCTAACCACACTGGTTCTCAGGTAACAGCTGCCATTACACTCAAATTATGCAGAGGATGTAGAACTTTAAATTTAAAATAAATAAATAAATAAATATATATATATATATATATATATATATATATATATATATATATATATATATATATATATATATATATATATATATATATATATATATATATATATATATATATATATATATATATATATATATATATATATATATATATATATATATA
The DNA here is from genome assembly GCA_020466265.1 of Siphamia tubifer. NCBI lineage: Eukaryota > Metazoa > Chordata > Actinopteri > Kurtiformes > Apogonidae > Siphamia > Siphamia tubifer. The sequence goes on along the minus strand of CM035792.1, from coordinate 15,550,485 downwards.
TATATATATAAAATAGTGCTGAACAAATGCCTGGAACAAACTTTGGTGGACAAAAACTGGAAAAAGATGTAGTGGGAAGAACAAAAGGACAAAAAAAAATGAAAAATAGTGGGGAAAAATACAAAGAAAATAAATAACTGGTGAAGAAATACAAGAAAAAAATGACCAGGGGAAAAAATATAAGGGAAAACAACTTAGATGGGAAAAATATAGGGAAAAAATTGTTACCAAGGAAAAAATGTTTGTTATAAATTGTGAGGAATAAAATATTACCAAGGGAATAAAAATACAAGGAAAAAATACCAGGAAAGAAAATACTGTAAAAAAATATACAAAGAAAATAAACCACTGGTGAAAAAATACATTGGAAAAAAAATATCATGGAAAAAGGTATGGATAAATGATAAACTAAAGCATAATATCATCAATATTGGACTTATTTTTCTTAGGAATTTACAAGTTCGTGTTATGTTCACATTCAGTTTGTTGATAAAAACATTTTTATTGGAGATTCAAAAATAAAAAATGTTGGTGTTGACATTATTTTTAAAATTATTTATCCTATTATTCATATTATTGTACTGGTGTGATCCACTTTATATCATATTAGGATGAAAATAAGCAACACAATGAACAGAAATGGTCAAAGTCATGAATAAAATAAACCAAAAATGAATAATAAATCAATAAAATAATTGGTAACATGAACAAAGTGAGATACAAATGGAACAAAATTAAACAAAAAATAATAAAATAAAAAAATTAATGCAGAAAAATAAAAGTGAACAAACTAATACATATTTACAAAATTATAAATAACATGGAAACATTTGCCAAATAATTACTAGTATGGATGTTTTACTTTAAATATTCAGAAAAATGCAACCATTTTCTTAGGTTTTTTTTTCTCTTTTTTTTTTTTTTTTACCGTGTTTTTCTCCGCAAAAAGGTGTCGAAAGCTACTGGGACCAAATTTCAATACTAGTTTTCCCTTTTTTAAAATAATTTTTTTTAGAAAAATGTGCAAACATTATAATTTTGACATTTTTTTTTATAAATTTTTGTTCATTTTGTTTATTTTTCTACATGTTTTTAAAATTTATTTTATTATTTTTTCTTTCATTTTGTTCCATTTGTGTCTTACTTCTTTCATGTTACTAATTCTTTTGTTAGTTTATTATACATTTTTGTTCATTTTATTGCTTATTTTATTCTTATTAACTGTGGAACTGCTGTTTATGGTTTGTGTTGTTTGGGTCTCTATGGGTTAAAGATCTTTTGGGTGGTCATTCTATTTGCTCTCATCTACCAACCAAAGGACAGGAGTAAAAACAATACCCTGTTCGCAAATAAAACACTTTTCCATTGGTAGCGTTACATGCAATACGATACACAGCGGAGGAATAATTTCATTTAATAGTCAATTAAAGAAATCACAGTTTGGTAGATTTTGTGTGTTGACGTAAAGGCTGTACGCTTGCACTTCTATTGGCTGCAGGTTTGAACTTGTCTTTTAATCGCACTACCCTCCAAAGTGTATTTGAACGCCAGAAATCATAAAAGCTCCTGTAGCACTAACTGAACTATTGATACAAATAAAAATAAAACCTCATTTGCAGATGCATTATGATCGTATTGTGCCGCGGGGTTGAATAAATCTTTATCGCCTCCTATAAACTTTTGGGTTCACGCAATGACAACAAGTGATAATGACAGAGTGAGTTTGGGATGCTCTTCTGACGGCATTCATAGCTTTACTGGCAGAAAGTTCACACACACACACACACACACACACATACAGTGTTTTAGTTGAACAAGGCCATTTTAGATTGGATGCATCAGGGAATGGGGACATAATGGTGCTTATGGTGTGGAACAAAAGGAACATTTACGACCTTTAAAAGACCTGGACCTGAATCTGCTGCATACCAGCAACCAGCAACAGCAACCAGCAACATCTGAAAAGTTTAATTCAGAAGTGTAGATAAATAGATACTGTTGATAGATTTTGTTGCCCGCATTAGGGCCACGTTAGACTCCTGTGTCTGTTGTATGTAGGCCGGTCCCCGCCCTGGCAACATGATGCCAACTGTGTTGTGTAAAAAGGAGTAAAAGGGGCCCCATTCCTCCTTTCGTATCTCAGAGAGAGAAGGCACAGCGAGTCTACGGCCCTGTGAAGTGGCGAAGTCCAGGTGGAGAGCGGTGTAAAGCTAGCTGACCTTCAGCCCCTGACCTGTCAACTCTGACCCAGAGACATTCATGGAAATGTGTCTGGCAGGAGTACAAGCCAGACCCGCTTGTCGGGGTCATACACAAACATTTTTCTGTGGAAAAATAAAACAAATAACCTGGTAAATACGCTTCATTAACTGAATGTCCGTGAAGGTGACATATATCGTCAGTATCCTATAGTATGAAGGCAGCAAGAGAGAAAGTCAAGTTAGGAGAGAGGAAGCTCCGGAAACATACAAACAAAAAAGTAAGGTTTGGGACATATTCACTAAGATTTTTAAAGATGCTGAGCAGCTCCCAGTGTTTTCTTTTCCATGGAAACCTGGTTCAAATGTCTCTTTGGATGTTCCAGGTTGCCAACCTCAATGACATTGGATTTTAACATGAAAATAAATGCAGGTATGTGAGTAACATCATTTGATGTTAATAAAGACCATTGATTACAGTTTTAAAATGCGGGTTGGGTTACTTCCAAAAGCAGTTGGTTGAGGGTTGTTTATACATCGACCTGCCCATCACTTACATATATATATCACTTACATATATGTATATATATATATATATATATATATATATATATATATATATATATATATATATATACAACATTTTAAATAGTCGTCCTCAAAAGCATCACAACAAAGTAGAGAACCCCAGTTAACAAAGCTGTAAACTGACAGATTATTGGTTCCTGTTCTGGTCTTTGTTGAGTGTTTACATAATCTCTACAGTGTCTGATGGAAGAATGTGGATGAAAAGCTTTCATCAACTCCCTGTGGAAAAACCTGCTTCTGCTTTGAAGCTCAACACAGTGGCCCCACGTGCACACAGGTGTTCTACTTTCACTAAACATTTAACAGAAGGTAGAATCTACACACAAAACTAGTCCGAGGGTCTTGGAGGAACCCTCACACTATGCATGTTTAATTATTAGAACAGAAAGAAAAAAGCAAAGAGGTACTGAAGCTTCAAAATACAAATATCCTGCAACTGCTTAAACAATCTTATGTAACTAAAAGGACTGAGTAATTTATTATTGTTTTTGAAGCTAAAGTAACACAGCAAAATATTCACTGGAAAAAAGCCAAATATTACCAAGTGTATTTTTGTCATTTCTAGTCCAAATATCTGATTACACACGAATAAGACACAATCACCGAATGAGGAACTTTTCAGTGGAGATATAAATATATAGATTATAGACAATGGATCTAGGAAATTTGATTCCAAGAAATCATACCAAGATCATTTTCACTTGTTTCATTGGCAGATTTGTTTTTTCATTTTATTATTTTTTTTTTTTGCTTGGTTCAAGATTTTTCTAATTAACTTACCTTTTTTATTTATTTATTCAATAATCCATTTTTTTAGTTTATTTCAAATGTTTATTTTTTGCTTAATACACACATACACAGTAAATTTAGCAGTGTTAATTTGGAGAAAATGGGACCAAATACACTCTAGAAGAAGTTAAATAAACTCTCTAAGTGTTGATTTAACACAGCAATATTTACTCTGTACCCCTCTAATTATCTTCCCAAAAGTATGCCTTATTATTTTTACTACTTTAGTACAGTAACAAAGTACATACATTCCACCACTGCAGTAAACAAACTCAGTGAAATACTTGAAGATTCACAGACTGAAAAGCATTTAGTGACAAAACATAAACCAGCCGATAGATACGAAGACTCATGAAGAACCCATCACCTCTGAAATGTCAGCTTTTTAGGGTCTGAGAAAAACACCATTATTTACAGCTGGAAGAAGATCCACTTTTGACACCACTCCATTTTATAAATGTTTTGTGAGCACAACAGGTCAGTGGATTTGGTCAGTAATCCTTCAATTCAACCGTGATGTCCCCACAAGGTGATAATGGAAAATAAGAGCAGTGGTGGAAGAATTATCAGTAAAATGGGCAGAAAAGATGCAGAGAAAAAGCAGTTATTTTTATTCTTAGTTATTATTTGTTTATCTATGTTTATCCAGCGTCCAGACTCGGGCGTTGTGCATTTGGAAGAGCAGCGAATTGTACAACGTTTCGTGTTCGGAGTGTCCACGATTTGCTCAGTGTCCAAGGCGTACACGCGTAAATTCTCGTTTGGTGTGGCCGTAGCATTCGAATTATCGACCAATTAGAAGACATATATATATATATATATATATATATATATATATATATATATATATATATGCGGCCTTTCATTTGCTACCCATGTTGTTGACCTCTGATGACTTTGAAAGGTCAAACTCAAGGTCATTATGTATTAAATACAACATTTTTTTACTAACTCCCTTAACTTAACTAGTATCAGGTAATAAAGCTTTAATTTTTCTTATCAATGAGAAGGCGTCCTTTTCAATGTAATATTTAGTTTTAATCAGAGTGATAATACATTGGACTTTTAGATAGGTAAAGATATTTTTTATTTAATTTCTTTTTTATTTCACTTATTTCTTTTTTTTTTTTTTTGCATTATTCTGGTTGTTTGTTATTCTTATCACTATATGACTGACAGATCTTCGGCCAAAAATTTGGTTATAAAGATTTGTCATTTTTAATACAAATGTTTATTTAAAAAGTTTGGAAAATACAGGAGATTTTTTTTCCCTATTTTTTTTTTTTCAATAAAAAATGCTGAAGTGATAGTTTAGGGTCCTTGGCTGAAAATGACATATTTCAGGGGGTAGTCTACTATAAAAGGTGTAAGACCCCCTGCCATACACCACATCTTTTCATTTTTTTCTGTAGCTATGGTTTCCTGTGTTCAGCACAAACCGAACAATGGGACTCAGACTCACTCAGAAGGCTGTTTTTTTGCCCGTCATGTTGAGAAAAGTGAGTACCACCTGGGTGTTTTATTGCTACTGAGCTTCTAAATGGCCTTATTACGCACAGCTATTATCGCCAAGTGTTAAGGAAATGTCCCAGCGTTGGCAGAGCTTTGCTGTTTCTAACTGCTTCTCAAACCTGGATCACACTCTCCTGTTGGCTCTTGTACCTTTTCCTGCATCTTGCCTTCAGTCTGTTTGTCATGTTTTCTCTCTCACTATCTCCTTTAGTTTCTCTTTTCTGCTCTTTTTCTTTTCCATACCCTCACCCTCTGCGGTTTGTAATGTTTGCCTTTTCCTGTCCGTCTGTTTTCCTGGCTTTGACATCCTCTCGTCTTCTGTTTTCCTGTTCATCTGCTCCTTCATTCATCTGCTCTAACTCTACACAGGCAAATCACCAGTGTTAAAATAACACTTTAAGAGTTTAACATTACCTCATTTAACATATGGTCCCTGTCTACGGAGTGTAAAATTAAACCTGCATTTTCAGTCAACTTTACACCTATACATGTTAATATTTTTACACTAATTAGTGTCAAACAGGTTTTTACACTATGTGAGAAATAACACCCATAGTGTTATTCATATTCAACACTGAAGAATGTAGTGTTAAACATATTTAACACTACATGTTCATAAATAAATGACTGATTACTTATTAAAAACATGTACCTAACATTCACAACAACGATATAATTTTATTCTTTCACACAGATTCTGCGTGACTGAAAAAAACAAAAGCAATAAATTGAGAAAAAAGTTTTTCAATAGAGTTTTTATACCTGTTTAATTCAGAACAAATGTTAATTCTCCTTTAAGATGCCCATGTAAACACCTAATTCCAATTGAAAATTATAATTCCAAATTAAACTTAATTCCAAATAAAATCACTGGTTTATTTAGATCTTAATTCTGAATTTGATAATTCCTCTTTAACATTATTCTTGACACTCTGCACATGCTCCTGGTCTCATTGCAATGATGCACATATTTTGTAGCCTATCTTGCGCTGACCCTCGTGTGTTTCTGCTCAGCTCCGTGAACAAGCATCTGGTAAACTACTGTAGACATTATGTTGTCTTTGTCCAAATTGTAGACGGACCAATCAGGATCACTGGGCGTGACTTTAACAGTTATGACATAAGGAAGACTCTCGACACAGCTAGCATGACAGCTAGCATGGAGGAGACTGAACTCTGCTTTGATTCTGTAATTTCAACAATATTGTCAAAACTACCACATATTGATTCTTTAAAAGATGAACAGAGAACAGTTTTAAAAGTATTTATTGGTGTTAAGGATGTTATGGCTCTTCTCCTAACCGGTGTATGGTAAGAGCTTCTACTTCTATCATCTGTTACATGCTGCTTTCACCTGGTTTCTCCAATCAGGGCGAATGATTTTGATTGAGAGCCCCACCTTAACAAAGAGAAGCTAATGATACTTTCCCAGATGTAAGATGTGAGCAGCTATGTGAAGCATCCATACATCTGGCGTGAGTCACGTTACATATTTCGACCTGCTGCTTTGTAATTATTACAAAAATAAATGTAAAATTTGCATGTACTGTAGTATCTGGTCTCAGATGTTGTTCGTTGAAATGAACTCGAAACAGGAACTGAACACAATCATTTTCTTCCAGTAGACATCCAGACGTTAACCAGCTGTTCTGTCCAATCAGAACCCTCCGTACCTCCAGCTCTTAAAGCTCAATTAACTAGAGTGGAATACATTTGTTTCCTATGTAAACCTTTATTCAGAATTAATATTTCCATGCAAACATGAAAGTAATGGCTTTAATTCCAAATAATTTAATTCCTAATAAATAATTTGGAATTTAAAAATAGTGCAAATGTTTAACTTTTCACAGAGGTTGGTGGGAGGGGATTTTAAGAGTCATTATCTTTTAACACTGAAAGGTAAGTTTATCAGTGAGAATTGGTTTACTTTAACACTGACTATATGACACTGGCAGTATAAAACCTCTGTTAAATCCAATTATTTTCACCAACACCGGGACTTATTTTGTTAAATTTTACTGTTTTTACAATAAATCTGAAAGAATTCAAGCACTCTGACACTGTTTTTTTTTTTTTTACACTGGCATATTTTCCTTTTCTTACTCCATTTTTCTGCCTATTCTTCATTTCTTACATTGTTCTTTTTTGCCTGTTTTTCTTTTTTTTTTTCTTCCTCCCCCTTCCTCCGTCAGCGGCGGCTAACAGCCTTAAACCGCGGCTGCTGCAGAGTTCATCTGAGGACAAACCTCTGCTCGGCTGCTGCTGCTGCTGCTGCTGCACACACACCGTTTGTCGACTGAATCAAAGTCCTGGGCGTAACGGGGCCCAGGGACAGATGGAGAACAGTGAAGATGAACAAAGACGTTCTCTGAGTTTCACTGACGCACTGAGCAGAGGCAGAAATATTGAAATGACAAGGCGGGCTCAGACCAGGATGTCACATGATATCACAAATGGACTGTGTTCAGCGGCGGACTGCACACAAACACAAAAAAAAAACTGGCACAGACACCAGCCTTTCGGCAATTTTCGTGATCTGTTTGCTCCGTCCTGCTTTCTGCCAATACGCGACTTTGTTTTGTCGAAAGGATTCAACAGTTTTGACCCGATTTGACTGATGCAGATGATGGTCATTGGCAAACTCAAGACTTTCTCAATTTCATG